>CM068300.1:58517155-59117155 GCA_034768395.1 Linum lewisii
AACACAAGTTAATATTTTATAATTCATTGAAGAAATTATAAAATTGTACGATTAATAAAAAAATATAGAATTGATAATACATCATATATAGAGTTAGATACTAATTTTTTATTTATAATAAAATCACTAACTTATCAATATTTAAATTGATGATCCTCACCTATGATATATAATGATACTAAAATAATACACCGTCATAGGGCGGTAGGTACAAAAGCTAGTAACCAATATGGAGGAGCATCACCCATAACAGGATCCGCACATAATAAAGTTCGCCTAGCTAAAGTATGCGCTACAATATTACACTCCCTCCTAACGAACACCACCGAGAAGTACGGAAATCCCTCCATCTGCTTCTGTATCTCATGAATGATATAACCAAACTCCGAATTATCCTCTACTCCTTGATTCACTCGGTTCACCACGACCTCAACATCTGATTAAAAATGACAACCTAGAAACCGGCGTCCTTTGCCCATTTGACAGCCTACAGAAGACATAGAGCTTCACACTCACGAGTCGGCGGGAAACCACTCCAGGAGAGCATTTGAAACAAGAGGAGATTGTCATCTGGGTCTCGAATGCACATACCTCCACCAAAAGTTCGACGCTTCGTTGATACAGCAGCGTCTACGTTACACATTACCACCTACTGATGACAGGTTGGCTGCGGATGAAAGCCCAAACCCTCTCGCCATTTCTCTTGAGGGGGCAGCCATTCAGTGAGACTTGTCAAACCTTCTCGGGTGACGATCTCAGCCTGCCTACTTTGTTGTCTCCAAACCCGGGTGTTTCTTTCTGATGTGACCATGCCCGACGACATGACCAAAGTCGTGGCCAACCAGAAAGGTGACCAGGTGACCAACCAGAATGTTGACTAGGTGGTCAACCTAGATGCTGACCTAGTGGTCGACCAAGATGTTGATCATTCCTCCAGGCCTTCTTGCCAAGATTGGGACCCTGGACCAGAGGAGTTTGAGGCCCATTAGTGGTGCTGGACACGAAGGGAAGATGCCATGGACATCCAGACAGGAAATCCTAATTAAGATAGGATTTCACGGTTTTGGACAGATTCCTAGTTTGACAAAGATTGACGAATTTGGGCTACTTATTAGAGGCGGAATTTGAGCTGATGTTCAACATAAAAGTTGAAGCCCATGGTGTCCACCAGTGAACTGTCAAAAGCCCACGGCTGCAGACGGTTCATATCACTTTCCCGCCAAATTGCCCAAACAGTAGCACATATCCTCGCCACCGTCTCACCCGGTTCCCGTCTGATCAAAGTCCACAACTAATCAGCCAAACCCTCTGCTTCTTTAGTAGCGGGATCAACAGAAAATTGTATACCAGCCGCCTGCCAACAGTGTCTTGCCACATCACATTGAATAATCAAATGCCAAAGAGTTTCTGGTTCTCCTCCACACAAGCCACAGAGCATCTCAACCGGTAACCCCCTCTCGCTTAACACCATCCGAGTCGGGACAACACCCCTTGCCACACGCCAAATGAGATTCTTCATCTTAGGAGGAAGCTCAAGCTCCTACATCCGCCTCCATTCACCTGGAACAAACAAGTGGTTTTGATCAACCATGCAATCCATCAAAAGCCTATAACCCGATTTCACAATGTAGATACATTTGTCATCGAAGTGCCATATTGTTTTATCCGCTATCCCTCTTGTCGGAACTGTCAAACTATGAATGGATGCCACATCACGTTCAATAAATAGTTCCTGAAGAAACTTAGAATTCCACATTGTCGACCCGGGTATGAAGAGCTCACAAACTCATAGACCCTCATAACCATTTGTGCAAATAGACACAATATTTTGGCTATCCTCTTCTCGTAATCATGCATCACGCCAAACATTAATATTTTGAACCGCACTTTTATACATGACTTTCACATTTGAATTTCTTCCTTCAAACGCGTCCCAAAGTGCTCCAATGCGATCCGAAGTGCCCCCAAAGCAATCCAAACCTCTTGCAACTCGTCTTAGACCCTCCTTTGACATCTTTAGCCTGTAACTCACATGAAAATACTGCAAAACGACATCAAATAGACTCGAAACGGGTCAAGGACACTAAAACATGGCGTTTGACACAAAAATGAGAATCTACCTCGAATCATGCATAAAAGTTTGTAAAATGGATGGAATATCGCTTAGGAATGGAGAGATGAATGCGGTAAATCTAGCGTACGTCATCAAACTACCCCACACTTAAGGTTTTGCTTGTCCTCAAGCAAGAATTCTAACACAACAATGCACCAATCTAAATGAGCAAACCGAAAACCTCTTGGTTCCTAGAATGATGTATATGGTGCTTCTATCAAATAAGAGGATTACCCGACTGACCACACAGTTAAAACTAAACTTTATATGATATACACTCTATATGGAATTCGTACAGACTGTACAGACAAAAAAAATCAGGGTGTCATCGTTGGTGGAGTCGCCATACATAAATCCGAAAATTAGAATCTCTCTCCGGCCTACTCGTTATTCGGCCGAGAAAATAGTTTGCCAAAAAGAGATCTCGTTCATATGAGATGGAGAACCTTAAAAAAACAAGTGAAAAATATTGATCTTTAGATTAGATTAACGGTTGAAATGACCGGAACTGGACTCTAGGAGAGCAACCTTGCTTATATTTAGAGTCTAATTTATAATCATATACCCTAAATTCCAAAACACCTAAAAGAAACCAACTTGCTTCACAAGAATATAATATTGTTTTATATTTTAGTGTATCATAATAGAAACTAGAAAGTGTCTGTTAACACTATAATTTGGAATTTGGTACGCGTGCTAACAAATGTATAGTGCCACGTCGGCACGTCCTATGAGACAGACATTTTTTTCAAGAAAAAAAACATAAAAATAATATAATAATATTAAAATAATAATAATATTATCCACCCGACATATACATCATAAAAAATAAAATAAGCTTGTACTTATTGATCCTAATTGTTATCGATTCCCCACGTATGTATGTTTTTGGCAGTTGTTGGTTACGATAGTACCAAATAGCAACATTTTATGTTTCATCTTTTTGTCCCTTTGAACACAGAGACATATAGTTATAACTTATAACCTATTCATTAAACATTGTGTTACTCATTTTTATTCATCTTAGATAAGTTGAATATTATGAACAATTTCAGTTGTGTGGATAGATTAAGTTTCAAGGATTGAAATTATATAACTAAAAATATGTACACGAATATGTAATATGTTGAATGTTTTGGAGATCAATTAGAATGAAGATAAATTTTAACAAATTGAGTAGATAATATATTTTACACCATTCTTAACGATTCGAGTTATTAGAATGAAATAATTTTTGAAAAAAGTCATGTTATTAGTCCCCCAAAGTAATAATTTTTTTTTGTTTTATAATTCAAAGTAATAATTTTCTGTATAAGTCTGTTGGTCTTTGCAAATTTCATCTCTTCATAACTGTTTGAAACGATTGTTGATCGCTGAATCAATTACGACAAAATCTTTCTTAGATATCCGAAATATTAAGATATGTTTAAGATAAATGCATAACTCGCAAAAGACATAAATCGAACATTTATATGTAATTTTAATTGAGTACAATTAATAATAGTCATTAAGTTTTAACACAATCTGCTGAATCTGATTTGAATAATTCGATTAGTAGCTAAACGCAAAAGTAAAGGATCTAGTATTTCGATAGTTGAACTCATACGATTTAATATATCAAAGTGTGTTAACTTGACATACTAATTAGTTAACTAATTAACTTATTGATTAACCACTTATTGATTAATAGTAACATCATTATTAGTAATCGTTAATAGCATGATCCAATTAGTTAACTAGTATAGTTAACTGACCATTAATAATATACTTATCAAATTATATACTAGATTAACAATCAAGTAACAGATATAGATAAATTAACCAATTAATGACACCATTATTATAGTTGTTCAATTAAGTTTACATAGTATGACTTAACTAGTTACATCGTACTATTTAACTAGTTTAACAGTCATGATCTTACGTAATTAACAAGATTATCTGATTAGTTATGTGTTCTTACTTTGTTACTAGTTAACATCATGATAGTAGTAACTAGCTAATATATTAACCTGATGATTACTGAAACTTGCAAAATGTTACAACAGCCATTATCAACCATCAGTATCATCTTCATGTTGCAACAAACAGCATGTTTATGAACAATAAACATCATCATCATCAAAATATCATCACCCCCATCATATATGACAAAACTGAATAACTGATCAGCCGATTAAAGATAAAAGAAATTAATTGCTTGGACCCAGCGGAGTAACCGAGGAGGTTTTCAAATTCCGCCGATTGACAACAGCTCCAATATTAAATCTCCAATTTCAGCATTTGAACTGTATACTCCACCAAAATTTCTCTACGGGAAAATAGGAAATCAGTCGTAAAGAGTGTAGATAAACCCCTGAATCAATCCAATTCTTATCATACACCTGCAAGCCGGCAACTCTTCAGGCTTTGGAGGATCTGAAGCCACGGCAAACTGAACGGTGTCCCTCCAATTAGTAAATACGGCGATATAATCGAAGTTGCTGTTATAAACAATTTTCTTGGTTGGATCGTCACGCTCGAAGAATTGCTTCTTCTGTTCAACATCCAGCTCGTGAAATCTACCAATTCCAGCTTTCATCTCTTGCAGCACACTCTCAGGGATTCCGTGGTTTACCAAATGGAAAACCCCCCAATTTGAAGAAGCGTCCCTGACTTGCGGAGATTAAAGGGGAATTCGACCGCTAGGAGAGATGCCGGCGGGGATGATCGACGGGTGGAAGGGTCCGGTGGCGACGATGTGAAGGAGAAGTGAGGAGGTACGAACCGGAGACTGACAGCTGGGGGAAGGAGGCGGCAAGATCGGTGGATTCGGTGGTGGCGAGAAGTTGACTTGTGGAAGGGCAAGGAAAAGGCCGGAAGAGTGAGATTTTTTATTTTCCAATTTTACCCCTTCAAATTTAGTTTGGAATCGGTTCCAAACCAGAAAGTTTGGACGTAGATCTTCTCCCTCGTAATTAGTTGACATGGTAATTTAAAAAAAAGATTCGTCCAATACTAGGAAACCGGAATCAAACTTCTGGGATCTACTATTGTGAGGACCCCATTAAGAGTCCTTATATGAGGACACTCTTTATAGCCGTTGGATTATGATCCTAATCTAACGATGGAGAACCAGGTATGGGCAAAATGTGAAAATAATAAGAGTCCTTATATGAGGACACTCTTTATAACCGTCGGATGATGATCCTAATCTAACGATGCGAAATTAGGTATGGGTAAAATGTGAAAATAGGGTAACTAATTAAAAGTGGAACCAAATCGAGAATTAAAAAAAGTCGTTACCAGTTAAACAATGTACCCTAATACTCACTTCATATTAACCATTGGATCTTTATCAAGTAAATTAATAGTGTAGATTAGTGTCTTTATATAAGGACACTTAGAGGGGTCCTCATATTAGTAATTGCCGAAAATAGGGTAACTAATTAAAAGTGGAACCAAGTCGAGAATTAAAAAAGCCGTTACCAATTAAATAATGGGGATTTCCAATATGAGGACACCGCTTTTTGTCCTCATATGAGGACACCAATCTTTACCATTTATTGATTAAATTTTATTTTAGTTAGATCTAATGGCTAGAAATAGATGGTATTAAGGTAATTTAGTTGGTAATTAATTATCTTTTAATTATATTTCTTTTTCAATTATATAAATTTGAATTTAGAATTAATGATAGCATTAATTTTGGATTACTGTAGATTGCAGAATCACTTATTGACATGATCTTTCCCCAAATGTTTCCACATTTCAATGTTCATTTTTTTTTGTTTTAATTAATTACTAAAAGTGATAAATGATGCAGATTTGTTTAGGATTTTCATCATATTATGGTAATGATTATAGATTTTTTGGGTAAGAAATTATCATACTTTCTAATCTTAATCTAGCAAAAAAAATTATATCAGCGTTTTTTTTATTACTTATCTAATAATTATATTTTTTTTTTCAAACAATATGGTTCCTAATCTATCAAATTGGAACAATGCTATTTTTTCAACTTGGTATCACTTTCTGAATCGTCAAATTGGTTCCTAATCTTTATAATGAAACCTGATCCTAGAAGATGAACATGTTCCTAAATCATCAAACTGGAACAACTTGTTCCTAAATCATCAAATTGGAACTAACTCGTTCCTAAATCATCAAATTGGAACAACTCGTTCCTAAAACTTGGAAATAATATATCAATTGTTAGCAAATATAGCCCACGAACAGTACCAAATTCAAAGAAAAATAACAACTGATCTCTAATCCTACTAACTTGTACCAAATCAATAAAAAGAGAACAATTGGTTTATCCAACTAACATGTACCAAATTAAAAAAAAAGGAACAGTTTCCGAATAGGCTCCAAAACCGGAACAAATTTGTTCCGGAATAGCAGTGACAACGCTTTTTGGGATGTCAAGAGAAGCGGCGATGACTTCTCATGTGTGTGGCAGAGATCGAGGGCGTTCGTTACATCACCGATCAAAGAGGGAGGGAAAATGGGTCGAGGCTCTGGGTTGAGACGATGGAGGAAGGAGCGGGAAGCCGTCGGTGGCCGTGGGGCGCGCCTAGCGGAAGAACTCTGTTCGCAACGGATCGTCAGATGGAAGAAGAGAGAAGCCGTGGAGGTCTTGTCGGAGCTGAATCAAGCGAACGAAGAGGACTGTGGATCGCTGGCACATGACTCGGTGGAGAGCTTGTTGGGAGGTCGACGAAGTTGCCGGAGAGGACGAAGAAGGAGACGGAGGCGCTTGTTCCGAAAGTCGAGAGGAGGGAGGTAGTTTTTTCTTTTTTGGCGGCTGCTTGTAAAGTTTTAGGGTTTGTAGGAAACCCTAATATTAGTTACTATATATACTGGTTCCAAAATGACATTTTTATCCATTTTAATCTAATCCATTGGATCTGATTTCTAATCTAACAGTTCATAATAGTGTCCTTATATGAGGACACTAATGGGTTCCTCATAGTAGTAGATCCCCTTATATAAGGACACTTAGAGGGTCCTCATATTAGTAAATGCCCAAACTTCTGTATTCTACTCTTCTGTGATGATGTTCTTGATTGACATTTTAAGCTCTGGGCTCAACCCTCTTCTAGTGTCTAGGCCTTGGAAAATGTTTAAACATGCATGCTTATTATAATCTTCAAATACTCAAGATTAAGTGTGTGACGAATGATTTTTTTTTTGTGCTACTATGCAATAGTTTCTGAAACTCATCTCCCAATCGTACGATTCTCTCTTTAAATATAAGACACGTATCGATGGTATCTGGATACACAGACCGAAACATAGGTAGCATTGAAAATGCTATGAGGTTGGCAGCATAACCAACTAACTGCTCCTAACCGGGTTTTGTAGTTTTGGGCAGTTTCGGAGGAATATGTAACCCCAATGGCACATTTCCGAACTATGTCCAGATAGGGGCAAAAGCGCGGCGTAGCTAGCGCCTCGCTCACTAGTGAGCGCCGCGCCCACTATCCAGCGCGACACTGGCTGCATATTCCAAAATGCCACGTGGCCTTGACTGTTGGGAGGAAGCCGTTAGCCGACCGTTGCATTTGAAACCCTAGGCAGCGCGGTGCTGGCTAGTGAGCGCGGCGCTGGGTGAGTTGCCAAGTCCAGATGCTATATAAACCTCCCTTTGGACCCTTCATTCTTCACACTTCAATCCTCATTCTCACAATCTTGTCTCCCAATTTGGTTAGTTTTTACGGCAGCATCTTTAAGCAATTTCGGAATATGGCCTCTTCGAGTCGTCATAAGTGAAATGGAGTTTTCGTTTGCATTTCAGTTCTTCCTCATTTGTTTTGCTGCACTAATTACTGTTGTCATTCAGTTTCAGATTTCGAAAGGATAATGTACAAAATGAAGAAGCATGAAGAGGAGGATTTGTTAGTTTATGAAGGAGGCCTCGTCGAATGCAAGTGCGGGTTACGGGCAACTAGATCTATTGCCTACAATCTGGAACACTATTTCGGGTGCCCTCTCGAGAAGGAGGGTAAGAGTTGTGGCTTTTACGAGAAACTAGAGGTGCGTGAGGCTGTGGACGCGGTGACTAAGGAGAAGGACGGGTTATCGAGAGGCAGAGAACCTCGATTCGGCGTCTCAGAGAACGGGTGAAGGGTCTCGATTCCCACAACTCAGTACTGCAGGGTTATATCAATGCCCTGGTTAAGGGGAACAGGTTTTCTAAACGTGACTAGAATAGAAAGAGTATTGAAGGGGATGAAGTGGTTGTTGTTATGTTTAATTGTTAGGTTTATGTAGTTTTGTTGTAATCTTTCAGTGTTGGAGGGTTGGGGTCTCCCTTGTCACTCATTGTATCCCTTTGTAACATTCGGAGAAATCGAAGAACTGATGTTGGGTTGTTTGTTTTCAAGTTCATTCAAGCATATTTTAAATAAACAAGCCGATGAAAAACAAAGATAAAGTTCATTAAAACTGGAAGGGAAATAAACACAATGACATAGAACACAATACAAGGGTAATACAACACAACGACATAGAGGACAATGAAAACGGATTAACCATTCCTTGATGGGACTGCGAAGTGAGCCGTAAGTTTGCCGCCAATGTAGAAGGGCACCTCCATGTTATAGTATTAATAACCATCGTGCTTGGCAAACCCATCTTCTTTAGGAACTTCGGGTATGCTTGCCATAGAGGTAGTCTCGCAACGAGATGCCTATCGTCCATGCTTAGCCAGATAAGGTTGCCTCCGACGTAAGATAGACCTGAAGCCGTGTTGTCCACTTGTTCGCCACCCCCATCGAAGCAGAATGCAAACCCCATTTGTAAGCAATACAAAGATGAAATGATTTTTTTGAGATGACAGCGGTCTTGACGCATGTTCACAATAAATATTAAATCTGGTAGTGGGAGGCAGCTGGCAATATTCTCCACTATCAAACCATGTGATCACCAGACTTTGCGTCAGTGGCAAGTGGGAGGCAGCTGCCAATATTCTCCACTATCAAACCATGTGAACACCTGACTTTGCGTCAGTTGCAAGTGGGAAGTAGCTGGCAAGAATCTCCACTATCAAACAGGGTAGTGGACTGCAGCTGTGTAGTCAAGTGTGAAATATGGAGTACAAGTTGCAGATACGAACTAGCATTCCTCAAATATAATACTACAACAAGTACGAAAATGAAATACGACAAGTCTGAAAATGAAATACAAAGTAGTATAAGCCTCTATCCACGTCTACGTCCACCACCTCTACGCCCACCCCTAGCATGATCTCTGGCCAAATGCCCACCTGTGCCGCACATAGCTGGTCTAGGATCCTGTCGCAATCCATAGCGTGGTGGTGGCTGGGCGAAGTCATCGTCATCATCATATGTGGCATCCATCTGTATCGTCGGTGCGGGGGTGCGCTGCTGTTGTGCCCTACTACTCTCTCCACGATGCCGCTGAGATGGTGCTCGCCACAGCTGCTGGGTGGCCGGAACAAAGGACTGACTCTGCTGCTGGCTGGGCGGATCAAATGCATGACTCTGCTGCTGGCTGGGTGTAACGAAGGCCTGACCCTGTGTCTGATCCCAATCCCAGTACTGCATGTACTGTGTCTCCTGGAAGTTGTCGAGGGGGTAGGAGTCTCTGTACCGTGGCCTCTGTGGCTCGCCAGTCTCAAACTGTGCAAGGTCAGGCTCCCACAAGCCCGGTGCAACTGGTACGTTACGCCGCTGTCTGACGGTGCGTTGATGACACTCGATTTGACGTGATTATCAGCCCCATTTAAGCAACATTTCATACCCTTTGATGCCATTTTCATGAGTATTTGGTGCATTTGTCGTAACTTTGTGATTATCGGCTCTTAGTGCGTACATTGTCCATTTCTTGGCTATTTTTACCCTTTTTGTGAGCTTTTATGTTGAGCCCCCAGGTTACCACATTATAGAGGACTCTCTCACGAGTCCAGCGCTTCAAACGGATACCAAATCGGAGTTCAAACGGAGCGGGAATGATCGAAACAAGTCGGAGTGCTGCACAGCTCAAAACGCTGCGTTTTGGAGCTTACATGCCGTGTAAGCTCAATGCACTGTGAGCTTACACGCCGTGTAAGCTCCCCAGACGGGAAAATTCAGCCTTTTCCAACTTGTAAAGGGTTTCTAGGGTTATATATAGACTTTTTGAAGCCAGATTGAATATACAGACGAATTTTGGCTGATTAGCCACGACCTTAGGGTCGATAGATAGAGTTTAGAGAGTTCGAAGAACCATGGAGAGATCGTGACGCCATCCTTCCACCTCGGAGAGCTCGGAGCTTAAAGTTGAAGATCCAGGAGATCGAAGCTTCGCCGGAGTCGTCAGAATTAGGTTTTTCAGTTCTTATATATTCTTCCTCTGTATGATGATTTCTTTTGTTGCCTTTGATTCTTCTGTTATCATTATGTGTAGCTGAACTTGTAGAGCTTAGATTAGATGAACCCTAAGTGACCCAGGGCTTTAAAGCGGTCACGGATTGGCGGTAATTAGATTCGAAGTTCAATCAGTTTCTCTTTGCACGGTTGTTTTGTTCTTGATTGTTCATGTTTCTTTTCTGGTTGGTCGCCTAGATTAGGTTTTTGCAAGCTAGGGTTAGTCGCTAGACGGTTCCCTGCTTTGGCGCTTAAACCTGTCTTCCTTGATCACCTAGTTTAGATTCTTGTTAAGCTGAGGATAGAAGCGAACGCTCGCCTCTTTTTAAAACATCAATTCAACCAGTTAACCTTATAATTGGAGTGTGCCTTTCGTAGGAACCGATTAGGGTTAATCCACTGCAAGAGTAACTCATAAATCGTTAGTAATTGCACCAGTTAATTAAGTCGTTGCGAGAGGCGACCGTACCCGAGCGGCTAGTTAATCTTGGTAGTTAGATCGGATAGAGCGAACATTCGCCAGTCTTAAACCTAAGGGTAAGGAGTTATGGTGGTGTATAGAAATTGATTGAATTAGAATTGAAAATCGCTGGTCTTGTGATTGCTGTTGCTTTGGTGATCTAAAGGGGGATTCGAAATCTAAGCTCGTCTATCTTCTCGTTAGTCAACCTTTTAATCTTTCTGTCGTTTATTTTCCTGCTTTATTAGATTAGAAGTCGTGGAACTCACACCACGCACAATCTGCTTAAACCTGAGTAATTTGCCAACATATTTGAGTAGACAAGAAGAAGAGACCTCGAGTAGAATACGATCTAGTCTACCTTGGTAGATTAGTTATTTGATACCGCTAAAACTGCAGCATCATGCGTGTAGGCGGGATCCTCGCCTGTGACATCTCTGGCGCAGGGTAGTCATCATGCGGTGCATGTGTGGGCTGGGCAGGTGCCCTCCGTGGTATCCTCTGCTCTGGTGTCCTCTGTATAGCTCCGGATGCATGCATGAGCGAGCGGAGGGTAGCATGCATCTCCCGCTGGTCTTGTGGTGTGATGTGCGGCTGTCCAGTCGTGACATACAAACGCTCAATGTCATCGATCTACAAGAAAAAAACAACATAAGACATCAGCAATCAAGCTTCAAACCAAAAGCCAGATAGCTATGCATCCCTAAACCCCCACATACCAAAGTCTCCATGACGGTGCCTCGTCGTGACACAGTACGTCGTGTGTGTGCGTGGTACCACTGCGAGTACTCACCGTGGAAGCTCCAATCCTCGGCGTCAATCATCCATGGACCTGCCGCCTCATGATCAAATCGCTGCTCCCATAACCGGAGATAGCTAGGGTACCTCGCAACCCAGTCAGCCTGTCGTGTACCCCTCTGTGTGGTCTCCAAGTTGATCATGACCTCCGAACGTGGCATGTCAAACGTCGGTAGTGGCTGGTCCATCCCAAACTGACGTAATACACGATCAGGTCTATGCCACATGACACTGAAGTAGTGATGACACTCGATTTGACGTGATTATCAGCCTCATTTAAGCGACATTTCTTTGCTTAAGACATGGTTTTTAGGGTAGAATAACGAATATTCAATCGATTGCCCTATCTCGTGCCATTTGTGTTACCTTGGCCCGTTTCGGGTCTATTTGATGGTTTTCTAGTGTTTTTACGTTAGCACAGGTTTTTGCCGTCAAATAAAGTAGCCAAGGACGTGTCTAAGGCATTGGAGCCACGAGGAATCAAACCGGAATCGATCAAAGGAGCCAATCAAAGTCAAACAAATCCCTGTCCGAGTACAAAGGAATTTTCGCCGAAAATACCCTTGTATTTTCGGCGAAAACATCATCACAAATCAACGGCTGGACACAGAAGGATGATCTCGGCGAAAAGATTCAACTGCTCGGACCGAAAATAATGAACAGCCGGCGGATCCCTTGAACTCAAAGGAATTTTCGCCAAAAATTCCTTAAGAATTTCGGCGAAAATAATACACTGATTCGGCCAATTTAGGGTTAAGTATTTATACTTAACCCGGCGGCCCAAGCAAGAGACGAATCATAATTTACAAAAACACAACTTTTCGAGATCAGAATCCTCTGAAGTTCTGGAGCGAAGAGTTAGAGTTCGAAGAGCCGGATAGAGATCGTGACGCCATCCCTTCCATCTCGGAGAACCGGAGCTAGGAGTGTGACCTACTGAAGATCGAAGTCTGCCAGAGTCATCTAAATTAGGTTTTTAGATTCCTTTCTGTTCTTCCTTTGAATGATGAACTCTTTCTTTGTCTTTGTTTCTTTTGTAATAATCATGAGTAGCTAAACCCTTTAGAGCTTAGACTAGATGAACCCTAAGTGACCCAGGGCTTTAAAGCGGTCACGGATCGGCGGTGATTAGATTCGAAATTCAATCAGTTCTTTTTCATGTTTGATTCGTTCTTCAGTGTTCATGTTTCTTGTCTGGATTGATCACCTAGATTAGATTCTTGTTAAGCTAAGGATAGAAGCGAACGCTCGCCTTACTTTAGAACATCGAATTAAACAATTAACCTTATAATTGGAGTGTGCCTTTCGTAGGAACCGGTTAGGGTTAATTCACTGCAAGAGTAACTCATTAATCACTAGTAATCACACCAATTAATTAAGTCGTTGCGAGAGGCGACCGTACCCGGGCGGCTAGTTAATCTTGGTAGTTAGAACGGATAGAGCGAACGTTCGCCGGTCTTAAACCAAAGGGTAAGGAGTTATGGTGGTGTCTTAGTAATTGATTGAATGAGAATCGAAATCCGCTGATCTGTTGATTGCCAATGCTCTGGGGAACGAAGGGGGATTCAAAGTCTAAGTTCGTCTGTCATTCTTGTTTCCAAACCCTAATTCTCAATCTGCTTTAGTTTAATCTTTTTAATTTTTCTGCATTTCTTAGAAGTAGAAGTCGTGGAACTCACACCACGCACTGAGTGTTTTTCTTTGAATAAGTTGTTAGTTCTGAAGTAGCCAATCATTCGAAGGCCCGTGGAATACGATCTGCTATACGCTTTTTCTTAGCATTAGTAGTTTTTATTTGGTTGAATCCCGACAACGACCGGAGGTCTCACCAAATTGGCGCCGTTGCCGGGGACTTCTTTTGATTGTTGAAAGAAGATCTGGCAATTTATTCTTCTATATTCCATCTTTCATTTTTCCATCCACTTCGATTTTACACTGGTTCTGTTTGTCTTTGTTATCTGTAGGTTTACAGGTGTATGCCTCACCGTCCTTGGACTCGCTCTCAAACCGAACAGGCTAAGATTGCAGGGAATCCAGGCAGTTCTGCTACACCTCTACGATCACAGATTCTGAAGGAAGGAAGATCCAATCCATTCATCACTCCGACAAGATCGAGGAACCGAAGGAGAGTTCCTCATCTCCGTCTTCACCGCACTCTTCGTCCGCTTCATACACCGAGTCACTTCACCACCTCCATCTCCTACCATGACGATAGATTACCACCAAACGGCGATCAACCACCGCCGCCACCACCTGCACAGAAGAGTCTAGCAGACTATAACAAGCCGAGCGCGACTAGCATTCGATCTGCCATTGTCGTTCCGCGCATTGAAGGAGATCCTGACTACGAGATCAAGATTCCATTCTTGACCATGATCTCTAGGGATTTACAGTTTGAAGGCAGGCCCCTAGACAATCCGTGCACTCATCTTGCAGACTTCCTTGATCTCTGCAGTACTTTTAAAAACGGAAACCTCGACAAAAACACTCTTTGTCTGAGAGCTTTCCCGTTCTCTTTGAAAGGCGCTGCTAAGAGGTGGCTTACTGGCAAACCACCTGGCTACTACACTAACTGGGATACTCTGGCTCAGGACTTTGTTGAAGAATACTTCCCTCCGGCCAGAACAACCGCCATCAAGGATAGCATCGCCAGATTCTCCCAGAAAGAAGGAGAAAGCTTATATGATACTTGGAATCGATTCCAAGAACTTCTCTACACCTGCCCTCATCATGGATTCGAGTAGAGGCAGTTAGCTGAAATCTTCTCTCGAGGACTTCGAGAAGAATCTGCCAAGTGGGTCAATTCTCTAGCTGAAGGGGATTGCACTACACTCACTCCTGAAGCTGCTCTTCTGCACTTCGCAAACTGTGCCTCCAAGTCAAGGAACTGGGAGCGACAATCTGAAGGATCGAGGAGCAAGCTAGATTTCGGAGCAGCTATCAAGGCAGAGGTAGAGAAGCATTTGAAGAAGTCTACCACACCAATCAAGCCACCGGCAGCTTCTGTCTATGTTGCTGATTGCGAGTGGTGTGGAGCTTGCTCACATAACGGAGGCCGTTGTCAGAATTTTGGTAAGGCAGAAGTCTGGTCTGCCGAAGAGGTAAATTTCATCCAACAAGGCTTCGTTAATAATCAGAATGGTTATGCTGGTTATCGTAACTTCAGACAGCAAGGGAACTATCAAGACAGACCTCCCTATAATGCTGGCGCCAATCATAACCAGAACCAGAATAACCGCCCGGCTGGTCCAGCTCAGGATCAGAAGCCTAACCATCCGCCGGCAGGTGTCTACCAGCCGCCGCATCGCAATCCGGGTAATTATGGAACTGCTCCTGCAATCGCCAGAATCAATATCTTAACAATACCTATCCAGGACAGCAACATCAAAGAGATAATAATGTCAGTGACCTGGATAAGAAGCTCAGCCAGATCATCACAAGACTCGATGATCTTGACAGTCAGTTCAAGGCTCAAGCTCTTCTCAATCAAGAACAAATAGCATCTGGACAACGGATTGAGCAAGTCGTGAACAACATCTCGAGCATGCTAGCATCTGGTCGACCATTTGGCCAGCTTCCAAGCCAGACAGAGCCAAACCCGAGAAAAGAACAGGCTAAGATGGTAACTGCTCGAAAACTTCCAAACTTAATTGCTGATGTTTTTTCTGTTTTACGCAGGATCGCTGAAACTCCGGAAGAAGAGGAAGAAGAAAACAGGAACCGGCGCCGAAGGAGGATCCTCCTCTTGCACCGTACGTCATGAAGCCTCCTTTTCCTAGAGCATTGCTGCCAAACGCAAGGATCGAGACTGGCATGAAGGGGAACAAGGAAGGATATCCTGACATTCGTGCCAAGAAACCTGTTTCTCCATATCCAGCTAAGTTATCTGATCCTGGTTCTTTTACTTTGCCTTTGGTCATCAATGATGTTGAAATTGAACGTTGTTTAGTTGATCTAGGAGCATCTGTTAATGTCATGCCTGTGAGTCTATATGAAAAGTTAAACCTAGGGGAACTTGAACCGCCTAGTATGCAACTCGTCTTTGCTGATAGATCGCTTAAAACCCCTAAGGGAGAGATTAAAGACGTTGTCACTAAATGTGGTCCGTTCACGTTCTTAGCTGATTATGTGATTATGGATACTAGTAAAGATGATGCTACTATTCTCATAGGTCGACCTTTCATGGCTACTACTGGAATGAGTATTAACGTTCCTAATGGTTCTTTGACTTTAAGAGTTGGTAAAGAAACGAAAACGTTCCGTCTTAAAGATGGCATGAAATATGACTCTAAGAATGAAGAATCTCACTGCCTAGCTGTTGAAACGGTGGAGTTGACTCCGGTCAACTCCGTTACTAATGCTTCTTCCAGTGTCTCTAGATCAGTTGTTGCTGCAGGTATTAAACAGGTCACTACGAAAAAACCAGAAATTTCGGTTCAGAAGCCGCTTAAGAAGAAGAAGAAGGAACTGCAAGCCTCTTCTAAACCACCGAGCAGACCTCGAGGAAAGAACAAGAAGACAAAGACCCAAATGGTCTGGAGACCAAAAGCTCCACCGTCTTCCACCGAGCCAGCTGCACCATCAATTCGTTCCGAGAAACCGGCGCCGGTTCAAGTATGGAAGGAGAAGCCGAAAGCATCTCTAAGGAAGTACTAACGATCACCGATCCTGGTGATAACAAGCCGAAGAAGAAAGAAAAAGAGAAACCGACAGTCCTCATTCCTTCCATCGTCACACTAAAGAAGGATGACCTCTCAGAGAGCTGTTCGGACCATTCAAGTTCGTTGATCATCTTCCCGACGGACGTACCAAACTACTACATGCAAACGGGAAGAGATTCACGCTTACCGGAGAAGTCCCGAAGCTGTACTTCATGAACTCCGACGCGAGCGTGAAGGAGAATCTAAGTTGGGATGTCTCATAATACCGTCCAGGTATCGTCCAGCTCAAGGACGTTAATAAAAGAGCGCTTCGTGGGAGGCAACCCACGGCTGGAGTCTGTTTTATTTTTTGTTGAACTTGGTATTTTAGAGTCGGTTCGGGAGAGCCAAAAGTGTCAGTTTGTTTGATTTATTATTTTTCGTGTAGAGTCTGCATGTCATAGAGTCAGTTGCAAGTTGATTGAGGTCGTTCCGATTTTTGTGGATTTAACTGTGATTTTCTGAAGTTAGCCGAATTTGCGAAAATACTTTAAACCCGAACAGTTCAAAATTTTCGGCGAAATCACCCTCCATTTTCGGCGAATCCGCCTTTTGGTTTTCACTGTCTTTCGTAGTTCAAAGTTTTCGGTCCGAATAGCTGTCCATTTTCGGCGAAATAATTCTTGAAAATCAAACAGTCATTTTAATATAAATTTTCGGCGAAAACATGTGGCCATTTTCGGCGAAATTCCTTTCGAAAATCGGCTGTCCAGTTTAACTAAAGTTTTCGGCGAAAACATCCTTTTAATTTTCGCCGAAAATAATTTCAAAAATCAGAAATCCCCCACTTTAAAATCCCGATTTCGGACTTATCCTCTCCCAACCTTCTTTCATTTTCGAACACACACCCGAAAACCCCCTCTCCCCTTCGTTTTAAAATCGCCGACCACCCTCCACTTCAAAACTCGCCGTCGCCGCCGTTTCCCGCCGCCGCCGCCATCGCCGACCGCCGCCGCACCTCTCCCCTCCTCATTCCGATCCCAACAAGCCCTAGAACGTTCGAATCGGAGCTTTGCAGCTCCAGTTCTCCGAAACCTAGTTTTCAAAGTTTTTCACGATTCCTCCCAACCCGTTCACTTTTTGCATTCATGACTTCAAGGTAAGTTGTAGAACTTTTCGATACGAATCTTTTGACATATGGATTGCTGAATTTCGTCAGGGTTGACTTTTGGTTGACTTTTCGGTTTACCTCGTTTTGCGTGCCGACTGTTTCGTGTGAACTAGGATTAATTGAACTTATAGAACTGTTCTAGGATGCTTAGGGAGTTCCGTGCTTAATTTCCATATCAGTTGGTCATATGTTGCTATGCATAAGATTAATTCTTTGAAATGTTGACTTTTGTGAGAAATGTCGGTTTGACTTGGAACTGTTGTTGATCGTTTGGCTGTCATAAGTGTTCATTCTTGATCTTATTATCGTGAGGCCATTTGAAATCATATTTTTACTGTCATTCTCCAGGTTTTGATAGTTTTGCCATGATTAGGGTTCAATATGCTTAAATGTTGACTTTCTGAATGTCGGTTTGACTCTTTGAACTCTGATTGTGCTTATCCGATTTTGGCTGTTCCTAAGTATGTATTTTACTGTCTATGATTACCAGTCACTCCGCTTTGCTTACCCACTTAGTTTCCCTCATTTCTTTGTGAAATCGAGTTTTTCTACTAAGTGTGGGGTAAGGTTTTGGTCGACTAATCTGGTTTCATTCTGGTTTTAGGAACACCTTTGAGCGCAGGACTAAGGCGCGACTTGATGGCGCCTCGAGCTCCGGAACCGTCGCCCCTGTAACACCCGCCATTTTGGGTCCTCCACCCGCACTACCTCCCACTGCTGGCTACCACCGCACCGTCGCTCGTCTACCGGACTTCTACTTTGAGAGCTTCCAGAAGATCGAGCACATTCGTGGAGCCCCTGTTCGTCCCCTCTCCATGGACTCGCTCTTCGACCATAATGATGACTACCACCGGAATGTGCATGACGCCCTAGCACCGGCCGGTCTCCTAGAGCTGACCACCATAGCCGCCGAGTTCCCAGACATTGCTCTCCAGGAGTTCTGGGCGACATTTGACTTGGACGAGCATAAGAGGAGACGGGGCCAGAAGGTGATCACCTTCTTTCTTGGTGGGGTGTACAGGCAGCTCACCTACGATGAGTTTGCCGCTCATCTCGGCATCCCCTATGAGCACTATCACGGTCACCACCTCGGCTGGGGCGATGATGATGACGACGAGAAGTTGCACGCCCTCTGGAGCCACATGACAGGAGTGCCCGGTGATCGCCTCGGGACGAGCAACTCAGTTAAGTCCCTCTCTCACCCGTTCTATAAATTTATTCATATGGTTTGGCGGAGGTCACTTTTATATGTTCGAGACAAGGATCGCCACCATATCCTCAAGGAGGAGCTCATGCTTCTCCGAGCCATCCGAGAGAGCTACCCTCTCCACCCCGGCTGGGTGCTAGCTCGCATATTCAGCCAGAGGACCAAGAGGAAGACGCCACCTCGCAAACTCTTGGGAGGCAACTTCATAGGTCAGCTCATCCTCTCCTTCGGCATCAGCCATGAATATGGCCCTAACATTCCAGACACCCAATTATGACCGTTGGAGGAGAATTAGCGGTTGAGTACGACCTAGAGCTCGACCTCAGCCCCCATGTAGCAGCAGATCCTCCACTCCAGCATGTGGTCGAGTCAGAGGAAGACGATGGCGCTGAGGAGCAGCAGCCGCAGCCGCCGCCTGAGTTTCATGATTATATACCCTCGCCACACCATCAGGCAGGGTACATCCACCAGTCGCCGCCGCACATTCCCGATGCATACCAGGCGCCTCCCCAGCAGCCCCGACATCACCCCGCGGATGTTGAGAGTTGTACGAGCGACTGCAGGAGTGGCGCATCACCGACAACGCCGCTCAAGAGGCGAGATGGACTATTATGCAGCAACATATGCGCCGCGCCGACCGGCATATGAGGCACAGATGGCGTGGCAACGCCAGCTCGGCGAATTTCTCAACTTTCACCTCCCGGTTCACCGGACCAGCAGTGATCGGGTTGTATTCCTTTTCTGGTGTCTTCTTTTTATTTATTCTTTTCGGACTTCGGTCCAACTTTTTTCTGTGTGGATCCGGGGCACTTGTCCCGGTTTCCTTTTTATGTTTCATTTGTTTTTGTTTTGTAGGCAGTTGGGAGACTCCTTTGCTTCAGGTTCTGTTACACTTCCCTCCGCTCCGTGGATCCGTGCTTACCCTCTGAAATCAACGTCCTCTTCCAGGTTCTTCCATTCCACTCTGAACTCTAGAATTAGTCCTGTGAGGACACAGTCCGATTTAAGTGTGGGGTAGGGATGCTAGAGAACCTTGCATGAACGTGATTGCCCTTGATTGTGTTTGTGTGCCTCATGATTCCATTCCAGTCTCTCTAGCATTAGAATGGCTCAGTTCTTGATCTTTGATGTTAAGTTGTTGTTCAACCTTTCATAATGATGCTTAGACTGCTTAACCTAGAACTTGAGAACCAACTTGTATGCTTTGATGCTAAATTGCCTGGTCAGAACAGAATTTTAAAATCACACTTGTAGTTTGTAGCCTTGATTGCATGAAAATGACCGAATCCGACTAGCAAACCAACTGTGAGCTTTTGATCCATTGCACGTAACTTGCAATTTAAATTCTTTCTGAGTGGTTTTCTGTTTACTTGAATGAGTTAGATTTTGCATGAGACCTACTCGAGACCACACGATGACACGAGTTCTAGAAGGATAGGGGCACCTAGATTCAGCTACTAAGCCAGATAGCCTACCAAACGATAAAGTCCACTAGGTTTAGACCCTTGAGCTTGGCCTGTTCTTTCGGTTCGATAATACATTACAGCCATTTCCCATTTCTTTCATTCCCCGTTGATCCCCTGTGGTTGTAGTTCTAGATTGACCTACCGGAAGTCGGTTTGTGGTAACCTGCCTATAGCCATTAAACAGGTGGTCTTAGCTAATATGTCCAGACGTGTAAACCCTCTAGCAACTAAAAGAAAAATCGGCACAAAAGAAAAAAAAAGAGTAAAGTAAGAAAAGAAGCAAGCTTCAGAAAAGAAAGAGAGAAGCAGAAAAAATCAGAAAAATAAGAAAAGTTTCAAAGTGTAGTTCAATAAAACGTTCTTCTCCCTACAAATGGAAGAACGAAGTCAAAAAGAAGAGTTGAAAAGAAAAGAAGAAAAATTCGTGTAAAGAAAAAAAAATAATAAGTGTTAGGTTGCTTGAGGGTATCATAGGACGAGCGTTCATTATTCCACCCGTGTCTGGTTAGACGGAAGGAAGCCATAGATTAGATTCGAGGGAAGTTAGTCGAAAGCTACACCGACAAGCCATCATCATTCATTCCCATCATCCATCTCATTAAAAACCGAGTAGTGTAGATTTCATTACGGTCCTAGCAGGGAAGTCCTTCTTGACTAGATACTCGTGTTGTCACAGTGGTGGAGATGTGGTCGAAATGCAAACCTATGACAGAATTCGGTAACAGAAAATGATCGAGAGCAGAAACACGTCCTTAAACACAGAGAGTGAGAGTTCCCATTGTACTAAATTTACCTGTGTGAGGAGTCTGGTCGGTCAGGTCAAATTCATGCATAATTGGTTGCTAATTACTTGTCGTGTGCAGTTTATTAGTGAGACCAGGTAGTTTGGCTGATCTTATGCATGTTAGGTTTCTTGTTCTAGGATCGATCTGTCTAATAATTCATTGTGTTTGATTGAGCTCCAATTTAATTGATCTTATCATTTATGAACATGAGCGTTTCTATTCAGTTTGCTTGAGGACAAGCAAAAGCTTAAGTGTGGGGTATTTGATGACACTCATTTGACGTGATTATCAGCCTCATTTAAGCGACATTTCTTTGCTTAAGACATGGTTTTTAGGGTAGAATAACGAATATTCAATCGATTGCCCTATCTCGTGCCATTTGTGTTACCTTGGCCCGTTTCGGGTCTATTTGATGGTTTTCTAGTGTTTTTACGTTAGCACAGGTTTTTGCCGTCAAATAAAGTAGCCAAGGACGTGTCTAAGGCATTGGAGCCACGAGGAATCAAACCGGAATCGATCAAAGGAGCCAATCAAAGTCAAACAAATCCTTGTCCGAGTACAAAGGAATTTTCGCCGAAAATACCCTTGTATTTTCGGCGAAAACATCATCACAAATCAACGGCTGGACACAGAAGGATGATCTCGGCGAAAAGATTCAACTGCTCGGACCGAAAATAATGAACAGCCGGCGGATCCCTTGAACTCAAAGGAATTTTCGCCGAAAGTTCCTTAAGAATTTCGGCGAAAATAATACACTGATTCGGCCAATTTAGGGTTAAGTATTTATACTTAACCCGGCGGCCCAAGCAAGAGACGAATCATAATTTACAAAAACACAACTTTTCGAGATCAGAATCCTCTGAAGTTCTGGAGCGAAGAGTTGGAGTTCGAAGAGCCGGATAGAGATCGTGACGCCATCCCTTCCATCTCGGAGAACCGGAGCTAGGAGTGTGACCTACCGAAGATCGAAGTCTGCCAGAGTCATCTAAATTAGGTTTTTCAGATTCCTTTCTGTTCTTCCTTTGAATGATGAACTCTTTCTTTGTCTTTGTTTCTTTTGTAATAATCATGAGTAGCTAAACCCTTTAGAGCTTAGACTAGATGAACCCTAAGTGACCCAGGGCTTTAAAGCGGTCACGGATCGGCGGTGATTAGATTCAAATTCAATCAGTTCTTTTTCATGTTTGATTCGTTCTTCAGTGTTCATGTTTCTTGTCTGGATTGATCACCTAGATTAGATTCTTGTTAAGCTAAGGATAGAAGCGAACGCTCGCCTTACTTTAGAACATCGAATTAAATAATTAACCTTATAATTGGAGTGTGCCTTTCGTAGGAATCGGTTAGGGTTAATTCACTGCAAGAGTAACTCATTAATCACTAGTAATCACACCAATTAATTAAGTCGTTGCGAGAGGCGACCGTACCCGGGCGGCTAGTTAATCTTGGTAGTTAGAAGGATAGAGCGAACGTTGCGGTCTTAAACCTAAGGGTAAGGAGTTATGGTGGTGTCTTAGTAATTGATTGAATGAGAATCGAAATCCGCTGATCTGTTGATTGCCAATGCTCTGGGGAACGAAGGGGGATTCAAAGTCTAAGTTCGTCTGTCATTCTTGTTTCCAAACCCTAATTCTCAATCTGCTTTAGTTTAATCTTTTTAATTTTTCTGCATTTCTTAGAAGTAGAAGTCGTGGAACTCACACCACGCACTGAGTGTTTTTCTTTGAATAAGTTGTTAGTTCTGAAGTAGCCAATCATTCGAAGGCCCGTGGAATACGATCTGCTATACGCTTTTTCTTAGCATTAGTAGTTTTTATTTGGTTGAATCCCGACCAACGACCGGAGGTCTCACCAAGTAGCATATAAGCGGTGTGACGACGCGGTATGTGACGAATTTCTGAGGACTATGGCCCTCAAACCCAACCCATGGTTCCCACTACAAATGATTAAAAAAGAAAAAGAAAGATTAGCTTAATAATCCAATGGTGAAGTGTTCTACATATTGAACTCCAGTAAAACCTACTATGAATGGTGTCCCCTCGTCCAGAATCTGGCGGTATCCAGCAAGTAAGATGAATCGTAGCTTGTCTTTAAACCAAGGCGCCCACCTACGTTCAAATAATCTCGATAGTTAGAGCTACGTTGCAATGAATCTTGTGCTCGCACTTTAAACTATATGTGTCAACTTACTCTGGCAGGCGCGAAATCGTCCTCCCTCTGGTCTCTTCTTTCTCTTTGAATGAACCCGTCGAGCTATAGAGGGAAATCTCTCCAAAGCCCACACCTGGAGCAACCAACCAGCCGCCAATGTGACCAATGTGCTCGGCGGTGGTGCCGCTCTCAATCCGAAATGTGGTACGCCCAAGCTCTCGGTACAACCAAGACAGTGCGGCCGCCCCCCATGCATACTCTCCGACGCGCTCAATATCCTCAAGTAAAGGAAGCATGAATAGGTGAGCATACTCCCCCGAGCGATCGGCAAAGATACAACTGCCGAAGAAGTCCACAATGTAGGGCGACAATACTGATGTATGGTATGAATATCGTCGTCGCTAATGGCACCCTCACGGTATGCAAAGTGGGAGCGCAACCAGGTCATCTTAATCCTCCCTGAAAGTACATCAGACGTAGCCGGCTTCTTCCCTAGCTGGCTCTCAACGTAAGCACAAAGCTCATCCAAATCAGTAGGAATGAGCTTAGGTGAAGTGACGGGGAGACCATCTACGCTCAAACCAGTGATGAAGTGCACGTCCTCCAGTGTGATCGTCGCCTCACCGACGTACAGATGGAAGGTGTTGGTCTCTGGACGCCACCTCTCAACTAGAGCAGTGATGAGCTCTGGATCGGGAGTTAGTTTTAGGGCGTCCCTAAGACTATCTAACCCAATATCGAATAGGATCGACTCGAACCTAAGATCGTAGTCTACGATCTTCTTAGAATTACGACACGTATGTGTCATGTGCGGCTCCTAATATTTAAGGAACATATGAGAGAAGTAATTAGTCAACTTAGTAATTCTAATAACGTAATTCGAATAGTAACATAAATATAATAATAATCTAATTCTAATAAGATTATTCTATTAACCTAATTCTTAATACTAATTAAACATAATTCTTATAACCTACATAATTCTACAATTTCATAACATACTTCTAATAACACAATTGCATACTTATTAGTCAATAATTGCATAAATATATAAATGCTTACATAATTGCATAGTTATTAATCAATAATTGCATACATGATGGTCTCGTTAAATAAATTAATGTATTTCCTAAATAAATAAATTATTAACATGGTCATTATTAACTAAATAGTAACTAATTATTGCATTCAAATCATGGTCATTACTAACTAATTACATGCATATCATACATTTCCTAATATTCATCACATTCAATATTTATCATACATTTCTAGATATATACTCACAGAGTACTAACCTCAGCGTCGAATACTAGAGCCGCGCGATATCAATCACTGTCCCCCCACAAAATGCTCGGGTCGCTCGGGCCAACGGACACGCCCTCGGGAACATCTCTAAACATGTAGTCCATCTACGTTCAAACATGCATTCGTCACAAACCATAAACAATAATCAACTCATAGCACTTAAGATTATAAGGGTTACCTCCTAAGCACGAATGAGGAATGACGAACGAAGGCTTTCTTTGGATTGATCGCTTTGATTATACAAAAACAATTAGTAATACTATCAAAACTACAAAAATACGTATATTGACATAAGAATGAGATAAGTAAGAAGGATTTTTAAATAGGAATGGAATCGCTACGCGCAAGCTACTAACGTCGGAACATACTGCAAGATTAGCAAGTGCGAGTCAAGGGCAAAATTTGAAAAGAGCAGGGTGGTTATAAACTGGATGGGTGGGATTGTCAGGCTCGCGCTCACTGGACATGTGAATGGCCTTTGGGTATATCTCGAACGGCTTTATAAATTGTTATAAAAGAGGGGCGATAAGCAGGTTATCGACCAATGTTGGTAGTCCGCGGCGTGTTCTAATCAAGGGGAATAATTTTTAGAAAAGCCAGCCAGCGCAAGCTCTGCAGTGTCGTTAGAGACGCAGCTATCTGGTTGCGTGGCGCTGGTGGGCATCGCTTTGACCCACATTGGACTAGTTGGAAATGTCATTAGCATATTCCTACGATAAATCTCAAAACTACAAAACTCCCAACCCATATCAAATATCCTTATATTTCTAGAGATAACACAATTGTAAAGTATTGGTCGATAAAACGTAGTTGGAGTACCCCCGATAAATTGGTTTTGCGTAGTATCTCGTCTTTCATTCAGTGTTTCCCTAATTATAAAAAAAGAATTGAATTTTTAAATTTTAAAATTATATGTACAGTGAGTAGCAAATGCCAAATAATGTACAAAAACTAGCACATTTGGATGTCAGTCCACGATCGCCACATCGCCAGCCAGCGATCCCTACTGTGCTAACACTGTTGAAGATAAACCTAAACTACAAACATGAGAAGATACTCCGGCCTTTGGACGTCTAATCCTAAATGTCCTCACAATCGGAAAACTCGCCTCTAAAAACATCAAAACCAACCCCAACAACACAAAAATTAAACATGTAAGTCAGCTCTACTTTAATTCATTCGATGAATTTCATAAAGAGCACTATCAATCTCTTTTATAAATAACAGCCGCCAAGTTCGATAAACCAAAAAATCAAAAGGCAAAAATTGACAAGTAACAAATGGCGACGAAATACAGGGTTTCGTCAGCAATTGTTTGCTTGTTGTGGGTGGCGGTTATTAATAGTAATCCTCGTACATGTTTGTCGTCGTCGGCTACCGTGCCGGCAGTGTACATATTTGGGGACTCGATATTCGATGTCGGGACTAATGATTACTTGGCGGCCAGCAATGTGACGGCTAACTTCCCATTTTATGGGATAGATTCGTCTTCTTCTTTGCCCATCGGCAGGTTCAGCAATGGCTTCAATCTTGCTGACCATATTGGTATGATTTCATTGATTAATTAGTCTCGTTTAATTTTGAGATCCCATTCATGTCAATGAAATTCCTTGCATGGTATTAAAGTGGGCGGAATCCATCAAATCCTTGTTTTCTGGTCATTAAACTAGTACGTGAATTTGAAGGATTTGAAAGTCGGCCTAGTTTGAAAATCACCCAAAGCCCTATTTTGAAATCGATTTTAATAGGTAAAGATTTGGAAATTGTGGTCCAGTATTTAAACTCAATCAAGGATTATTTTATTTGGTTAAACCGCAACATTATTTTGATTTTGGACAATTTGCAGTTAATATAATAAAATTTATGGTATAGTGCGGTCATTTCTAGTAATTAAATATTTCAATTCCATTTCGTTATTTGTACGGAAAACAAGCAGATCAATTCTGAGAAAATGCTCAATTCCTCTTGAATTCAATTGCGATGGAATTGTTCAATCCTGCCAGTATTTAAATTTTATTCGAAAAACGAGTCCTACAAATTAATTACCTATTATGAAAATCAATACATATAAATTCCAATCAAACACATACTATACAAAAAAATGGTACCTAAAACAAATTAAGTACCTATTATAAAAATCATTCTTACAAATTTAATCAAGTAAGTCGGTACTATAAGCAAATTAGTACCTAAAATTTAAACAATGGTAACCGTGTTTAATGGGCTTGATGTTGGGCTTCATAAAACCTTATTTCAGCCCATGGACCCATCCGAATTCATATTGATTTTGTAATAACCGTTGGCTACTTGGACAGTAAAGAAGATGGGATTCAGCAGAAGCCCGCCGCCGTTCCTCTCCCTCGTCGCCGGCGGAAACTCCAGTAAAAAATTCAATCACACAATAACAAAGGGCGTCAACTTCGCCTCGGCAGGCTCCGGAATTTTCGACTCAACCGGCCCTGCCTACGGAGTAAGCATTAACGAATACCGATTTGATATTTGTGTTGGCATATATAAATCAAACTGTCTTATTTTTCAGGTGGTGCCAATGAAAACCCAGATAGAACAATTTAAGACTGTGGCCACGAACCTGTCGGCATTGCTGGGACCGACGGCGGCGACCACTCTGCTGGCGGAGTCAGTGTTTCTAATCAGCGTAGGAAGCAACGACGTCCTCGATTACCAACGGAATCTCTCAGACGTGTTCAACAACCCTTCAACGTCTCCGCTAAGGACTTTGTCATCTCTTTGATTAAGGAATACGGAGGACATCTTCAGGTACTATTAATACCATTAGAAATTACCCCGTGCGATGCTGCGGAACAAAAAGAAAATTTTGTATAGTTGGTCAAGTAAAATTGATAACTATCAAGTTTTTAATATACACTTTTATAACTTAATAACCATAACTTTAGGTAATATCAAATTTGAAACAAAAAATGTACTTTTCAAATACGATGGTGAATTGTTGAATCTTTTTAGATGTGGTTTCTTAGTTACGTTATGACCTCATGAAAGATTAAAAAAAAGTAAACGATCTTAGAATCTTCACCATGACGAGATAAGACTCCTGCCCCGCCGCCGTAATGTTAAGAGTTAGCCACATACGTAAAGTCCAATCCAAAACCCAAATTGTATATCCAACACATTACTACAATATTCTATATGTTTGACTTATGTGAGATTGAAAAATGGGAGGATGAGAAAATATATTAAGCGTTGAATTCTGATTCATTAGTGGTTGATGGTGAACAGACAATCATTGACGATTGATAGCATATGTATCAGTGTAAGGTGAAACTGAATTTAGTTTCATTAATTAATTACATTAATCTATATTTATTGTACTCAACTAAATGAGTGATTAATTATGTGATTATAAGCTTCATCTATACCATGATTCTAGCAAGAAAAAAAATTAAAACAACAATCTATTTAGAAAACATAAGATAAAAATTTGTTCATGTTTATCACTATTAAAAAATCTTTCAATTGGAGAGAGAAGACTCAACAAAGTCCTTAGAAACAAATTATTGAAAAACATAAAAAATCACATGAAAATGGTGTAGGAGTTTTAGGGAATTTCATCATCCTTGTATAGTAACTCCTTGTGGATAAATAGTCTATCACTATTAAAGAGAGACGACTCAATAAAAGACATGTGGAAAAGACTTTAGAAGAGCACACATGAGAGTAGTGTAGAATTTTTTTAGGGGATTCTACCCTCCTTATGCAATAGTAACTTCCCTTTCTACTTTTATATTCTTAACTTCATCCAAATTAGTAGTAGCTTTTAATTAATTAGGTGCGATTTTTCGTATGGTGAATCAGAATACCTCTATAATTGTTCATTCAACTAGAATTAAATTAATTATAGGGAAATTGATTTAAATAGAATTGAAAGCCTTACTTCAACAGTTAATAACACGTTGCAATTGAATTCAATAATGAAATAAAAGACTGTTCATAAGGGAAACAACAAACCCACATGTTTGTAAGGGATTTGAAAACATGAGTTTGGAAGAAAATGAGCTAGTTAGTAGTTACAGATTTCAATTTCAGCGGAATTCGGTGAATTATTTGTCGTTGGAAAACAAGAAATGTACATAAATTAATACCTAAAATACCTTAATTAATTACTAGATTATCAGCGGCCCATTGGCCGATTTTTTGTGTTAATATTTTACCGAAAAATAATTTTTATTTATTTTTATTTAGATTACTTAGAAGTGTGGTTAAATTTTTTTCTACTTTTCAATATATAATAATTTAATTCATATGTTGGTAAAAAATTATAAATTTTTTATCAATTGTTGGGATATAATAAACAAAAGCATTATAGTTATGTTTTCTTGTTGTTACGTTGAAACACTGCAAGTTTTCTTTGATTAACTAGTAAACTACACCAATCATTAGGTGTGGCATTGTTGGTTGTTCACATTGTCTTTTAACAATGAGGTTGAGAGTTCGATCCTTGTTATTGAGAAAAGAATCAAAATATTTTGTTTGTCAGAACCGTTTTTATCCAAAATATCCTCATTCCTAGAATGAAGGAGGAGCTCTAAAATCCTCAAAAAGCTGACGTTTCAACTGAAAAAAGAGATTCTGCTTTAATATATATGAAGAAATGATGGGCAGGGATTGTACATAAATGGAGCAAAGAAGTTTGGGATAGTGGGGATTCCGGCACTTGGGTGCTGCCCATTTGCCCGATCTTTCAACAAAACCGGCGGCTGCATCGACGGCGCTAATTTGTTGGCGCAAGCTTTCTTCGACGGCGTCACTCTGGCTTCCAAGAAGCTTGGAGAGTTAGCTCCCGACGCCAACTTCTCCCTCGGGAATGCCTTCGCCATCTCTTTGGATTTTGTCAATAATGGTGCCTTGTTTGGTAAGTATTAATTCATTACTTACATCTAGAATGGTTAATATTACTTTTAATATACCAAATTTAACATATTAAGAGTCTCAAACTTGGTATGGGTGGTTTGGTTGATGAAATTGGGTCTGAGAATTGGATTTCAATTCTCGACCCAGTGAGAATTATAGTGTAATTACTTGAGTCAATTCCCAATAGACTGGGAATTGTGTCCCAATTCCCAGACCCAATAATAATTAACATGAACATTGTTGTAGGTTTGAAAGAGGTGAAAGCACAGTGTTGTGGACAAGGAAGTGGGGCGTGCAACCAAACATCTACCCTTTGCGGCAATCGAGACGAACATTTATTCTGGGATGGATTTCACCCAACAGAGTTCGTCACCAAACTGTCTGCTGAAGTGTTCTTTAGTGATGATCCGAGATATGTGTCTCCCATCAGTTTCAGTCAACTTTGATGGACGACAAAGATTCAAATCTCCATTGGAATAAAATAAGTGAATGGAAAACACATTTTTAGTATTTGATTCAGTTTTAATAGACTAAGGTATCTACGAGAGAATATAATGATTCGGTGTGGACTTGAACTTGTTGAAAGTGCTTATATCAATGTTTAACTACTCTCTGTAGCATCTTCATTTACCCTCATAGATGGTTTTTTGTTTGTTTTGTTTTGTGAGATTGTGGTGTTTAATTTGTTTTACTTTTTTCTCATCAATCTTGTATACTGTTTCTCTTTTGAATAAACTACCAGATTATTGGAAGATGTTGTTTTGATTTGGATAATTTGCTCGAGAGTTAAGTGTTTGTTTAGAAAAATAGTCTAGTTGTCTTATGTCGGGTATCTCGTGAAAATAGACTACAATTCCCATGACAATGGTGCAATTTTGTTGCATCCAATGCAACAATTATCATCCACCGTTAGATCTGAGTTGTTTAATTATGCGGTCTCAATCATATGTTTATATCTCCAAGTTATTTTAGTTTGTTGGAGTTTCCGCCCACTATCCATCACCGAAAAGTTTCTCGACTAATTTTTCGATCAACCGAGCCTCCGTTGACAAAAAATTTTCCACCCACGTGATCGTCGTCATTAGATCTATGATTCTGGAAAAAATTTATTTTTCTGAAAAAAAATATTTTCCTTCACAAATTTCTTGTTGCCCTGTCTGTACAGTTTGTATGCGGTTTATACACAGTGTATACAAACTTTATACACTTTGTACGAGACTTGTATACTCTGTATTTATTGTTGTACACTCTGTAGGGGAACTGTATATACTTTGTCGTGAATTATACACTATGTATTTATTTTTGTACAATTTGTTTACCAACTATATATAGTTTCTACGAGAGTGATACACTCTGTATTTATTTTTGTACAATTTGTTTTTTTCGTACATTAGGATTGTAAATAGTTCATACAAATTGTATACATTCTATATGAAATTCGTACACTTTGTATGTCATTGTACAACCTGTATATGACATACACTCTATATGAAATTCGTACAGACTGTAAAGATGAAAAAAATTCAGTGTGTCATCATTGACGCTCCCATACATAAATGATGTCCCAAAAATTAGGATCTCTCTCCGGCCAACTCGTTATTCGACCGAGAAAATAATTTGCCGAAAAGAGATCCCATTCATATGAGATGAAAAGTTTAAAAAGAACAAGTAAAAAATATCAACCGTTAGATTAAATGAAGGGCTGAGATTAATGCTGTCTTAGAGACAGCATTATTATTGCTGTCTCCGGAATTGTGCTCCGTGAAAATAAGATATAAAAGGAAAGTGAGAGACTAAAGTGAACTAAACAAGTTAGACAAGATATTTTCTTTTTGGTAAGGAGATAAGTCATCGATTTATTTCTAATATGTTTGAAGAGTTCGGTTTCGGAGACAACATATTAATTAATGTCCCCAGTGTAGTCAGGGACGGAGCCAGGGGCTCCAAACGGGTTCCCCAAACCCCACTTGACAAATGAATCTTTGATTTTTTTATTATTATGTAAAAGTGTAATATAAATGCTTATAATTGAATATTGGACCTCACTTGTACTTGATCGAAATCCTTACATTTTGATTGTTTTGCTGATTTTTTATAATGGACCCCACTTGGCAGAAGTTCTGGTTGCGCCACTGAGGGGTCGTTTGGTTGAGTGTATTTCAAAAAGAGGGTTTTCCCAAATAACACACATGATATCTTAGAATACAAGGTTTGAGGAAAACACGTGTTTGGTGGTGAGAAGGTTTGTACATTTACATTTTGTAGCAATTTTTTATTCCCTTCTGTGGCATGGTGAAATTACCTACATGTCCTTCCTTCCAATATTAACTTTACTCTTCTCAATCCTTTCCAGGCTCACACACAGATAAGCTCTTAAGACATCTCCAATGAAGACCGACAGCAACATCGGAAAAATATGCTGCTACTGCGGAATTGAGGCTGTGCAACGAGTATCTCATACGTCGAAGAACCCAAACCGTCCATTTCTCGGCTGCACACATTGGAGAAAAAAGGTACATCCGATGTCGTAGATTCCATTCCTCGTAGTCAGCTTATTCTTCGAACCATTAATCGAATATGGAACTCTTTGAATGTGGCTGCCTAGGCTGCGAATGCTGGTTGTGGATTCTTTCATTGGTGCGATGGCGTAGCTCCGGTAGGAAAGCTTCAGGCGACGTTGCCAGTTCAAACGGGGGGGTTTCGAGACCACTTTGTTGTTGAGAATCAAAGGCTGCAAGCGGAGAACAAATCATTATGCTTGCAAATCCAATCTCTAGAAGATAAAATCACCAATATGGAGGATGATCGCAACAAATTGAATGAAGCTGCGAAGGTTGACGATCTTGCCACTAGGCTGCAACGGCTGGAATTAGAGTTCGAAGGACTTAGCAATAGAGCAGTTCGAGAATGAACTGCAGTCAGGGTAGAACATGTGTAATAGTATTCCTTGTTGGGTGTTAATTGCTACTAGTTCGTTTAAACGTAGTTGTACAACGTTGTTCATCTATTAACGACATTGCACACAATACAGTTCAGTTTGCAGTAGTACAATTCAGTTTGCAGGGATAAACATTCAAAATACATTCATAGTACTTGTGTGTTCTTAGCACACAATACAGTTGGGTTACTTAACCCTTCCGAACACCAAACTTACAACATCCAAACAGCTTCATCCTACAGCATATACGTCCTACATTCACACCGACAAGCAGCTACTCCTAACAGCTACACCTACATGATCAACTTCCTAGACAGATACATCCCACCATCTACCATTTTATCATAGTTAGACCTAGTAACCCAAAATATTGACTGCGCTTGTAGGAAGCAGCAGTTGGTCCAATCACAAATACTGAAAACACCCTACTGCAGCATGAACAACACGCACTTCACTTTCTCCGCTTATGTCTGCATCTTGAAGTACGTTAATGCCTCACCATCATCGTTCATGAGAAGCACAGTTATAATTCTATCATAATTAGTGAATTCCTATGGAAGAACAAGTTCATCATAACTCACATGTCCATGTGATGACACTAGATGCACATGTTCAATGCTGCAAATATACATGGAGAAACAATAACTTGGGAACAAACACAATTAGGCCACTAACCAACTTGCATCAACAATACAATATTCAGATCATTGCCAATAACTATTGCAAAGCATAACCTCAACCGACTCTCGACACCGAATGTTTGTGAACGAGACCATTATAGCTTAATAGTACAATACCTAACAGTGCTGATGTTTTCACTGAAAGTTAATAAGCAGAATAGTGGTGACTTAACGATTGGCTCGGTGTGTCCACATTTGTTGTGCTAACCCGGCACGGAAGGCATTCCACTCCTCTGTAGGCTCCACGGATCGGACGAATTCAAATATCCTCTACTGCGTAGCCACTATCATTGTTCGATGGAGGAACATATGCAAGCTCGAAGATGTCAGCACCACCCTCCTTCCTGATGTAGTTGTGTAGTAGGCAGCAAACATTCATAATCATGCCAACCATCCTCGGACTAAACCACGAACTGTCTCGAAGTATCGCCCATCGCATTTTCAGAATTCTGAATGCTCGCTCGATAACATTCCAGGCACCTGAATGCTTCATGTTATAGTACTCTTCAGCTGTTCGCGGTATATTCCTACCCCATTCTTGTAAGTGGTATCGTTGCCTCGGAAAGGGGTGAGAAATCCTCTTGCATTTGCGTAGCCGGCATCACAGAGGTAATACTTACCTGCAAATAGACACAGTTAGGGTGTTCCTAGAGCAGAAAAAAAAAAATAAAAGTGAAGTTTAACTCACCGGCGGGAACTCGTAGACCGTTTGTCCTAGAGATGGCATCCCGGAGGACTTTACTATCGTGTGCAGATCCCTCCCACCCAGCAAGACAGTACATGAATTGCATGTTTTGGTTACACGTAGCCAACACGTTGATACCAGTATCTCCTTTTCGTGTCCGATATCGAGGTTGCGCATCTTTTGTTGTGTACACCTTGATTATGGTCCCATCCAAAGCGCCAATGCATCCCTGTATTCAATAGTTTGCAAGAGAATTAGTCGCAGCAAAGTAGTCGATGCAGACCAGTTAAATATGAAATGGAAAAACAACTACACACCTTCACTACAAAAAAACAAGAGTTTAGCGTCGGTCGAAACCGCGCTTTAGCGTCGGTCATTGACCGACGCTAAACTATTTAGCGTCGCTTACAACAAGCGACGCTAAAAGTAGCGACGCTAAATTTTAGCGTCGGTTCTTCCACGACCGACGCTAATATTAAACCACGACCGACGCTAATATTGAGCTGACCGAAATGAATCGCTGACCAACCCAATTTTTTTTTTGTTTTTAATATTCATTTTATATTTTCCTTTTCAGATTTGGTCACTCCATTTTCCAGTTATGCATCTTGGTCACTTAGATTTATTAGGTCATCCTTTTGGTCACTTAAATTTATTATGTCATATTTTTTTGGTGCTTTTAGATTTATTAGGTCATTTTTTTTGGTGCTGGCGGCGGCAACGGTGCGCGGGCAGGGCGACGATGGCGTGGGCGGGCGACGATGGCGGCGACGGCGGTGCGTGGCGTAGACGGAGGGGAGAAGAGGAAGTAGAGAGAGGAAGAAGAGGAAGAAGGGGATCTGGAGATCTAGAAAAGGAAGTAGAGGAAGAGAGAGAAGAAGAGGAAGGCTAGTCTAGAAAAAAGGGAAGAGAGAAGAAGAAGAGGAAGAAGAAGAATGAAGGTCAGAAAAATGGAAGAGGAAGAAGAAGGCTGGAGGAGGAAGAAGGAAGAAAATGGAAGAGGAAGAAGAAGGTTGGAGGAGGAAGAAGGAAGAAAATGGAGGAGGAAGAAGGAAGAAAATGGAAGAGGAAGAAGAAGGTTGAGAGAGATGAGATTAGGGTTAGGGTGGCGGCTGAGAGGTTTAAATATATACATGTTTTAGCGTCGGTCGGTAACCGACGCTAAAACATGTCAGTAACCGACGCTAAAGCTGGTTGGCTTCGTTTCCGACCGAAAACCAAATTTAGCGTCGGTTATCGACATGTTTTAGCGTCGGTCGATAAGCGACCGACGCTAAACCCTTGGTCAAACGCGAGTCAAGGGTTTAGCTCGGTTCCTAACTGACCGACGCTAAATACTTCCCCTCCGAGCGACGCTAAAGGCCTTTTTTTTGTAGTGCTTGAAATGTTTCCATCGACCATCTGTGCAAGTTTGAGGAACATGAACTAGCTTTTCTATTAGCAGGTCATGCAGTTTCAGGATGGCTAGAAGCACTTTGCGTATAGTTCGACTAATTGTTTCGGCAGATCGATGGAACAAAGCTTGAATTGTCCTATTTTTGGTGTTATGTCCAACCGTGACAAGAAAAATAGCTACCATTTCATCTACGAACATGTTATTGGATTTAACCAACCCCCCTTTGACCCTAAGCAGCTCACAAAGACTCCAAAATATGGAACGTCTCATACGAAGGAGATTTATGCAGCTAACATCAGTTGTCCTAGTGGCGTATGCCAAGAAACCTACCCTACAAATTGCTCTCGATAACGGATAGGAATCCTAAGTTCACTCTCTCTATGTTCATTGGACTCGTTACTCAACCTTAACAACACTACATACACCTCCATAAGCAGGCCGACATACTGATAAATAATAGAAGTCCACATACAAACTACTGCTGCAAGTACATTGCTTCTACCTCTTCTGCTCAACCTAGCCATTTTATGTCCACACCTACATGAACGACACGGAGATGCAGCAAGGTTAGCAGTGAACATGGTCAGGAAAAAACACAAATGTTGAATTAAGGTGCAGAAAATTGATCTTCACCATTCATAAACCACAGCAAGAGAACAAATTATCAGTTAGCCTTTTAATTTGGGCAAGGCCTGGGATCTAAGACGATATTCACAAGCATAACAGGAGCATGGGAAGGTTCCATAGACATATGGCATGTAATGAGCAAGAATTACTTGTTTTAAGGTCCAAAGCTTTAGAGTCAAAAACACCCAGATGCACCAAAACTTAACATTGTTCTTCTAAGTAGCAAGGATAATCGTTTCGACTGAGCAGCAATGGGAAAACAAGATTACTTACAGTTTACAGTCTGTGGTTCAGAAAGCCAAAACGAATTCGTGAGCGAATTTGGGCCTCCTAGCTTCTCTCCTTCGACAACGACCGCCGTGAGTAAACCCAAAGTTGGTCCCTGCCAATTTGCTCCTTCCGACAGTGTCTCTTGCCAATGCTGTCTTCGGCTGTAGATAGAAGGGAAGGCTCCAGTTGTTGCAGAAAGAAAGAGAAGGAATGGAGAAAGAAAAGGTAAAGGGCTTGGTGGTTGAGGGTCATTAAAGACATTTACTACACCGGGCCCACGATTTCAACAGTACAATATTATAATCAGTGGGTTCCCCTCTGATTGTTAGAACCCATGTGACACGCATTTCAAATACGAAAAAAGTGCAAAATACATGTATTCAGAATTAAATTGGGCTGCATAAAAACGGTTGATTAAAAAAACCAACCAAATCCATGAAAAAGCAGCAAAATACATGGTAAACAAACGACCCCTGAATGTAGTCTTAATCTCGCCCCTTAATCTAATCTAACAATCATCATTTTTTTCTTGTTTCTTTCAAGTTCTCCAACTCATATGATGAGATCTTTTTTCGGTCAACTACTTTTTCGGCTATACAACATATACAAATTTCATACAGAGTGTATGTCATATACGAATTGTACGGATTTCATAGAGAGTGTATACAATTTATATCAATATTCATTTGTTTATTATTACAACCCTATTGTATGTCAGTACAGAAAAATAAATTGTACAAAAATAAATACATATTGTACAACTCTCGTATAAGTGTATATAGTTTATACAACTCTCGTACAAACTGTAAAAAAATAAATACAGAGTGTACAACTCTCGTACAAAATGTATACAACTTTTACAAACATCAGTACAAAGTGTATACAATTTGTACAGGTCGCATACATTTTGTATACAACACTCATAGTAATTATGGACTAGTAGTGGCCGTGAAAATTGTCAGGAAAATATTTTTTTTTCCAGAAGAGTGATGGCAGAGCGAAATTAGGTTTTGGTTAATTTATATTTTTTATCCTTTCACTAGTTAGAATGAAAATATTTAAATTTTTTTTGTCCCACCTCAAGCCGATGTGTTCGTCCAATTCAGTTGCATGTAATATGTAAAAATTGATGGCTACAACTAAAAATTACTATAATAACATCGAAACAAAATTTTAACTATAGTGTTAGGAAAACAATAACTAAAAATCTTCTTATATGCTCTGAGACGGTTACCATTTCTTCTCTAATTCCACCTTTGCTTTTCCCGTCAACAGTCGTCATTCAATAATATTGTCCTTGAATATTGGTAAATGTTTTGCGATAGTTCTTCTTTTTTCTCCACCGGGTTAGTTTATGTCGTGCAACTCAAACCTCAAGTAGATGATATTTTTGTCGGCGGCGGCAATGTTACGATGGATGGCCTTGCAGTTCGATGTGAGGAAGGCTACTAAGTTCTTGTTAACTATTCCTCATCTCGATGATACTGTCACTGTCGAGGTCTCAAAAATCAACGAGACGATAAGTTTCAATTAGATTGTAGAAGAAGATTGACGAGGAGTCTTGACTCCTGTCCAGAATCGGGTGGGGCTTTGTGTTGTTGTAAGGTGCAATGACATCATCTACTTTGTAGCAACATCATTTCAGGTTGTCATTCCTTCCCTACTAGATTCAAAGATTTTCTTAGTTCCTATCCGGGTTAGGACTGTTTTTTTTCTGAATGATGGAAAATGCAATGACTTCCCTTGGTGGATTGCAAGACGGTTATTCCGTCCTTCAACACTCTATGTGTTGTACAATATATATTACTTCTGGTCGAATTGCAATACATATCTCTAAGAGCCCAGAAACCGTAATCGACTGACTCTCTGATCTCCTCTCATTTTTTCTGAAATTTTTTCTCATTAACAATTATTGACAACCAACTTCAGTTTGTTAGTACTTGTTCGGCTTTTAGGGGTTCAGCCGTTCATCTGTATTTAGTGCATTATGTGCTCTATGATTTGATCTCTGTCTCATTTGGCTACTTTGGTGCTTCATATATAGTTCATTGTCGCATAATTCTGATTACGAGTTTCTTCTAATATAATGTCTTTCTAAGCCGTCTGCTGTTTTCCAAATTCCTTCCTTGGAAGTAGTCACGATTGGGTAGGGCTCAAACTTATGCTACTGTTTTTTGGACCAGTCCGCAAAAGCCTTGTAGGATTGCAATTGGCTATTAGATGAGTTTGGGGGCTTCAAAGTCGGGTTCGAATCTTCAATGTCGGCTTTAGATTATTTCAATGTTACTACTAGATTAGAGAAGACCGCGGAAGAATCCTCCACTATCATTCCTAGAACATGGACTTAACGTTGCATCTTTCTCCCTAGTCAACACAGTCTCACAAAATCTTCCATGGGAGCCCTGCTGCGACAATTCACACTCGATGTTGAAAAGCTTTTCCTTTTCCCCTCCCCTCGCCTCTGCTTCCTCCATTTTTCCATCCAGAATTCCTCCGACGTCCCCCCCACAAAAAGACAAATGAAGATGGTGCATCAACGGCTGGCTTTAGAGGTGCAATTGGATTGGTCATTCGGGATACCTGTGGGAGATCTTCTATTTGCAAGAGGTATCTCCTATTATTATTACTAACTCTTTCTCTCTAGAATTTTTGGTTGTTAGGGATGTGTGCGTTCTTTGTCGCAATATGGGTTGGATGGATGTCGATTTTAAAGGGAATGCTCTTGAAGTGATTTACGCAGTCTCACAGCACCTCACACTCTCATGTGAAAGTTGAGTTATATTAGCGGTTTTGTGCAATTTGGTGGATGCCTCTCGTCAGCTCCGACTCTTTACATTCCCGCGGCAAGTTAACACAGCAGCCCACTATGTGCCTCGTCATGTGCTTCGTTACCTCACAAGTCAAGAAGTGATTAACCTTTCGACTTGAGTGTGTACTTATTTTTAAATGCTTGGTTATCTCATCTCTACTGCGGGAGTTAGGAAAAAAAACTATAGTGAAATAACGTACCACTGACAAAATCATGGACGGCAATCATAGTAATTGCTTAGCATGGCTTTTCCGCCGGAGAACATTCATTGGCCCATTTTCTCCTTATGTACTATTTAAGGCTGCAATAATTGGGCCTCATAGTAATTATGGGCTAGGGCTCATCATAGCGTATTTCAATAATTATAATAAGAAGGGAAAATAGCATTTTGGCCTCCCCACTTTGTCAACTTAACAAATAGCCATCTATATTATAAATTGCTTATTTTACCCCTTTTATTACGACTACTTTATTGTATGGGTCCTTCTGTTCTAACTATTGTCTTCTTAACATTAATTAATCTGGACACATCCGCACACCGACAAAGAGAGATATCAAAGGAAGGAGATGAAGGGTTGGTCAATGAGGTAAATTGAGGAGGTATCGCGAAGAGTATGGTGAAATACGAAGGGTTTTAAAACCACGTGTTTTATTCGTTGATTTCTTCCTATTTAATTATATTTTGTTATATTATCAATTAAAAAAATGCTTAGTAAGCTAATACATGACTACTGTACTGGTCTTACTCCCTGGGTAGATTGTAGCTAATTTACTGCTTACTACCTTTATTCTCCTCAGTTATCTAAGCTTAAAAAAGAAATACATGACTACTGGAGCTAACGTGGTGTACTAAATGTGCATAAATTAACATCACGAAAACGAAAATTGAAACGGAAGGAACCAGACGGTAAAGTGGCCAAAGTAGGGGTGGTAAAATGAGCAATTTATAGTGTAAGGGGATATATGTTAAGTTAGGAAAGTAGAGGTGCCAAATGCTATTTTTCCTAATAAGAATGAAAATGTGGCGAACTGCCATTGGCTAGAAACCACATGGGCATAAGTATCTCAATGGTCGACATAGTTAATAATTTTTATTATGTCGGCAGCTTTACTGTTGGATTTTTCCTGGTCCCAATCTTTATAATATTTATAATTATTTTATTTAATAAAGACGACAAAAAAAAAATCCATGTTATCGTGTTTTTTGGGGATTCCCAAAGAGCCACAAGCGTCATCCTCACTCATCTAGTACGTGGCCGGTGGCCCCACTACTTACTCAACTCCAACTCTGGTTCTAGATCTAGTGCTAATTGACCACATATCGGTTTAACCAAATGGAAAGAATCATCATAGGTTGGAATATGATTTGTAACTCGTTTTGTTACACTAGTCTACATACGCACGACAATGGATGCGGGTTTAGAACCACGTAGGGATGGGCGAATATGGGCAACGGCTAGTCGCATATTCCATGCGAATTTTGGAATTTGTGGGTATTGTTTCGTTACGAGTTGGGGTTTGAAATTGATTTTAACTTAATTTCCTACTCTTGTATACTCATTACTCAAATGGGAATATCTATGAGTACCCGCAATACTCATACTTAATCTTAAGTCCTAACAAATTATTAATTTAGCAGTTACTTATATTCTTATAAATTACATTATAATAGATTTGTGCAAAATAAAATTTATGAGTTACTAATTTAGTAGTCACTTAATCTCGATTTGTAGTCGTTTTTATCTATAGCAGGTGTAGTTTAATGGTCAATTAGCGTGGAAATGTGATGTAAATTGCAATGAATTATTGATTATGCACTAGATGTTGTTGCCATATTAGTCAACATTTGTGTTTGTGATCATTTTTCGGGATTAAACTTGTTTGAAAGTTTACTTTTTATTGTAAGTCTTTTGTTTTGGGTAAAATGGGTAGTGTGGATACCCCACTACTCAACCCATATGGGTCTAGAATGAATATTTTGGAATTATGAGTATGTGTACCCACGACTTATGAGTTTGGTACTCATACCCAACCTGTTTTCCACCCTTAGAACCATGGGATAAGGTGAGTCCCACCTCACTATTTTTTAGTCTCGACTCTCGAACATTATATATATACATTTGTAATATTCTAAAATCTGATTCGATATTTATTAATTTGGATAAGTTCTATGGAATTTTTTATTTTTAAAATTCATTAATTGACTACAAATGTTTTATTGCAAACTAAGGTTAGGGCAGGATCCGTCTAGAGCCAGATGGAGTACGATGCTTGATATTGCAATTTCTAATAATCAAGACATTTACCTTGGTCTTCCATCTGTACTAAAACGTTCCAAAACTGAAACATTTAGATTTCTAGAGGATATTGTCGTTAAAAGAATAAACTCGTGGAAGGGGAGATGGTTATCTCCCGCGGCGATGGAGGTTCTCATTTCCTCTGTCCTTATGGCTCTCCCAATGTATGCAATGACTTCTTTCCTTATCCCCAAAGAGAACATAAAAAAACTTAATCAGATCATGGGTGATTTTTGGTGGGGTAAGGTGGAAGACAAGAGGAAAATGCATTGGGTTTCATGGGAGAAATTGTGTTTGCCGAAAGAGGAAGGAGGTTTGGGTTTTAAGGATTTAGTGACTTTTAATCATGCTCTGCTGGCTAAACAAACATGGAGAATTTTACAAAATCCCAAATTATTACTTGCCAGAATCTATAAAGCAAAATATTACCCGAATTCGTCCCTATTAAATGCGGGCAAGGGCTCTAACCCTCTTGGGGTTGGAGAGGCATTCTTAAAGGTAGAGACATTATCAACATTGGACATAGATGGCAGGTGGGAAATGGGTTACTTATTAATACTTTCTTCGATCATTGGATCCCATCACGCCCTCCGTCCTCCCCGGTTTTGGAATTGAAGGATTCAATTTTGGATGTTCCCTTTTTAGTGGCCGGACTCATTTCTAAAGGCTGCTGGGACGAAAACAAGATTAGAAGGATTTTTAGGGAGGATTCGGTTATTCAAATTCTCTCTATTCCAATTCCAAGGAGACAAGTGATAGATAAAATGATTTGACAATATACAGCCTCTGGTGAGTATTAAGTCCAATCCGGTTATGAGGTCGCAAAGGAAATTAAGACGGGTCCCCCACAACTAGAACCAACTGATGTAGTTGACTCGAATGTCTTGAAAGACCTTTGGAAAATCTCAATTCAACCTAAATTTCATTTCTTCTTATGGAGAATCCTGAAACGTTCTCTCCCTGTGAAAACTGAGCTTAATTATAGAGGGATGGAATTACCGACGTTCTGCCCGGTTTGTTGGGATGGAGAGGAAACGATTGAACACCTTTTTTTCGATTGTATTCTTGCCGTAAAGGTAGCTAGGCTTTGCAATGTACCAATAAATATGTATAAGGGTCCTTCCTTTGTTTATTCGTGGAGGGAAATAGTTAAGGAGCTTATGAGTTTAAGAGTGTCTTTCATTATTTTTTGGTGGAGAATTTGGAAATCAAGAAATTTAGTGGAATTCAGGTCTATTCAGGATTTTCCGGAAAAAATAACTGATTAGTTATGGTTTCAACTCCAAGAGCAGCTAGATAATTTTTCTCATGACAAGAAAACCCAAGTGGATAAGTCCATTAATATTAGGAAAACAAATGTTTCTTTGTGTAAAGGAACGAAGACTGTTAATACGGTTTGGGTTCAAGTTGATGGTGCCACTGCTCAGAATATAGGTGGTGCTATTGGTTTTATCATTAGAAGTTTGAATGGATTACATATTTTTTCAGGAGGGGAGATGTTTTAAGGGAATCACAGATCCCTTTACTATTAAATGTCTAGCTATTCGAGAAGCTATCTTCTGGTGTTTAGAAACAAATCTTAAAAGCATAGTGATAGAGGGGGATGCAGAACAGGTTAAGAACAAAGTAGCTCATGGAAAGGTCTTACACTCTTCTGCTGGGGCAATAATCCATGAAATTAGACAACTGATTAATGAACTTGTTTTTATCGACTATAATACTATTCCGAGGGCCCAAAATAGCACTGCTCACGGCCTTGCCAAAGAAGCTTTGGTTTTTTTACCGTTCTCTTCCGGTTTGTTAAATCTAAGACCTTTTGGCTAAGTATTTTGCTGGTGGTCAACCTTCCACCCCCCCCCTTCCCCTTTTGTTTTGTTTTTTCTTTTTCTTTTTATTTTTTTATCTCCTAGGTTGGCTCACGGTCTACAATATCTCTTCGGGAGATGTCCAGAAAAAAAAAGGTTAGGGCAGGACAAAGGGTCCAAGCTGCCACCAGAAGTCAATGCCGACAATTAGAGCGGTCCGCCAATTATCAGACTACACGTGGTGATCCGATCCGACTCGTTCTCACAAGCTTACCTCTACAACATCAACTCCTTACTATTACTTGTATGATGCTTCGCGAAGTACAAACCCAACACCAAGAGTTAGACGTGATCAACCATGGGCCCTTCACTCAAACCAACTCATTATACCAACCCAGACTCTCCAGGTCGGAACACCTCCCATCATCAATATCCAACAATTACTTGCTCAGAGTAAAATAGGGATGAGGTGATTCATAAAAAAAAAAAAACCAACCCAAGATTAAAAGGTGTAGTGAACTAAATTTAAAATAAAAATAACAATCGATATAGTAAAAAGAACATAAAATGTAAATGAAAATACATATAAGTTATAGCATAATTTTGTGTATTTTATAATAGTATCTAGGACATATAATACTATAAATATGGATTCACGAAACATACCAATAGTTTATAGTAATTTTTATTACTTTCGTCACGGGCTCAGATGGGGACCCAACCTTTGGAAGGGGTTGGATTTGGGTCCAACCTTTTCTGGACCGTTAGATCAATTAAGATTTCATCTAACGATTGATATGTTTTTTTGATCTTGTTCAAATAGTTGACCTGATCTGGAGCCGTTAGTTAACGACGTTAACTAGTTAACTCCGTCAGTTAACGGCGTTAACTAGTTAACTCTGTCAGTTAACGCCGTTAACTAGTTAACTCCGTCAGTTAATGGCGTTAACTAGTTAACAAGTTAATTTCATTAGTTAAACTAGTTAACTCCGTCAGTTAACGACGTTAACTAGTTAACTCCGTCAGTTAACGGCGTTAACTAGTTAACTCTGTCAGTTAACGGTGTTAACTAGTTAACAAGTTAATTTCGAAAGTTAACTGGTTAACTTTGTAAGTTTTGTAGGTTAACTAGTTATCTCACTTAACAAATCAATTCAGAACATTTATATTTTTACAAAATGGCAAAAATTAAACTGTCCATAAACTAAAGTTGGGTGACTTAACATGTAATTAAAAAAAAATTACTTTCACACCATATTCTTCCTCCTGCAGCAGCTTCATCGACGTTAATACGTACGCCGACGACGATCAATCAGCTTTCCCCTACCAACGACCCCCCCCCCCCTCCGACAACCCCCGCTTCCGACAACCCCTACTTCCTCCCTGCCTCCGATTTGCCAAATTTCAGATCTACGATTGTTGGGTGTGCTCCTGGAAGACTCGAGCAGCGATGTCGGCGGGCTTCATCGGGAAGGGGAGCTCCGGCGGCGGAGCTTCGTCGGGGAAGTGGGGGAGCACCGGTTGTGGTGGTGGGAAGCAGGGGTGTCCAATGGCGGAACCAGGATTGGTATGAGGGGGAGCCAAATTATAAACTGAAAATGAGTGCCACCGGCAAAAAAAAAAAGGATTTGAATAGTAGTAGAAAATATTCATAAATCTAATACTATGTAAAAATACACAATAAATTTTTTGATTATAAGTTGCTTTGTTAGTAAAAAAGAATTATATGTGCCACCGACAATTTTTTCTTCAAATTTAGATGATTTATGATCAAATATTGTAATTATTACATATTATAAGTTGATTCTGAGTAACTATTACATGAAATTTAAGACAACATTTCACCGAAACATCGTAGTGGGGGAGCCGAACTTCAAATACCCCGACGCCAAACTCCGAAAATACCAAATATTACATATAATCACTACAACATAACCTGGCTACGGAGGCAGATACACGGAGGCACATAGAATATTTGCCTCTAAATATACTTTTGAAGAACAAATACTATATGTGCCTCTATAGATGCAAATATCTGCCTCTAATTGTATTTTATTTATTTATTTTAAGTTTAATAAATATTATATTATAGTTTTAGAGGCAGATAATTTATAACTGCCTCTACGGAAAATTCCTTTAGAGGCAGATAATTTATAACTGCCTCTATAAGTTACACAAAAATTTCTTTAGAGGCAGATAATTTATAACTCCATTTATAAGTTATATGGAAAATTCCTTTAGAGGTAGATAACTTATAACTGCCTCTATAAGTTACACATAAAATTTCTTTAGAGGCAGATAATTTATAACTGCCTCTATAAGTTATACAGAAAATTTCTTTAATTTAGAGGTAGATAATTTAGAACCGACTTTATAGGTTCTACGATTAAAATATTTAGAACTAGATAATTTATAGTTGTCTCTATATGTTGTATGATTAAAATTTGCAGCGGTAGACAACTTGTAAACTATGTACTTTTTGTATAGATAAAATATAAAATTTTTTAAAAGGTGAAATATATGTGTATATATATTTAATAATAAACGTTGATGATTTTATTTTCTAATAATGATTAAGGAGAAATTTACGTTTTTCAATTTCTTTTGTTGGCATAGTTTCTGCATATCTTTGAGTTTTGTGATTCATATTTAAAAACTGCGTAAAAATATTCAGTAAGTACTCTTGAACCAAGTGGTAAGAACTAAGAACTTAGCACATTTCCTTCAGCACCGGTTCAAATCCCGTAGATAGCAAAAAAGTAGAAAATGATGTATGTAAATATTGAGAGAGTCCAATAGAGGAAAATATCCTGGTAGAATAAATTCTATTTAAAAGCATATATATGTGCCTCTAAAAAAAATTATCACCAACACAAATAAAAGTCTCTAAAAGGTGGCTAAGATGACAGAATAATAGTAGTTTAAAGTAGTAATTACTAACAATTATATCTGCCACTAATTCTTCCATTAGTGACACATAACATGTGCCACCGTATTTGCCTCTAAAAACCTTTAGCCGCAGCAGCGTTAGTGGTACTTAAGCTATCTGCCTCTAAAACTCTATAGAGGCAAAAAAAAATGACTTTTAGAGGCAAATACGGTGTGCCTCCGTAGCTAGGTTTTGTTGTAGTGAATTTTACACTCGGTATCGGGGGAGGGGGCGTCGTGGCTCCCCCTAGCTACCCCCTATATCCGCCATTGGGGGTGTCGATCGGAGGTGGTAATCGGGGAGGAAGGGGGTGCGAAGCACATGATTACGGGCTTATGTGGTTTTGGTTGGACCCGGATCCGCTGCCCTTTCGTCACTGTATATAAAGTAACATCAATCTAAATAGCCAACTCAATTGATGTGCAATAATAATCTCAGCCCAACATCTGATCTAATAGTTCTGATCACCTTCTACTTGTTTCTTCCGTCTTCACCATCTCATTATGAATGAGATTTCCTTCGACCAATTATTTTTTCAGCCAAAGAAAGAGTTGGCTAAAGAAAATATAAATTTTCGGGACATAGTTTATATATGGCGGCTCTGCTAGTGATGACACACTGAATTTTTTCGTCTATGTACAGTCTGTACAAAACTCCATACAGTGTAGTGTACGTCATATACAAGTTGTACAATCGCCATACAAAGTGTACAGATTTCATACTAAGTGTATACAGCTTGTATGAATTGTTTACAACCCCACCATGAGAAAAAAAACTATAAATAAATAAACAAAGAGTGTACAACACCCGTCCAAAGCGTATACAACTCACATACATATTGTACAAAATAAATACAGAGTGTACAACTCTCATACAAATGTATACACAATTTGCATACAACTTATACAAACATTAATATGAAGTGTATACAATTTACCATGAAATTAAACAACTAAAATCTAACAATGAAGAATTATTATTGCATCGGATGCGAAGCCATTGTCACCGAAATTGAACTTCCTGCCACATACATTCCATGTAAACCCTAATACTAATTAACCAAATACGGATATAAAACTACTCAAAATAAAATCTAATAAAAAACTCAAACAAACTCAACCCAAGAAATATCATATATAAATATAGATCATAATTAAAGATACTACTATAGTTTGAGCAACGTGTAAAGAGTATCACGTAAAGCCTGTTCATTACGATGTCGGCAATGCAATCGTTAGCCACACACTCAAAAATCCAAACCTAAGAAATTCCAAACGCTACCATTATATAAACTACGTACCATTTCCCCATGATCCCATCAACAAACACTTCTCACACACACATACAAACCCCAATTTGCTACATAAATTATATAATCATGGACGGTCTATTGAAGAAAGCTCAGGACATGATGCCCGGCGGCGGAGAGAAGAAGCCAGTGGTTGCACCGGCGGGTCCAGGGATCGTGGAAACCACCAAGCACAACGCTGTCGGAGCTAAGGATTCCGTGGTCGCCGGCACCACCCACGCCGTTGACGAGGGGAAGACTGCTGTCCACAACATAACCAAGAAGTAGTTGTGCACAAATTTGGAACTCAAAAGGAAAAATCATAATTTGATACATCGAATTTTGATTATTCCGAATTTCCCATCCTTAATTATGTCTGTCTGTCGTTTTTATTTTCAATTTCACACCCCCCTTGAATAATCTGTGTTTTATGTGTTGGGGGTGTGTCGTTTTGAATCTTGTTTTCTCCACGCGTGTTTGTTTGATGATGCTGTTGGTTGGCAATTGAAAGATGTTTATTACTTGTCTTAGTTATCAGATCGAAACATTGATCAACCATTTGTGCACGTTAATTATCTTAAAACTTTGTGTTAATCTAGTTTGATTATGTTTTCGTATCGATATAATTCACCTAGTAGTTGATTTTGGATCTCTCGACGTCAAATATAAACTAATCTGTCTTATATTCTATCTAAGAAGAAGTTGAAGCTAATCTGAGATCTATGTACCACTCCAAATGGCAAACTAACCTAATCGTCCCGTCGTCAAGTAATATCGATTAACCTATCAATTGATTCAATGTTTTAAGGGCATGTGCGCGCTCTATCGATTCAAACCTAACCATAACCATTTCCTAATCAAGATGATCAATTTGTAGAAAAACATCCAAAAATGAAAACAAGACAAAATGAAATACCTTTGAATTATGGTCAATCGTTAATCAGTTATACATCCTAGAACACCTAACTAGGATTCATCTAATGTAAGCACAAATGACTTAGCTACTCATAACTATGAAATATATATATAGATTATCATACAAAAAACATGGAAACTAGGGTTAGAGAAGGGAAAGTTGAAAACCTAATTCTACAAGGAAACTCTACAGATTCAATCCTGATCAATCCAATCAATGCGAGATAAGTGGTCCAAAACTCTGAATCACCTCTGAAAATTACCAAGGATGAGCTCTCAATCATCCAAGTTCATCCAAAATTGAAATATCTTCTAAAATAACTAAACCAGCCTCGTACATGGTTCCAAAATGCACAAAACAAGAGGTGTGCTATAAAATTGATTTTTGCGCCGACAAATCATACGTGTTAGGCGCACAAATCCATAAATCCGGCTCCAACAATTTTGACCTCCATTTGTTATCCTGAGTCTCCGTATCACTCGTTCTAGCTATTTATTTTGACGTTCAAAGTCTGCATACTAACAAAATCACTCTAAAACGATATCAAATAGATCCAAAACGGGTCAAAGATTCCAAAATATATGAAATAGTCTTAAGATAAGCAAACTCGCTTAAACTACTCATAAGTGACATAAATACATGAAATGTCCATTATAATAAAAAAAAAAATTAAATGCGATAATCGAATCTTCACTAATCATTCCTCCATAGGAAAACAACAGTGGTTATTGTTGAAGATAGAAAGCACGTTACTTTCACCAACTTGAGAACACTAACCATGCACGTGAAATAAAAATAAAAAGAAAAAGATGTCGGCAAGGCAATCGTATCCACACACGGAAACCGATGCAATCAGATAAACAAAATATCTTCCAACGGTCCAAAATTAAACACCCCCACACCACCATAACCGTACCACGCACTATATAACTACCTACATACACATACCCCATTTATCTCATTATTATCAACACCAAATCTCTTTACGTACTATCTTAAATCACTTCCATTTAATTTTCTATTGAATCAACATGGACGGCCTATTGAAGAAAGCACAAGACATGATGCCCGGCAGCGCCGCCAAGACCGAGGACAAGAAGCCCGTGGAGAAGAAGCCTGAAGTGGCCGCGGGTCCCGGGATCGTGGCCACTGCTAGGGACAGCGTCATCGGTGCTAAGGATACGGTGGTCGCCGGCACCACCTACTACGTTGACCAGGGAAGGAGGCTATCCACAACGCCACGGCCAAGAAGTAATGAAATAATTGAAAGGAATATTCCAAATTTGGGAGTACTAATTATCTCGAATTAGATTATCCTTAATTAATTATGTCTGCTTTATTATTTCCCCACCCTTGAAAAAATATATGTGTTTCATGTATTGGGGTGTGTGTTGTTTTCATGGTTCCCTGTTCTAATTTCCCATTGTGTTGTGTTTGGCAATTGAAAGATGTTTGTTTCATAAATCATGGATGTAGAATTAATTTTCTGTTCATTTATCTAATATGTAGGATGAAATTAATCAAGAATTCAATCTTCTTCTCATAAAAATAAAACTACCTCTTAAATCACAGCACTTAATTATACTATCGTGTTTGTAGATTATTCGTTTGTAATGAACGTTCTTGTTAATATTAAAATTAAATTAAATAGCTTATCGCTCAAAGATTAAAAAAAAAAAAGTGCATTACTTTAAAATTTTGACAAGTGTGACAAGTGTGCAATAGCTTGGAAGTTGGATCCCACATATAAAAAGAGACATTTTCATTAAATCTCTACATATAATAATTGATAGCAAATTAAACAGATTTATTGTGGAAATATCTTGTACTTTGGATAAAAAAATTATTATATAATCATTAATTTAATATATTAAATAATATTTGTAGTTGTATAAGATATTTATAAATGTCTCTAAAAATATTTTTGTAAATTCTTTTGAGCTAAAAGCCTAAAATATATCATCTTAATTAAAAACTTTCTCTCTATTTTCTTTCACAATATCAGTGTCATTAACTAAAAAGAAGAATACAAAGATCAGCTATAAGCCCATGGAAGGAAAACATAGAGTAAAAAGCTCATGTTGGAATTATTTAATTCTATGGTAGTCACATGATGTATATGACTTGGTTGGTTAAAAAGATTTTGGGGTCGTTTGGTTGGATGATATCTACATATCATGATATATGAGATATATTGATATGTTAGTATATTGATATTGGTAAAAGTGATTCTTTGATATCACTGTTTGGGGTAGTGATATTTAAATGAGTGATGAATTGTGAGTGCATGGATGAATGTACCAAAATACCCTCATTTGCTTGAACAAAGTATAAAAATAGTCATAACATTTAATTAAAAAGCATGTGTGTTTATAAATTAAAATTTGTAATCTCTCTTTTTTAATTCGTGAATGTATTTATAAATTAATTACTTGAGTTAATTATACTTTTATAATAATAAATGCTCATTCATTAAGAAAATAATTAGTATTATATTTACCGCTAACACATCTCCCTCTTCTAGCAAAATAAAATAAAAAGTTAAAATAATTTTCATGGTGAATTCTAAGTCTAACTAAAAATATTATAATTAAGTAATTAAAAACTAAATCATAATTATTTATCTTAATTAATAAATAAATATAAAAATACATAAACATGAGACAATATAAAATAAGAAAAAATAAATTGGGGTAATGGGGTTGATTACATTATAATTGTGAAGGTTGAGTGAGGATAGAATTGTCCAAAAACTGTGATATCAATATCACTCTGAAGATATTCACCTCCCCACATGAATATCTGTTGAGTGATATTGATATCACTTTTGGCCCCAGATATCATGATATTCAGGACAAAAAAAACGATGATATCCTGAATATCATGATATCTGCAGTTATCAATATCAATATCACTGCAACCAAACAACCCTTTTAGGTTATTAATATTAATTCACATCAACACTACAATTAGTGAGGGCTTGAATGGTAAATTATATTAATAAACCTAAGTTTCTAAACTGATTTTGAATCTTGAATTTTCAAATTTCGAATTACTGGTTTGAAATCCAAATGAACCATTTTTTGTTCATTTTTCAGATCGATTTTTAGGCTGATTTTGGAGAAATATTGGGGGTGATTTTTCAGATCCGGCCTTCCCAAATGTGAGAGCGTAGATTTGGTAATTGCACCCTTGCTTATTCCCAAAACCCACTCTTAGCACTAGCATTGTTTCGGCCCGTTGGCCGATATGTTATATTTTTTTTAAGTATAATTAGTAAAAAATATTATTTTATAATGATAGATTTAATATTATTTTTAATAAATTTTAAATTAAAAAAAAATTGAATTGAATGATTAAAATTAAACGAACACTCAGTGGGTCAAATAGGTAACATATTACATAGCGAGAAATTAAACAGTTTAAAGTAGAAAATATAGAAATAAACTAAAATTAAAAAGTGAGTCACACATTTTATTTTAAAATATACTTTAATAATTTCAATTAAACTAATTAAAATGAAGAATTTTACTTTTTCCTAAAATTTATTATGTTTAAAAACTATTTGGAATTTTATTTATTAATAATTTATTTTTTTGAATAATTTAAAATAAGAAGAAACAAAATAATATGATAGGTTAATAACCTATTATTAAAGAGAGAGTTTTAAATTATATCTCCCTAATTTTAAATACTCATATATTAGCTAGATGATTCTTTATACACACCCAAAAAATATACTATTTAATTTGAATATTGTGATTAATCATAGGATATGTAAGGACAGTAATTAATTTTAATTACATACTAAAATAAAATAGGTTCATTTATGATCATTGAAATGGAAAAAATACATTAAAATTTTACTTTTTATTCAAACAAACTTTTCGAATTAGTGAAGTCCTCTAAACCAAATATTAATTCAAATGCTCTCCCAACATAAGTCTATTTAAGACAAATGGAAAAAAATGCAATTTTCTCAAAATATTTGCAAACAATAGTTGAGGCTAAAGAAATCATCACTATAAATTTTTTTTGAGGAATAGTTAAACATAAACAAAATTGGAACCTCAATTGGCCTGTTAAAACTTAAAATAATTTGGAAATAAGGATCATGTTATATGAATGTATTTAGGTTTAATGAATATGTACTAATCAACTCGATCAATGCTTTAAATTTGTTAATAACTAATGACATGTAACCCATTTTACTTACGATCCCATGACTCATACTCTTTCATCATGATCTCACTCACCATTGATCTTAGTAAGATACAACCTTTTTCTTCAGTTTTCTCTATATCATTAAATATATTAATTGAAAAAAATTCTGTTAAATGTTCATGATTTTTTATGTTTTATGCAGGTTGATCCCTGATCAAATTAATTACTGACTTTCCAAATTTCGAGTACTTCAAAATAATTTTCCAAAAAAATTCAATTCAATAAAAATGAAAAACAAAATTGCAACTCTCGCGAAACATTTGCAAACATTTGTAAATGGACAAACCCTTCAATTCACCCATTATCAAATTACTCAAAACTTAGCTATAAGTTGAGTTTTGAAATCACTCATTTTTTTGCAACTCTCGCGAAACATTTGCAACTCTCGCGAAACATTTGCAAACAAATAAAGTCGAGACTAAAGAATCAATCATCGTAAAAAAAAATTTATTTTTTGGAATAGTTGAACATCATGAAAAATGAAACATCAATTGGCCAGTTAGATATTAAAAGAATTTTAAAATATGAATCATTTTATATGAATGTATTTAGGTTTAATGAATATGCCCAATTTAAACTGACTCAACTCGATCAATACTCTCAATTTTTTAATAGTTAATGTCATGTAACTCATTTTACTTACGATTCTATGACTCAAACTCTTATACACTAATGACCTCACCCACCATTGATCTTACTAAGGTAGAATCTTATTTCCTTAGTTTTCTCTATATTATAAATTTATTAATTAAAAAATAATTCTCTTAAATATCCATTAATTTTAATAATTTATGCAGCTTAATCAAATTAATTAATGACCTACCAAACTTGGAGTCCTTCAAATAATTTACCAACAAAGGTCATTTCAAGACAAATAAAATAAAATTGTAACTTTCTCGAAGCATTTCAACAAATAAAGTCGAGATTAAATAAACCATCACTATTAAAAAATTATTTTGAGGAATTGTTAAACATAATGAAAAATGAAACCTCGATTATATTGGCCCGTTAAAACTTAAAAAATTTGAAAATAAATATCATGTTATATGAATGTATTTAGGTTTAATACATATGCCCAATCAAACTAACTCAACTCGATCAATACTCTTCATTTGTTAATAGTTAATGACAATTTTACTTATGGTACACTCATGAACTCTGTACCATTGATCTTACTAACGTACAAAGTTTATTTGTACAATTTTGTCTTGCCTAATAAATATATTAATTGAAAATAATTCTCTTTAATATTCATAAATTTTTAAGATTTATGCAGCTTGATCCTTGATCAAATTAATTAATGACTTACAAACTTGGAATTATTCAATTAATTTCTCAACAAAATTTAGTTCAGGACAAATGGAAAAAAATTACAACTTTCTTGATCCATTTGCAAACAATAAATTCGAGACTAAATAAACCATTACTGTAAAAAAAATATTTTAAGGAATAGTTAAACGTAATAAAAATGAAACATCAATTTGCCTGTTATAACTTAAAATAATTTAAAAATAATGATAATGTTATATGAATGTATTTAAGTTTAATGAATATGCCTAATTCAAACTAAGTCAACTCAATCAATAATCCAAATTTGTTAATAGTTGATGACATGTAACACGCTTTACTTACGATCTCATGACTCTCTTATACACTTGTGGCCTCACTCACCATTGATCTTACTAAGGTATGACCTTATTTCTTTAGTTTACTCTTGATCAATACATATTTTAAATCACAAATAATTCTCTTAAATATTCGTAAATTTTAAAATTTTAGAGTTTGATCCTTGATCAAATGAAATTATGACTTACCAAACTCGGAGTCCTTCAAATAATTTACCAACAAAATTCAGTTCAATACAAATGGAAGATAAAATTGCAATTCTCTCAAAGCATATGCAAACAAATAAAGTGGAGACTAAAGAAACTATCACTATAAAAAATTGAGGAATAGTTAAACATAATGAAAAGTGAAAGTTCAATTGACCCTTTAAAACTTAAAACAATTTGATAATAAGGATCATATTATATGAATGCATGTATGTTTAATGAATACGCCCAATTCAAACTGAACACAACTCGATGATACTTCTGAATTTGTTAATACTTAATGGCATGTAACCCGTTTCACTTACGATCTCATAACTCATACTCGTATACGCTCATAACTGCACTCACCATTGATGTTACTGAGGTAAAACTTTATTTCTTCAGTTTTTTGTAGCTCAATAGATATATTAACTGAAAAATACTTCTCTTAAATATTCATAAATTTTTAAGCTTTATGCAAATCAATCATTGACCATTAATCAATGATTTTTTTAAAGGGAATTAATCAATGGCTTAGTTATCCTAAATGTATATTAAAAATTCATGTGAGCAAATACATTATCCAATATAATGATTTAATTATTCTACACAGAGCGTCGAACCTGATTATTAAACAACCAGAGCCCATTTAAAAAAGTATCATCATCTCATAATAAACTATATGAATAAATTATTATCATAATTTCATTCACTCTACTATCTATTCAACTGGTAGTGTATTTCTACAATAAACTATTGGTTATCATAAAACTAATGAATGACATTGGTGGGAAATGGTGAAATGTGCTTCAATTTGTACAATGAAATAGATATGAGCAATGTGATTTATATTTTAATGTAATTATAAATTAATTTGTCTAGCTTAGTTGGTAAAGCACATACTTTTATTCTTGAGGTTGTGGGTTCGAGTCTTGTAGTTACTGAAAAATTATCTCCTTTATTTAAAAATATATTTTTAATAAATTTAAATCATATAAAATTGATTGATTGGCCAATTTCCTATAATTAAGGAGAGGCATGAAAAATCCTAGGTGGCAATAGGAAAAAAGCTAAAATGCTTATATATATTTGTAGATGTAGAAGGACCAAACACAACATTGTAGTCAAATTCAATTAATTGTCCAAAAGAAACCATATTAGAGACTAAATGCGGCACATGACGAGTAGCCAGAAAGGTAATATCCTGTGTCTGAATAGTTCCAAGATCCACAATAGATAATTTTTTATAATTAGCCCCCTAAACCTAGGGCTGTATATGAGCCGAGCCGAGCTTCAGCCTAGCTCGGGCTCGGCTCGTTTATTGGTTGCCTAGGCTCGGGCTCGTCTCGAGCTCGGCTTGGGATTTGCTCGTTTACTATGTTAGACGAGCTTGGCTCGGATTCGGCTCGTTTATAATGCTAACGAGCCAGATTTGGCTCGTTCATAATGCTAAACGAGCCAAATCCTAGTTATACTCGTTTACCACCATAAACGAGCCAAACTCGGGATAAAAAAAATATCGGAAATATAAGAAATTAAACATTCTACAAAAATATGATATAGGTGCTACAAAATACAGAAAAAAAAATCACAAATTTCATTCTATATGAACGTTTCCAACGTGCATCTCAAGAAACAAATTAGCAACCATCAAAAAGCAAAAGACACCAAAGAGCAGGAGAAGAAGAATGATGTATCGTTGGTCATGGGCTCGTGACACATAGAGTGGGGATTAAAGTGATTCTAGGACATTAGCCATCACGGTAATTAGTAATTACCATATTACTTCTTTTTGGGTATTAGTTTTGTCTTTGGATGAATTTTTGGGGTATTAGTTTGTTACACTATTTGGGTTGATTATTTAATTACCATTTAGGGATTAGAATTATACGAGTTACAATCGAGCCAGCTCGCGAGCTTGGCTTAACGAGCTAACGAAATGAGTTGGCTCACGAGCCTACCGAGCCGACCAACATACTAGCTCGAACTCGGCTCATTTAGGTGATGAGCCTGTTCATGAGCTAGCTCGTTTACGACGAGCCGATCTCACAAACGAACTTTTTTGGGAAAAATCCGAGCCTGAGTCCGAGCGGCTCTCGAGCAGCTCGGCTCGTATACAGCCCTACCTAAACCAAATGATGACGAATGGCCATATATGATTTTAACAAAGAGATGCATCTCTAATCATATGATTGAAAGCAACACAATCAATAAACCATGGTCTAGAGGAAAGAGTACATGATATACCAAGACTGGAAAACATAGAATTCAGACCTTGAGGTAACGCATGAGTGAGTTCAGCGTATATGAGACGAGCAATGCTCGAAGGTTGCTCAGATGAGAGAGATGAGGATAATGAGTCGACACACTCGACATTTTAAAAAAACCCTTTTTGGTTTTTTCCCTTTAAACCCAAAAAAAAAAAACCCCAAAAAGGGGAAAAAGGGGGAAAAAAAGTTGGGAAAAAAAAAATTTTTTAAAAAAGGGGGTTTTTTTTTTAAAAAAAAAAAAAAAAAAATTTTTTTTTGGGTTTTTTTTTTAAAAAAAAAAACCAAAAAAAAAAAAAAAAAAAAAAAAGGGGGGGCCCCAAAAAAATTTTTTTTTTTAAAGGGTTTTTTTTTTAAAAAAAAAATTTAAATTTTTAAACCGGGGGGATTTTTTTTTTTAAAAAAAAAATTTTTTTTTCCTTTTTGGGGTTTTTAAACCCCTTTAAAAAAATTTTTTTTTTCCCCCCGGTTTTTAAAAACCCCCGGGGGGTTTTTTTCCCGGGGGGAAAATTTTTCCCAAAACCCCGGGGGGAAAATTTTTTTGGAAAGGGGGGCCCCCTTAAAACCAATTTTTTAAAAATTTTTTCCCCCTTAAAAAAACCCCCGCCCCCAAAAAAAATTTTTAAAAGGGGGGGTTTTAAAAATTTTCAAAATTAAAAATTTTCAAAGGGGGGGGGGAAAAAAAAAAACCCCAAAGGTTAAAAATTTTTCCCCCAAAAAAAAAATTTTTCCCCCCAAAAAATTTGGGCCCCACCAATTAAAAAAACCCCAAGGGGGGGGGGGAAAAAGAGGGGGGCCCCAAAAAAATTTTTTTTTTAAAAAAATTTTTTGGGAAGAATTAAATTTAAAATTTTTTTTTTTTTTGGGTTTTTTTTTTTGGGGTTTTTTTTTTAAAAAGGAAAATTTTTTTTAAAAAAAAAAAACCCCCTTTTTAAAAAAAAAAAAAAAAAAAAAATTAAAAAAAAAAATTTTTCCTTTTTAAAAAAAATATAAAAAAAAAAAAAAAAAAAATTTTTGGAAAAAAAAACAAAAAGAAAAAAAAAAAAAAAGGGGTTTTTTTTTTAAAAAAAAAAAATTTTTAAAAAATTTTAAAAAATTTTTTTAAAAAAAACCCGAACCCCAAAAAAAAATTTTTAAAATTTTAAAAAAAAATCCCCCAAAAAAAAAAATTTTTTTAAAAAAAAAAAAAAAATTTTTTTTTTTTAAAAAATTTTTTAAAAAAAGGGGGGCCGGGGAAAAAAAAGGGGTAAAAAATTTTGGGGTTTTTTTTAAAAAAAGGGGGAAAAAAAAAAACCCCCCCCGGGGGGGTTTTTTTTTTTTTTTAAAAAAAAAAAGGGGAAAAGGGAAAAAAACTTTGAAAAAGGAAAAAAAAAAATTTTTTAAACCAAAAAAAAAAAACCCCGGGGGGGAAAAAACCTTTAAAAAATAAAAAAAAATTTTTTTAAAAAAAAAATTTTTTTTCCCCCCCCCCCCCTTTTTTTAAATTCCCCCTTTGCTTTTTCCCCCCCTTTTAAAAAAAAAACCCCCCCCCCGGGGAAAACCCCCGGGGGTTTTTTAAAAGGCCCCTTTTTTATTTTCCCCCTTTTTAAAAAAAAAAAAAAATTTAAAAAAAAAAAAAATTTTTTTTTTTTTTCCCCTTTTTTTTTTCCCCCCCCCAAAAAAAAAAAAAAAAAAAAAAAAAATTTTTTTTTAAAAAAAAAAAAAGGGGGGGTTTTTTTGGGGGGGGCCAAAAAAAACCCAATTTCCCCGTGGGAAACCCAAATTTTATTATTTTTTTTTAAAAATTTTTTTTTTTTTTTTTTTTTTTTAAAAAAAAAATTAAAAAACCCCCCCAAAAAAAAAACCTTTTTTGTGGGCCCCCAAAGGTCACAACTTCTACCTTTTACATTAAAAAAAGGGGGGGCCCCCTTTTTAAAAAAAAATTTTTTTTTGGGGCCCCCTTTTTGGGGGGGTTTTAAAAAAAATTAATTATTTTTTCCCCCAAAAAAATTTTTTTTTAAAAATTTTTTTTTCCCCTTTTTTAATTTTTAATTTTTAAAATTTAAAATAAAAAAATTTTTTTTAAGGGTCGGCTACAATACCAAAATGTATTTTTTTAAAAACTAAATTTTTTTTTAAAAATTTTTTTCAAAAAAACTACATTCCCTTTTAAAAAAATTCATTAAAAAACGGTTTTTCCCAAAACACGGTTTTCCCCTCTTTCCCAAAGGGTTATTTCTTATTTTAAACGGGGAATCCAGTCAACTTTTACATTTCTCATTCCTAGGGGGTAAAGGGAAAAATTCAGACCCCGGTTTTTATCCCCTTTGGGGAGTTCCATGATGCTCCCAGATAGCCGGGAACACCAAAACCCCTATGTTTGGGGGGCCGTTTATGAAAAAGATAAGCCTTTGCAGTTTCCCAAAGGATACAACAAGGGGCGCTTCCTGCCCGGGTTTCTAAAAAAGGTTTGGGGCCCCCAAAAAAGCTCTGGCTTCAGCAAAAAACAAGAACTGCAGTAGAAAATCTTCACTTCCCATCATGTAGAAACGACTAATCACAGTGTATAGTGAGAGACTGAATACTTGGATGGGGAACAAGGACAAAGGGATTGATCGAGTGGCTAAGATGGCTGGTTCAGTCAATGAACATCTACTCTTGATGAGCTTGTAAAACTCTCAGCTTAGATATCGACTCTGTAGCAAGAGAAAGAATGAAAAGTCACTCAACCGAACTAAAACTTAAACCGAAATATATGTTGAATCGGTTTTGAGATATAACCCAAGCCGATCCATTATATAATGAGCACCATATCCTCTTCAAATTACTCCATTCAATCGGTTCGTTCGCATATCTTTCCTTTTTCCTCATACACCATGGACGGTCTACTTTCCTCTATCACCAAGGGAACCGGCGTCGGCGGCGAGAAGGAGGAGCATCCCCCAGCCACGACACCTGCTCCGACCCCGACGTCGGCCGACCACAAGAAGGAGGACCAAGTGGCTCCGTCCACGGCGGAGATGATGGCGAGCGCCAAGGTGGTGGCGGAAGCTGCGCAGTCGGCGATGCAGAGCAAGTCGGCGGACAACCTAGACAAGGCGAAGGTGGCCGACGCGGCGGAGGACCTGATCGCGGCCGGTAACAAGTACGGGAAGCTGGACGAGAAGGGCTACGGGCAGTACGTGGACAAGGCGGAGGTGTATCTCCGCCAGTACAGCGGCCCCAAGAGCTCCGCGAGGGCAAGCCGCGGCAGTCCCGAGGGTGCCGGGAAGCCGGCGCAGTTCAAGAAGCAGCCGAGAAGCCGGCGGAAGAGGGGAAATCTGAAGGAGGTGGGATCGGTGGTTATGCTAAGATGGCTGAAGGGTTGTTCAAGAAGTGAAGTGAGTGATTAATTAGTTAATTAAGGGTGTATTATGGGGGATTAATAAGTAATTAAACATGGATTATGTGGGGGGATTAGGATTAATGGTTTGTATAGATGTGGATCGTAGCTTTTACTTATGATCAGTGTGTTGTCTTTTATGTAATTTGTGTCTGGTTATGTGTTTGTGTTCTTAATTAGATATGCAATCGGGGTTCTAGCTGTTCTTAATTAGATAACCAAGGATCACATTTCCTAAATCTGTCAGAATTCAGATACAGAGACATGGTCTTCTAGCTGGAAACTTGCCACTTCTTCTCATAGCATCTGCTTTCTCCTTAACTTTCACCTCTTCCTTCTTCATCCTCTCAGCTGTCTTCGCCTTAGCTCCTCCCGCGATCTCACTCACCGTCTCCATCTCTCCCCGAAACCTCTCCAAGCTCTCATCCTGTTCCTCTCCATTTCGCTCTGCCAACAAAATATAATAATGATTGAATCTTCTCTGTATCGTTTCAATTTTATTCACAGAAAAGACAAAACATATCAAACCTCAGCTCTATCGAGTCTACGCCTTGCTTTGGCTTTCTTCCCATCCTCCCACGAAACGATCTGATCATTCTCTTGCTTATACTTCCCCTTCAGCTTCTCCAGCTGCACTTTCTCCCATGCATCTGCTGCTGAAGGTTTCGACTTTGCAGCCGATCTTTTCAAACCTTTGGTGGAAGTTGGCAGCTTGTCCACAAATGATGGTGTCTTCTTCATTGATGAAACAGGTTTTTCATTAATAAAGCTTGGAAGAGTCTTGGGACCTGCAGGCTTATCGGCTATCGTTGATGTCCTTGTTATGGAGGAAATCGGAACAAGGACCTTTCCAGGTGTTGGTTCATCATCTCCATTGCTTTCTGTTTCTGGCACTTGTACATACCTTATTGATACTGAACCTGATTGTGAACCTTGCATACCTTGGTTTTGACTCTTGGTCCGAGTTGCGAAAGATTGATGAGGAGCTGCTTCCTGCAATGTTGTTTCGGGCTGTGGATGGCTTGCCTTTCTTCTTCTTCTTCTAGAACTGAAATGGCTAATGCTGCTGCTGCTACTGCAATGGCTTCTTCAATCCCCATTGAATTCAGGTTTTCTGAGATATGATATGAGTTTAAGGGGAAGCATATATGCATAAGTTTTATCATATTGAGTAGCTAACAAGAAAAGCATTTTCTTTGCCCTCTAAGCTCCCATGTATAGAGGCCCTGAATTGAGGCAAAAAGGCTGGATGATGGAAAGCTTTTGGTTTCAGTTTCAGGAAAATTTGGTGTGTGACAAAAGTTAACTACTTTTTCCCCACATTTTCCAATGATTAAACAAATAATATCGGACATCGAATAAGTAAAATGAAGTTTCAAATCTTAAATATATATATGGTAGATCAACCAAAACTTTTTGTCACATATGATGTAGCCTTTCTCTCATATTTCCACATCATCCTTAATTTTTTATATAAAAAATTATAATGTATTTCTCTTATTAAATGTTATTGAATGCACATTTGTATTTATTTCTAACTCTACAATCAATGTCTATTCAATGCCTTAGAATTTTAAATATAAATGTTATTATAAAATATACTTTTATTATTAAAAATTAAATAATTTATATTTATCTAAAACATACAAAAATATAAATTTTTTAATTAGTTATATTACTATATCATAATCTAAATCCAATACCCAACTAGAAAATTACGTTTAAAAACATATTAAATAATATTAAGACATAAATTTATTTTTTTAAGGAATAAAACATAGATATATTGTGATATAACTTTAGGTGAAAAATAACATAATATATAACCTATATTGTGTATGGTCATAAAAAATAAGTATTCTAATTAAAAATTCAAGTTAGAAAATTTGTGTCTCTTTATCATTTAAGGCTGGGTATGACGATCTTCAAGTAGGTTAGACTCTATAGTTCAAATATCATACTAACATATAATTTTATCTGAATAATCATAATACACTACTCATGTGTCGTAAGGAAATTCAAATATATCCTACTTAACATGTAGACAGAGAGTTGTGAATATATATTTTAGTGTATTATATAATATAAAAAAATCTCATTAGTTTTTTAACACAACATATTTTCACCTAGCAAAACAACATCATAATCAATCACTTAAAAAAATTAGAATATTATAGTTTTCATATATTAGAAATAAGTAATGATAATGGGTAAAGTGTAGAGAAACAAAAAGTTTATACATATGTGAAAGAGAAAATATAAACTAGAGATGTTGTAAATGCGAGCAATGAATAAATAAATTAAATAATCATGAAAATGATTTATTGATTGAAATTTAACTGTGTAAGATATTTATATAATTATTAGGTTAATACACATAAATATTTGTATTTGTATAATATATGATTCATTTGAGTTAGATAGGTTATGTTTACCGAGTGGGGCGCTAATCATGCTACATCCAATCATATCACAAGTCAAACATATTTTGAATTATCGAATCATGAGTAGGTGTGATTAGGGGTTGGGACCGGCAAAAATAAAATGAAAAGAGAAGAAGTAGAGAAAACTAATAGAGTTCTCGAATAAAAAATAAAAAAAAGAATGTGGGTCATTATCTACCATAAGCATAATAGCAGCTGAATTTGAGATATGATATTTGGGCATGAGCTATTTTTTACAACATTTAAACACACTTTATTAACACCGGCCGAGCCGGGTTTGGCCCGTGTTTTGTTTGGGCTTTACCCAAAAAGCCCAAAACCCAATCGTAATGATCTCACACAACCCAGGCCAGACCCGAGAAATTAAATTGCGACTTTCCGGGTAGCCCGAAACCTGATTTTACAAGGTCGGATCGAGCTTCACACCCCTAGGTGTCATGGAGATAAACGATTTCTTTGTATACTATTTTAAATATTCAAATGAGTTTGTGAAAAAAATGTATATGACTATGTACAAAATTAGAGTCAATCAAGTTAGATGGGTCAGAATAATTAAGTTGCAGGCTAATTAGGCATCGGTCAGTCATATCATAGGTCAAACATTGTCATTCATCGAGTCATGAGTTGGGCATGTCCTAGGTTGTTTGATCATAGTGAAGACAATATTTTTACATGCCACAATATAATAACTAAAAAATAAATATAAGACAATATTTTATAATTTATTAAGAAAGTTATAAGGTTATACGATTAATAGAAAATATAAAATTGACAGTATCATACATTAGGCTTGGACATGGGCAAAGATGGGTCCATGCACCACATATCCACTCCCCACCTGTTTATTAAACATATATTATCCATACCCGTCCGACAAGACTAAACGAGTACAAAATTCAAACCATCCCCGCCCCAAAATAGGTAGCGGATTGTCCATATAAACGGGTAGCGGGTTCGGGATTGCAAGGAGGTTTTCAAGACTGGGTTACGATTTTTAGACCATTAGGGTTTCAAGAGGGAATGATAGACTACTCGATTGATGAGTTGAAGTGAATAACTGATTGACTGAAGGGTCTGGTATGTTAAACATAGATGATATATTGTGGCTAATATAACGTCATTTCATACCAAGTACCCATCAGGTTGGGTATGGGGCGAATACCTTCAAACCTGCCTCCACCCATTAACCGCTCTAACCGGGTACCGAGTTCACCCGTACCCGTCAACTTTACCCGGTTAACGGGTAATCCCCACCCAGATCAGCCCGATTTTGGGTGAGTATCCGGTTTCCGGATACTAATAACCAAGCCTATCATACACAGTTAAATATTAATGTTATTTTATAATTAAATCATTAACTTATTAATAATTATATTAACAATTCATAAATATAATATATAAATATCCAAAATAACATACCGCCCATAGGGCGGTAGGTACAAAACTAGTTCTCAGTAAGGGTGAATTTTGGTTCACCCTTATTTATCATATTCTTTTGATCAAATCAGTATGCTTTTTATCAATCAATATGATTACAATAGGATGATTAAACCACACATACTAACCAATCTTATAACATAAGAGCGATTTTACAATACCAGTCATTAGACATCTTACTATTTATATGATCTTACACATCTTTGAGACAGAGAGCACAAAAGAAATCGATTCGAATCACTAACAATTTTCCGATTTGAAATTGGATCATGATTATTCTTTACATAGCCTAATGGATCTATCTAAAGACAAGAGACTTTTCCCTAACTACTAAACTAAAGAAAGGCATATCCTTCATGTTCTGTTTCCTTTTAGCAAGCAGGTGCCTTGAAATCCTTGATGTTGACGTAAACGAACGAATGTGGAGCAACAGTCACGGGAGATGAAGCTGGAACGAGCTTTGGATCCATCTTCGGGAGCTCTCCGCTGCTTTCCAGCTTCAATGGAACCCCGTTCAGATGCACAACGTCGCTCTGGATGTTCCCTCCTTCAGGTGTCAGATGGTACTCCTCTCTGTCCTCTGTCAGGATTGTCGAATTGTCCATGGTTGGGTACAGGTTCAGATCATCGATAACCTGGACGTTGAATGTCGTGGAATTCGACATGTTGATCAGCATCAGAGTCACTCCAGACTGCCACCAAAAAAACCCCAGAAAAGAAAGCAATAGAAAAATTGTCAGGTGGTCTCTTCCTGTCAGGATTTTGATGACCATAGAAACAAATCCTGAATTAGTTTACATTTTTCTTGGAGCAATGTGTGTATGCTCTTAGGTATGGAGATTCGTCATGGATCGTTCTCAGTACTCCTTTTCCCATCAATCGATGCCACAAAAGTGCACTAACAAAGCAAAGATTCGAGCATTAGGACCAACATTACGAGATGATAAAAATATACTCAACGAAATGAAATTTTTTGATTTACCCATAGTAATCAGGGTTAGGAGTGAAAGTGTCACTCTTGAGCAAGCCATAGTTCCCACCAACAAGAGACTGTCTGCAGAATGCCTTGTGGCCAAAAGTCGAGGTCATACCGAGCTGATCCAAGTACCAGAATCCATTGGCGAAAGTATGAGAAACGTCCTTGCCACCGCTGTTGTAAGCTCCACCCGATTCCCCAACCCACGGGGCAGCTAACGAACCGGACTGCTCAACCACATCCTGAATGTCCTTGAAAGTCTGAGCCACTTTGTCCAAAAAGAAGGGATCTTGAACCTTGCTGATCAGATCGGGATCCACACCTGGAATCTCCCAAAAAGCTGAGTTCAGTTCTGTAATGATATCATATGACCCACAGTGACGATAACCTGAGGTAACAGTTTACCTGCTCCAAGATTGTAGATGTGGTGGGTGACGCCATCAACCACGTTTGGTCCAACTGCCTGAAGGTACTTCTTGAACCATTCCATATCAAAAAATCCACCAGGACCCATTACTAATGGCCTCGAATTAGGATCTGGGTATAGCTCATTTATAGCTTTCCTCAGTTTGATTGTGTCCTTCGCGTACTGCTCGGGTTCGACCCGAGCTGCCACCCCTGAGCCACTCAGCTCATTACCTGACAGAACGAGGTTAACAGTTCAATGTTTAATGGTACAATTTCGCTAAAGAAAAGACTGTATCGTCGATTGTGTATCATAACTTACCCAGTTCGTAAGAGTGGATCCTGTAGCCCTTATGAACAGTATAATTCATGAAATCGCGAGCATTCTGCGGATTCCAGTCTCCGATCCAGAGGGTGGAAGCTGCGTCTTTCCTTGTTTTCCCAACCAAAGCATTCAAGCCGAATATGACCTTGGTACTACAAATGTAGAACAATTTGAAATCATCAGAATTAGTTTATTTAGTGTTTTCTTAATGTCGAATATAGATGAATGAACTTACTTGGTTTTGCTGAAGAGATGATTCAGCTGATCCCATCTTTTCATTTTCAGAGTACCTCCGCTGAAACCAAACATCCCACCTTTGATCTTCTTGAACTTGGGGAACTTCTTGATCGCTTTCCCAACTCTGTATACCACCTGATCTTCCAACGATCCTCCAATCCTAATCCTTAACGGATCAAAAGCTGCAACAAAAACCAGCATTAGATCAGACAACTTATCTACTATTCATCAGTACACTAAATTAACTGAATATACAAAATAGTCTCACAACACATACTCACACAACTACACCTACACACCCTTTCAAGATCACAGCTTTAATGGAAGAACTTTTAAACGTACCCTTGATAGCTGTTTCCAGATTGGTATTGTTCAGGTCCTGAGAGTAAAATTTGAACCAGAACCCATTAATCAGTACTGAAAACCCACTAAGAAGAGCCAAAAAAAAAAACAAAACAGAGGAAATGAATAGCTATGCATACCAAATTCAAGACGCTAGTTTGGCCCCAAGAGCACAGGTTATAGTCGCACTTGTCCTTGGGCCACCAGTCGAGAGTTGCACAGATGAAGTCTGTGTCGGTTTCGGCTATGGATGTTACTGACTGTACCGTGACAGTGATGCTTGAAGTGTCGGCTGAGCAGAACAGGGAGAGACTTGAGAGTAGGATTGAGTAGACTAGCAAGGGTTTGAAAGTCGCCATTGTTGTAGACTCAGACACAAAATAGCTACTGAGTGAGTTAGTGAGGGGTGTGTGTTAATATAGAGCTGATATGAACAAAAATGAGATTTTGTTTGTTATTGAGATGATGTGTGGGATCTTTTTAGTTGGAACAGAAGACAGTGAATTTAGGTTGCCGGGTATCCATTAATGTAAATAATGTTACCATAGATACTAACCCGAGCAATTATGGTAACAATATTTTTTCTTTGTCACTATAATAGCACTGTTTTTTTTATAGTAGGTACATGATTTAAATTCATAAGTATTATTTTTCATGATAGGTATCTTATTTGAATTTACAAATATCTATTTTTATAGTTGGTACTTAATTTGTTAATTTTAGGGATCAATTTTAATGTTGTTACGTTGACAACAAAACGGTAGAGATGGTCTCTAATTATTTTCAGGTTTTGTGTAAAATATGGAAAATTTATTCGGAACTGATATTACTTATTTTTGTATTCACTGTAGAATGGTGTAAAATTTACCTCTTTTGATTTGTTTTGTTTTTCTTGATATTTGGATTCAATCATCCTCAAATTTTTTTTTTTGGATCCTCCATTTATTTTGTTTCCCCTTGTGACAGATCTTTTGGAAAAATAAAATCTCATGATAATACCATTGTTGGAGGTTTCAATTGGGAATTGATTCAAAACAACATTGATTGTTTATTTGCTACTGGAGATTTCTTATGACTTTGATTTTGTTGATCAGCCCTGCCCATTTACGGGATTGTGCTATCCTTTTAAGGACCAGCCGTTTTATGCACGTTTGTGTCTTACTTTATTTGCCCATTTGCGGGATATGATTATACCTTGCCCATTTACGGAATAGTGTTATCCTTTCAAGGATTAGCCGATTTATGCACATTTGTGTCATACTGAATTTTCCTCTTTGAGGATACGTCACTCTTTCTATTTTGCCTGTTTGCGGGATGCAACTCAACCAGAGGCATTTTTTCTCTCTCGAAGAACTAGTCAATCTTTGTTTCAAATGCATTGAAATTTCGTAAGGAGACAGAGGAAGGAAAGATAAACCCTTATGAGCTGTAGCACCATACTTGCGGTGAAAAGATGAAGATTTTTCTCCCGATCATGAGATCTTTACCCGATTAGGGGACTCTACTCGTTAAGGGGACTTTTGCCCGATAAGGGGACTTTGACCCTTTAAGGTGACTTTTGCCCGATGAAGAGACTTTTACCTGATTAGGAAACTTTTACTCGATAAGGGGACTTCTTCTCAATCCCTTCCCTACTATTCCCCTCCCCATCCAAGCCTCCCTCCTCTTCTCCCCTCTCATTTTTTCCTCCCTTTTTTTGTATATTCTAGGTTGGTTCACGATCTATAACCTACTCCCTCCCAAGTGTCATCTCACCTGTAAATTAATTAATTTTTTTATTAGAAAGATGAATAGAAAATTGGTCAATTCTATTAATAATAAATATAAGTCGAAAAATATTTGTGATTAGTTTACACCAAATTTTAAACATAAGTGTTATGTGGTGTATCTAGGGCTGTATATGAGTCGAGCCGAGCCGAGCCGAGCTTTGCTCAGGCTCGGGCTCGGCTCGATAAGGTTTATGGCTGGCTCAAGCTCGGCTCAGGCTCGATTCGAGCTCGAAGATTTGAGCTCGAGCTCGACTCGTTAGAAAAATTTAGAGCTCGAGCTCGGCTCAGGCTCGGCTCGAAATGAGCGTTAACGAGCCTAAGCTCAGCTCGAGCTTGACTCGGGCTCGATTCAAGCTAGAGTTCGAGCTTAGCCCAAGCTTGATAAGCTTGTCGAGCTCGGCTTGAGCACGAATCGAGCCATAAATTCTAGCTCGACCTCAGCAAGACCTAAAAAATTTAAGATCAAGCTCAACCCAAACTCGATTCGAGTTTAGCTCGATATAAACTCTTAACCAACTCAAGTCGACTCGTTAAAAACCCTTAACAAGCTCAAGTTAGGCTCAAAGCCCATAATAATTTACTTAAAATGAGTTCAGCCCAATACAAACTCATTAAGACTAAATGGTCCATGGACCATCAAAGTCTCTACATTATGTGAGACTATTATTTTAAATGTCAAGACCTTGTTATTTATAAGTCTTGATGGATTCCTTCCTTCCCTTAAACTACCAATGTGGTATTCTTTTACCTAAACCACTAATGTAGTATTGCTGAGGAGCCATAAACGAGATAGCTCGCGAGCCAGGCTCAACGAGTCGACGGGCCGAGCCAGCTCACGAGCCTACCGAGCTGAGCTAGGGTAGGCTCGGGCTCGACTCATTTACTTTCGAGCCGGCTCGCGAGCCAGCTCATTTACAAACGAGCCGAGTTTCGAGCGAACTTTTTAGCCATTTTTCCGAGCTGAGCTCCGAGTCGCTCACGAGTGGCTTGGCTCGTCAACAGCCCTAGGTGTATCATACTTTCTGATTCAGTAAGATGTGCATAGCTGAGGCCGCTCATCATGTTTAAATAGATTTTCCATTCAAACATAATTTAGACCATTAGATCTAGGGCTGATATTTTGACTAGTCCAAGAGTATTTATAAGGGGTAGTTAGATCTTTTACTACACAAATTTATTCTACGATTGAAAAACTTTCTCAATAATTTTCTATCGATTAATTATTTAATTAAATGTTAAAATTTTAATTATATGATTAGAATTTTAATTATAAATTATGGACGGAAATTAAATTGATCTAGTAAATCATAGATTCAATCAATCACATAAAATTATCATATAACACGATACGGAAAACACTCCGGTGCACCCAGTTAGGTGGGTGCACCCGCTTGTGTGTCGTGATCTTATCCGTCCGTTCAATCAACGGATCTCAAGCCTTTGAATTAAATAGGATTAAATTAATTAGTTTTATTATTATTCTATTCCACACAGGACATATTAATCCTATTTAATATGTAATATGTCCTGTGTGGAATAGAGATTAATATGTCCTGTGTGGAATAGAATAATAATAAAATTAATTAATTCAATCCTATTTAATTCAAAGGCTTGAGATCTGTTGATTGAACGGACGGATAAGATCGCGGCACGCAAGCGGGTGCACTCAGTACACCCACCTAGCTGGGTGCACCGGAGTGTTCACCAACACGATACACTCAATATTTGTCTTATCTTGTAAGTTAATACTTTATTGTATTAGAGATCTTGACCCATGTTTCGAATCAATACCCAATCAAATACTATTGTATCCACTTGTCTAAACTATCTTAAGCAAAAAAATAATTCATATTTTGAAGCAGTCTCTCACTTAGGGTTTGACTAAGAGTTTTCTTGATTTATCAAGGAAAAATCTCAACCGTTCAATCACATTTCATTAATATAACGGCTCAAAATGTAAGGGTATTTTAAGAATTTCAAAAATATAATCTTAGTCTCCTGCTGGTCGCTGTCTCCAACTGTCGTCGTCACCGATCAACCCTCTGTAATAATTTTAAAATACTGGCGCTGATAGGATTCCAAACCATGAACTCCTTCTCTCAAAATCAAACTCTTACCATTATGCGACTTATTATTATTGATATCACGTATAATAAAAGTATTTGATTAGTGCGCACACAGTTTGTACAAAATCAGTGTACATCTACAAATAAAATATATATAAGCATTTTAGCCTTTTTCCTATTGCCACCTAGGATTTTTCATGCCTCTCCTTAATTATAGGAAATTGGTCAATCAATCAATTTTATATGATTTAAATTTATTAAAAATATATTTTTAAATAAAGGAGATAATTTTTCAGTAACTACAAGACTCGAACCCACAACCTCAAGGATAAAAGTATGTGCTTTACCAACTAAGCTAGACAAATTAATTTATAATTACATTAAAATATTAAATCACATTGCTCATATCTATTTCATTGTACAAATTGAAGCACATTTCACCCATTTCCCACCAATGTCATTCATTAGTTTTATGATAACCAATAGTTTATTGTAGAAATACACTACCAAGTTGAATAGATAGTAGAGTGAATGAAATTATGATAATAATTTATTCATATAGTTTTATTCTGAGATGATGATACTTTTTTTAAATGGGCTCTGGGTTGTTTAATAATCAGGTTCGACGCTCTGTGTAGAATAATTAAATCATTATATTGGATAATGTATTTGCTCACATGAATTTTTAATATACATTTAGGATAACTAAGCCATTGATTAATTCCCTTTAAAAAAATCATTGATTAATGGTCAATGATTGATTTGCATAAAGCTTAAAAATTTATGAATATTTAAGAGAAGTATTTTTCAGTTAATATATCTATTGAGCTACAAAAAACTGAAGAAATAAAGTTTTACCTCAGTAACATCAATGGTGAGTGCAGTTATGAGCGTATACGAGTATGAGTTATGACATCGTAAGTGAAACGGGTTACATGCCATTAAGTATTAACAAATTCAGAGTATCGATCGAGTTGTGTTCAGTTTGAATTGGGCGTATTCATTAAACATACATGCATTCATAATATGATCCTTATTCTCAAATTGTTTTAAGTTTTAAAGGGTCAATTGAACTTTCACTTTTCATTATGTTTAACTATTCCTCAATTTTTTATAGTGATAGTTTCTTTAGTCTCCACTTTATTTGTTTGCATATGCTTTGAGAGAATTGCAATTTTATCTTCCATTTGTATTGAACTGAATTTTGTTGGTAAATTATTTGAAGGACTCCGAGTTTGGTAAGTCATAATTTCATTTGATCAAGGATCAAACTCCTAAAATTTTAAAATTTACGAATATTTAAGAGAATTATTTGTGATTTAAAATATGTATTGATCAAGAGTAAACTAAAGAAATAAGGTCATACCTTAGTAAGATCAATGGTGAGTGAGGCCACAAGTGTATAAGAGAGTCATGAGATCGTAAGTAAAGCGTGTTACATGTCATCAACTATTAACAAATTTGGATTATTGATTGAGTTGACTTAGTTTGAATTAGGCATATTCATTAAACTTAAATACATTCATATAACATTATCATTATTTTTAAATTATTTTAAGTTATAACAAGCAAATTGATGTTTCATTTTTATTACGTTTAACTATTCCTTAAAATATTTTTTTACAGTAATGGTTTATTTAGTCTCGAATTTATTTGTTTGCAAATGGATCAAGAAAGTTGTAATTTTTTTCCATTTGTCCTGAACTAAATTTTGTTGAGAAATTAATTGAATAATTCCAAGTTTGGTAAGTCATTAATTAATTTGATCAAGGATCAAGCTGCATAAATCTTAAAAATTTATGAATATTAAAGAGAATTATTTTCAATTAATATATTTATTAGGCAAGACAAAATTGTACAAATAAACTTTGTACGTTAGTAAGATCAATGGTACAGAGTTCATGAGTGTACCATAAGTAAAATTGTCATTAACTATTAACAAATGAAGAGTATTGATCGAGTTGAGTTAGTTTGCATTGGGCATATGTATTAAACCTAAATACATTCATATAACATGATATTTATTTTCAAATTTTTTAAGTTTTAACGGGCCAATATAATCAAGGTTTCATTTTTTATTATGTTTAACAATTCCTCAAAATAATTTTTTAATAGTGATGGTTTATTTAATCTCGACTTTATTTGTTTGAAATGCTTCGAGAAAGTTACAATTTTATTTTTCATTTGTCTTGAAATGACCTTTGTTGGTAAATTATTTGAAGGACTCCAAGTTTGGTAGGTCATTAATTAATTTGATTAAGCTGCATAAATTATTAAAATTAATGGATATTTAAGAGAATTATTTTTTAATTAATAAATTTATAATATAGAGAAAACTAAGGAAATAAGATTCTACCTTAGTAAGATCAATGGTGGGTGAGGTCATTAGTGTATAAGAGTTTGAGTCATAGAATCGTAAGTAAAATGAGTTACATGACATTAACTATTAAAAAATTGAGAGTATTGATCGAGTTGAGTCAGTTTAAATTGGGCATATTCATTAAACCTAAATACATTCATATAAAATGATTCATATTTTAAAATTCTTTTAATATCTAACTGGCCAATTGATGTTTCATTTTTCATGATGTTCAACTATTCCAAAAAATAAATTTTTTTTTACGATGATTGATTCTTTAGTCTCGACTTTATTTGTTTGCAAATGTTTCGCGAGAGTTGCAAAAAAAATGAGTGATTTCAAAACTCAACTTATAGCTAAGTTTTGAGTAATTTGATAATGGGTGAATTGAAGGGTTTGTCCATTTACAAATGTTTGCAAATGTTTCGCGAGAGTTGCAATTTTGTTTTTCATTTTTATTGAATTGAATTTTTTTGGAAAATTATTTTAAAGTACTCGAAATTTGGAAAGTCAGTAATTAATTTGATCAGGGATCAACCTGCATAAAACATAAAAAATCATGAACATTTAACAGAATTTTTTTCAATTAATATATTTAATGATATAGAGAAAACTGAAGAAAAAGGTTGTATCTTACTAAGATCAATGGTGAGTGAGATCATGATGAAAGAGTATGAGTCATGGGATCGTAAGTAAAATGGGTTACATGTCATTAGTTATTAACAAATTTAAAGCATTGATCGAGTTGATTAGTACATATTCATTAAACCTAAATACATTCATATAACATGATCCTTATTTCCAAATTATTTTAAGTTTTAACAGGCCAATTGAGGTTCCAATTTTGTTTATGTTTAACTATTCCTCAAAAAAATTTATAGTGATGATTTCTTTAGCCTCAACTATTGTTTGCAAATATTTTGAGAAAATTGCATTTTTTTCCATTTGTCTTAAATAGACTTATGTTGGGAGAGCATTTGAATTAATATTTGGTTTAGAGGACTTCACTAATTCGAAAAGTTTGTTTGAATAAAAAGTAAAATTTTAATGTATTTTTTCCATTTCAATGATCATAAATGAACCTATTTTATTTTAGTATGTAATAAAATTAATTACTGTCCTTACATATCCTATGATTAATCACAATATTCAAATTAAATAGTATATTTTTTGGGTGTGTATAAAGAATCATCTAGCTAATATATGAGTATTTAAAATTAGGGAGATATAATTTAAAACTCTCTCTTTAATAATAGGTTATTAACCTATCATATTATTTTGTTTTTCTTATTTTAAATTATTCAAAAAAATAAATTATTAATAAATAAAATTCCAAATAGTTTTTAAACATAATAAATTTTAGGAAAAAGTAAAATTCTTCATTTTAATTAGTTTAATTGAAATTATTAAAGTATATTTTAAAATAAAATGCGTGACTCACTTTTTAATTTTAGTTTATTTCTATATTTTCTACTTTAAACTGTTTAATTTCTCGCTATGTAATATGTTACCTATTTGACCCACTGAGTGTTCGTTTAATTTTAATCATTCAATTCAATTTTTTTGTTAATTTACAATTTATTAAAAATAATATTAAATCTATCATTATAAAATAATATTTTTTACTAATTATACTTAAAAAAAATATAACATATCGGCCAACGGGCCGAAACAATGCTAGTAAGTATGAAGCATGTTGTACAATAGTATAAAAATATGTGTGCACGTGTACATAAAAAAATGTTAAAAATTATGTACACATGTACAATGAATATGTGCATGTATATAAATATGTGTACACATGTATAAATAGTGTGCATATGTACAAAGAGTGTGTGTGCACAAAAAATATGTAAGGAACTTGTGTACATGTCGACAAATAGGTGTACATGTGTACAAAAATGTATTTACATAAATGTATACGTGTATAGAAATTAGAAACGTGTACACATGCCTAGCACGTGTACGAAAATATGTGTAAATGAGTACACAATTTATGTACAGAAACGTGAACACGTATACAGAAATGAGACACACATTCAAAATGTGTACGAAGCATTACCGGGAAAAAAAAATCAGAAAAGTAGATCCGACAACAGTGATCCGGTGACCGAAAATTTTCCAAAATCGGGTTGTCCGGTGATCTGGTCACCGTAAAAGTCACGTACGCTAGAAAGCTAGAGACATTACATAGATAGGAACTTTAGCATACGTTACGAATTTTATACGAGAATAAATTAATTAATTAATATTTTATTACTACAGATAAACCCTCATCACAGAATTTAGTTTACATATTGAAAGTAAACTTATAAATAAGTTTCCTTTACCATCTACTTAAGGAACTAAGAAACAAAAAAAACCTTCCTGATCTTTCTTAGCAGGCATGGGCCTTGAAATCCTTCATGGAGACAAAAACAAAGGAATCAGGGGCCAAAGTCACCGGAGAAGAAGCCGGAACACGTTTCGGAAGCAGCTCCGGGATGTCCCCGGAAGCTGTAGTCCGCAACGGAACTCCATTCAGAAGAACAACATCACTCTGGATATTCCCTCCTTCTGGTGTCAAATGATACTCCTCTCTTTCCTCTCTGAGATGGCTTGTATCAGACGGCTTGTGGTGGTTTTCCAAATCGTCAGTGATCTGGATATGGAAAGTCAATGTTTTCGACATGTTGATTAGAAGAAGAGTAACTCCTGACTGCAAAAAAAAAAAAAAAAAACCAGAAACAATGTCCTGTCAGGATTTTCTAATGATTTAGAAACGGATCCTGAAATGGCGAAAAAATGGCTTTTGATTTTGCTACCTTCTTCTTAGAACAATGTGAATATGCCCTCAGGTATGAAGATCCATCATGGCTGGTTGCGAGAACTCCAGTCCCCATCAATCGATGCCATAATAGTGCACTGATCACAATGCAGCATATGAAAGTCAATTTAAAGCTCAGGCTAATGCTACCATTTCTATGAATATACTATTGCAATGTTTATCATCTTCCATACAGAAAACCGGGTCAATTGTCTCGTTTTTTGGATGCAGGATGCCTTAACTGCGATGAAACTGCCTATAGAAAAGGTCAAACACCGGTTGTGGTTCAACAACCAAGACAGTGGAACCAAAAGAAGTGTTGTACTCTGTTGTAGCACTTAAAACTTTTACAACGAGATATTGTTCAAGTTTTAGTCATGACAGTACACGAAACAGTTCTGCGCATGCTTGTAGGATAGTGACTTCCTACGAATGCTACTACATCTTTAATGTGTAGTAGTAACCGGGTTCTCGTACAAATTATGAAATTAAGTATGAACCATGTCTTGCTATCAAGACCGAAATCGAACAATATCTTGCCAGATAGAGATGAACTGTTGTCGAATCATGACAACATAAATTATGGATGGAAAAACTGGAAGAAGGGAGGAGTTAAGGTACCCGTAGTAATCAGGGTTAGGAGTAAAGATGTCGTTTTTTAGCAAGCCGTAGTTTCCACCAACAATGGCTTGTCTGCAGTAGACCTTGTGCCTGAAAACTGCGGCCATGCCAAGCTGATCCAAGTACCAGAATCCGTCGGCGAATGTGTGCTGAACATCTATTCCACCGCTGAGGTAAGCTCCGCCTCCCTCACCGACCCAAGGAACTGCTCCTGATCCAGACTGCTCTGACACTTCCTGAACGTCTTTGAACAACTGAATTGCTTCGCTCAGGAAACTTGGATCTTGAACCTTGTCTATCAGTTTGGGATCTCCACCTGCAAAAAATTTGGAAGTTGCTGTTTAATGAATCCACAAACAGATGAGTAAAGGAAAGTCCAAATGTCCAAAACAAAGCATATAACTACCAGAAAACAAAAGCACAAGAAGAAAACAAAACGGACGAACATACAAAAGACAAAAGAAAATCTAGAGAGAACAAGAAATTAAAGGAGATAAGAAAAGTCCAAATGTCCAAAACAAAGTATAAACTACCAGAAAACAAACTCATGGAATCAACAGCTACAACCCAGTCTGATTATGAAGATTTTGTTGTTTGTCCCTATCCACAACCACATTGTTGTAAGCAAACACTTCTTAGCTTACTAAATTATTCATCAAGAAATGAGAACCATTACACAACAGTTGAAAATGCTTAGGCATGGCTGGACTTTTAGAATCAATAGTCTAACCAAAGCAACCATCCATCATTGGAAATCAAACATTCTAACTCCTACTAACGTTTCAGAAACTTTACCTGTTCCAAGATTGTAGACGTGGTGGGTGACGCCATCAATAACATTCGGCCCGCAAGCATGAAGGTAAGTTTTGAACCAGTCCTTGAAAAAGAAACCTCCAGGAGCCAGAACTTTTGGCCTGGATTTAGGATCCAGGTACAATTCATTCAAGATTTTCCGTAGCTGTATGGTATCTTTTGCATACTGCTCGGGGGCTATCTTAGCATCTACCCCGTCACCGCACAATTCATTCCCTGCAATCAACCAATGTCATCATCATCAACAGAACAACAGAGTTCTTAACATAAGCACGATAGTAGTGTGATGTTATGGTGAAGGCGTACCCAATTCATAGGCATCAATCTTGTAACCCTTTTGAAAAGTGTAGCTCATGAGATCGCGAGAATTCTTAGGGTCCCAGTCTCCTATCATATTAGTCGTGTTTGGGTTTTCCTTTCTTTTGCCAGCTAGCTCATTCAACCCAAAAATGACTTTGGCACTACAAACAGAGCAATCAACTGGTCAGCTAGGAAAAAATTACAGAAACTAAAGTAATGGCTTAATAGTCTTTTAAACCCCTCACTTAGTTTTACTGAAGAATTCATTGAGCTCGTCCCATCTTTTCATGGTCAGAGAACCAGGCTTGAACCCAAGCATCACGCTTTTATCCTTCACAAAGCTGGGATGGACACCGACAGCACCCCCAACTTCATAAGTAACCAGATCCTGCAACGAACCTCCTACTCTAATCCTCAACGGATCAAAAGCTGCAACACAAGAACAAAATGGGCAATTATTCCCTCAGTGAGGCATTCCATCAAACACCTTCGAGGTGACTAAAAAAAAACCCCCGAACTTACCTTTGATAGCTTTTGCCAAAACTATATTGTTTAGATCCTGCAGAATTCCAACAAAGACCCACCAATCAGTTCCGAAATCAAGCCCCATTTAAAAAAAAAAAAGACATTTCATTCATTACAACATTACCAAATCAAGAATGCCGGCGTTTCCCCATGGGCAGTGACGATAATCACACTTGTTCTTTCTCCACCAATCGAGAGTAACACAGATGTAGTCGTCGTCGGTGTGGGATATAGCGGCCTTGGATTTGATCGTCACAGTAATGCTGTCCGGGTCCTTTACGTGGTGGACACTGTGTCGGTGGAGACTGTGCTGGTGAGTAGAGTAGGACAGTGAGAAACTTGATATGAAGAATGAACAGAGAAGAAGAGCTTTGAAACCCGACATTGTTCGTTAAAAAATCAAAATTCAAGAGAGGCTCCTCCACGAAGCCTGAAAAGGGGATCGAATAAGAAATCGTGGAAAATGGAGAGTGAAATAAAGAAAGGGGAAAGCAAAGGGACAGAAAACAGAACTGAAATAACGGACGGATTGATTAATCTAATCATATTAATTAAGTTAACTATACTTAACTTTGTTTTAAGGGCATTTTGGATTGATCACTTTTGCTCTCATCAATAAAACTAATGAATTAATGGTATTAGGTTTCGTCTAGATAAGGAGATGACAATATAGTAATAGCTTTGTACAAGCTGGTACAAACGATTTAATTACTATTTTTCTAGTATTACTCTAATATTTATTATTTAATTTTCGATTTTTTATTTTCAAGTGTAATCACAGTTTTATTTCAAGTTTGCGCGGTGTTAGTGCCTATCATTCATTCACAATCAAACAAGGTAGAGAAAATCTCAAGTAAATCATGCAACGTATGTAGGGATGACAAAGGATCATAACATAAGTATCAATAAAATGAACACCAAGAGGTAAACTATGACCTAGACAGCAAGATAGTCTGCTGCCTGGTTGCCTTCCCGACAAACATGCTCAACTTTGACCATCCAGTCCTGTCCAACATTTCACGGAAACTGGCGACATCAAAAGTAGACTCACCATCGCCTAGTAAAAGTTGAATCGCAACACGTGAGTCCAACTACACTCGTACCCTTTCTCCCAATCAGTTTGCAACCCTGTCACAACTGCTCTCAATTCGGCCCTGATGATCGAGCAAATCCCCAGGTTCATAGTTTTCGCTGCCAAGCAACACCCATCAGTGTTATGGAATAAACATCCTGTTGCTACTAATCCGGTCTCAGAATCATGAACCCGTCAAAGTTGAGAGCAACCCACTCGAGTGGAAGTGACTGCTAAGAAACATCCACCACCATCTTGGTGGATGAACCAACATTAATAGACTGGTCACATATCAAGGCTTCCTCCACAATAATAGAACGGTTTTTATTATTCCCGTATAAATCTTACTTTCCTCGAGGTTCATTCATGGTTGAACCATTTCAAATCATTGAATCGAACCAATGGGTCACCATTTGGATACAAATAAATCAGTGTTTTTTTACTCAAAACCGTACAATTGAAATTCATGTTAGGCAGTGTTGGGGTAACATCCCAAGTACCACATTGGCAAACTAGAAGAAGTTTGCCTAGCATAAAAGAGTCCACCAACTACACTAGTATGAGGCCTTTTGGGAAGGAACCCAAAAACAAATCCTGCGGGCTTGGCCCAAAGCGGACAATATCATACTAGTGTGGGCCTGTTGGTGGCGGACGATCCTACAATTAGTATCAGAGCTGGGCTGTGAAGATCGAGATTAACTTCTACCACAGAATTTCAGGAGGCTAGATGCATCGCACATGCTGGATATGTGGAGACCCTCAAGTTGCTAGCGAAAGGGTTCTGTGGTGCCAAGATGTCTACAGAAAGGTGTTTCGCAGAAGCAAAAGGACACTGGATTAGGTGGTCCTTGGTCTGAGGGAGTGATTGTTGGGGTAACATCCCAAGTACCACATTGGGAGTCCACCAACTACACTAGTATGAGGCCTTTTGGGAAGGAACCCAAAAACAAATCCATGCGGGCTTGGCCCAAAGCGGACAATATCATACTAGTATGGGCCTGTTGGTGGCGGACGATCCTACAGGCAGTTCGATTGTTTAAACTGCTACGAACCGTAACTTTACCAAAATTGTTCAATGACCGGTACATGACTGAACCGGTCGAACCATCCAATACAAAAGCACTACTTAGAGCTACCAGACTCTTGAAACTGATCAATGACCAAGTGTTTTTACATACAGTAAGTGTTTTTACATACAGTTAACTGCATCAATTCTATGTATAGGCTTTGTAACGTAGAGGAGATAACATAGCGTCAAATAGAAATAAAAATGGCTAAGGGTTTAAACTACAAAATCTGCATCAGATACTTCGAAGACTTTGTGCATGCCTATTGGGTTTACACCAGGCTTGAACGAGCTTCCTTCAATGTACCTGAAAGTGTTAAAAGATTCAGTGAAATCGTCACCAATTTCGGCGGGGAATTCAGATTAGTGGTCTGATTAGAGAGTAAAACTCACATTTCTTTCAAAAACTGATGTTTATAGAAGGCTTCAGGGATTCTTCCTGTGAATTGGTTGTGATCTAGGTACCTGCAAGTTGGATTATGAACACGTATATGAATCACAAAACTATTTCATGGTGTTCATACCCATAAAGGCAAAATTCATGGTGGGCACTATTTGTAGATATATGGTTACGGAGTAGGGAAGCGAAAAGAGAGGGACTAGGTCAGCATGTCATGATACGCAACACTATACAGATTCTATCCTCAGCTCCATTCTCTATTCTTGTGTTCCTTATCTAATTTTGGAAGCATATCTCTACAGAGGAGGTACTTACAGATAGGTCAGCTTCGGGATGGTAGCAAGTCCAACAGGTATGACCCCAGTCATCTTGTTATAGGATAGGTGCCTGCAAGAAACATATCAATTCCCAATTGGTAAGATGAAACTGGATATCTTCTGCAGGAAGCAAACATGGAAAGACGATTAAACAAGGAATTTGTAGAACAAAGAAAATAGAAACAATGCACAGGAGCTTACAAGATTTCTAAGTTTGTCAAGTTAGCTAGCTGTGTAGGGACTCCACCGGTCAGATAATTATTGTTCAGATAGCTACAAGACCAAGAATACGAATGCAATAAGTGACATTACTCTCGCATTATCAATTCATAGACTCGTCACAGTGAGGATGAAATGAACTTACAGGTTGCGGAGTGCAGGGAAACAGCCCTCAATTCGGATCAGTTCCCTTATAGTACCCACCAAGTGATTGTTACCAACATCTCTGCACATATCGAAAATGAGATATAAGCCAACACCCTTAACACAGCAAGAATTAAAAGAGCAATGACTGATTAGCATACAAATGGCGAAGATTCTGCAAGGTTCCCAATTCTGCAGGGACTCGTCCCGAAAACCTATTCTCTTGCAAGTAAAGATACCGAAGCTCGGAAAGATTAGCTAGCTCCCTCGGAATCTCTCCTTTGAAATTATTGAAGCTCAAATACCTAGAAGCAACATTGTCATCTTAATATCAACTTGAAATTAGCGTAAACAGTTGCATTATTCAGTAAAGAGTGCCAAACGAATGAATGATCCACTCACAAATGTGTCAAACTCTTAAGTTCACCGATCTCGGGAGGAATTGAATCTTGCAACTTGTTCCACCTCAAATTTCTATCATGATAAGCAAAAACAAGCTCACATCATGAATCAAATCCAAATTATTGCAAAAAAAAAAAAAAAAAAACAAGAAGGAGATGAATTTATACAAGATCTTGAGACGCTTCAACCGCCCAATTTGTGGAGGGATCGGCCCTGTCAGCTTGTTGTTGTGGAAGTCCCTATTCAGCATCAAACATTCAACAAGTTCAGAGTACATAAACCCTAAACGAACGAAGTGAAAATACAAAGGCGAAAAAAGAGCCTCACAATCTGGTGAGATCCAGCAGATTCGTCACAGCAGTAGGAAATGGACCGACAATCGACACTGCATACACTTCCCTGCCAATACAAACAAGCATCAATCACTCGCCAACAGAATTGAATCAGAAGAACTCAAGAGATACAATTCCACAAACTTTACAATTCGGTGACGACTCTGTAATCTCCCTGAGTTGAGCAGGTGACGCCGGACCACGGCTGGAGGCCGTCGCCACCGCAGGGGTCGTCTCCTACCCATGCGTACACAACTCTCCATCCCAGCGACGACTTGATCTCATTCAATGCCTTCACTGCATCAAAATCAGATCAGTTTCACAGTTTGTCAAGACAGTTTATATCCAGTCGATCGGCAGCAGCGGAGGAGGAAAAGGAAAAGGCAGATCTGGAGAGGTTAGTCATTTACCGTCGCGTTTGAGGGTTTTAGAGAGGGCTAGAGTGCTGAAGAGGGCGATGAGAAGGAAGAGAAGGAGCGGACGCGCCATTACTGGGGACGAAGGTCTTTCGGAGAAAAAGATCCGAGCAACTGTCTGCTACAAGTGAGAAACAGAAAATTAAATTAAATTTGAATAAATTTTGTTTTTAATAAATTTTATTAGTATTTCCCATTTGGTACCCTGTGCTGTGTTCCTTTTTGCCGTCGGTGTTTTAAATAGGATTTAATTAAAATGTACGGGTCGTTTTCTGCCCCTGATATGGGCAAATCCGGAGACATTAGCCAAATCTTTGTTTTCCCATGTCTAATTTGCCAGCTAATGCCGCTGTAATTCAAATCCGGAACGGGCCCAAATGCTTCCAAACCCCAGATTTCATTTCCCGTGCAGATAGGTGGTATTTGGCGTTTCCGTTACAATTTTTCACACTTTCTCCAAATTAACCTCTGTCCTAACCCCACTCTTCTCTGCTCAACCCAACCTCTCTCATATCGGCGCCGACCAGAGAAGGAAAGCTCTCCAGCCGAGCAGCCTCCGATGAAGCAGTCCGACAAGGTAATCACGTCGTTCTCTACTGTTCGTCCAAACTGATTCCCTCGTATTACTGTCTCTTCAACTTCTTCTTCTCCTGCGTTCTTTAAATCGAGTAGCCAGAGTTTAGGGTTTTTTCACATCTTCTTCTTTTTATCTTCTATGGGTTAGTAATACGCTACTAGTGATTCACATGTGGACTGGGGAAAAAATACCGGTCATAGTGTATTTCTAATTTAGGGTTTATGGTTTAGATTGCAGTAACCTACAGAAAACTCATCCATTGTTGGCTTGGAAGGATTTACCACAAAATAAGAATGAAAATACGTTTGGTTAGTGTTGGTTAGACTATCTTTGGTTAGTGCTAGTGAGATTGCAGTCATATATCCTTGGTAGAAATCAATGAATACTATTTCAAACATGAAAACAAGAACTCAGGAGCAGTAGTATGCAATTTTCCATGTTAGAGACAGCTAATAGCTTTAGACAATTGGGATGTGACGATGGGGAGTTGATTAGTTGCTTCTACCAATCTTTGGCATGTGTTCTCAGGAGAATATACAAGCATCTTATATGAACTGTCCAGTACATAACCTCTCTGCTTTTGCCTTTATAACTGGCAATTCAGTTTCCCCCTACAACCGTAGGTTTCTTTTCCTTGTGTTATCAAACTGGAGAATCCTGAACATATGATTCGAATTGGTCTTTTGTGTCAGGGTATTCTCTTAGTTAAGCCCTGTGTTTTGATATTTTACTATGTTAATCCTTGCTGTTGTGACTTCTGCAGATCATGGTATTCTGTGTCAAGGTATTCTCTTAGTTAAACCAATTCACAACTCAGTTAACAACCATTTCATGTAACCAATCTACTCCATCGGTCGTAGATAGTGATGCTCTGTAGCCGACAACCTGTAAACGAATGTGGCTGAAGGTTCCGGTGGCGAGGACGATGATGTCGAGCAGCGGAGGGTCGAAGCTTTAGTGGAGATGAAAATGGTTGGAGAAGCAATAGCCAACAGTGTTAAGAAGAAATAGGCGGAGTAGGTTGGGAATAGATGAAGGGTGAAATAGTCTTTTTGGTTAGGTATTGATTTCAATTCTTGTATGTCATATTATATGGAAAACATGGAATTCAAATCTTTTAGAATGCTATATTTCCCCACAATTGAATTCTGGCGGAATTGTGATTTTTGGCATATTTGAATTCTATGGCGGAAAACGACCTGTATATAAGTAGAAGGCCAGAAAGTGGAACTAAAATGTATTATTCAGATTTCGTTTACCGTCAACAAAACAAGACCACCTCCCCCCTCCCAAAACATCATAATGGAATAAAACAATGTGTAGATACACTAAGCTACTCTTACAAGATATCCCACAAGAACACCAGCATACAGTAAGAAAGGGAAGAACTTAAGATACAACTTTTTTGTACACAGAAATGTGGTGATCGTGGCGGCGATTCAGGTTGTAAGATGTGTAGGGCTGTTTAGCAAGTCATCATCGCCGAGTCGCTCATGTGCCTAAGAGGGTCGTTGATACACATACTTTGTTCTCGGGTCTACTATTAGACCCTTCCCTCCATTGACTTCCAAGTCGTGCCTGCGATAACGGGTTTTGACATGTTGAGTTTACAGTTCAGAAGGTTAATGGTGGATGGTAATGAATAAGCTTGTTAGATAAGAGAGAGGGAGGAGAGAGTCTCAACTGGAAGACGAAATCAGGGATGGTCAATTGCTCGCGAGGGACGTATTTGAAGAGTTGCAGAAGCCTGTCTACATATACGATTTTCTTCCATGTCTAGTGGATCAGTTGCAGAATGATGTTAGTGTATATGAACACTTTGAGGGAACTGTATTGTGGTTGGGGAGTAAAAAATAGACATACCACATTATCGACGAGCATTTGCATGGCGAGAACTACCGCTTTTAGATGCAATGTTGGATGGAGGACATAGATTGTCTGCACAGATAGGATGAACATATCATGCTGAATATCGTAGCAATTAGTAAATTTGCTTGGAATGGTATGGAAGTGGCACATACATGGAGGTTTCTCTGGTGTTTTCGTCCGAGTATCTGCTGTAGTTTTCTCATGAAGCCCAAGTCTGGTTGCCTGCATTCACAGTACAAGTACATGTTGATGTTAAAATTAGTAACAACGATTTCTTGCTGAGATTATCATCTGCAAACTATTATACACTCGATCCACATCCACAAGTTTCAAACCAAACACGGAAAAAATTTAGCAATTTAGTCCTAGCAGCTTAACAGAATCTGACTCCATCTCCTGATTTTAGCCAAGCAGAACCACAAAAGACAAACAGCAATTCCGAAGGTTTAAGATCTTTAGAGAATAACTGACGTGTATTTAGCAAAGGGGGATGGGGGAAATGCTGCTTACATCTGTAACGATGCTGCAGAATGGAAATACACGATCGAAAACGGCTTCTGGATCAAAGGCTCAAATTCCTGGAATATTCACCAAGTCAGTGGATATTCTTTTAGTTTTCTGCAGAGAAGATGACTGTAGCTGGAAAACGTGATGAACGACCGGAGATGATTGATTACCTTGATAACATGAAGCACAAATCTCTCCAGATCAAGACATCTCAACAGAAAGTGTGCTCCCACAACGACCATTACTGGACGGCCTTCACTGTCTACTCCACCACGGTAACTGCAACAGGAAATATAATTTGATTCGTGAGATGGAATCACGAAAAAGAAAGTCAGAATCAGAGACAGATATGTTATATTCAGATGTGGTGAAGATTTACCAAGTACCCGGTATGACAGATACCAAGTAACGCACAATTGCACAAACAAGTAAAATAGTTCTTATTCGTTAAAATGATTACCATAAGAAGTCATGTAAACAAGCAAACATCAGAGTGAATGCTTACACAATTTTCATCTCCGCAATCTCAGAGAGATTAAGTGAGTTAGCTTTAGCGAGATATCGAGAATGCAAAGAGTATTCTTCAGCAGCAGACAAAGGAGGACCACCAGATCGCCAAAACCAAGCAGCTTGGCAAAGTTAAATCCACTTTGTGCTTGAGCAGTTTTTTCCCACTGTTCTCGGCGTCGCTGATCTGGATCCTTAATTAAGGACATGAACGCTGGATCCAAATAAGAATCCAAATATGTAGAGTTTCTGCAAATATTGTAACAAAGCATCAAAACACAGATCAACTACTTAAGAAACTCAAAAGCAAGACAAAGTAACAGAGAAACAGAAACAAGATAAATATCTTGTTTAAAATGAGAATGGCTGACCTTCGCACCAAGCTCACATCGGCAACAGGTAACTCTTCTGGAATTTTAGGAGGTTTTGGAATGTTTTTCTTGGGCAAAGACTTTATTCTGATTTTGCGTTCATCTATTGTCGTCTCACCATTTTCGTCCCCAACATCGGCAGGAAGCTTTGATATGGCCACCTCCTCCTCATGTTTATCTCGAGGAAAGTAGAGTGGCAATAGCCTACCATGCACATAAGCAGACAAGACAAAGAATCAGAAATCAAGAGTCATAATAAGGTTATCATATGTTCATAAGTGGCATGATACGGTAGGTTTATAAGTTCGTATTATTGGAATTTCTAAGGCTATATAAAGAGACCCCCAATGCTTAGATACCTTTTATATATTTCAGTATCGGTCGAGGTGGTCGTACAAAATACAACTGCTGTAATTTTATCCCTCTGCTTCTCAAGAAAACGCCTAACAGTTCCTGAAAAGGATGCAAAAGAAATCCATTTAGACAATACTAGAAGTTATAAACGGTATCGAATATCATCACATAGGCTAATACTGTCTGCTGCTCCCTTTAGCAATTCTAATTCCACATGGAAATGCATAGCCAATGTATTGAAGCACATAAGGAACTGAACTAAAAACAATAACATTTGGATAAACCACTTACTTATAGCAACATGTGCAGCTGGTTCGCGGGATAGTTTTTAGCTTCTGTATATATACATCCCATAGCAATGCTGCAATGGTTAAACTCAAGCTGAAGTCAGTCTAATGTTCCATAACCGATAATTGAAATTGATAAAAGACAAGAAAACCAGCCACTGTATCATAATAACCTTTCAAGCCCATTGTCAATAAGTAGCTCAAGGCAAGCTCTATAACAGTGACTCAAGGCATTCTCGGCAGCAGTGTGATACTTTACAGCATACTTTGGACCGACAGTATGTATAATTCTCCTGCCACAGATCGGGGATGTAAATGGCAGCATAATCTTAAATCAAAAGTGGCGCAATTATGTCAAAATTAGTAGTATGAACCAACCTAGCAGGAAGGTCATATGCATTAGTAACTTTTGCCATTCCCGTTCTGCATCCACCCTATCAGATTTCCAAAGGTTTAAACTAAGTCAAAACACAATGATAGAATTACCCGGCATAATATCCCCATTACCTAATTAAGCTATCAGCATAACTTTTTGCTAAACTACGTCAATAACATGGCTTATAGCAATCAATCGAGAAAATACCAGCGTTGCACATTCCTCTGCAAGACCAGGTCCAGCCGCAGCATGCAGACCAGTGCTGCTGTGGGCTTCATCAAGGTTCTGCAATCAATAAAGCAGAGACATGTCAACAATACTCACTTGCTAAATCCTCATTTCCCTATGTACAAAGAAAAAGAACAAAAATTTCTTTAAACACTATCTAATCAATCGTTAGCAGGCACTCACCTCATTTGTCGAATTCACTACTGCATCAACCTCAAGATTCCACGGGTTTCCTCTCCACAAATGTATCTTCGAGTTGATTTCATGGTCAACCGGAAATCTGGATACCACTCCATTTCCGTTGTTATCCCCATCAGGATTAGATGCTAAAGGATCAGGGAAGAACGGGTTTGCAAACGAAGGATCCCCATTATCGTAAACAAATGTGGACCTACTCTCTACTTCGCTCCATCGTGGAACTTGATCTAAAGTCACAACAGAATCCCCACTGTCCGTGGGCGAACCACCACGCGTGGTGGTGGCCGTAGACACACCCCTGTACATATCTCCTCCAACTATAAGTTTCTAATTCCAGAATCCAAAGATCACTAAACGCCCTATAAGATTTCAGAGCTCAAAGCACTTAAACTCAGAAGCTACACCCTAACTACAGATGTTCCTGCAAATCATAAAAAGAAAATTAGTGAAATTAGCATCATTGCAATTTCAAAGAAACAACAACAGTCCACTCAATCAAACTTCCACAATCCCTAGTCGAAATTCCCACAGCATTAAACATTCAATTGAAATTCAACACCATTCAAGCTTATCAGCTTTGCTCCAACAAACACTGAGAAATTGACAAGCTAAGGTTCATTTCGCAACCCAGAACAGTTTGAAACGAAAACTAACTCTTTCTTCTCCAATACCAAAATTCAGCTCAAACTTCACCTTTTCCCTCCAATAATTCAAATAGCCCAGGAGAAATCCAGACCTCTAAATCCAAAATTCCGCGAGGAAGACAATAACTAACCCAGAAGGGGAAAGCAAATAATTGAGGTGGAAAAACGCAGGAAAAATCTGAGATTCGAAGAACATACCGAGGGATCGCGAGTAGGAAATCTGGTGAATTATTTTGTGTTAATTAAAATGAAGGAGGTTGATTTTGATTTGGGTTCGGGGGGAAGAGGCGGAACTTGTTTTATGATTGTGCTTGCTGGCTGGCCTTGGGTGAGCTTGCAATTTTTGCAGAGCTCATTCGGCCAGAAATCTATTCCTAAATTATGAGGAATAATATATCAACAAAACAAAACTCAGCTTGGAGGATAATATTTGTTATAGTCCTCCAATTTTGTTAGTATTTCCATATATTACACTATATTTTTATATTTGTCATTTGTGTCCCAATACATTGTATATACTATAATGAGTTGCTAGATTATTCTCCATCTTCACTACCGACCACCACCGTTGCCACCATCACATCTCCTCTGCAACTGCCGCCACAATAACCAAATAGAAGTCTGAAGAGCTGTGCATGCTTCCAGTTCAAAACTCAGATCAGACTGAAATCTGAAAATATGTTAGGGTATTAAAATCAAAGCATCAACTCTTCAACATTCATTATAAAAATGCTAAAATAAACAAGTTTACTTTTTGCTTTAGAGTTATAGATAGTCCTCAAAAATAAATTTCTTTCTACTTACAAGAAATAAATATAATAAAATATAAAATATTTAGTAACTATATATAAAAAAAGGATTTCGTCATAATTAATGTTGTTAACGTTTAGTGTTATAGGCGCTTACGAAGGTTTCAGGCCTGCTAGAGTTGGAAGACCCTCCATTCGAGAGCATGGACTGATCGGAACTCCAAAACAGTGGTAGCCTCATATCTAGTCGTAGGGTTTTCAACTCTCTGTCAGTTACTTTCTTTCTCGATTGCATTCAATGAACTGCTCTTTTTGAACGCACCTTTGCTCGACTATCGAGTATGTTTCTTGCTTGTGTGAATAGTTTCTTTAGCGTCTTATATCATTCTTGTTTGCGACGATTTTCATAGTCTTTGATTGGGCACTACAAGAAAAAGATAATTTAACAGCAGCAGTTTAACAGCGGCCTGAATTTCGCCGTTGTTAAATTAAAAAAAAACGGGAAATTTAACAGCGCTAAGTGGCCGCTGTTAAATTACACAGTTTAACAGCGGCCACTTGGCCGCTGTTAAAATACTGATCCCTGATTGGCTGAAAGATATTGACGCGGATTGCTCCCAATTTTTTGTGAACCGTTGATTTAATCTCAACGGTTCTTATTCGTCTTCCCAGAAACCCTACTCTCTCTCTCTCATTTTCAACCAGCCGCCGGTCCCAACCCTAGCCGCCGATCTTCTTCTTCTTCTTCCCCGTCGTCGATCCCAATCGCCGATCTGCTTCTTCTTTTCTTCTTCTTCTTCTTCTTCTTCTTCTTCTTCTTCTTCTTCTTCTTCCTCGTCGTAGATCTCAATCGCCGATCCCAATCGCCTCTTCTTCTTCTTCTTCTCCTAGTTCTCCTTCTTCTTCTTCTTCTTCTTCTTCTTCTTCTTTCTCCTATTCTCCTTCTTCTTCTTCTTCTTCTTCTTCTTCTTCTTCTTCTTCGTTCGAACTTCCTTCTTCTTCTTCTTCTTCTTCTTCTTCTTCTTTTTCTTCTTCTTCTTTCTTCTTCTTCTTCTTCTTCTTCTTCTTCTTCGATCTTGTTTTTCTTCTTCTCAGGCACCGTCCGTTCAACAGGCTTCATCTTCTCCCACACAGCCATCGTCGTCACCGATTTCGGCCGGAGGAGGAGGAAGAAAAAGTGACGGAAGGCGGAGAGCAGTATCGACGGAAGGAGGAGAGAAAAATCGACGGAAGGAGCCTTCGCCGTGTTCTGGAATCTAGACTGACGCCGGAGTTCCGGCTCTATCGCCGGAGCTCCGGCTATCAATTTAATCGGCTAACTAGTTTAACAGCGGCCTATGGCCGCTGTTAAAATATTGCATTTAACCGCGGCCACATTTTGCCGCTGTTAAATGCTTTTCTCATTGGCCAATTTAACAGCGGCGCGTGGCCGCTGTTAAACTATTTTAACAGCGGCCTTGGCCGCTGTTAAATGCGTTTTCTACCGCCGTTAAATAACTGTTTTTTTGTAGTGGGGTTACATTGAATTATAGAAAATATCATGACAAAAGATATCATGGTACAATTAAGGGTAGTTTGAATTAGAGAATTGGTCACATAATCATTGTAGTCTCTTCAGAGAATTAGAATTGAGCTTCAATTTTCAAGTTCAGTTCTTATATCCATGTGAATTAGAATTAGATCGACTTTTAGTACGACTTTTGGCTTGATTTTAGGCCGATTTTGTGCTGAGTTTTGGGTCAAAATGTTGACAAAAACGTGGTCCATATGTGTGGAAAACGTGGTCAAAATTTTTATTCTAAAAATAGCATATGGTTACATTTTTTGGGTTGGTTACTTAGATGATCACTAAACTTTGACCAAATAACCTGATGGTCACTGTTCTTCAAAAAATTTCTTAGCACTCACACAACTTTGACCGATTATCCTAACAGTCACTACCGTCTACGGACATCCAATTTTCCATCCATTTGCATACGTGGCGGTGCCATCAAGGCAGCCACATCATCTACATTGCCACATCATCTAAACCAAACCCAAAACCCAAACCTAAACACTCACCCTAATTACCAAACCAAACCAAATCTAAACCAAATTAGGGTGAAGGAGGGTTTGATTTGGTCAAAGTTTAGTGATCATCTAAGTAACCAACCCTACATTTTTTTAATGAAATGGAGTAAAGGTTGTGTTACTTGGTTTTGAAGAAACACATAATTTCTCATCACACCCCCCATAGACTATAAAAGGAAGCCTTCTCCTCACTTTCTAGACAGCAATTAACACAACTTCGTCTCTTGTCTCAAATGTCTTAAAGGTTCTTCAATTTTATAAACCTTGATTTTGAAGGTGTTAGTAGTTTTATCCCATAAATGAATTCCTTATAACCCTAGGCTTTGGAAAATGGTAGGAATGTTCTTTACGGAAAGTGAGTTCGTTCACGACTCTACTAAAATCCGAGTCACAACTTGGTTCGAGTTGATTACAATTAGCCAAATCCTCTACTTTTCGACTAGAGCGAATTCTAAGGTTGAAGGGACTTAAGTGATCATGTGATCTCTCTTTCCAATATGGGTACACAAACTCGCGTAGTGTATTGTCAACAAGAATTCGTTCTTAGGAAAGTCCTCACTTTCCGTACTCGGTAAATCGAAACGTAGGTTCCAACATATGTTAGGGTATTAAAATTTGAGGCATCAACTCTTTGGCATCAGAAAATTCATGATAAAACTACTAGAGTTGGAAGACTCTCCATTCTAGAGCATGGAATGATCAAAACTCCACAAGAATCCTAGCCTCATATCTACTCGTAGGGTTTTCAACTCTCTAGTTAGTTACTTCTTTGTCGATTGCATTTGAGGAACTGCTCTCTTTGAATGTACCTTTGCTCGACTATCGGGTATGTTTCTTCATCATGTGATTGGTTTCTTTAGCATCTTATATCATCCTTCTTTGCGGCGATTTTCATAGTCTTTGATTGGGTTACATAGAATGATAGAAAATATCATATGATAAAAAATATCATGACATAATTGAGGGTAGTTTGAAGGGTTATTATTTTCAAAATACTCGAACTTTGGCATTTATTTTGAAAATGCACTAAGTTTAAAAAACCCCAAATATATCCCAGACTTAACGCCGTTAGTCCTTGTTTGTAAAATTTTAAACATTCTGAACCAAGTGACTAACGGAAATAAATTTTAAGTTTTTTGTCTTCTAAAATTAGTAACCCAGGTTTTCCGAAATGCATTTCGGACCATACTCAATTCAATCCCTTACAAATCCTCCCCAGCCCTTCGTCTTCTCCGATCATCTCTTCCCTCAACCCCCGCCGCTGCCGCCGCCATGTCAACTCCGCCACAACCCAAAGCCAAACATGTCCTCCACATGCCCCCTTATATATTCCCAGAAAACACAAAGGCCACGTTTTCCTGCAATGAATTCCCAGAAACCATGGTGGCTGGAATCAGCTAATTCCGGTAGAAACACCTAATTCCTTGTTTTCCTCTCATTTTGCATAGGCCCAATTCCAACAGAATTTAAATCCGTTACGGGCCTTAATTACGGCCCGATAGGGTTCCATAATTCCATCCTAAACTGAATGGAATCATGCAATTCCAGCGGAATTATTTGTTAGATGTCTATTTTGCTCCGCTTCTCCTCTATCTCTCTCTGACTCTCTCTTCGAATAAAATATTTCTCTCTCCTGCTGCTAAATCTCCTCAAACTCCTCCCACAGTGCACGCAATCCAAAGAAAAACCCAGTTCACTCCGCCATCGGCAGATAGCAATCGGAGCAACATACAGTCAGCATCCCTAAAAAAGGTATAGTCTTTTCCCTTATGGGTCCTCTTCAAATCAGGGTTTTTCAATTGGGGTTGTTCTTGGTCCTTTCCAAATCAGGGGTTTTCAATTGGGGTTATGGGTTTGGTAAGTGATGGTTAATTTCATCGATAGGAAGAAACGATCAAATGGGGAGCAAAGCTCCGAGCTGGTTTGATCGACGGGAGAGCTACAAGACGTAGGATCGGGATTACGGCGATGGCGATGAACAAGGGGATTCGAGCAAGAAAGGGAAGAAGATGGCGGATGGGAAAGCAGCAGCATGGGCTGGACTCGATAAGGCTAAATCTGGACAGCAATAATAATAATATAAAATAGTTTTTAGAATTGGTCTTCCTCTCTCCCCTAAATCTCGCCTCTTCTACTGCAACTTCCATTAGCTATTTTTAGCATTATACTTTTCCCTGTAAATGACTCCAATTGTAATCTCTCTTGCTATAAATTAAACATCTCCAAGGCCAAGATTGGCATGGAAGATTTCTCCATTTGTTTATGGTATCAGAGCAGAAAATCAAAGCCACAATCATGACTGCAAATTCTTCTTCTTCTTCTACTTCTCTTCCCACTCTTCCCAACCCATCTGCAACTTTTACAGTTAAGCTCACCTCAAACAACTATCTCATTTGGAAGCTCCAATTCGAGCCCTTTCTTGCTGGTTACGATCTACTTGGTCACATAGATGGATCAGACGAGAAGCCACTCGTCCTCACCGAAGCTGGTGCACGCAATCCCCAATACACGGATTTGTACCGCCGAGATCAAATCGTTCTTGGTTGGATTATCTCTTCCGTCTCCGAAGGGGCTCTTCAGACTCTGGTTGGAATCTCCTCCGCTGCCGCTGCTTGGACAGCCCTCGCTGCCGCCTACGGTCAAGGCTCTCACTCGCAAGCCCAATCCTACAAGTCTCGACTTTACGACATAAATCAATTGACGGACTCGACGGCGGTCTATCTCCAACGTGCAAAGTCCCTCGCCGATCGTCTTGCTGCTCTCAATGAACCTGTCTCCGAGGCCGACCTCGTTCATCACATCCTTTGCGGCCTCGCAACTCCGTACAAAGCCTTTGCTCGCTCCGTTCGTCATCGTGCGATTCCTCCAACCTACACTGAGCTACATGGTTTGATTCTGACTGAAGAGCTCGAACTGGCAGCCGAAGAATCAGCTCTGTCCACCGGCCCCGCCTTCTCCAACTATGCCGGACGTGGAGTCGCCGGTCGGGGGCGCTGGGATCGCCGGCCTTCCTCCAGGCCCCCTCCAGTCGCCAAAAGCTGCTGCTGCTGTTCCTTACCGCCGCCAGAGACAGCAGCCCTACACAGGCCCCTCGGCCTCAGGCCCATCTGCTCACTTTCCTGGCCCAGCAGTGCATGGCCCACCATCTGCCTCCTCTAGCAAAGGGCTGCTGCCCTTTCCTCAAACAGGCCACCAGGCCCGCCCCACAAGCCCAAATGTACTGTTCTGCTTTAATTGCCATGGGATAGGTCATCACTACCGTCAGTGCCCGTCCCCCCGCCAACATGCCTCTTTCCAACCCACAGCCCACTTCACCTACTCTCCTGAACCTCATCCGGTCGACTCATGGGCTCTGGACTCAGGCGTGAACCACCACTTAACCAATAACCTCGCCAACCTCCACCTCCATTCTGAATACCAAGGAACCGACCAAGTTCATCTTACCGATGGTAATACCGTTCCAATCTCTCACTCTGGCTCTTCTATTGCTCATTTAAATTCCTCTCCTATATCTCTAGATAATATTTTATATATACCCAAGTCATGTCAAAACCTTCTTTCTTTAAGTGCCTTAACCCGTGATAATAACATCTCTGTTCTGTTTTATCATGACCTTGTTTTGGTTCAGGATTTGATGACCAGAAGGGTCCTCTACCGAGGCCGGAGTAAGAATGGCCTATATGCTATTCCCATGTCTTTGCTGCGCCCCCCCCCCCCATTGTTGTTCATGCTGCTTCTCTCCCTGTTTGGCACCAAAGATTAGGACATGCACACTTAGAAAATGTTAAACGTGTGCTTCGTCGTTATCAAATTTCTTTCCCCAAACGTATTCCTACTGTTTGCCCTGGTTGTTGTTTAGGCAAGATGCATAAGCTCCCGTTTCCTATTTCTGATTTTCAAGCTAATGGCCCACTTGACTTGATTTGTAGCGATGTATGGGGACCAGCTCCAATTATGTCTGTGACTAATCAAAGATATTATGTTCTTTTCTATGCCATTTTAGCAAATATGTTTGGTTGTATTTTGCTCGCTATTGATCTGACCTTCTTTCTATTTTTATCTAATTTCGATCCTTAGTGGAAAAATACTTTGGTCGTCCTATCAAATCTTTCCGTGCAGATTGGGGTGGTGAATACCAAGGATTATCCGGGTACCTAGCTGAGCATGGCATTCTTGAGCAAACCTCTTGCCCCCATACCCCCGAACAAAATGGGTGTGCTGAATGGAAGCACCGTCACATAACGGAAACAAGTTGCACTTTGCTCCATCACGCCAAGGTTCCGTTGGAGTACTGGACCTACGCCTTTCAGACGGCCGCCTATCTCATAAACCGGTTACCCGCCTCACCTATCGCCTTCGACACACCCTATCATAATTATTTTCTGTTGATCCTGATTACTCTCTCCTCCGTATTTTTGGCTGCTTATGCTTTCCTTGGCTTAAACCGTATGCTAAGCATAAACTTGATGCTAAGTCTGCTCCTTCTGTTTTCTTAGGCTACAGTCTTCAACATAAAGGCTATTATTGCTTAAATTTGTACACTAAAAAGGTTCAAATTTCTCATCATGTCATTTTTGATGAAACTGTATTCCCTTTCCAGGTACCCCAATCCATACCCGCGCGCCGAGTCCAGACGAGTCGAACCTCTTCCCCAGGCCCAACCTGCCTCTTCCTTTACCTATCACCACCGCGAGCCCACCCCCACAGCCACAACCCGCCAACTATTTCCCCACAGCCGGCCCAACACCATCCGCCATCTGCTGCCGCTTCATCCTCAGCCGACCCATCCAACCAGCCGCCCCCTTCCCCGTAACCACCTTCTCCCCCACCTTCCGGCCCATCTACTACCACTCCCTCCTCCGGCCCACTCAACCAGCCGCCACCTCCAAATCCTACACAACCACCTCCACCCACCCGACCCGATACTCACACCCATCCCATGGTAACAAGAAGGCAAACAGGCTCCCTCAAACCAAAAAATTACTCGGCCCATACTCTTTCCTCGAATCAAGAACCTACTTGTTTCACGATAGCAACCAAACAACCCGAGTGGCGCCAAGCAATGGAGGCCGAATTCAATGCTCTACTCCACAATCACACATGGATACTGGTTCCTCCCCCATCAGCTCACCACAGAGTTGTGGGCAACAAATGGGTTTACCGGATCAAGCGACACCCGGACGGCACGATAGCTCGCTACAAGGCTCGTCTCGTCGTTAAGGGATATCATCAAACCGAAGGCATTGATTACACAGAAACCTTCATTCCTGTGATCAAACCGGCAAGCGTCCGTCTCATCCTCTCCACTGCCCTCTAACGAAACTGGTCGATCTCACAATTGGACGTCTCCAATGCCTTTCTACATGGTGATCTAGAAGAGACGGTATACATGTCTCAACCTCCTGGTATTATCAATCCAGCTTATCCTAATCATGTTTGTCTTTTGAAGAAATCTCTCTACGGCCTTAAACAAGCTCCACGGGCCTGGTTTGCTTGCCTCCGCGATGCTCTGTACGGTTTCGGTTTCAAAGGCTCCAAAACCGACCACTCTCTTTTCTACTACAATACCGGCGGCGACATCATCTTCGTCTTGGTCTACGTTGATGATATCATAGTCACCAGCTCAAGTCCAAGCCTAGCCGCCACCCTCGTCAAACATCTACAGGCCCGCTTCTCCATCAAGGAACTCGGTGACCTACACTACTTCCTCGGCATTGAAGTACACCGCACCCAAGACGGCATGACCCTGTGTCAGGCCAAGTACATCCGCGACCTTCTCACAAGAGTTGGCATGTCTGATTGCAAACCTTTGCACACACCATCGGCAACAACGACACCACTGTCTACGGACGCCCCATTCCATGACCCGACACTATTCCGTCAGCTGGTCGGCGGATTACAATACCTAGCCATGACAAGACTGGACTTGGCATACACTACGGCACGCCTGTCTCAGTTTATGCAGGCGCCACTCAACTCACACTGGCAACACCTCAAGCGGGCCCTACGATACCTTCAAGGCACCCCCACTCTTGGTATACACCTCACGGCAAATACTTCTCATCACTTACTTTGCTTCACTGATGCAGATTGGGGCGGAGACTCGGTTGACCGACGGTCCACAACAGGTTACGTCATCTACCTAGGCTCCAACATCATCTCTTGGTCAAGCCGAAAACAGAAGACCGTCTCACGGTCCTCCACCGAGGCGGAGTACCGTGCCCTTACCACAGTCGCCTCCGAAGCCCTGTGGCTACAATCCCTTCTAGCCGAGGTTGGATTCCCGGCAACCCTACCACCCAACATTTGGTGCGACAATCTATCCGCCACCTACCTATCCGCAAATCCAGTCTTCCACTCACGAAGCAAGCACCTTGAGATCGACTTCCACTTTGTTCGAGAGCAAGTAGCGGCAAAGAATCTCCGTGTTTCGTACATCTCCACTAAAGATCAAATTGCATACGCACTCACTAGCCACTACCGACCAAGCGCTACGAGGAACTTCGGCTCAAGCTCAAAGTCTGACCGTCCTTTGGCTTGCGGGAGGGTAATAATAATATAAAATAGGTTTTAGAATTGGTCTCCTCTCTCCCCTAAATCTCGCCTCCTCTACTGCAACTTCCATTAGCTATTTTTAGCATTATACTTTTCCCTGTAAATGACTCCAATTGTAATCTCTCTTGCTATAAATTAAACATCTCCAATGCCAAGATTGGCATGGAAGATTTCTCCATTTGTTTAAGCAACACTGGGTTTGAGCTGCTGGGTGTATGTCCGGTTTGGGGCTTTGGGTGTGGGTTTTGTTTTGGTGTTTCGGATGGGTGTGTTGGGGGGTCTGCTGTGTGCTGTTGGAGCTGTGAACTTGTATAGGGGTGCAGGGTTTTATCCCTGTTTGTTTTTCTTTTCATATTTATATATAATTCATTCAATTATAAAAAAAAGAAGTTCTCTTCTTGATCTTGATGATGAGAGAATGGTTTCAATCTTGTTCTTTTGATTATTTGGTAGAATAATGAAGAAGAACAAATTGGTTTGGATTTCGCAAGCTTAGATTGCAGAAGAAAGAAGCTTTGCGATGAAGAAGTCTGCGATGCAGAAGAAAGAGGAAGGAGATCCGTTCGAGGAGAGGAGGGTAAAAAATGGATTGTGATAGGGCTATTTTAGTAATTTCAAGTGGAGCTAAGTTACAATTCCAAGATGTTAATTTTGCAGGAAAACAAGGAATTACGAGCTGGATTTTAGCTGGATTCCTACTTCAATTCAATTCTTCCGGAATCCATCTTTCCGGCGGAATTTACTTCCTAAACAGGAAAACGTGGCCATAGTTTTATTCACTGATTCTCAAATAATGAAAGTTGTGATTATAAATCATTTAGCGACGGCGAGTGACGGACGAAACGGCGTCGTTCTTTGAAGTGCATTGTACGTCGCTATTTCTTTAGGCGAAACTGAGATGCCAGCATCTGAATGGGGGACGCACGTTTACAACGATAGACCCGTATGCAGAGAATCCAATTGCAGTTCTTCCCTGATATCCAAAAGTTTTTCACTTTTCCTCAATCCAAAAAAATTGTGAAGCAGACTGAAGCAGCTCTCGATACATTACCGGTGGTTATTCTGTCTCCGGTCACCGGTAAGTTCTTCTGATGATCATCAACCATATTATCAAATTGGGTCTAGCTGCAATTTGCATTATTTTCTCTAATTTGTAATGATAAATGAAAGAAACTCATCACCTTACGAGCTGTGAGATAAGCTTATATTATGTGTTCGTTCGTTCGTTCATTTGGTATTTGGTTTGTTTTAGTTAGCCGATTGATTGGTCAAAGTATGCTCCGAGGCCAAGCTCTGTCGCCAGGCACTCTAACGACTTACGGTAACTGTGGGGTTTCTGCAAAGATTCCATCTTGGAGGAGGCAGTTTAAGCTTCAATGGAAGACCCATTTGGATTCCGGGCCTTTGGTTTGGCGTGCTCAAGGTACGGATTTGGTGAGTAACTCTAATAATGTAATGGGGAGAAAGAGTTTGAGAGTTGAAGCTGGATGGCTGTTCAGTAGCAGCAACAGTGGGAATCAAGACTCGAATTCGGGTCCAAGTGTCGAGCAAAGCGAAAGCGCGAATGAGGACATTCTCATCTTCTTCTTCCAGCTTGATCTCGCAACTCGTGTTCAGGTCTGTGTTTGGTTTTGATTGTATCAATCGCCTTGATCTCGCATATCGAGTTTGTCGTTTGATTATACTGTGGATGATTGCAGTGTGCTCTGAACATGGAACAATATGACGTTGCTCAGCAGCTGAGAAATAAGCTTGCCGAGGTTGGTTTCTAGTTTTGAGACTAATATACCGGTGTTGTTTTGCTATCTGTCTGCTCTCACAACTCGGGTTGTTAGCTGTATGTGATGTTCATGTCCATGTGTATCAACTGCTTGATCAGAGTCCTATCTCTAACTTTAGCAGCAAGCTGATTAGTTTTTGTGTTTCAAAAGGTTGAGCAAGATATTGCCAAGCGACGAGACACTACAAGAGGAACATCCTCGAAGAGTGAAGCGCAAGACAAGGCGATTGATATGATTAGACTACGGTGAGGGGTCTGCTTCGACTTCTTCTCGATTTAAGCTAATCTTGATGATAACATGCTCTTTTGTTCCGTGCAGTGCAGACTTACAGAACGCGATCGAGAAGGAGGATTACGCTTTGGCAGCTGGGTTTAGGGATCAAATCTCTAAACTGGAGAAAGAATCTTTGGCTGTCTCTGCAGAAGCCTTGGCATATGCAAATGTACAGTATGCATTTCGCTTAGGGCAGAAAGTGAAGCACAAAATCTTTGGTATACTATAAGCTTTGCTTCCGCTGCATTTTAGTGTTTCTAGATGTCAGCATTCCGAAATGTAGATTACTGTATTATCGGGTTAAAACCATGTCTCATCTTCCCTGCATCTACAGGTTATAGGGCAGTGATTTGTGGAATGGATCCTGTTTGCTGCGAATCCAGCTCGTGGATGGAAGCTGCGCAGATTCAGAAACTGGATCGAGGTCCTAATCAGCCGTTTTACCAGGTTGATTACGGTATTGTTCTAGTTGTTTGTCGTTGAGAATGGAACCACGTCATTTAACGGCTAGCCTGTCACCTACTTGTCACAGGTTTTGGTTGATGTGCATAAAGATCCGAATCTGCTAGTCACATATGGTAATCAACATTATGTTCACCTTCATGCTTAACACGGTATCAAGTAACTTATCAAAGACGTAAATACTAAATGGGAGTTTTTCAACTGCAGTTGCTGAGGACAGCTTGATAGCTCCAGACAAACCTGACTTGGTGAGTAGTTCCTGTTGATGCAAACCCGAAAAGGTAGCCCCTTGCGTTACACATACATAAATTTTGACAGCCTCTTAACTTGTGATACAGACAAGGTTCGATCATCCATACACATCCTTCTTATTCTATGGAGTGGATACAGCAGGAGACTTCATCCCGGTCAAGCAACTACGCGATAAGTTTAATCGGCCACGCCACGAAGTGCCAACAGACCCACCAGATGAGAACAGTGGAGGCAGCCCTTGAACCTGTTGAAGAACTGCTCCAGGTGTGACTTGATCCTAGAAGCACTTATGAGGAGGAAGTAAATGGTGTCACTTCTTAGCTGCAGTCTCCAGATACTCGGAGCGCCTCCAATCATGAGTCTGTCTCGGATTCTAGCAGTTTTAATTGCATATAATCTGTATACAGATCTGTGTAAAGTTTGAATTAAGATACCAGTTACCAATTGAATGCAATGGAATCGAAGCCAGTATTTGGGTTACAGAATTCCAATATTTTCCCAGTTCATCATAGGATAATAAAACGAATATACCACAAGAACTTCCTCGTACATTATTCAGATCATTGAAACAGACATTCTGGATATAAGTGCAGATAAGGCTAAGAGTATTGATCTTATTCTGGAATAACTATGATGATCTCAATTCCGAAGAATGATTATACTTCAAGCTTTAATCGACTACTAGCTGGTGCTTCAGTCACTGTTTCATAAGAGCGGCAACCTTGGACCAAGCAGGCCTAGCGGTAACATCAGCAATCCAAGCACTGACTTTTGGATGAGAATCGATGATCTTCTTGGTGGGCGTCCCGACCAAGCAGTGAACATTGGGGATGTGATGAAGATCAGCCAACGAAAACCGGTCACCTCCCAAGTACTTGGAATTCGACAGCCTCGACTCGTACACATCAAGAACCTTGTTCAGCTTGGCTTCATTGGCTGCAACGTTTGCTGCATCTGTAGTCAATCCAAACACTGCCTTGAACTCTTGCTCCCAGCAAAGCTGCGCTGCCGGTGGATCAAACTGGTTGACTTCGACCTGCATCCATACTTTCGTCTCTGGGTTTTCTGATATCAGCTGTGTTCCTTTGTCCTTGTACTTCTCTGCTATGTACTCTGTTATCGGCCTTGATTCTGCACAGATGTTTGCCTTAAAACCGTTATGAAACTGTATTGGTTTATCCTCTGCTACGAGATCAATCTAACTGGTTTAAACTGCTTGAAATGCAACGTACCAAATAGGGTTAAGTCGCCTTCTTGGTAAGCAGGAACCAGACAAAAAGGCTGCACAGAATTAACCCAGTTAGAGATGTCAAGTAAAATATGAACCAACATAATGATACGTATTAAATTATGAACAAAAAAGGGCGTTAAGTGTATAGAATGTCAACACTTTGAACATTACGTTGAGAGAAACGAAAGGCTCCTTCTTCTGCTCGCCAGACCTAAGGTCGACCTTGATGAACTCAAACTCCAGCTCTTTCTCGTACAGAGTTGCAAACACCCTCTGGGTTGCTGTCGATATAGGGCTTCCGTACACCTTAATCGTGGGTGGCGCTGCCATATTTCACGTAGAGATGCTGAAAAAGATGGAAAGGTGAGGATTTCTGGTTTGAAATTGATGAGGGCAGATGAGTGTTTAAATAGTTGTCAAGATAGCAACAGCGGGACTATTGATACGAGAGGCTAATAAGCCATTCAGTACCTTACGTTTGGGGTAATAACAAATCAGTACCCACCATTTAAAAAATAACTTATGAGTGTCGTTCGTATGAAAATTTAACACATCCATCCGAAATGACAATTTCGTCCAATTTTGCCGTTAAATTGTCACATCACGCGTCTTATTTTGATTAAAATGCTAACGTGGATATATCCACGTCACCTCACCTGAATAAAATGACCCCCTCTGCAATTTCTGTCTCTCTTTCTCTTTCTCAATTTGTTCCTCACCTGAATAATTATTCCCCTCTTCTTCTCTCTCCACCGACGGAGCTCCGCCAACCACCGCTGCAGTCCACTACATGTCCAGATCAAACTCAATACCTCCACCGTCGCCGCCTCTATCAGCCTCGTCCTACCACCCCCAATCTATCATTCGCCTCCCCCGCCTTCCTTAAGACGGCTATTGGCGCCGCTCTACAAGCAGCACTCCTGGTCACCGGAGTATTGATCAATTGAAGCTTCTTTCCCTGAATTGAATGTCAATTCGTTGAACAGAGCTTTTGTTTGTCACGAATTAGGATTTAATTTGAATTCGAAATTGGATTGGGTTTGATTGTAGGTGATAATCCCCAGACGGTGACGAAGACGCGGATGAGGTATTGGAACATCACAAAGTTGAAGCAGCTCCTTACCTTGTTGGTTCGTTGCTGAGCGAGCTTGGTAATTTGACGAATCTCGATTACTTCTGGATGGCGGATTGTAACCTCGAAGATTCGATTCCTTACTCACTTGGTCAGTTGAGCAAGCCGGAGAATCTGGATCGAACCTAACTAATAACTAACACATGGCAAAGGAAAACAAATAGGGAGGGGTTTTAATTTTCAATTGACGGATCAGGCACAACTAACGTGGATATATCCACATCTGTGTTTTAATCCAAATAAGACGCGTGATGTGGCCATTTACGGACAAAATTGGATAGAATCGTCATTTTGGATGAATGTGTTAAATTTTCATACGAACAAACACTCGCAAGTTATTTTTCAAACGGTGGGTACTGATTTGTTAATACCCAAACGTAAAGTATTGAATGGACTTATTAGCCTGATACTAGATTGTGAACACAATGAGCAAATTGGAGTCAATGAATCGTTAGCCAATTTGGAACCAATGAAGTTAGTCAATGATTGTAGTCTACTGGACTAAGCAGCAGCCGTTGTTGAAATTTGAAATTCCATTTATTTGAGACAACCCACTCAGGAAGACCCAAACCCGAACCCGTTTCCGAAAACTTGATTGGGAAGATACAGGTCCAACCAAAATTACTTCCAATCCAAACAACAGATGAAGTATGCCCGAAAACTTTGCTCATTCATTCTTTCTTAGGAATCTATAATTATTACAAATGACTGTCAGAATTTGGCCTGCCACCCTCCTGGAGTTCAAGAATGTCAGATTCATAAGCAGCAGAATCTTGTCACTGTTGAACATTATTGCTTGAGACGAAACTCTCATGAGAACACTTAACATCCAAGTATGGTGCATTCTCGACGAATGTTGTTGTTGTTACTGCTGCTCAGAATGTATGTGTATATCATTGACGAATCACAGAAGAATGGCAGTCACATCACGGGATAACGAATGTACAAGGAATCGCCGGTAGCCATGGAAACGAACTCCATGTTCTATATGGATAAAAATGTAGAAAGGCTCATGTTGTATTTCAGGTTACAGGAAGAGTTGGAGGATTACCAGCAGGGCATCTTTGCCTACGTGGACGCCTAGTTGTCTTCCCCCAACCACGTAGGCTTCTATCCTCGAATCCCACTTCAACGGAATTCAGTTGCTGTATCAACGGTGGTGGAGGGGGAGAAATTGTCAGAGATCGCCTTCTTCCCCTACCGCAACCACTTCGAGTAGAGTTCCTTGACTGCCAAGCATGACCTGTAGCTCTCATCAGCCCACCAAATGTCTGAAGATCTTCTGTCACTTCATGCCTCGAAAGAGAACCGAGGCCCGGAAGGATGTCCCTTTGGAAATCCCTCCTCTGCCTTCCTCGTCTAGCATTACCTCTTCGTGTTCGAGTTGGTGCCATGCTGCTCATTCCCGTTTCATCCAGTTTCAAGCCCTCAGGTACCAATGGTCTCGGCATGTAATCTTCTTCTTTAGTCTCCACCAATCTCAGTGTCATCGACTCAAAGTAGTCGAACTCCTCGAAGAAAGACAAGCCATTGTCTCTAACCTTTGAAAGAGCTTTAATCCTGATTTCCAAGTCATTCCCCCCACAGGTAGAGATGAGGTCTGCAAACCAATGAAGAGGATCTGGTGCTGCAGACACTTCTTCAGGAAGGCTACAGTTCGAATCGTGTGATCGATCTTGAGGAGCTGACGATGAGATGGCAACGATTGCCTCAGCTGCCATTCTGATTGATTCATCAGCTTGCCTTAATGATGAATGTTCTTCACGAGGCTTTGCCATGTGTTTTTCGCCACAAACAGCATCCTCCTCGACCTCAGGAACGATCGGAGCTTCCAAATCAATCCCCGTGAATTTCTTCCTCTTCGAGTCCAGAACACAAGGTAGTAAAGAAGCTTCATCTTCATTTACACAAGAGTTCAGGTCAATCTCACATCTAAAGTTGGAAACTTTGGCATCTTTCTCTTCTGTAGCGATCCCCATTTCTTCCGAGGGCATGTTCATATCGAATAGTAACGTGTTCACCTTACTTTCGACCTTTACTTCAAATGGACGTGGGACTGAGTCTGAAGGAGAGAGGTAAAAAATGCTGGTTCTTTCTTAGGAACGTGTGCATTCTGAAAAATTGGAAAGCCAAGAATTTTTCGGTGGCAAACAGTGGGGCCACTCGCTTCATCCCTAGTGGCCTCGACAGCATTCGTAGAATGAGGAGCTGATTTCTTACCATGCACGACCAGATGATTAGAGCTCGAAGAATCCAAGAAACTCAGTTTTCCAGCACTAGTTGCCTCATTTTGCAAAGCCGGTAGAGCCCTTAGCCATGACAAGCAAGAACGATTTCCATCGTCATTCCTTTCCAAATCGATGACCTCAATACAACGCTGATTAGCCACCTTATTCAATGAACCATTTGAACTTGCTACATTCAAGTTCACATCTTTGACAGGCTTTGAATCCATGTAACTAGAACCGTGATAGAGCTTTAATGAACCATGTTTGGTCCGGTGCTCAGTGGCTAAATTGTCAGCAGTATTGCGGTAGCTTCCAAGAGGAGTCAAACGGTGTAGTTCCTTTGACCCTGTAGACATGTTGTGGTAATATCCGTTTCGATAAGACATATCACTTCCAAGTTTCTGGTTCGATGCAGAGATATTGTTACAATTCCATCGGTCTCCAAACAAACCATTACTTTGAGCTGATGACTGAGAACTGTTCCTCAATGTTGAAGATGAGTTCAAATGAGGGTGCATTTGAACAGATATTACATTCTGATTCAACATACCGTTCGCCTTACTCGAATCTGGAGCAAATGTATGTTGATGACTGAATATCCTGGAAGCAACAACCGCTTCTTGATGCCAATGATTAGAATTGTCATTACTGATCTCAGAAAGGTCCAAACCAAGACTGCTTCTGTCTCTCAACAGGTTCTTCCTTTGATCAGCAACAGATAGGTTAGTAGGTTCGAGAGTTCTGTTTAACAGGACATGCATCGACCGAGAAGATGATGATGACCTTTCAGCCTGAACAGCCTCGGAAGCAGATTTGAGATTGTTCATAGAACGTCCTGCAATAAATGCAATTATATTTAAGTGACTATCTAAGTGGTTAAGGGAAAATAAACATAGCCAAGAAACGGACATTCACATCATGACCCGGTTCATTTTGATACACACATTCACATCGATATGGAAGAAAGGAACAATATCATTTTTTTTCTCTCGTAATAGCACTTGAGTGAGAGCAGTGAAGTCGACAGATATTATAGCTTACCTGCTTCACCAATATGAGACAACCATTGCTTTCCATTTCCACTGTTCCGGAAATCGGGTCTAGTCAAATCCCCGTTATCACTCCCACGATGAAACTTCTGCAATGTCTCCTTCGGCGGAAATTCAATTCGTGACTTCTGCTTACCATCGAATACTGTCCCTCGAATCTTCCCACGAAAAAGAAGGTCAGAGGTACCAGTGTCTTCAATCACAATTGGTTCATTCAAATCAACCATGCTAGTCTTGACCCTTGAACATGATCCTGACAGTGAAACATCCTCTTGGCAATTATTCTTTCCACCACTGCCAGTATTCTGGCCAAATCCGTTCTTGGTAGTATCGTAAGGATCCCCCTTGACCAGATGATTTGCTTTGCCATACAGCTTGTTGTCCTTTAATGATTTCCCTTCTTCTGTATCTATGAACTCATCAGCCGGAAGCCGAAGATCAAACATCTTTCTTCTTGCCTTTGTAGGTCTGGACTCCAATATCTCCACATCCCTTAAATTACTTCCATTCTGATGGGGAAAGGGACTGCCACACGTGCTGCTTCCTTTGACGGAACTTAGAGGTGAATTAATATTCTCAATGGCAGACGTAGATGGCCGAGTACTGACAGAATTTCCCAGAGGGAAGCCAGGGACATTACGTTTCCTAGCATCTTCAGATGCAACTTGAGATGCTAAAGGGTTTTTATGTGGCTCCTTTGTCTTAACTTCATTCATCATGTCCCTTTGTATTCTGTAGAGGCGGTGAAGTTCATACAGCTGAATGGTGAAAGGGGAGCAAGTTTGAAATCAGATTATCTGACAAGCATATGAGAAACTCGGAAAGAACACCATAGTGCCAACATACCTGATTCCTGAATATGGCCTCATGCTCAAGCATCGTCCGCTTGACTAAGTCCTTATCATGCCCTGAGGACGCGTTTGTGACGGCCCTTGGTAAGTAACCATTGTAGTATTGACCATTTGGGAAGGTTTTATCTCCACAATATCCCAGGAAGCTATAACTGTTGGAATCATCGGTAAGGTCCCTCATTTGAGAAATCCCTGGAAAGTAGCTTTCGCGCTGCACTTTTGTTCCCATACCTGGCCGTAAACAAACAAGAGCAATGAATCTCCGGTGTAGTTTAATTTGCATTAGCATGATGACCTATAAGTCCAAGCACAGTGAGCTCGTGATGAACCACCCACATGAACACATGAAATGCATAACTAAAACAAGCTCTATAAGTGCACCTACAATAAGTTCCTTGATTTCTCACTTGCGGAATACCAATCTCGTAACGATTGCTACACTTAACCTGAAATTTCCTTACGTATGTATGTATCATGCCTAGGCCTGACCGGTCTCAACAGTGGAGGGTGCGATAGTACCAAGTTAACTCATATGCAAATTCGTGTTAACAAGGGAAAAACAACTGCAAGACTTGCAAACATCACTGTCAAGTAACCGATTTGCCCTAGGCCTAGTTAAGATCTCAAATCAGCTCACTCTCGAACGGGTAACTTCACGATGGAAGTTGCCACCATTCTATTTACACGCCCGGACATGCTGCACAGACTAGCAACAGATAGCACTCAATCCAAACCCTAACCTAAGAGTAGAACTATTCACATATCATGTCGGGAGGCTCGAAATCCCATCGAATATTATCCAAAGCACAGCACAACGAGACATAAATCACTTTCCTAACAGCATATAGCTAAAAAGGGAAACAGATTCAGCTAGCAATTACTGATCACATTACAGCTAGGAACTATGAACTCAAGATAACCAAAACCTGGGACACATTTCATAGCTAAAGCCTAAAGCCAAAAAAAGAAGAAAAGGGAACCAAATTGGATCAGCAACTCCAAGCCAAGAATCTCAAAGCTACAACAAGTACAGAAGAGAATCCATACCTCTTAAGAAAGGGATATTATGAGACAAGAATCCAGTAAACCAATTTCAAAGAACCCTAGAGCAACTGCAAAGCCAGAATCTTAAGTTTAGCCATTTAAGTAAAACAACACCAGATCCATTAACATTTAATTAACAACCAAAGATTAGCTTAGCCAAAATATCAGCAATAGATTAGAAAATCCCACTCATCAAAATCCTATAAAGGAAACAAAATCAAACAGCCTCCGTAAAATTCAGTGGAATACTGAAGAAGAAAATGCAGAATCCAATTGCAGACATGAATTAAGTCAATAATATACCTCAGACAAGCATCCCTCTACATCAGACAAGAAAAATTCCCAAAATAATAAATTAAAAAAAAAATTGGAGGTCCAAGGTGGGAGGAGAAGAAGAAAGGGAAGTGGGTATTGTTGGTTGTTAATAGCCAGATCGTCTCTGATCAACCCAATTGAAGAAAAGGAAGATTTCGATCTGCTGGGCCACAAAAAAAGAAATTGGAATTTTAGAAAGAGAAAGGTTTAGAGAGAGATCCCCAGATAAGAAAGAAGAAATCATATTTACCAAACAAACGACCTTCCTAAGAACAGTGACTCCATAATTTGTCAACATCCGGTCTCTTTAAATTCCTCTTCAAATTTTCTTTCTTTTTTTTTCACTCTTACTTTCTCTCTCTAAATCAGCAATCTTTTTTTTTTTTTTTATATTTGTTTTTCGATTTAGTTTATGATATTTTTCTGGGTTTTTAAGGAAATTCAGGAGATATGGGGCATTTCTAAGATTCTCTTCACCTTCTCTGCCTTTGGTACAGAGCTGTTCTTAAATGCAATTTAATTTTTTCTTTTTTTTTTCTTTTTTGGTCAGTTTCTTTTCATTATGAATTATTAGTGAAATTAGTGAAATTGTCTTTAGAGTGGTAGGTAATTTGTAATTAATTACACGACCTCCAACCCAATTTTTATTACTATTGATAAGGTTTCCCGTTTTGTAAATGTAAACTTTTTAAATGTTGATTTAGTGTTTTATGAACGGTATCGAAAGATTGAATTGGGGAATCTAATGATATATGTTCAATCATTCAAACTGTCATAAATGATATTTAACCGTGATTGAATCACAATTATATTGGAATTGTACTATGTCATTTCTATTAGTGTTTCATGCTCCAACCGATTGGTCATCTATACCGGTACGATTTTGAAAACACTAATCTTACTAGTTCATACAACTAGGGGTGGGAATCGGGCCGGGTCGGGCTTAGCCCGAAACCTGATTATGGCCAAGGATTATTGTCAACCCGAGCCCAACCCAGTCACACCATTCGGGTGCCCGAAGCCCGGTTTGGTTGGGTTAGGGCTTAGCCCGAAACCCAATTATCTCATTTCAACCCTTAGAAAAAAAATTTGTCTCTTCCTAGACTAACACCACGATCTTCCTATTCTTGTGAACTCGAGCAAACAAACAAAAATCACCACAAATACACCTCTAACAAACTTTATGTATTATATATGTTGCTTCTCAACAACAATAAACCTCCCTGGACCTAGGTTAGACCAATTATGACCAAGGATTATGTTCCACAGAAAAATACAAACCTTTAGGAACAAATGAATTAACGTAATAATAAAAATGGATAATCATCACTACGATGAAACCGAGCTAAATGTGTATTTTTTATATTATAAATAAGTGTTTTTATACATTCGGGCTCATAAGGTCGGGACAGGCTTTTCGGGCTTTACCCAAAAATTCTGAAAGGCCGAAACTCTCAATTTGACAAACCCAAGCCCGACCCGACCCGACCCTTATTTATGTCGGGCTTCGAGTAGGGTTTTACCGGTTCAGGCCGGGATTCCCATCCCTACATACAACATTCACACATTTTGCTTCTGATTGAATATATATATATCTTGCTAGCATGGATCCACGATGATATAATTCAAAACAAGATAGTTCTCATATAGTTGGTTATCTATACATGCTTAATAGAAGAATCCAACCCATCAAAATTGTCAAGACTCGTTAGGAAGACTTATGGATTAGAGTGAAAATATAACTTACAATAAACATGGCAGAATCACAGTGGATTGTCTTAACCGAATGAACAAGATCAAATGTTACAAAGTAGCCAATCGATTGTGACCACATGTATATGATAACATGCTGTAAATAATACATGATGTCTCATCATTAAAAATCTACAAAATAATATCCACTAATTCGTATCCAACAACGTAAACATGCAACAGAAAATAGTATTTTTAAAAAATTCATGTTTAGTTTTTGTTAATTTACTGTTTTATTGTATTGAGAGAGAGAGACTACACAAATAACATTGGGAAAATAAAAATAAAATAATTTTATTATTATTTTATATTAAATATGATGAAATTTAGGTAATTTTGAAAGCACAAGTGAATCAAAATTATGCAATTACTAGTCCATGATAAAGTGGGAGATATTCATATTTGGCACTTTGCAAACTAAGACATGTGACTCTCATTTTTTACACTATTGCCCTTACACTTGGGTAACTAATATCTTTACAAAATTACAAACTTTGTGGAAGAAACAAAATATCTTAAATTTGAAAGTTACTTTGTCGTCTAATGAATCAATAACCAAAAGTAAGCAATAAAATTTTGGCATTAAATAAATTTGAATAAATATCCTATGGTAATACAACTAATTTGGAAAATATAAAAAATTATTATGATTATTAAATTAATATTAAAAATTAAAATGAACAAATACATTTTTCATAAAGTTAAAATAAAAATAAAAAAATATTTATGTAAAAAAAATACAGTAGTGAGGTGAGGACGGCTGCTGAATGTGAGGCTCTTGTCCTCCTGGAAACGGTTCGTTGGGTGCGCTCGATGGATTTCAGTGAGATGGTTTTTGAATGACTCAGTTGTTGTGGTTCAAGCTACTCACCCAGACATGGGTGACAACTCTGAGCTTGGTATGTTGACTCGAGCTATTCGACAGTAGCTTCTTGCGTCTTGGAAGGTTGTGTTTGTTAGGAGAACTAGTAACTCGGTAGCCCATGTTCTGGCTAGGTAATTGAGGAATCTTGCATCGCCGTTTATTGGTTATGCTTCTCCGATTTGGATTATTGATGCTCTGAACGATTCTTGTTTTGCCTGTAAATATTAATAATATGATCAGCGACTAAATGTAAAAGAAAAAACACAATAGTAAGTGAAATGTCTTAATCCAGCTGATTAACAAGAGAGTGGGGCTCATCCTCTTATCTTTGAGAGTCAATTTCTCTATCCTCTATATTCATTTTGCTTTTAATGCAAAACTTTTGCAACTCAAGATGACAATTTGCCCCCTATGGTTTATAAATATTTGCTGAATTAGGATTGCTCTTCTTGGTGCTTTTCATTGGCAGATATTTCTTGTTTACATCATGGATGGAAAATATTATAAAAATAAGGAAAATTATAAATTTACAACCTCACCATTTTAAGATATCTTGTCAAACTCGAAAGTTAATCATGTTGTTGATTAAAATTTAGTTGTACTATAATTCAATTAAATTCAAAATTACATACTTCATAACTCGATAAACGCATAGCTTAATTTATTCGAGTAATGATTTTGGCTTGGTTGATTGAGATATCATAAATATATATAGATATTTGTCTCATATTCATAAAATATCTAAGATAAATTTTCACCCTAACAAGTTGGCCCGTAAATATTGAGCTAGAGTTAATGATTTAAAACTCTATAAACTTGTAATTAAATTAATTTGAGTATATTGTTTCTCATAGAAAAAACTTGGCTAACCATATTAGGTGGACTCTTTTAGTCTTGCCCAAAACCTGTGACAAAAAAATGTGATGAGTCGATGTCCATTACTCCTTAAGCAGACCTCCTCAACGTATGTTGTGTATACTATATAGTATATATGATCTATATGGTTGGCATTATTTAATGGTTGAGAAATATAAAAATTGCTGTTCATATATTATGTTTTATTGTAATTGTAAAGCACATAAATTAATGGTCCATGACACAGATGACATGAACCTATCTAATTATTGAGGATGGCAGAATCTTTGACATGGCCATAACTTTTTTTTATGCCAATTATTATTTATTTCATTATCAAAATAAAAATGAAAAGATAAAAAGGTCAAATTATAATTTTTTATTAAAACATTCAATTTAAATGATGGTTATGTGTATCTAGAGGTCACAAGTTCACAAATCATACTCGACAAAAAAATATGTACATGAACTAATAGTGTAGTTTGTTCATATCATATAGGGGAACTTTATATTTGTTGTTCACGTACATTTAAGTACATTTTCTCATAATTTTTGTTCAATCTGACTGAAAAGATGTGCATTTTATTTGGGGAAGTTTCAAAATTAAATTCTAATCAGTAGGTTAACGAATTGTGTTTCTCCTCACTTCTTTGGTAACAAAATTGTATCATGAAAAAGCATTATGTGTTAAGTCCAACAAATAGAAGGTATCTTTTTTCATACCATATTCAAGTTAGACTAACTACACCTTATGTGTGCTTCTCAATTCTCCTACTAGCCATAAAGTCACCACAATGACTGTGTCTCAACTTCATTTCAATCTAGTGACTTGTATCATGCCACGTCGGACATGGTGCAACTATACAACTATAGTTACACTAGCCCCTCGACCACGCTACACCAATGCATTAGCTTAACACAAGTCTCAAACTTATATCTATGAAGTTACCAAATTTAAACTTAAGTGACTACAATGATACAAAATTAAAACTTAAATGATCAGTAAAGTGATTATGAAAAGGCATTACCAATAAGATGGACTAATAGATAGATCTGGGTACAATGAGAAGTCACTACCATAGGCTAAAAGACAAAGAAGAAGAAGAAATAATTAAATTTGTAAGATAGGAAAAAGGGACTCCAAAGATTTTTGTTGACATGTAAACATCTCATTCGTTTGCTTAAAAATGTGTTTTTTGAGAAAAAATGTCATTATCTTCAGCTGATCAGTCAGACAAAAATCCCAAAATTCTTGAATTTTTATAATCGTGTTATATTTATGCATTTGTTTTCATCCAAATTTCACCAATTTGTTGTTCATGGGATGAAAATGTAACATTATTTATTCATTTCATGATTATTTGAATCGTACCATTTTTAAGCCCTTACTTTTAATAAGGGGCGGAACTAGAAATCGAATATCTGCTGAGTCGAATTTGAAACAAAAAAAATATGAAACTAAAACATTTGAATGGATTTTTACTAGGGTCTAATATCGTTACAAAAAAACATATATATTTCGTTAAAAATATTAGTTGCTTTCATATTCTTTAAATTATTAGTAATACTTTTGACTAAATGAAAATTGAAATGATTTATAATTTCTTTTTTTTAAATGTGCCACTGGTGATTTTTTTATTGATTTGAATGATTTATCATCAAATATTGTATTCTTACTTATTCAAAAATCAATATAAAATGTATTTGGGCTTACTCAACCATCTGCGCGTGTTGACAAAATATTAATATTAAAGAAGGATATGGTTAATATGATTAAGTCTATTAACTATATTAGGTTTTCTTAAAATATAAAAATTTTAAAGCAGTATTTGATTTTTAAGTTTGAAATTATAGTAGTGACCGAGGCGGATTAATATGACACTGAGCCATTTGGGTAATTCATTTTATTGATTTAGGTGAAAATTACTCCCCCGAGTAAAAAATACAAAACCAAAGCTTTAACCGAAATGGTGGCCCCTAAACGCATCTATTGTCATTGTCGTGTAATTATAATTAATAATATCCAAAACTTACAAGTAGTTGTAAAGAGTTCTTTGTGGGGTCATACCTTTAGGGCTTTGTTTCTTTAAATCAATCAGTTTGATCCCATTTCTTAATAAAATGGTGCCATTAACAAGAAAAATAATTGTTAATTAAAGCCATCTCCTTTTTAACCACACATCAAACCATTTTATTATTATGCGATTTGCTATATACAGTCCATGTTTTACTTCGCGCAGTCCATATTTTTCTAAAAACTGACCATTATACCCTTATTATTTCGCGCAGTCCAGGTTTTATTTAGCACAGTCTAGGTTTTACTTCGCGCAGTCCATTTTTACTTCGTGCAGTCCAGGTTTTACTTCGCGCAGTCCAGATTTTAACGTACTTCAGATTTTAATAACTTGAATACCTATAAACCTTAATATTTTTTGTTGGATATTTTCGAATATATTTAATGGTTTATAGTTATTCAATTTCTTTGTAAAAAATATGATTATTTTTATTTTATTAGAATATTAATTTTAGATATGAAATGTTGAATATGTATTTTATTTTACTTTTAAAATAATAAAAATAATTAATTTATTCAAATATGGACTACGTTAGTAAATTTAGATTACGCAAAGTAAAAATGGAGTGTATTAGTATAATATGGACTGAGCGAAGTAAGAACGGATTGCGCAAAGTAAAACTTGGACTGCGCGAAGCAAGAACAGAATGCACGAAGTAAAACATGGACTGTACGGAAGTAAAAACGGACTGCGCGAAGTAAAACCTGGACTGCACGAAGTAAAATAAAATAAGGGCATAATGGTCCATTTTTTAAAAAATACGGACTGTGCTAAGTAAAATACGAACTGTATATAGCTGATGTGACTTTATTTAGTGCATTTTGAGCTTATGATTGACCTATGAAATGACCGTGTTTGATCGTGAAATGCCATGCTCTATGTGCTTTTATTAAAGTTTCGTGCAAAGTGTCCTTTTGTTGTCCGGTTGCCACTTTGGAGCCAAATTCGTGGTCTATTGGATGTGTCTTCGTGCATTTTCAGGTTATGGATTCAAAGTACGGATGGCAAGGAGCACGTAGGAGCAAACGGGAGGTCAATCGGAGCTAGGACGGAGGAGATATGACTGTTGCAAAATCGAGAAAAATGTAGCTTTGCTGAAGAAGTTTTCGACGAGAACTCTATTTCTCGCCGAGAACTTCGTCATTGTAAACAGGAGAAGTCCGGAATTCTGGAGCTGATTTTTGAAGAAGTTTTCGGCAAAAACATTCAGAGTTTTCGCCGAAAACATATGAAGAAAGTAAAGAACTGCCAGAGGTTTTCGAAGGAATTTTCGGCGAAAACTTATGAAGTTTTCGCCGAAAACTTTAAGCTTTGCCAGCAGCCTATTTAAAGAGCAGGCGATCGAAATTAAAGGGGAGAGGATTATTATTACACAACGGCGGACACCCCTTTCTCTCAACTCCCAATTGCCTACTCCTCCTCTCATATCATCAACCATAATCATCATCCATCTCAACCTAAGAGTTAAGTGAAGATCATCTAGAAAGAAGGAGTCATACCTTGGATTGAAGCTTGAAGAGCCAAGTTGCAAGATCCTCAATGGAAACAAGGATGATCTCCTCTCCTCAATTTCAGGTTTCTTCCATGGTTATGCTAGGCTTGGGGATGGATCAAGCTAGGATAGGTGATTGATTGTGCGGATTGAGTTTCTCATAGCCATTTGTGTAAGATGATGATCCTAGACCTTGTGGCTGTTGTCCATGAGAGCTTGACTTGTTCTTTTGGTACATTGTTTATGTCTTTTAATACATGAGAATGATTGATTGATGTTGATCTAAGGTGTTTGGATTGTAATTGAATGATTTGAGAGATTGGATTATGCAATTGCAACCATTTTGAGCTTGTTTTCCTTGTTGACATTTTGTCGAACACTTGGCGTGCATTTAGTTTTCAGTCATTTGAAGGTTGAAAGACCCTTTGATTGCCAGACTAGTGTGTTATGATTGGCATGAGAGTGTCTAGCATCATTTGCCTTGCGTTAGATGAATGTTAGCATAGAGATCAAGTGTTGATCATTTCATTGAGCTAGGTAAAGCACTCCATTTCCTTTGTTCACATAGCGAAAGCATGGTGCATTTGGTCTAGGAGTAGAGAGTCAATTGTGCGAGAGTTCGTTGATTCTACTTGAGTGAATTGCAAGGTCATCCATTTATACATCGTTGCTTGAGATTCAATCCAGCTTTCATGATCCTTGAGCTTGAAGAAATCCCTTGCTAAGCTAACCTACTCCTCTTTTGTTTGATCCTCAACTTGTTTTGTTTAGTTTTGCTTTGTTTACTTATGCTTTTTGACTTGTCCTTGTCTAAACCAAAACCAACTTTAAATGAATAGACCGTCCATGAATTGTGTGAGTAATGACAATTGAGAGAGCCCTCGTGGAAATACGACCTTGGTTGTTGTGAGTTAATTCTTGCACATCAAGTTTTTGGCGCCGTTGCCGGGAACTTTCTCAATCCTAATAAAGCATTTAGTAGTGGACCGATCTATTCACTTCCTTCCAATTTAAATTTGCTTCCTTATTGCTTGTTTGTTTACTTTCGTTATCCCGCATTGTGGTATTACTCCGGTGTGTTTGTTGTGCTTGTTTGCAGTTGACTTGTGCTAGTGCATGAGGCGACTCACTCGCCTTCAAGCACGACTCCAAGGTCTTGCTCAAGTGATTGAGCCACCAACCGTCTCTCCCTCTCATTTGGTTCATAGCACCACACGCAACAACATGTCTCACCACGATGAAAAAGACAACCGTTCGGAACACTCCCACCACACCAACGATGATGACCATGGGGAGAGAGGCGCTAGACGTACCTTAGCGGACTATGCTCGTCCCACTCTTGAAGGGGCAGCCTCTAGCATTGTTCGGCGACCCATCAATGCTAGGAACTTTGAGCTCAAGCCTAATATGATCCAAATGGTGCAAAATGGAGTGGTGTTCAATGGCATTGATGGAGAATGTCCATCAAGGCACCTCAAAGACTTCCTTGAGATATGCGACACGGTGAAGAATGACCAAGTTCACCCGAATTGTGTGAGACTAAGGCTATTTCCCTTCTCACTCAAAGGAAGAGCTAAGTCATGGTTGGAGAACCAACCGAGTAGAGCTTTCACCACATGGGAGGGCCTAGCGGAAGCATTCCTAGAAGAGTTCTTTCCTCCTTATATGACGGATGCAATTCGAGACCGAATCAACCACTTTGAGCAACATAAGGGAGAGCTCTTCCATGAGACTTGGAATAGGTTTCAAGCACTTCTTCGGTCTTGTCCTCATCACAACACGCCGAATGGTCTTTGGCGGACATCTTTGCTAGATGTCTTGATTTCGAGAATACAAGGATGATCAACCAAGCGGCCGGAGGTGACTTAAGGATGCTTACCCCCGGAGATGCTCTAGACCTCTTCGCGGAGATGGCTAACAAGACAAGAAGTTGGTCTCGACAACAACCTCCTAAGTCCAAGTATGGAAGCGACACTCACTATGATTCTCGGCTATAAGTGTTGATGCACCAAAGGAGTCATCTAGTTATGGGAAGAAGCCTAAGTTACCGGGACACCGTGATGAAGATGATCCCATTATCGCTCTCCTTATGTCCAAGATTGATGCCATGGCCTCTCAAGTAAGCAATCTTAGTATGCCTAAGCATCCCTCTAAGGCTTCATCATCTCATTTGGGTAATCCACCGGTTGCTTCGGTGTATTGTTGTGAGTGTTGTGGAGGCCAAGGCCATGATGTTAACGTTTGCCCCTCCGCTACTTCCGAATCTAACCAAGGTGAAGGTATTGAGGAAGTAAGCTTTGTGCAAGGCCAAGGATTCTATGGAAACTTCAGTCCTCAAGGGAATTACCAAGGAGGTAACTACAATCGCCCTTGGAACCAAGGAGGTGGTTACAACAAGCCTAATCAAGGAGGTTTCCAAGGCTACAAAGGTTACAATCAAGGCAACCAAGGGAAGCAAGGTGGTAATCAAAGTCAAGGCAACCTAGGAGGAAATCAATGGAATCAAGGTGGAGCTCAAGGTGGGAATCAAGCTAACCCACCGGGAATATACAACCATAAGGGTAATGGACCACCCGGTTTCAACAACACCCCTCAAAACAAAGAGGGTGGCTCTTCAATCTCCCAAGAAGACACCAACGCGGCAATGATTCAACTTATCATGAATCAACAAGCTTCAATTACCAGTTTGAATACTGAAATTGGTCAAATATCTAAGGCACTCTCGGAGAGACCTAAGGGTAGTCTACCCGCCAACACCGAGGTCAATCCCAAAGGTCTCGATGAGCTTATGATGGTAACATTGAGGAGTGGTAGGCAAGTCCAAGACCCCACACCTAAAGCGGTAAGAGCTCAAGATGATGACTATGTTATGGTTGAAGATGTTGTTTCCGATGATGACACGGACAAGATTAAATTTGTAGATAATGGAGCCAAGGCTAAAGAAGCTTCTAAGACTACCAATAAGGTTGGTTCTCAAGAGGCTACGACGAGTGCTACTCCGGTCTCTCCTCCCGCACCGGTTGTGCCTCCGTACAAGCCTAAACCACCTTATCCTTCTCGCTTGAAGCCGGATTCCATGGAGAAAGATTTCAAGAGGTTTGTTGAGATTCTTGACAAGGTGCAATTCACAATGCCTTTTGGAGAAGCAATCACCAAGATGCCTCAATATGCAAAGTTCATGAAAGAGATCTTCACCAACAAACGCAAGCTCAAGGATGTAACTTTGGCAAAGCTCAACGAACAATGCTCCGCCATTCTTTCGAAGAGGCCACCGGAAAAGCTTAAGGATCCAGGTAGCTTTACTATTCCTTGCACTATTGGTGAGCATGCGATAAGTAGAGGCTTAGCTGATTTGGGTGCTAGTGTCAATGTTATGCCATATTGCATGTTTAAGAAGCTAGGCGTAGGGAAACTAAAACCAACCCTCATGAATGTTCAACTAGAGGATAAGTCCATGAAATCTCCTCGTGGTATTGTTGAAGACGTGTTGGTTAAGGTTGGTACTTTTTAATTCCTTGTGGATTTTGTTATTCTAGATGCTTTGGGTGATACCGATGTGCCTTTGATTTTAGGACGACCTTTCTTAGCAACCTCTCGTGCTTTAATTGATGTCTATGGTGGTAGGCTTACACTTAGGGTCGATAATGAATGCATGATTTTTGACCGTTCCAATGGCATGAAGTTCACTTTGTCTTATGCTAGTCACCATGATGATGTGCAGGAGAAACAAGATGAAGTAAAGGAAGCCCCATCTTTCATACTCCCAAAGACACCACCTAAGGCTAAGAAGGAAGGTGTGAAGAAGTCACCTGAGAAGGGCAAGGAAGCCTCACCGATGGGTGAGACGAGCAAGACTAAGAAGCCACACGATGAGAGGATCAACTCCAAGTGGTTTGGTCCCTTTTCCATTGCTCCTACTTCACCACCCGGGAAATCCGTGCTCCTTCCACCCGAAGTTGGTAAGGTACAATTCAAGTTTCGTGTGCCATACGAAGGTAAGGACATCGACTTCAAGGAGGTAATGAGTTGGGATGGTTTTACTTAGCCTATTCTTTGTGCTTTCGTCTAGCTAGTGGCGTTAAAGAAGCGCTTCTTGGGAGGCACCCCATGTTATCTTTACTTTTATTGCTCTTTTTTAGTTTTTGTGTTGTTTAGTTTTTGAATAAGGTTTAGCAAGCATTTGGGATCACTCTTCACCACTGATCGTCATGGAACTCTTTCACCGCTATTACCTCCTATGCTCTTCACCGCACGGTATATTCGTTCCACCTTACCCGCTCTCTCTTGATCATTGAGGACAATGCTCATGTTGGTCGTAGGGGGATTTGAGGTTTGGTGTGATTGTTTGTCGGTAGAAGTCTAATGCTATGCTTTGATGAGTTGCATGATCTTGATTGAATGTCAAATTCCTCTATCGTAGAATCATTCGGTTCTTGACTTTTGGTGTTTAATTGACTTCAATCTTTCACAATGATGTTTAGATTGCCTAACTTGGAATCTGTAACCTGCATGCATGCTTTGATGTCTTATAACCTGGTCGGAACTGAAATTTAAATCACGCTTGTAGTGTCACCTTGAAATGCATGAAAATGTTTGAATCCGACTAGCAACCACTTGTAAGCTTTTGATCCATTGCACGTATCTTGCAATTTCAATTCTTTGTGAGTGGCTTTCTCGTATCTTGAATGAGTTAGAATTTGCATGAGACCTACTCGAGACCACACGATAACACGAGTTCTAGGATGATTTAGGCGCCTAGAATTTGCTACCTAAGCCAGAAGCCGTCCCAACGATAAATCCTCTAGGTGTAACCCCTTGTGCCTAGTTTTTTTTTTTGTTTGTATACATTACAGCCTTCTCCCATGTTTTTCTTCACCCCGTTGATCCCCTGTGGTAGTAGTATGAGATTGGCCTACCAGAAGTCGGTCTGTGGTAACATACCTATAGCTAGTAAACAGGTGGTCTTAGCTATTATGTCCGGATGTGTAAACCCCTCTAGCAACTTGAAAAATTCAGCACTAAAAGAAGAAGAAAAAAAAACAGAAAATCCAAAAGAAAAACCAAGAAAAAGGTTCAAAGTCAAAGTAAGTCCTATAGTTCAAAGTGTTCTTCTCCTTACAAATGGAAGAACGAAATCAAAGTAAATGCAAAAGAAAAAGCAAAAAGCAAAAAAGTCGAAAAGAAAGTTGAATAAAAGTGCTAGGTTGCTGGAGGGTGTCATAGGACGAGCGTACTCTATTCCACCCGTTTCTAGCTAGATGGTAGGAAGCCATAGTTCCTGATTCGAGGGAAGCTAGTTAATTGCTACACCGCGCCAAAGCCTTCATCATCATACATCCCTTCATCCATTCATCATAAACCCGTGTAGTGTAGGATCGTTTCAGTCCCGTGCAAAGTCCTTTTGACTAGAGTCTCGTGTTATCAAAGTGGTGGAGATGTGGTCGAAATGCAAACTTATGACATAGTTTGGTCGAGAAAGTGATTGAGAGCTAAAACACGTCCCTAAACACAGAGTGCGAGAGTTTCCCCTTGTACTTAAAATTTTCTGTGTGAGGAGTCTAGTCGGTTAGATCGGATTTATGTATGATTGGTGATTACTCCTTGTATCATTGTATGTGTGCAGAGAACCAGTGAGACCAGGCTGTTTGGCTGATTTGTATGCATGTTAGGTTCAATGTTCTAGGCGTGCCAGTTTAATATTCATTGTGGGAACTTGAATCTCAATTTGAGCGATCTTGTCATTTGTGAACCTGAGTGTATCCTAGTTCATTTGCTTGAGGACAAGCAAAGCTTAGTCGTAGGGGAATTTGATGTGACTTTATTTAGTGCATTGGTCAATCGGAGGTAGGACGGAGGAGATACGACCGTTGCAAAATCGAGAAAAATGCAGCTTTGCTGAAGAAGTTTTCGGCGAGAACTCTATGTTCTCGCCGAGAACTCTCGTCCATTTGCAAATAGGAGAAGTCCGGAATTCTGGAGCTGATTTTTGAAGAAGTTTTCGGCGAAAAAATTCAGAGTTTTCGCCGAAAACATATGAAGAAAGTGAAGAACTGCCAGAGGTTTTCAAAGGAATTTTCGGCGAAAACTTATGAAGTTTTCGCCGAAAACTTTAAACTTTGCCAGCAGCCTATTTAAAGAGCAGGCGATAGAAATTAAAGGGGAGAGGATTATTATTACACAACGGCGGACACTCCTTTCTCTCAACTCCCAATTGCCTACTCCTCTCATATCATCAACCATAATCATCCTCCATCTCAACCAGTGATATTGATATTGATTGCAGTGATATTGATATTGATAACTGCAGATATCATGATATTCAGGATATCATCGTTTTTTCTGTCCTGAATATCATGATATCTAGGGCCAAAAGTGATATCAATATCACTCAACAGATATTCATGTGGGGAGGTGAATATCTTCAGAGTGATATTGATATCACAGTTTTTGGACAATTCTATCCTCACTCAACCTTCACAATTATAATGTAATCAACTCCATTACCCCAATTTATTTTTTCTCATTTTATATTGTCTCATGTTTATGTATTTTTATATTTATTTATTAATTAAGATAAATAATTATGATTTAGTTTTTAATTACTTAATTATAATATTTTTAATTAGACTTAAAATTCACCATGAAAATTATTTTAAATTTTTATTTTATTTTTGATAGAAGAGGGAGATGTGTTAGCGGTAAATATAATACTAATTATTTTCTTAATGAATGAGCATTTATTATTATAAAAGTATAATTAACTCGAGTAATTAATTTATAAATACATTCACGAATTAAAAAAGAGAGATTACAAATTTTAATTTATAAACACACATGCTTTTTAATTAAATGTTATGACTATTTTTATACTTTGTTCAAGCAAATGAGGGTATTTTGGTACATTCATCCATGCACTCACAATTCACCACTCATTTAAATATCACTACCCCAAACAGTGATATCAAAGAATCACTTTTACCAATATCAATATACTAACATATCAATATATCTCATATACCATAATATGTAGATATCATCCAACCAAACGACCCCTAAGAGTTAAGTGAAAATCAGGGTCGGCCTGTTTCCGGCACAGGGCCCCAAAATTTCGGGGGGCCTCAGAATTTCGGGTGAAAAATATCAGATACATAATTAGTAATAAGTAAATCTGAAACTGAAGTATAGTTGTTATTGAGTATGTGGTGTAGTGGTTAGAAGGTGGGAAAAAGACTACTTTGCTATTTTAGGTCACATGTTCAATTCACGGAGATGTTGCTTTTATTAGTTATTTTTCTATTTTATCTATTGGGCATATGTGACTTTTCTTTTTTATTAAATAATTCATATCCTTTATGTTTTTATTAGTTATTTTTTATCATTCATCTATTGGGCATGAAGGCTTTTTTATTATTAAATAATTCATCTCATTCATCTGTCAAGGCACGCGTCCTTTATTTTTGTTAAATAAGTATGGACTCTTATTTTTTAAAAATATTTTTAAAATTATTGTTAGGATTTTTATAATAATATATTTTGAATAATTTGGATATCAATTTCTAATCGAATAGAACTTAAATTTCAAAATTAAATATATGAGCTTTACAAAAATATCCCCAATTATAATTTCGAAGAAATATATTTAAGAATAAATAAATTACTTATTGTTATAGAGCGTTATCTTTCGAATAATATGAAATTGAATACTAATATATCTATCACCCAACAATGTTATATTTGTATAAAATATAAAATAGTTTTCGAATGTAAATTTTAAATTTTTATTTTGATATACTTAAATATTTTGTTAAAATGTTTAATAATAGGCCACATCTTGATTATATCACAGGGCCTCCGAAGTTCATGGGACGGCCCTGGTGAAGATCATCTAGAAAGAAGGAGTCATACCTTGGATTGAAGCTTGAAGAGCCAAGTTGCAAGATCCTCCATGGAAACAAGGATGATCTCCTCTCCTCAATTTCAGGTTTCTTCCATGGTTATGCTAGGCTAAACCTAGGTTTAGTTTAGTGGGGGATGGATCAAGCTAGGACAGGTGATTGATTGTGCGGATTGAGTTTCTCATAGCCATTTGTGTAAGATGATGATCATAGACCTTGTGCTTGTTGTCCATGAGAGCTTGACTTGTTCTTTTGGTACATTGTTTATGTCTTTCAATACATGAGAATGATTGATTGATGTTGATCTAAGGTGTTTGGAATTGTAATTGAATGATTTGAGAGATTGGATTATGCAATTGCAACCATTTTGAGCTTGTTTTCCTTGTTGACATTTTGTCGAACACTTGGCGTGCATTTAGTTTTCAGTCATTTGAAGGTTGAAAGACCCTTTGATTGCTAGACTAGTGTGTTATGATTGGCATGAGAGTGTCTAGCATCATTTGCCTTGCGTTAGATGAATGTTAGCATAGAGATCAAAAGTTGAGCATTTCATTGAGCTAGGTAAAGCACTCCATTTCCTTTGTTCACATAGTGAAAGCATGGTGCATTTGGTCTAGGAGTAGAGAGTCAATTGTGCGAGAGTTCGTTGATTCTACTTGAGTGAATTGCGTGGCCATCCGTTTATACACCGTTGCTTGAGATTTAATCCAGCTTTCATGATCCTTGAGCTTGAAGAAATCCCCTGCTAAGCTAACCTACTCCTCTTTTGTTTGATCCTCAACTTGTTTTGTTTAGTTTTGCCTTGTTTACTTATGCTTTTTGAATTGTCCTTGTCTAAACCAAAACAAACTTTAAATGAATAGACCGTCCATGAATTGTGTGAGTAATGGCAATTGAGAGAGCCCTCGTGGAAATACGACCTTGATTGTTGTGAGTTAATTCTTGCACATCAATAGCAACACCCTTTATTATTGGGTCAAATACTTTACGCCCTATAAGAATTTTACCAAGGTCATATTCCACGAGGTCCTCTCATAAGCTAATACTCACAAAGTTCATGAACGGTCAAAACATTTAAAATTGAGTTTTGGTTTTGAAAGAGAACAAATCAAAAGCATAAACAATCAAGGAAAAACTAACAAGTGAAATTGAGGATCAAACAAGAGAGAAGGGAGTTTATCTTAGCAAGGGGTTTCTTCAAGCTCAAGGTTCATGAAAGCTGAATTGAATCTCAAGCAACGATGTGTAAACTAATGACCATGCAATTCACTCAAGTAGAATCAACGAACTCTCGCACAATTGACTCTCTACTCCTAGACCAAATGCACCATGCTCTCGCTATGTGAACAAAGGTAATGGAGTGCCTTAACTTGCTCAATGAAATGCCAAAAACTTGAATTCTATGCTAACATTCATCTAGCACAAGGAAAATGATGCAAGACACTCTCATGTTAGTCATAAAACACTAGTCTAGCAATCAAAAGGGTCTCTCAACCTTCAAATGAAAGAAAACCAAATGCACACCAAGTGTTTGATAAAATGACAACAAGGAAAACAAGCTCAAAATGGTTGCGATTGTAATATCCAATCTCTCAAATCATCCAATTACAATCCTACAACCTTAGATCAACATCAATCAATCATTCTCATGTATTGAAAGACATAAACAATACCAAAAGAGAAATCAAGCTCTAATGGCTACAAAGCACAAGGTCTAGGATCATCATCTTACACAAATGGCTAAGAGAAACTCAATCCATACAATCAATCACCTATCCTAGCTTGATCCATCCCCCACTAAACTAAACCTAAGCTTAGCCTAGCACAACCATGGAAGAAACCTGAAATTGAGTAGAGGAGACCATCCTTGCTTCCATGGAGGATCTTCCTACTTGGCTCTTCAAGCTCCAATCCAAGCTATGGAGGACTTCACTTAGATCCTTGATCTTCAAGTTGATCAACAAGGGAGAGAGGATGGTGTTTGGTTGAGAAAAGAGGGATGATCGACAATTGAGTTGAGAGAGAGAGAGTGAGACGGACGAGTGTGTAAAATTAGAATGTATCTACCCAATTTTTCGTCCGCTGCCGCTTTAAATAGCACGCTGGAATTGCCTGGTATTTTTGGCGAAAATTGTACAAGATTTTCGCCGAAAATGTCTTTGAAAAACACCGAGCGGTTTGACTTCTCTTCACAGATTTTCGGCAAAATCTCTGGAAGTTTTCACCGAAAATTTCTTCATAAATCGAACATCCGCCTCCTGTTTGCAAGTGACCGAGAGTTCTCGGTGAGAACTTAGAGTTCTCGCCGAAAACTTAAGTATGAATGCTGGAATTTTTCTCAATCTTGCATCGGCCATAACTCCTCCGTCCTAGCTCCGATTGACCTCCCGTTTGATCCTACGTGCTCCTTGTCACCAGTACTACGACGCCAAGACCTGAAAATACCAAGAAAACAACTCCAATAGACACAGAATTGGCCTCAAAGTGGCACTTGGACAACAAAAGAGCACTTTGCATAAAACTTCCATAAAAGCAAATAAATCATGGCAAAATGAGATCAAACATGGGAGATCCTTAGGCTAATCAAAGGCTTAAAATGCACCAAATAAGGTCACATCAAATTCCCCTACGACTAAGCTTTGCTTGTCCTCAAGCAAATGAATTAGAAAACATCCGAGTTCACAAATGACAAGATCGGCCCCATTGATATTCAAGCAATAACAATTTGGTTTAAACTGTTCCACAAACAAACTTAACCTACACATGCAAGAACATCAACCAAACAAGTCTAGACCTCACTAATATCTGCACACTTCAAGTAGTGGTTAATTGGGATACAGAAAAACCGAGCACGACAACACCAACTCTAATCAAAAGGACTTGAACTCGGGAAATGAAACGAAAAAGGCGGGGAAAGGAGAATTTTTGGAAGTGATGAATGATCATGATGTGGCTATCGAATCGACTTCATTCGCTTCTAGATCCGCACTTTACAAACTCGGGCGCAGGATCAAGGGCTACATTTGAGAACTTTTTTTTTCTTTTCTTTCCATTTTCATCATTTTTTTTCTTCTCTTTTTCTTACTGCATACTAGTGCTCGATCCAACACTTCACTTAGGTGTTGAACCTGCCTAGCTCACAGCTTTTGCCATTGCTAGTGCTCAACCCGACACTTCACTTAGGTGCCGAGCTTGCCTAGCTTTTCTTTTGAGCATTTTCTCTTTTTTTTTCTTCTTTTCTTTTCACAAATTAGCCACTTGATCCCTAGCCCCTTGCAACTTCCACACAAGATTTCAATTTGGATTCCGTCTAATCTCAAGCCACAATCACGAGGGATCAAAAAGGTAATGAAAAACATGGAATATGGAAGGAGAATTCTGATTGCCTTTATCATCTTAGACCGGTGTTATCGAGTGGTACAAAAACACGTATCAAACCAATCAACCAACATACAAGAGTGATAAAATCTCTGTTCTGGCCTAGACTCATTTGACATTAGCTCTAACATGCTGGTTATAGGTTCTAAGTGGAATAGTCAAAACGTCATTGTGAAAGCTTGAAGCCAATCAAACACCAAAAGTCAAGAACCGAATGATTCTACAATAGAGGAATTTGACATTCAATCAAGATCATGCAACTCATCAAAGCATAGCCTTAGACCTCTACCACAAATAATCATACCAAACCTCAAACTCCCTTACGACTAACATGAGCATTGTCCTCAATGATCAAGAGAGAGAGGGTAAGGTGGAATGAAGTTACCGCGTTGGTAGAGAGGAGCATAGGACGCCAAAGCAGAGGAAGAGTCCCATGACGCACATTGTGAGGAGTGATCCGCCTAAGTGCTTGCCAACATCTTATTCAACGAACTAAAACAACACAAAAACATAAAAGCGAAAAGGTAAGGATAACATGGGTTGCCTCCCATGAAGCGCTTCTTTAACGTCTCTAGCTAGACGAAACCAAAAACACTCAAGGCATAACCAAGGATAAAACCTCAACCGCACCAATAGTATCATTAACCACATAATGTTTAAGTCGATGGTCATTCACCTTAAAAGGCTCGGTTTGGGATGGAGAGATTACCTCGACGGTGCCATAAGGAAATACTTGAGTTACCGTGAATGGTCCGGACCAACGAGATCTCAACTTCCCAGGAAACAGTTTGAGCCGAGAGTTGTATAGAAGGACTTGGTCACCAACTCTGAAATCCTTGCCCGACTTCAATCGGGAGTCATGAATGAGCTTCGTCCTCTCCTTGTATAGCTTGGCACTCTCATATGCATGATGGCGATACTCTTCGAGCTCATGTACCTGAAACTTACGCTCTTCTCCTGCGAGACTCATATCAAGGTTTAGAAATTTCAACGCCCAAAGAGATCGGTGCTCAAGCTCTACCGGCAAATGGAAAGCTTTACCATAGACCATCCTATAAGGAGTAGTGCCTATAGGGGTCTTATAAGCCGTACGATAGGCCATAGAGCATCATCAAGCTTTGTCGACCAATCTTTTCGTGATTGGTCGACCGTTTTCTCCAAAATTCTCTTAAGTTCCCTATTAGTTACCTCGGCTTGGCCACTAGTTTGAGGGTGATACGAGGTAGACATCCGATGAGTGACACCGAACCGTCGGCACACCCTATCGAATTGTCCTTGAAAATGAGTACCTCGATCACTAATAATAGCATGAGGGGCACCAAAACGGGTGAACAACTTAACAAGAAACTTCCCTACAACTCGGGCATCATTGGTAGGCAAAGCTTGTGCCTCCGCCCATTTAGACACATAATCAACCGCAACTAGTATATACTTGTTACCATGCGAAGGAGGAAACGGTCCCATGAAATCAATACCCCATATATCAAATATTTCAACCACTAACGAGACATGTTGAGGCATTTCTTCACGGGGAGAAATGTTACCTGAACGTTGACATACATCACAAGACTTGACAAAGTCTTGACAATCTCGAAAGATCGAAGGCCAAAAGAATCCGGACTCAAGTACCTTGCAAGCCGTGCGATTTGCCCCATGATGTCCACCCGTAGGACCGGAGTGGCAATGAAGTATGATGTCCTTCGCTTCTCCATGGTTAACACATCTTCTAATCATCCCATCGGAGCCAACTTGAAACACAAAGGGATCGTCCCAATAGTAATGCTTCAAATTTGCAAAGAACTTCCTTTTGTCTTGAGTGGAGAGACCCTCCTTCAAGTATCCACTAGCAAGGTAGCTAGCTAAATCTGTGAACCACGGTTCCTTGAACTCCAAGGTTGCTAACGCGAATAATAGCACATCGGGGAAGTCAACATTGATTTCTTCATTACCGTTGTGTACCATTTCAGCTTCTTTCAAACGAGACAAGTGATTGGCGGCTACATTCTCGGATCCCTTCTTATCTCGAATTTCAATGTCAAACTCTTGCAACAAAAGAACCCATCGAATCAATCTTGGTTTAGCATCGGTCTTAGATAGAAGGTACCTCAAGGCTTGGTGGTCCGTGAAGACAATAGTGTGAGAAAGCACCAAGTAGGACCTAAACTTATCAAAGGCAAACACTATGGCCAAGAGCTCCTTCTCCGTAGTTGTATAGTTCCTTTGAGCATCATTGAGAGTCTTACTTGCATAGTATATTGATGGAATCTCTTGTCAATTCGTTGGCCTAGAACCTCTCCAATAGCGTAATCACTAGCATCGCACATCAACTCAAATGACTTCGACCAATTAGGAGCAATGAGTATAGGAGCATTTGTGAGTTTACCCTTTAGGAGTTCAAAGGCTCGCATGCATTCATCATCAAAGCGGAAGTCTACATCCTTCTCGAGAAGCCGAGTCATAGGAGTAGTTATCTTGGAGAAGTCTTTAATGAAGCGCCTATAGAAACCGGCATGCCCCAAGAAACTTCTCACGGCCTTCACGGAAGAAGGTAGAGGAAGTTGAGAGATGGTCTCTAGCTTTGCCTTATCGACCTCAATGCCCCTTCTAGAGATCTTGTGACCAAGAACAATCCCCTCATTGACCATGAAATGGCACTTCTCCCAACTTAGCGCGAGATTGGTCTCTTCACAACGATGCAACACCTTCTCAAGGTTCCTCAAGCAAAGATCAAACGAATCCCCAAAGACCGAGAAATCATCCATGAACACTTCCATGATATCTTCCACAAAATCATCAAAGATGGCAAGCATACATCGTTGGAAGGTGGCGGGCATTGCACAATCCAAATGGAATTCGGCGATAAGCAAACGTACCAAAAGGGCATGTGAATGTGGTCTTCTCAATGTCCTCCGGAGCAATCGGTATTTGGAAGTATCCGGACATGCCATCCAAGAAGCAATAGTACTCGTGATTGGAGAGACGCTCGAGCATTTGATCCATGAAAGGTAGAGGAAAATGATCCTTCCTAGTGGCCTCATTGAGTCGACGATAATCTATGCAAACACGCCACCCGGTGATCGTCCTAGTCGGGATGAGCTCATTCTTGTCATTAGCTACCACCGTGATCCCTCCTTTCTTGGGAACAACTTGCACGGGGCTAACCCAAGGACTATCCGAGATGGGAAAGATAATCCCCGCATCCATAAGCTTAATAACCTCTTTCTTCACGACCTCTTTCATGTTCGGATTCAATCTTCTTTGAGGTTGCACAACCGGCTTGAAATCTTCCTCCATGAGGATCCGATGTGAGCAAAATGTGGGACTTATACCTTGAATATCCGAGATGCTCCACGCAATAGCTCTCATGTACTTCTTGAGGAGCTCCACTAAACGGTCCTTTTGCTCGGGTAGGAGCTTTGAATTGATGATGACCGGTAGCTTAGAATTTGGCATTAGAAAAGCATACTCTAAATGTGTGGGAAGAGGCTTGAGCTCAAGAGTAGGTGGTTCTTCATAAGAGGTCTTCACCCTTTCTACCTTCGGAAGAGCAACAAAAACTGTTTCACTCTCCAACTTGTCTCTCCATTCATCAAGGTAAGCCACCTGAGCTTTTAACTCTGGGGTGTCTAAGTGTTCCTGCACATTCATTCTAAGGCAAACATCCAAAGAATCTCGACACACGAAGTTAGAAATACTACACACACTAGCCGAAGTAATAGTATCACACAAGTACTCTAAATCATCTTGTGCGTGAGCAAATTTCATGCCATCGGCTATGCAAAATGTGACACTCTCTTGTCCTACTCTCAATGTCAATTTCCCATTATGCACATCAATTAAAGCACGAGAAGTAGCAAGAAATGGTCTACCAAATATCAATGAGACATCCACATCATCGGTATCAATAACCGCAAAATCAACTAGGAACACAAAAGGGCTTACTTTAACTAGCACATCATCAACAATCCCCCTAGGACTCTTGGTCGACTTGTCCGCAAGTTGAATGTACATACGAGTAGGATGAAGATTAGACAATCCTAGTTTCTCAAATATGCAATAAGGCATGACATTGATACTAGCACCTAGATCCGCAAGACCGTTAGCCAAAGAGGTATTACCTATAACACAAGGGATAGTAAAAGTATCTGGATCCTTAAGCTTTTTGGTGGACTCTTGAAGAGAACGGCGGAGCATTCCTCATTGGGTGGACTAGAGATGTCTCCGGTAGCTTCCTCTTGTTGGTGTAGAGTTCCTTCATGAACTTAGCATATTGAGGCATCATAGTCATAGCTTCGGGAAACGGAAGAGAGAATTGCATTTGACTAGCCGCTCCACAAACTTCTTAAAACTTTCTCAAGGCCATCCTTCTTCACTCGAGAGGGGTATGGAAGTTTAGGCTTGTATGGAGGTACAACCGGTGCGGTAGGAGAGACCGGTGGTGTACTCGATGTAGCCTTACTAGGTTCATTGGCAACCTTAGTACTCATATTACCCGTAGGAGGTTCGACTTCAACCTCAACTTCATCCGAAGGATCCTTGATATCATCATCATCAGCCATTAGATTAGGATCTTGTACCTTTTGATAGTCAATTGGAGAAGAGCTTGCATCTTGCAAAGGTTTTCCACTTCTCAATGTCACTACCTTGCAATGCTCTGAACCTTTGGGGTTGACCTCGGTATTGGAAGGTAAAGTGCCCGAGGGTCGCTCCGAGAGTGTCTTAGCAATGTGTCCCATTTGATTCTCCAAATTTGCAATTGAAGCCTGTTGATTTTTTATAAGTTGGATCATCGCCGCGTTGGTATCCTCTTGCGATATTGAAGAACCGCCCTCTTTGTTGTGAGGTGGTTTGTTGAATCCGGGTGGTCCATCACCTCTATGATTGTACATTCCCGGAGGGGTAGAACCTTGGGGACCTTGATTTGGATGTCCACTTTGATTCCATTGATTTCCCCCTTGGTTCCCTTGTCCTTGGTGACCTCCTTGAGTCCATTGACTACCTTGGTTTTGGTTACTTCCTTGAGACCATTGGTTGCCTTGATACCCTCTATAACCTTGGAATCCTCCTTGATTTCCTTGGTTGTAACCCTTGTTATAACCACTACCTTGACTCCCTTGGCCTTGGTACCCTTGGTTAGACTTGTTGTACCCACCACCTTGGTTCCAAGGTCGGTTGTAATTACCCCCTTGATAGTTACCTTGGGGGTTGAAATTACCATGGAATCCTTGACCTTGTGCGAAGCTTACCTCCTCATTGTGGTCGTCTTGGCCAAGGTCAGGAGTGGCGGAAGGGCAAGCACTGAAGTCGTGACCCTGCCCCCCACAACATTCACAACAATATATTGAAGCCACTGGAGGATTACCCACATGAGATGATGGAACCTTAGAGGGATGCTTAGGCATACTCAGGTTACTTACCTGAGATGCCATAGCATCGATCTTAGACATGAGGAGCGCAAACATAGGGTCATCTTCATCTCGGTGCCCCGGTAACTTAGGCTTCTTCCCATAGGTAGACGAATCCTTTGGTGCATCAACACTTATAGCTCTAGAGTCGTAGTGAATGTCGCTCCCATACTTGGACCTTGGAGGTTGTTGTCGAGACCAACTCCTTGTCTTGTTGGCCATCTCCGCAAAGAGTTCTAGAGCATCTTCGGGAGTGAGCATCCTTAGATCACCTCCGGCGGCTTGGTTGATCATCCTTGCATTCTCAAAATCAAGGGACCTAGCAAAGATATCCGCCAAACTCCATTCGGCGAAGTTGTGATGAGGACAAGACCGAAGAAGGGCTTGGAACCTATTCCAAGTCTCATGGAAGAGCTCTCCCTTGTGTTGTGTGAAGTGGTTGATACGATCTCGGATTGCATCCGTCATATAAGGGGGAAAGAACTGCTCAAGGAAGGCTTCGGCTAGTCCCTCCCATGTAGTGAATGTTCTACTAGGTTGGTTCTCCAACAAAGACTTGGCTCTACCTTTGAGGGAGAAGGGGAAGAGTCGGAGTCGCACACAATCCGGGTGAACTTGATCGTTCTTCACGGTATCGCATATCTCTAGGAAGTCCTTCAAGTGTCTAGATGGGCACTCTCCATCTATACCGTTGAACACCACTCTGTTCTGTACCATCTAAATCATATTAGGCTTCAACTCGAAGTTTCTTGCATTTACCAGTCTTCGCACAATACTCGAGGCTGCCCCTTCGAGGGTTGGGAATCAGCTAGTGTGCGCCTCGCACCTCTTTGCGATTGATCATCTTCATTAGTGTGATGTGAATGTTCCGAATGGTTATCCTCGTCCTCGTGATGAGACATAGTGTGGTGTGAGATGCGGTCAACTTCTTGTTCTTCAACTGTAGAAGGGTGGGGAGTAGTTGGTAAATCGATCACTTGTTCTAGTCCTTGGATTCGTGCTTGAAGACGAGCTGAACGCCTAATGCACTAACACCAAACTCCTGCAAACAAGCACAACGAACACACCCGAGTAATACAACGATGCGGGATAACAAAGTAAACAAAGAGTAACAAAGAAGCTAAAAGGAAAATGGAAGGAAGTGTAAAGATCGGTTCACTAATAATTGCTTTCTTAGGAATGAGAGAGTCCCCGGCAACGGCGCCAAAAACTTGATAAGAATTTTACCAAGGTCGTATTCCACGAGGTCCTCTCATAAGCTAATACTCACAAAGTTCATGAACGGTCTAAACATTTAAAATTGAGTTTTGGTTTTGAAAGAGAACAAATCAAAAGCATAAACAATCAAGGAAAAACTAACAAGTGAAATTGAGGATCAAACAAGAGAGAAGGGAGTTTAGCTTAGCAAGGGGTTTCTTCAAGCTCAAGGTTCATGAAAGCTGAATTGAATCTCAAGCAACGATGTGTAAACTAATGACCATGCAATTCACTCAAGTAGAATCAACGAACTCTCGCACAATTGACTCTCTACTCATAGACCAAATGCACCATGCTCTCGCTATGTGAACAAAGGTAATGGAGTGCCTTAACTTGCTCAATGAAATGCCAAAAACTTGAATTCTATGCTAACATTCATCTAGCACAAGGAAAATGATGCAAGACACTCTCATGTCAGTCATAAAACACTAGTATAGCAATCAAAAGGGTCTCTCAACCTTCAAATGAAAGAAAACCAAATGCACACCAAGTGTTTGATAAAATGACAACAAAGAAAACAAGCTCAAAATGGTTGCGATTGTAATATCCAATCTCTCAAATCATCCAATTACAATCCTACAACCTTAGATCAACATCAATCAATCATTCTCATGTATTGAAAGACATAAACAATACCAAAAGAGAAATCAAGCTCTAATGGCTACAAAGCACAAGGTCTAGGATCATCATCTTACACAAATGGCTAAGAGAAACTCAATCCATACAATCAATCACCTATCCTAGCTTGATCCATCCCCCACTAAACTAAACCTAAGCTTAGCCTAGCACAACCATGGAAGAAACCTGAAATTGAGTAGAGGAGACCATCCTTGCTTCCATGGAGGATCTTCCTACTTGGCTCTTCAAGCTCCAATCCAAGCTATGGAGGACTTCACTTAGATCCTTGATCTTCAAGTTGATCAACAAGGGAGAGAGGATGGTGTTTGGTTGAGAAAAGAGGATGATCGGCAATTGAGTTGAGAGAGAGAGTGAGACGGACGAGTGTGTAAAATTAGAATGTATCTACCCAATTTTTCATCCGCTGCCGCTTTAAATAGCACGCTGGAATTGCCTGGTATTTTCGGCAAAAATTCTACAAGATTTTTGCCGAAAATGTCTTTGAAAAACACCGAGCGGTTTGACTTCTCTTCACAGATTTTGGCAAAAATCTCTGGAAGTTTTCACTGAAAATTTCTTCATAAATCGAACATCTGCCTCCTGTTTGCAAGTGACCGAGAGTTCTCAGCGAGAACTTAGAGTTCTCGCCGAAAACTTAAGTATGAATGCTGGAATTTTTCTCAATCTTGCATCGGCCATAACTCCTCCGCCCTAGCTCCGATTGACCTCCTGTTTGATCTTACGTGCTCCTTGTCACTAGTACTACGACGCCAAGACCTGAAAATACCAAGAAAACAACTCCAATAGACACAGAATTGGCCTCAAAGTGGCACTTGGACAACAAAAGAGCACTTTGCATAAAACTTCCATAAAAGCAAATAAATCATGGCAAAATGAGATCAAACATGGGAGATCCTTAGGCTAATCAAAGGCTTAAAATGCACCAAATAAGGTCACATCACGCCCATTATCAACTAATTTTGAACTTTTTTTTTCGTGACAACTTCTTTACGAGAGATACCATAGATCGTGAAACATTCTAACAGTTACAAGAAAAAAAGAAAGAAAAAGAAAGTGAGAGAGGAAGAGGGGAGACTTAGAGGAGGAGAGGTAGAGAGAGTGGAACATGAGCAATTAGATTATTGTTAAGAAGTCATATTTGAAGTCTAAGGTGTTATCGTAGAACAGATAATAAATTAATGAGATTCGAGGAGGCAGACAAGAAAGAGAGTGTATACGTTACACGATCATGTACTATTTTGTTTCGTTTTCTTGGTACTACCTTATACTTCAATGCTATTAAAGAGAAAATCATTTTTCTAGAATTTTTACGTAATTCGCATTATTGTACTTAATTTTTAAAGATTTCATCCGAGCATCAAATATTTTGGAAAATCTAGATTAACACTTTCATCAAATTATATCAAAATTCTCCATCTAAAAGTAACGTGGTGACTAAGTCACACATTTCAGCTAGACTAAATACTAATAATAACATGTATTTATATACTTATTTTTACATAATAATAATTTTCTTGTTTTTCATCTCCCCACTCACCCAAATCAAACTCATCCTCTCTGTTTCCTCCTCCTCTTCATAGTGACCCAAAGGCGAATTACATTTTTTTTTTGACAAGAAAAGTTTCATTGTATTCATCCACCAAGGGGGAAACACCTTACAATACATTTACATAAAAAGATTACAAAGCCAATTGTAAGGGAGGGACTCGCTTCTAGCTGCCTTCGCCACCAAATCAGCTTGCGAATTGAGTCGCCTAGGAATGAACACCAGAGAGATTCTATCATGGGCCAGAAGGATATCCTTCATGAGAAGTAGCCAAGCATAGCACTCCCATGGCCAAGTTGTCTGTTCCTTCCTAAGCGCATCGATCAGGGTAAGGCTATCAGATTTGATCCTTGAGCTTCCATTCGAGTTTGATGCGATCCTCAAAGCCACCAGAAGGGCTTTAGCTTCCGCCACTAAGGCTGACGAACATTCAACCACTCCGGCCCTTCCATCGATCACCTGTCCATGGGAATTTTTAATGATAATCCCATAACCCGCCGCACCCGTAATAGGGTCAAAAGATCCATCGCAAAAAAATCCTGATGGTGTTGCTCGACTGCCGGTGAACTAGGTATCGAAGTTGGGTTGGAATGGGGTAACACGGGACCAGTGGGGTGGGGGTTGGTAGCCCTTAGCAGGTTCCAGTCCGCATTCGTTTTTTCTGCAAAGAAGCAAATAGTCTCCGTACTAGGCGCTACATTACGGAAGATGAACTCATTCCTTGTTCTCCAAATGCTCCACATCAAAGAAAAGATCAAGGTGGTCCGGCCCACCGGTAAATCTTTTCGCACATGAAAATCCACTCGAAGATGACTTCTCCATCGGAAGGTAAAGCCAATGTTGGAAAGGTTCTTCTCCAAGAACATGCAGCCTCTTTGCATTGGAAGAGGCAGTGGAGTATATTTTCATCTCTTTCTCTGCACAGGGGACAAAGGGGGGGGAAGGGAGCATCTTCGGATATTCAGATTCTTCTTCGTCGCTAAGGTATTGTTGATAACTCTCCACATGAAGAAAATGAACTTGGGTGGGACCGGAACCCTCCAAAGCCATTTCCACATTTCAGCTGGCCATCTTCTTTATCTCACATCATATATTGACCCCCTGGACTTCCTGAGTTCCTGATAGGCAGATTTCACTGTAAATTGGCCCATACTGTCAAAGTGCCAAATCCAATGATCATCCTCCTGATTTGGTCCCACTGGAATTTTTAAGATTTCTTTCACCTCATCGGCAGAACACAAAGAAGTCACAAGTTCCCGATTCCACTCTCGTTTATCCTCTGTTAGCCAATGGCAAGCTAGGGTGTCCTCCAGGATAAAAGAACTGACTCTGAAATCTGGTAAGGTTGGGACCCAGGGATCCATGGCTACCTTGATTAACGCTCCGCTCATCATATTCTTTCTAATCCCTTTTTTTAGAATAGTACGAGACTCACATAAGCTTGACCAGATCCACGACGGACAGCTACCCTTTGACGCTTGGAGGAAGTCCTTATCCTTAAAGTACATACCTTTTAGGAGCCTGGCCCAAAGTTGGTCTCCGTTCTGGGTTAATCTCCACCCTTGCTTTGCTAAGAGGGCTAGATTGAACATGTGGAAATCCTTGAAACCGAGCCCTCCTTCCCACTTGGGTTGGGTTAGGGTGTCCCCACTAGTCCAGTGGATAGTCTTCTTAGTCATTGATCCACCCCAGAAGAAGGCTCTTAATCTCATGTCCATCTTGTTTGTCAGGTTTTTAGGAAGGAGGAAACATGACATGATATAAGTTGGGATGCTTTGGTAAACTGCTTTTAGAAGTGTCTCCTTTCCTCCGTGGGATAGACATTGGCTTTTCCATGATTCACCTAGCGCTTCCATTTTTGACAGGATATATTTGAACACTTCTTTTTTTGGTCCCCCCATTCTAATGGCACTCCGAGGTACTTGCCGAAACTTGTTGAATTTGGGATTCCTAAACCATTAGATATTAGATCTTTTAGGGCTTGAGGGGTGTGTCTCGTGAACATAATGGCCGATTTATGATTGTTTATGGTCTGTCCTGTAATATTTGCATAAGTCTCCATCGTCTTTGAATGTGCATGGCTTTCGCTACCGAGGCATCTCCAAAGAGGATAGTGTCATCAGCGAAGAGTACATGAGTTAGGGTGGTGCACCTCCGGTTAAGTTTCAACCCTCTTAGGCTACCTTGAGATATGCCCTTTTCAATGAGGAAGGACAGGGTGTTGGTGAGGATGATAAAGAGGAAGGGGGATATCGGGTCACCTTGTCGGATCCCTCTAGATGGGGTGAATTTATTTGTGGGGTCACCGTTTACCATGACCGAGAACTGCACTGTCCTGATGCATTCGTTAATCCAGCTACACCATGTATCATTGAATCCCATCGCTTTCATTATTTTGTCAAGTCATGTCCAGTCCACTATATCGTAAGCCTTTTTCATGTCTAGTTTTATCATCATATCCCATTGAAACTTCCCTGCCCGCTTTTTGAAGTGATGGATGACCTCATGTACAATCATGATATTGTCCTGGATCGCCCTCCTCCCTGTGAAGGCAGCCTGCATTTCCGACACAATATGTGGGATCCATTTCTTCAGCCTAGATGCCATGATCTTTGATATGATTTTGTAGTTGAAGTTGCAGCAGCTGATAGGTCGAAATTGTCCTATTTCCTCAGGGTTAGGTATCTTCGGGATAATGATGATATGAGTTTCGTTCCATCCGTTGGGCATGGTCGTGTTCCTAAAAAAATCTTTGACTTCTTGGCATACTTGTGGTCCAATTAGGGTCCAAAATTTTCTATAGAAGTGTCCTGAGTATCCGTCAGGTCCTGGTGCTTTGTCTTGACCCATGCTAAAAACCGCCCTTTTTACTTCCTCATCCGAGATACTTCGTGTAATCTCCTCGTTCATCTCGTCCGTTACCACCTTTGGTATCTCGTTGACTAGGTTATAGTCAGTAGTGTGATCTGGTGCCTGAAACAGCTTTTTAAAATAAGTGGTGATATGGTCTTTAAGTTCTGCCTCTTCTTCGATCCACCCCCATCATCCTTTTTAAGCTTGGCAATACTATTTCTTTGCTTTCTCTGGGTCGTAGTTGCGTGAAAGAATTTCGTGTTACGATCCCCGCATTGTAGCCAATTGACTTTCGCTTTTTGTCCCCAGAATAACTCTTCACTACGCCAAGCCATGTCAAGTTTATGTAGGAGTCTTTTTTCCTCTCTTATAACTGTGTCGTCTCGATACTGCTCCATGAGGTCTCCTAGTTGTTTCTGGATTTTTTGTATGTCGTCTCTCGCATTGGTCACATTTTTACGACTCCAACCTCGTAAATCCTCTTGAAGGGATATAAGCTTTATATGGGACGGGGCCCTCCTTCGCCAAGTGTCTATAATGAGTTCATCACATTGGGTACCACCGTCAGTCGAAGCGGAAGGGAGTGGTCTTGCGATTGTCCTTATCAACCAGATTTAGGCGAAGCGGGCAGTGGTCTGAACCAATAATTTGCTCATGGTAGAGCCGTGCGGTGTCAAATTTTCTCCTCCATGATTCTGTGCAAAGGGCCCTATCCAGTCTTTCTTTTATTTGTCCTCTCCCGACATGGAAGTTTGTCCATGTGAATCGTTGACCCGAGTACCCCACATCCATGAGACCATTTCTAAAGATAAATTCGTTGAAGGGTTCAGTGCTCTCATTTCTTAGCGGTAGCCCTCCCTCCTTCTCGGAATCGTTGCAAAGGGCGTTGAAGTCTCCCATTATTACCCACGCATCATCCATATTCTGTCTGAGGGAGCTTAAGGTGTTCTAAAAAACGCCCGTTCATAAGCAGTGTTTGGTGCGTGCCCAAGTGACAAATAGAAATCCGAAGCTCCATTAACGTGAAGATCAACAAAATGGTCGTTAGACCCAAGTACATCAATATTTAGATTACCTACCCACCATAAAGCTAAACCCCCACTAGTCCCTATGGGATCCTTGTACCAAAATTTGGGGAATTTTGCTTTTCTTCTCTTTTTTTCTATTACATCTCTTTGGTTCATAGTCTCCGAAATAAAAACAATAGAAGGCCTATACTTCTTAATAAGGTCATTTAGGTAGTTTCCTATAGAGGGAGGCCCAATTCCTCTACAGTTCCAGCATAGGACAATCATGGCCACCCCGGTGGTTTACGGGGTACCACCTCCCCTCTCGTGTCTCCCGGAAATCCTCTTGATGACTGTCCTTCCTCTAGCCCGTAGTGCTGAAGCCAGCTTCCTCGGTTTATCGGTTCCATTGGGATGTACGGCGAAGCATTTGCATGATGCTGGATCAAATCGTTTTCTCCCATGCCTTCCTCGGAATTCATAATATGGCTGTTTCCCTGATGCATTTCCCTGATGACTACACCAGATGCCTGTTTCCTTGTTTTGGCAGCAGGTATGCGGGCCAGATCCTGATGTTTGGGAATACTAGACGGCTCCGAGAATTCAAAACCATTAATAAAAATATATTGTATGGTGATAGGTAAAACCTTTAAACTACAATAAATAGATACATAATGGGCATGATGACAAGTAGTTTGATAGAGTTGATGAATCTACTTTGGAATGGTGTAGGTTCAATATCGTGTGATAGCAAATTATAAATTTTTTTGTTCATTCAGAAAAAGAACTGATTTTTATCCTTATAGAATAGAACATATATATAAGAACGTCTAAGAATTAAATAGTCATTCTACAATTAATATTTGTTAAATTAGTTTTTTTTTGACGTAATATTTGTTAAATTAGTTAAAGTAATCAAGATTTCGTTAGTAAAATCAGACTGCGTTGGTAAAAACGTACTGCGTTTAGTAATGGAATGCGTTTAGTAAAAAAATGGACTGCGTTTAGTAAAAAAGGACTGCGTTTAGTGAAAACGGATTGCGTTAGTAAAACACGGACTGCGTTAGTAAAAACGGACTGCGTTAGTAAAACACGGACTGCATTAGTAAAAACGGACTGCGTTTAGTAAAACACGGACTGCGTTAGTAAAAAACGGACTGCGTTATTAAAACACGGACTGCATTAGTAAAAAACGGTCTGCGTTAGTTAATACGGACTACAAGGGCATAATTGTCAGTTTGTGTTAAAATACGGACTCGTACAGTAAAACACGGACTGCAAATAGCAGCACCCTATCAGTTTGATTAGAGGATACAAATGGCAAACAGAAAAAGGTTGTTCTTTCTTCAAATTAAATATTGTACAAAAAACTAATTGTTCCATCAAAGAAAGAAGAAGAAATTTATAAATAAATTTATATACTCAAGAATTGAAACGCTACTTATGATGATGACAAGTCGATTTTCGAGATCTTCAGCCATCACTTTTTCTCCTTGCTTAACCCATTACTTATCCCTTTTAAATAAAGTCGCCACCATATTCACAACACCACTTTCCCCTATCGCCACCACAATATTCCTAAAACTATATCGTACAAAAACACCCTAGTCATCTCACTAATGAAGGTCATTTCCACCATTGAACTCCTTCATTTGAAGAAGACAACTACCTAGTCTCAAACCTCAAACCCTTCGATAATAAATCCCCCCAAGACCTCAGGGACAACTATCTTTGAGGAAAAAATTAGGTGAAAATTCCGTTGTCGGAGAGGATTTGGGATTCAATGAGGTGAAATGAGTTGTTGTGATGTAATTTAATATGAGATATTCTTTTCCTACCTTTGATCTATGTTTCCCCATATTTTTTTTTGACAAGAAACTCATATGTATATATTCATCTATAAAGGGAAACTCCTTACAATTACATTGAGATATTGATATAAGAAATCCAGTCGTAAGGAAGATTGTCGGATCGCGCTGACTTCGCCACCCAATCTGTAGTTTGGTTAAGTCTCTTAGGCGTGAAACTGAGGGAAATACGATCGTGGGCTAGGAGTATATTCTTCATAATTAGGAGTCATGCATAGCACTGCCATGGCCACTTTTCTGTTTCTCCTCTAAGTGCTTTACAATAACCAAGTTGTCAGATCGGACGTACGATTGAATATTTGATCTTTTCGCCAATCTCAAGGCTTCAAGCACTACTTTGGCTTCGGCCAAAAGTGCGGATGAACATAACAGCTTACCAGCCTTTCCATCGATCACCTGTCCATGGGTATTACGAACAATGACCCCATATCCCGCCGTAGAAGAGTTCTGGTCGAAAGATCTGTCACAGAAAATCTCCTGATGTGTAGAAGCCAAGGGCGGTGGACTAGGTACCGATCTGGTAATGGAAAATCGGGCCGAATTCATATTCATCTGGTTTGAGTTCATAAGGGCCCATTCGTCCAGGGTCTTCGATGTCATGATCACAATTGCATCTACGTTAATGATTGCGTCCCTAAACACTTTTTCATTACGGGCCTTCCAAATACTCCACATCGTCGCAATACATCTTTTTCACGCAGGGTCCATTATTTATTGTGCAGCGTGTGTACACCTTTTTGGATGATGTCCTCGTTGTTGTTTGGAATAATTGAGCTCATTTCCAGTTTCCTCCATACGTCTCTGGCCTTGGGGCAAAGGAAAATGCAATGTTTGATATCCTCGTTGTCATTCTCACAAACGGGGCAAACAGGTGAAGGTGAGCAGTTTCTTCGCCAAAGGTTCCTCTTTGTTCCTAACGCATTTCGGGCGATCCTCCATAGGAAAATGATGAACTTTGGTGGTATCGAAATTTTCCATATCCATTTCCATAGCCTTTGGTCGAGGTGGGTCAATTTATCCTCATCCGTGGGTGGCATCATGGCCGGGTAACGTGGTAAGCTGATCTAACCGAGAACGTTCCTTGTCTGTCGAAGTGCCAAACCCATTTATCATCCATGTCTTCCGGGCCAATTGGTATTTTCAAAATTTCATCCGTCTCTAGCCAAGAGAAGGATTGGGCTATAGCGTCCCTGTTCCACTCCCAGTTGCTCGATTTATCCATTGACTGACCATAGTCTCCCGATCACTAACTGTGTTGAGTTTAAAATCCGTAACCGTTGGAATCCATGGATCGACTCCTACCCTAATGGATTTTCCGCTGACACAGTTTAGTCTCATTCCCTTTCCTAGAACTGCTCGGGAATCGCATAGACTCGCCAAATCCACGAGGCTCGCTTTCCTTTGGATGCTTCCATGAAGTTGTTGTTCGGGAAATAAAGACCTTTTAAGAGTCGGACCCATGTCCGGTTAGGGTTCGAGATGACCCTCCACCCCTGCTTGGCCATTAGGGCTAGATTGACACTACAAAAAAACTCCTTTTAGCGTCGGTTGAAACGAAGGAGTTTAGCGTCGGTCGGTCAACAACCGACGCTAAGCAGTTGACTTCACGTTTTAGCGTCGGTTGTTGACCGACCGACGCTAAAATGGGCCTTCCAACCAACGCTATAACCCGTCCCTGGTTTGATTTTTGGTTGACCGGACGGGTAGATCGGCGTCGGTCAGCAGAAAAGTTTAGCGTCGGTCATTGACCGACGCTAAAACGCGTGTGCATAGCGTCGGTTGACACGCGTTTTAGCATCGATCATCGACCGACGCTAAATACTGAAAATATAAATACCCCCATCCCAGCGTGTCAAGTCATTTTGCACTTCTCCCCACAGCTTCAAATCCTCTCAACTCCCCGAATCCTCTGAAATCCTCTGAAATTGCCGCCATTCGAGCTAGGAGCTGCTGTGACGCTGTTCTCATCACCCGTGCTTCCTTCACATCTCCTCCTGTGTATCGGTGTAAGTTATTTAATTTTTTAATTTCTAGATTGTAATTTAAATTTCGTTTATTTTGTAGAGAATTAGAATTGTATATGTTCTGATTATTAGAATTGTAGTGAATTGAAATTGATGTGACTCCTAGAATAGTATTGAACTGTAGATTGTAATTTAAATTTCTTTTAGTTTCTAGATTGTATGTGTCATTAGCATTGTAGTGGATTGAAATAGTTATTCTGATTAGTTCTAATTGTATATGTTGTGGTTATTTTCTCAGTGCCCGTATCGACTAGTTATTTTCTCGTGGTTCTGTCTTCTGCCTTTTTGTCACTCACCTTGGTGTAAGGTATGCATTTCTTAGCCTTTTTTTACACGTAAATTAATTGATTGTAATATGCATGTCTCATAAAAATGATTTAACTAGTATAGTAATATGTATGTTGTCAAGATTAATCTAATTCCTAGTAATATGTATGTTTTCACTATGATCAGTTATAATTTGTTTTTATGGTTTAATGCGAAAAAAGTATATGATTAGTGTGTTATGTGTTTTCAGTACGAATTATGTGGTAGTTATAATTTATTTTTACAATGAGATTAATTAGTAGAATTGTTTGTTATTTGTAATTAATTGTTAGAATATGATTAATTTTAGAATTCATTGGTTGAGTTAGGGTTTGTTTTTAAGTTAACTAAACTCAGTAGCATATTGCTAGCTACTTCATGGTAATTTCGTACAAACACTAGTTACTAGTATATTATTTGCTACTACATGATTCTAAATTAATGTTATAACATCTTAGCATTTTACCTAAGTTAACTTATATATAAATTAGGATCTCTACTAATGAGAATCTATTCCTACACTAAATCAGGTATCTCCTAATGGATAAATCTTGGATTAACACCCCAAGATTATCACCGGAGTACATGACTAGCTTAGAAAGCTTTCTGAATTTTACTTTCTCCAACAACAACGACGGAGAGCAAATAGTATGTCCATGTCCAAAATGTGGATTCAAGAAGTGATTGTGTAGAGATGATGTGTACGAGCATTTACTCCGCAAGCCATTTCCACCAGGATATACTGTTTGGGATCGACATGGAGAGCGTCTCTATGGATCTTCTTCTAGGACTGCACATACAATAGTGCATGGAAGTGATCATATTAGATCACTTCGTTCAATGGTTAATGATGCTTTTGGTGTCGTTACTGAGGAGGTCCGCGAGACTACTACTGAAGTACTTGGTAATGAAGATGTTAATGAGGAAGGTCAAATGAACGAAGAAATTGCTATGAGCGAAGATAATGACACAGCATCCCTGAGCCAATACAAGAGCCGGTTGATGATGACAATGTAAATTTGAGGGATTTACTAAAAGATGGAGAAACAGTACTATACGAAGGATGTAAGAAGTTCTCCAAATTATCTTTCATTCTGAGACTTTATCATATCAAGGGGATGCATAACATCAGCGATAAAGCAATATCAATGATCATTGAGTTGCTGCATGAAGCTTTTGAGTTTGCCAACATACCGCCAACAGGATATAGTGCAAAGAAAATGATCAAACGGCTTGGGCTGGGATACACGAAAATTCATGCATGTGTGAACGATTGTATGTTGTACTGGGGTAATGACATAGATTAGACGAATTGCAGGATTTGCAAGCAGTCTAGATACAAGGATGGTGGTGTTGATGATGACGTAGTTGATGGAAGCAAAGAGAAGAAACTTAAGGCATTGAAAATATATCGAATACTTTCCAATAATTCCAAGGTTGCAAAGATTGTTCATGTGTGTCCTAGAACAACTGAGAGTATGTGTGGCATTCTACAGAAATGAACTGTTGATGGAATGTCGCGAAATCGAGAGTCAACGTGAGCTTGCATTTACACTAGGTATCTGGGTTGCTTAGATCAGGAATGTAGGCTGGTCTTGTACTGATGCTAAATCCTTTGGGAATATGAGCCTTATGCAAGCAGATGGCCAATTGTATAATGCATACACATGTGGGAATGATGAAATCAACATTATTGTTGGTCACCTGAAAGAAGCTTGAAATGTATCGAGTTATACACCTGATAGCGAAATGTTGGTGGGTAGAACAGTACGATTCTGTGAAGAAAGAATCATTCAAGAACGAATTGTGGTAGCTCTATGTCGTTTGAGATGATATTCCCCGTCTTTTTTCACAGTAATGGTTCATTAGTGGTCCATTAGTTGAAGAAGTTAGACTTGGGCAGTCTATTACGTTGGATGATATAAAGTCTTACAACGGTAATGATTTTTATGGTTTATTATATTTAAATACAAATTTTACGATGATTTCTTGAAAGTAAATTTTGTCGAAATCGATCCCAGCCAGAAAGTTCAATTGCAGAAGTTTGGATTTCTGAGGAGATTATTACATTCGCCTCCTTATACTACGAAGATGGAGTTGAAACTCATTTCAACCGTGGGTCTCGACTCCATGATCAAGTGAGAGATGAATCCCTTGGCATATCCAAGTTCCTTCAATTGGACGTCATGTTGGTGGCGAACACCCCTATAAGTTAAATGATATGGAATGGTTACAAGCACACCGACATGTCCTTATAGGGGCTAACGAAGTTAGTCCTTTCCTACAGTAAGTACATTACTAAAATGCACTTATGGTGTTACTATTATTCTATTTTAATTTTTCTCTATTGTATGTTAATGGGAAATTACTAGGGAGTTCCAAGCAATCACAAAACATCTATTACGAGGAAGATCAGCAGCTGAAGTTGAAAAAGCTGTACATAGAGACTTTGTGCAATGGTTTAGGAGTCGTGTAAGTATACTATGACTTACATTAACCTTTGCATGATGACAACTTCCAATCATTTAGTTTGTGATACAGTATTATTTTTACTGTCATTTCACAGATATTAGATGATACCCAAGTAGTACATTCGAATAATCTAAAATTGTTGGCACGAGGACCTTCTCGACAAGCTCATCGTTTACTGGTTACGGCGTGAATGGTTATCGTTTCCGTACAGTTAGTCGTGATAAGGGTCTCAGTACTCAGAATAGTGGTGTGTACGACAGCTATGAATTTCATAGTTATTCTAGCTCAGTGGACAATCGACCTCACACAAGCGAACTCGCGTACTATGGAAAGTTAGAAGACATAATTGAGCTGAATTATTATGGAGATTTCTGTGTGGTATTATTCAAGTGTAAATGAGCTAACACTCACAATCCAAGGTATGTGAAGAAAGATAGGTTGGGGTTCACACAACTTAATTTCTCACACTTGCTATACACGGGAAGTCGCTTAGATGACGAGCCATTTATTGAAGCAAAGGTGGCCCAAATGGTCTACTATGTGGAAGATAAGGTGGATAAGGGCTGGTGTATTCCTGTACATATCAAACTGGGTTGGTTACCTAAATAGTCACTGAACTTTGGCCAAATAACGTGGAAGTCACTAAACAAAAAAAATTGTTATTGACATTACCATACTTTGACTCATTATCCAAGAGGTAACTGTTAGCGACGGACATCCATTTTTCCATCCATCCGCCTATGTGGACTTGCCAACTCAACTACCATGTCGATGATATGATGATGATGGTGGCGGCACAGTTCTTCTCCATGGCCAAAGGCCGAATGCCCCTCTCTTTTTCCCCTCCTTTTCGTCTCCTCCAAATCCCTCCTCCTGACAACATTTAATTATAATTATGGGCTGAAGTTGATCAACTATGATGGCCCAAGTTGATGATGATGGCCCAAGTTGTGATCTAAATGAATAAGATGGGATGGGATGATGGGAGATTAATAAGTCTAAGCCCACTTTCTGTTCTACTTTCTCCAAGCCGTGTACTAATGAAATAATGATGGGTATCGATGATTGGTGTTGCTTGTTGTGTTTCGATTCGATCTCCAACGTCGTATATATCCTGAAATACATCAAAATATACAAAATCACGTAAAATATTCCACAAGGAGTAAAAGAGAAAAACAATCAAATAATCATCAATATCTCATCCAATCACAACTAAAGCACAGTGAATATGTCGTCTAATGCGGGATTGAATACACCAATATTTGAGTGCATCAAATCACCCCACACTTAGACTTTTGCTTGTCCTCAAGCAAGAACTCTACACAATAATGCACCAACCTGAATGAGCAAACCGAAAACCTCTTGGACCTAGATGATATATATGGTGCTTCTATCAAACAAGAGGATTACCCGACTGACCACACAATTAAAACCAAACTCTACGAGAGTAAAAGAGGAACAAGACTTTAACGAGCTACTGAACAACCTGACTTGGTAAAGGCAAGACAATACTTACTTCCGCTACACTTACTCTAGGACGCAACCCGACACTTGCTAGATAAGGGAACACGACTAGAACAAAATTAAATAACATTTCATTTTTTCTTTTTTTTTCTTTTTTTTTTTTTTTTAACATTTATTTTCGAATGGCCGGTACAGTGTGGATACTACCGAGTATGGAGCAGCCGGAAACCTTTGGAATTCCGCGTTATCCTAGACCCCAGCCACGATCGGGAGTAGGTTAGAAAAAGAACGCCACATTGAGACTTCCCTTTGGGACTACAGCAATGGGCAGGCACGTATGCCAGCTCGTGAATCGACCCACAACTTCAATACCAAACCACTCATTTTTCAGATTTTCTCTGACTAGGAACATTAACAACAATTTAAAGCACGAAATTAAAAGATCCCTTATCTAGACTCGATCATGCATTGAACTAGAAAATTCAAGCATCAGACAGACCAAGTCTTACACATTAACAAGTCAACTGTTCTCTAACACGATAAGGGCAAGTTCCTAGAATACTTCAAGCAAGAAGAGTGGGAGATGGTCATAATACAGGTTCTCACACACACATTTGGTCAAGCAAAAGCACCACATCAATCTCACCATATGGAAGAAGGTAAGCAATCCAAGAAGATATTAGGCAATGTGAAAAGTTAATTGCCAATGAGAATGGGAAGCAGTGAAAGAGTGAAAACAAAGCACAATCACCACCCATTAAACGACAAGAACTCAGTTAACCAACATGCATGCATTGTCACGAAACCACCCCACACTTAAACTGGACATTGTCCTCAATGGATCAAAACAGAATGGGGATGATACAGTGTACCTGGAATTGGCTAATGGGAGGGTGAGGAGACAAGGTGAGCACCAATGATGACGACCTACACAATCAACAAACACAAAAGGAACAAACAGCACATGCAAAACTGACTCAAAAATTCAAAACAGACTCCAGACATGGGCTGCCTCCCATGAAGCGCTCTTTCTTTAACGTCTTTGAGCTAGACGATACCTGGAGAATTAGCAGTCTCCATCCCATCCAAGCAGATCCTTGTAGTTCATGTCATCTCCAGACTTCAAGTAGAGGTGATCTGGGAACTGAACTTGAATACTTCCCCATTGTGGATGAGTGAATGGAATGACACCCATATGAGAGGCATGAATCTTTTTCTGGTTGTCAAACCTAGGTAACTCTTCCTTCTTCTTTTCTTGCTCAACCATCATCAACTCTTGGCGACGCCGCTTCCTTTTTCTCCTACTAAGGCGCTTCCGCTTTGTTGTCTTAATAGGTTCAGAGTCATCCGTAGTCGTCTCATCAGAAGAAAGCATGGAGTTTACATTTTGACTAGTTGAAGCACTAACAGCTTTAATCTCTTCAGTAGGAAGGGGCACAGATTCAATCAGAGGGGTAGGAGTGGTGATGACCGTACCCATCGAAGGACTGAAAAACTCATCGTCATCCGAGCTCGGATAAAAAGAAGTTCCTTCTTAATGTGCTGATATGCCTCTTCAGCCTCTTGGAGTTCCTTGCACTGCTCTTCAACTGTCTTCACTGTTAACTTGAATTCCAAGTCCCACAACCCATCACTAAGCTCTTTCACCTTGCTAGACAAGTACTCAATTGCTCTTTTCTGCTTATGCAACCCATCTTCCAATACTTCTTTCTTCTTTCGCACATACGCCTCCAACATATCAAATCTTGCATTGGTAGTGGTCTCTAATGCGTGAAATCTAGTCTGAATCACCTTCGTCAAACTACTAAATAAATCCTCAACACTTGATGTTTGTTTGTCAGGCTGAGAGGCTTGATTAAGATGATCGCTAATTTCTTGTTGAGAACCAAGAGCATCATCATTTTCTTCCTTTAGCTTCGATAAGATGAGATCCATGTTCTCACTTATTCTCTTGAGAGAAGCGTTATTAGAAGCGTTACGAGAAGCATTCTCAGCTGCACCAGTAATAATCATCTTGATCAACTCCTCAGTCCTGGAAGGACTAACTTGGTGTGTTGAGCCATAAGATTCAGGTTCTTCATAATAGCAGGATTGATCCTGTTGGTCTGAATAACATGGATCCTGCATACTCCAGCTGCCAGAGTTACCATAATCACCACTATACTCTTCATAAGAACCAACAAAGGCTGGAGGAGAGGCTTGAACCGATGGAGAACGATGATATTCTAGCTCCCCAAGAATAGCTGCAAGTTTTGCTTCAATATCCATACCCTGTCCTGCAAACAAAGTAGAAAAATCCAAGCAAACAACCAACACAAAGTAGAAAATGAAATATGAACAAGATGGAGGTATGAAGCAAACTATAAAAAATCAAATAGGTACAAACAAGAAAGCACAAACTGAGCTAGTAATCCTAAACCTTTACTGAAGTCAAGTAATGTCCCCGGCAACGGCGCCAATTTGATGACGAGGTTTTTAGGCCCGAGCACCAAATAAACCTGAGAGTTCTCAGAGTCGTATTCCCACGGGTCTACTCAAGCTACCTTACTCAGTTTAGTTTTGCTAGTCAGCGAAATCGTTTTTTTCGAAGATTTGATTAATTATAAAAATGTAGAAACTAACAACCAGCTAAAACACAAATAAAAAGTAGGATCAACGGTGGGGAAGAGGTCTTGCTTGGGTTTGTATCCTTCTAAGAAATTATGAGAAAATGCAGCTACAGAACTGGCAGGACATGGATGACAATCAGTTTCAGGTTCTTAAGGTTGGGTCGGTCAACTCTACAACCAAGAACCACCTGCAACACACCCTAACTCGCATTCAACCAACAATCCGATAGCAAACTGAACAGAAAACCCTAAAATAGGTAAACTGCAGAAAACCTCGAATTACAGGGAAGTCTAAGAACGGAGGGACAAGATAATAAAATAGATCATCAATCATCATTAATCCACAATCCAATTCAACGTATCAACTCATAATCTCAAAGAAATCAACAAAACCCAAGCAAGAAAAAGAAACCTAGCTACTCATGAGATTAATCAAGAAGAAAGCTGCAAACCGCCGATTCATCAAAGTTAGCATTGATTCCACCGCTATTAACAAGTTGATCTTCAAATAATTAATACTCTCGCTGCTAATCCTCATTGCTTTCCCCCAATCATGTGCTGTTCTCCCTCTCTCTCTTTCTTTATTTCCTCAATTTCGTACCTCCCTGCTCCTGTGATAACTAATTCACCAAACCAATTTCTCTCCACTGTTGCATTTGGGATTAAAATGGGATGATGGATGGATGATTGAAGATGATATGATGATGATGGTGGCGGCACAGTTCTTCTCCATGGCCAAAGGCGAATGCCCCTCTCTTTTTCCCCTCCTTTTCGTCTCCTCCAAATCCCTCCTCCTGACAACATTTAATTATAATTATGGGCTGAAGTTGATCAACTATGATGGCCCAAGTTGATGATGATGGCCCAAGTTGTGATCTAAATGAATAAGATGGGATGGGATGATGGGAGATTAATAAGTCTAAGCCCACTTTCTGTTCTACTTTCTCCAAGTCGTGTACTAATGAAATAATGATGGGTCTCGATGATTGGTGTTGCTTGTTGTGTTTCGGTTCGATCTCCAACGTCGTATATATCCTGAAATACATCAAAATATACAAAATCACTAGAAGAGTATGAGAATAGGAAAAAATTGAGCAGAATTCTGCCCACTGGAACACAAATTAGCGTCGGTCGGACCTATAATAGCGTCGGTCACGACCGACGCTAAATTCCCTACAGGTCAACGCATTGTTGACCAGCTAACCGCGTTTTAGCGTCAGTCTGGTAATTTAGCGTCGGTCATAAATACAGACCGACGCTAAATGCTGACCACTCGGTCCGGTTGGTGGTTTGACCGGAGCAAATTAGCCTCGGTTGGCACACGTTTTAGTGTCGGTTACCAAACGACCGACGCTAAGTTTTAGCGTCACCGAATCTGGCGTCGTCTTGCCGACCGACGCTAAAACGCGTGTATGACCGACGCCAAATAGTGTTTTTTTGTAGTGTGAACATTCGAAAGTTCTTGAACCACATGCCTCCTTCACTCTTTGGTTTAGTAAGAATCGATGCTTTAGTCCAGTGAATTGACTTTTTTGTCATCGATCCCCCCCCCCCCACAAAAGAACGCTTTGAGTCTTGAATCCATTTTGTTAGTTATGTCCTTTGGTAGTAGGAAACATGACATGATGTACATAGGTATGCTCTGGTACACTGACTTCAGGAGAGTTTCTCTGCCTCCGTGTGATAGGCTTAGGCTTTTCCACGATTGTCCCAATTTTTCCATTCTAGTAAGGAGAAATACGAACACTTCCTTTTTGGATCTACCCCATTTTGACGGAACCCCTAGATACTTTCCAAATTCTGCTGAAGCTTGGATTCCCAAGTTGGTTTGGATAAACTCTTTTAGTCTGTTTGGGGTGTGACGGTTGAACATTATCGTTGATTTCTCTGGGTTAGTTACTTGCACTGTCATCCTTGCGTAGACTTCCATAATAGCTCTTATATTCCTAGCTTCCGTTACCGATGCATCTCCGAAGAGGATTGTGTCATCCGCGAACAGAACGTGGGTTAAGGTTGGGCACCTTTCATTTAGTTTGAGGCCCTTAAGACTCCCTTCTCTAACTCCTTTCTCAATAAGAAATGAAAGGATATTTGTGAGGATGACAAAGAGGAACGAAGATAGGGGGTCTCCCTGTCGAACCCCTCTGGACGGTTGAAACGTCGTGGTGGGGGACCCATTGACCATGACCGAGAAGTTGACCAATTTTATGCACCCGTTGATCCAATTGCACCATCTATCCGAAAATCCCATCTTTCGTAAGATAAGTTCCATTTCCAATCCACCATGTTGTAGGCTTTTCTCATATCCATCTTTATCATCATATCCCATTTAAATTTGCCCGATATATTCTTGAAAAAGTGTATGACTTCATGCACTATCATAACATTGTCTTGGATGGCCCGTCCCCTGTGAAAGTTGCTTGCATTTCAGAAACAATTATTGGTAACCATCTCTGGAGTCTTGTTGCCATGATCTTCGATATAATTTTGTAGTTAAAGTTGCAGCAACTGATCGGTCGAAATTGAGATATTTCCTCTGGGTTTGGAATTTGTTTCCCCATTGTTTGACCACATTGTATTGTGTTTTGAGTGCCTTTTGCAATGTTTTTCACATTTTGTTCTATTGTCGTCCTATTACCACTAGTGTCTCTTGTAGTGTTTTGTGGGTATATTTCAGGCTCTGACCTGATACTAGGGGTAAAACCAAAGCCAAAGGTCCACACCCGAGAGAAAACAGAGCTCAAACGAGGGAGATATAGTCGAAGCAAAAAAGACGATTTGTGCAGGGTACATGGCACCACATTGTGTAGGGTTGTATGACGTGCACCTTCCCAACACTATAAATATGCTCGTATTTGAGTGTTTTGGGACAATTCTTGTTTTAACACCTCTGAGTTCTATTACCCACTATCACACAAACCCTATAATATAGACTTTTGGAGCTGAAATGAGCTGAATTGAAGGCATTGGAGGTAGGATTGAAGCTTGCAAACCTTGGGAGAAGTGCTTACAAGTTGAGGATTGAACATCCTAAGAATCATTTATGGTGTGCTTGGTGATTCATCTTCCTTCTCATCCATTTAATCCATTGGCTAACTTTTTAGGGTTCATCTTGGTTGGGTAGAGTAGCTATGCTAGGATAGAGGCATGATTGTATAGACTTGCGTCATGTTTGATCTTGGATATATATATGAGGATGATTTCTAGACTTGCTTATAGCCATTATATGCCATGATTGCTTGTTTTGGTTCATTCAATGTTGATTTGATCCATGAGAGTGTTTGGATTACATGGATTGTAGGTCTAGGGATTGAGTTAAATGTGTTTTAAGAGAGTTGGTCACCTAAATTCAATCATATTCACTTGAAATTCTCACTTGAGAATTTTATCGAACACTTGGCGTGCATATTGGTTTTCATTCAATTGAATATCGAAAGGCTAATTGGATGGTTACCTAGTGTTGGGGCAACGTCATGAGTGTCTTGCACCTATCCTTGTGGTCATAGAATCCTAGGAGAGGTTTTACTGTTGTGTCTTAGCATTTCATCGAATACCTAGAGTGTGTCCCTTTTCACTTGATTTGGTGTCAGAGCATACGTCATCCAGTTACAAACTTGATCTAAATCGGCTTGTTCTTTACTTTGAGTCCTTTTGAGCATGATGAATCTACATACCAAGTGAACTTTCCTTGTCTTTATTTTGAACCAATCATTTCTCTTGTTTGTCTTTGATCATATCGCTTTCTATACTTCACCTAGTAGTTGTTAGTATTTGAATGAATCAAACATCAATTTCGAAGGATTAGACTGTGTACGAACGAGTAGTAACTATTAGGAGAGTCCTTGTGGGATATGCCACTTGATTTTCAACCCCTCGAAAGGTTGTGTCAAGTCACCTATATGCGCAAGGGCTCGACCGGGGATCTACTACCACATGAATGAAATATTTAAAGATAAGGAGCTCTACAAGAAAGTGTTTGACGATGATGATAAGATGATGAACTTTAAGATGATGAACTTTATAGATGGAGAGTTCAAGTTATAAAAATATGGATTACTTTCTTGAATTTTAAACCAGGTGGGGTTAACTAGGACGTTCCTAAGAGGGAGCTTTGATTCGTTTTGAATCATATCCTTTCGTTGCTAAACTAATAGAACGAAGGGTTTGATCGTCGAACAACGGTTGCATATGACTTTGACTAGAGAGACATTGACACGATGCCCAAATCAAATGTGATACCAATATACGAATAAAAATCTGACGACAACCGACAACATGTAGTTAATGATTAAGGAAAATTCAGAGATCGACACGACGAGTAAGCTACGATGGTGCTCGTATGAAGGATTGCTCCTTCCTCTTGTTTCGGTTTATGTTTTCTCTTCTTCCTCATGTGGTATGGTCCTTCTCAGAGTTTAACTCTACTTTTTTCTCATTATGTGACCTTGTTTTTGTGAGCTTGACTCAATTTTGTCTCTCCTCTGTGAGCGTTTGTGATATGTGTTTGTTTTGTTTCGGATATGAATTTTTAGACTCTGTTTGTGCTCTTGGATGCAAAGGGAACTGCTTCGCAGTGTGCTTCTCCACGTTCATTTTCTTCATCTACCTCATTGCTTCAATGTGTTAATGATTCAAAAATGTTGTGGTCTCCTAAGTGAACTAAGGTAAGAGTTGTTGAGCTATGCCACATACATCCTTGATAGTAAAGGACTTCTCATTCTTTCGCTTTGTTCTCGCCGGCAATAAAAATGGTGTTTCTCCAAGGTGAAGATGTAAAGGCGATTGTTCTTGTTGTCAGAGCTTAGTTGAATTAGGGTTCCACTTTCATCTTTTAGGTTGAGTTTGTTCACTTGGGATGGAGAGTTTGTCAAGTCTTGTGTTGTCAAAGATATGAAGTAATAAGTTTTAATACACACACTTTTATCTTTATTTTATTCGAATTATAAAATAACAATATCAATCAATTACAAATAATGGAATAACCGATTTTACTGTCAGGAGTTGCTACGGCAAAGAAAAAAAAATAATTACCTTTTAATTAGGGGTGGCAGTCCCGACCTGAAACCCGAAAACCTACTCGTAATCGACCCGGTCAACGCTGTTTTATAACCGGACTGACCAAATAACGGGTCCAGGTCGGGCGGTTAAAAAAACCGGCCAAATGTTAGGGCGGTTATTGGTCCGCCAGATAACCGGGCCGACCCGGCCGAATGCCACCCCTATATGGATGACTTGACGAGAGTTGGGATCATCACATCATTATGTTTTAAATTTATTTTCTTCGAACTCTTAGTATTCACAATTTTGGATGTTAATTAGTTATTATTAAACAGAAGTATTTGTGTTATTATTTTGGGATTTCAGATTTTTAGTTTTCGGAATTAATTATTTGGTTAGCTGTTTAGTATTTCAGAATTAATTTTTATTAATTGTGTCACTTAATAAGTTAGTACGAACTAAATTATGAAATTAACATATCCCAAATTAAGTGCTACAATTGAAATAACAAATTATTTGGGCTACTAAAACCCATAATTATGCAGCCCAATTGGGTTTGGAAGCACTTGGGCTGCATTTGGATTCGAATTTGGGCCGCAAATGTTGGGCTTCACGCTAGGCCGGGTATAACCGTTGGTGCCCGCCTGCCCGTCGACCACGGTCACGGTAAGGAAAATAGAACCGACATGTCCGGGTCAGGCGGTTAAAAAAACCGGCCAAATATTAGGGCGGTTATTGGTCCGCCAGATAACCGGGCCGACCCGACCGAAAGCCACCCCTACTTTTAATCATTCAAGAGTCAATAATCAAATAAGCAACACAATTAATATGGTTTTTCCATACAGCAAACAAAACAATAAAAACGGCAAGGCATTGAAATTGTCACTAAAAATGAAAGAAAAGGGAATCGTACCTAGTTGCTGTACATATGGTAGTTTTGAAATTGACGTTTCATACTAATAATTTTGTTTCCCTTCTAAGTTCTTATATAATAATATAATTATATCATAAGATTTCCATTTCTACGAATTCCATTCTTTTAAATTCATCAACAACTTTTCCAATCCTTTTTTCTTTATCTTATTCAGAATCACTGATGAAGATGAAGCCGACGAAGCGACGAAGCCGACGAAGCCGACGAAGCTGAAGAGTTGTTATGATATATGTTTCGAGATAATCAGTCACTGGGTTGTTCCCACATTACTTTTCTTGTCCATGTTGCTGCTCGTCTATACGCCGTCATTATCACCGCTTTTGTCTGGCTACTTTTGGTCTCCTCTTACAGGTAGGTATTCATTCTTGACTTGAGCATATTTTATATATAGTTGGATTCTTTAAAAGTTTTCACTTGGGAAAAAGAATTAAAATTTCATATTAAGGCTCAAAATATGACCGATTGATGATATATTTTATAATTGTGAATGAAATAGATGCGTTGAGTATAACTTTCACCTTTATTTTGACACACAATTTGTGCATGTGCCGAAAAATGATACGGAATAATACTCTCTAAAAAAAAGTTATACTATCAACGCCTTTGATCATAATTAGTAAAAAAATTATAGATTATACCATAAGAATGAATTATGTAATTACATTTATATTTTTTGAATTTGTAAATGGATTTTATGGTAATTCATTAAAAACCTTTGATTTCCATGAAACTGAATTCATCTTCTTTAGGGAAATTATTAAATAAAAGGACAAATTGAAGAAAATGTTTTTATGAGTTCTTACAAATTTTTTTGGTATATATTTTGACAATTTTTAATTGACTTTCTACGTTTCATTTGTTTTTCGAACGAACAGAAGTTAATTGGACTCCAGTTCTGCAGCCATCTGTCATCAATTTCTCTCCTCCACTTGTAAAAATCACATGTGATAGGTCCCACAAAATATATAACCTATGCAAAATCACGGGCCCCACCGTAGTGGACCCCGTAACCTCCACATTTTACACTGTGGGTCCACCAATGGTTGAGAAAATCAAGGCTTACCCAAGAAAACAAGACTCCAACTCAATGAGCCGAATCCAGGAGATAACACTCACATCCGCCCCAACAATAGGCCCAACGTGCCAAGCCCATCACGGTGACCTCCCGGCTGTGGTATTCAGTGCAGGTGGATACACCGGAAACTTCTTCCACGACTTCAGCGAAGGGTTCATCCCTCTGTTCATCACCGTCAACACGCTCTTCCCCGCTGACCGCGGCGAGTTCATCCTCATCGTATCCGAAGCTCGCAATTGGTGGATTCAGAAGTACTCCGACCTCCTCCAATCCTTCACCAGGCATCCGATCGTCGTCATCGGCAATCGTGCGGATGTCAATGCTTCCGACGTCACACACTGCTTTGGATCCATCGTTGTTGGGCTGATCTCCCACGGGATGGCCACGATCAACTCTAGTCTGATCCCTGGATCCTTGGACTTGTCCGATTTTCGCTACCTGTTGGAAGAAACCTATGGGCATTGGGTCACATACTGGGTCCACAACTCATCCATGACCCACAATAATGATAGGTAAAAGTTTTTCATATTTTGAGGTGTAATGTATTATATCTATGTTTTCTTATAAATGTAAAGTTTTTTAAAATTCGTTAATGTATAACATATATAGTGTCTCAAACAGTCAAGAATCTACGACCATGGGGATAAAATCGAAGAGACCTGGATCGCAAAGCCCAAAGATGGTACTAATCAGCAGGCCGAAGGAGGTAGGGAGGGCAATTTTGAATGAGGAGGAGGTGAGGGCGGCAGCAGAGGAGGTCGGATTTGAAGTGGTAATGTTTCAACCAAGGACGAACACATCAGTGCAAGAGGCATACAGACTGATTGATTCGGCAGACGCGGTATTTGGAATGCACGGGGCGGCAATGACACATTTATTGTTCATGCGACCAAGGGCAGTATTCGTGCAAGTGGTGCCGTTGGCGGCGGAGTGGGCGGCGGAAGTGTGCTACGGGAGTCCGGCGAAGGCAATGGGGCTGCAGTATATGGAGTACAGGATCACGGCGAATGAGAGCAGTCTAGCTGAGAAGTACGGGTTGGAGAGCTTGGTAGTGAAGGATCCGATAGCTTTTGGTGGTAAGGGTTGGGGGAAGATGAAGATCTATTTGAAAGAGCAAGATGTGAGGATTGATTTGGTTAGGCTTAGGGTTTATTTGAAGGAAGCTTATGGGAAGGCTTTGGAGTTTATGAGGAACAAAAGGGCAGTAGATTATTCACCCAGGCTACATAGGCTAATTTTGGTGGGTAAATTTCAAAATAATAATCTTTCGATGATATAGTCGTTAAAAAATGTAGTTTTGTTGAATTATAATAAAAGACTATTGGAAAGGGTAGCTAAATTAACCGCAAAAGCAGGTTAGTGAAAAAAAAAAATTTCTTCGCTCTCTCTTCTTCCTGCACCGTCGTTGTTTTCGCCGTTTTCCGATGGTGGAACCGGCACCCATTCCGGGCACGGATCCGTCGTCAACACCGCTCAAGACTGTGAAGCGGGCTCGTGTGTCGGATGTCGATGGTATCCAAAGCGCTCTGGCCAAGGAGACCGAGAAATCACAACCGATGAGTCCTCTGGCTTCCCAATCGTTCAGAGACAAGGTCGCCACTTTTTGGACCCAGGATGTTGTGGGATCAGTCGAGCCTCTGTCCGATGAATCGAACGCCGAGGGGAAGAAGATGATCCGACGTGCCCGACGATTCAGATTCTTGATGATGTTAAGGTTCGCGTTCGTCGGAAGTTCCATAATGTTGTCATCATCAATACTCTTGGCAAGAGTTTCCCCTATACTTATATGAGCAAGAAAATCCCACAACTTTGGGCAAAGCAAGGAGGTGTGGAGGTGTTTGACATCGGTTGGGGGTTTTACGTCGTTCGTTTTGAGACGATTGCAGACCAAGAACGTGCTATGTTTGGAGGCCCCTGGATGGTGGGAGATCACTACGTGGTGCTCCAAAATTGGAGACCATATTTCCGGCCAGAAGACACATCTCTTTCAACCCTCCGAGTTTGGATTCGTCTGCCAGGTCTCCCCATTGAGTATTTCGACGCAACGGTGCTTTCCACTATTGGGGACAAGATTGGCAAGACCATTCGGATCGACCATACAACTCTTCAAGGGAACAGGGGAAACTTCGCACGGATCTGTGTGGAGGTTGACCTCTCGAAGCCGCTCCTGTCTAAATATCAGCTTGAGGAGAAGGGTTCGCCGTATTGAGTATGAGGGCCTTCATACAATTTGTTTTTCTTGCGGCTGCTATGGGCACCAACAGGAGAATTGTACGGTTTCGAAGGATGCGGAGGATGTAACGGTCGATGTGTCGTCGTTCGATAACCCTATTTTCCGCCACGATTCGGGGAGCGAGGCTCGACCGGAGGTCACCGAAGAGTTTGGTCCCTGGATGATAGTTAAACGTGGCCGTCGTCGGGGCGGTCAGGTGAAGAAGGAGGCCTCACCGCCGGCAGGAGTTGAGAAGCCGACGGATGAAGTTGGAAAAGGTAATCATTTTGGTGTCTTTAATGAGGAGCAGATTAAGGAAAGCGAAGTTATTACTGCCCCAAATGAAGAGGAGATTATGCCTACTACCCCATTTTCACAATCTGCTGAGGTGGCAAAGGAAAATCAGGATCCTAATTCTAAGGGGAACAACGGTCAGAAGGCTTCTTTCTCCAAGCCAAATGTAAAGGAAGGTATCCCGGCTGGATCGGACCCCTCCAAGTTGGCGAGCAAGGCTGGATCTTCTTCTTGTTCCAATGAGGGCGGGCCCACCACAAATTCCTCAAAGGCCCACGTCATAACCCAAGCCAAAGTGCTATGGCTAAAGTCAAACAATCGGGCAAAGAAGGAGCGGGGAAGTCGGAGCAGGAACTTCCCGCTCATCAATCTACACCCATTAGGAAGAAAACTACCAAAGGAGGGAGCAAGCTACCTGCAGATGGCGGTAAAGCCAAGAGAGACTCTTCTCATCAACAAGGAAAACTCATAAATGCCAGCCAACCTTCAACAGCTGACATGGATGTGGATGCTAACCAAGGTGGTGTTAGTTCGAACCCCAAGGAGCCTCCCAGCTCCATGGAACTGTTCTAAATCAGGGAGTCTTCCTTTTCCTTTTTTTATGTCTTCATCAAATATTTTTGCCTGGAATTGTCGTGGTGCAGGCCACAAATCGTTTATCTCGTCTTTTAAGTTTTATAACCGTACCAACCGTTTTTCTATTGCAGTTATCGTTGAGCCTAAAATTAGCCAAACTAGAGCGGAGAAAGTTATCCAAAAAATGGGGTTTGCAGCCTCGTTCAGAGCTGAAGCAATTGGGTTTCGGGGGGGAGTTTGGTTATGCTGGGATCCGTTGGTGGTCTCCTTTGACATTATCGAGTTTGATTCGCAGTTCATTCATGCTAAGGGTACGAATGGTGATGGCTCGCTCTTCTTCATCACTGCAGTTTATGCTAGTCCGCGTCCAACCTCTCGTGTCCTCCTTTGGGATGCCCTGAAGAGGCTGGCTGGGAGAATTTCTGATCCTTGGGTGGTAATAGGAGATTTCAACTCGGTCCTTTCTTCTGAGGATAGAGTTGGCGGTTCGCCTTTCAATCGAGCTAGGAATAAATCCTTTATTGACACAGTTGACGTGTGCGGCCTTCTCAACATCCCGTTCTCCGGCCCCAAGTTTACCTGGTCAAGGAACGCTTTGCAAGTTCGTCTTGATAGAGCCTTGGTTAATACAGCTTGGATGCAAAGTTGCCCGGAGTCCTCTGTTCTCCATCTTACTAAGATTAAGTCTGACCACCGTCCGATTTTGCTTTGCCCGTTTGCACAGGTGTATTCCCCCAACTCTAAACCTTTTCGCTTTGTTGCGGCTTGGCTATCTCATGTTAGCTTTAATCATGTTCTCTCTAACAAATGGCGTGTAGGTTCTGACCTACCGGACGCGCTTGCTAAGCTCACAGACGATCTGAAGTCATGGAATAAATCGGTTTTCGAAAACATCTTCAATCGTAAGAAGCGACTTGAGGCTGAACTCAATCTGGCGGAGCGGTGGACAGCTGCTAACCCCTCAGAGCTGAATAGACATAACGAGAACCTTATCCGGACCAAGCTGGAACTGGTTCTCTGGCAAGAGGAGCTTTTGTGGGTTCAAAAGTCTAGAGCTAATTGGGTGGGGGAAGGAGACCGTAACACTAGGTTCTTTCACCTTTCTACTCTCAAAAGGAGGTCGGTTAACAGGATCAAGAGGCTTAAGGATCAGGATGGTATTTGGATCGATGACTCGGAGCGTCTGTTAAGTATGGTTACTGATTACTTTGCTGATTTTTACCAAGGCTCGACCCCTGGAGTTTGTGTGATTAGGGGTTTCTCTGGCAATATTCCTGCTGCAGAAAGAGCCTTATTGGATCGTGGCTTTACCGCCCATGAGGTGAGAATAGCTGATAAAAGCGATTTTACCAAGGTCGTATTCCACGGGGTCCTCTCATAAACCAATACTCACACTTCTCATAGACGGTCTAGACATTTGAAATTGGTTTGGTTTGATCGAGAAAATCAGAAACAAAGGCAAAGAAATGCAATACTAACAAAGATTAAACAAGAGAGAAAGGTGGTTCAAATCAAAGACAAAGGGGGCTCTCTTGGTGGGTAGTTTCATCACGCTCAAGAGGACTAATTGAACAAACAAGCCAATCAAGATCGAGTTTGCATTCGGATGGCCATGCATTTCACTTCTATAGACTCAATGCACTCTCGTAGCACCAAAATCCTATCCTAATACCACTCGACTTAGGCTCTCGCTCTCAAGCTAAGTGAAAAAGGATGCATTCTAAGTGTTTGATGAAATGCCAAGACACAAGACCCTCTCTTAAGACTCTATGACCACGAATTTGGCTCCAAAGTGGCAACCGGACAACAAAATGACACTTTGCACAAAACTTCAATAAAAGCATATAAGTCATGTCATTTCACGAATAAACACGGGCATTTCATAGGTCATTCATAAGCTTAAAATGCACTAATTAAAGTCATATCAAAATTCCCCTACGACTAACCTTTTGCTTGTCCTCAAGCAAATGAACTAGGATACACTCAGGTTCACAAATGACAAGATCGATCGAATTGAGATTCAAGTTCCCACAAGTCAAGAACCGAATGAGTCTACGATAGAGGAATTTGACATTCAATCAAGATCATGCACACAATCACAGCACAACATTCTACTTCTACCGAAAAAGAATCACACCAAACCTCAAAATCCCCCTACGACTAGAACAAGCATTGTCCGCAATGATCAAGAGAGAGAGAGGATAAGGTGGAACGAATATACCGTGCGGTGAAGAAGAGAAGCCGGAGATGGAATCCCGGGTCAAGTAACCTGTTCAGGACGAGGACCTGAATCAGGGGTACCTGTAGAAAACAAGGGAGGGCACACCACTCAAACACAACCCATAGTCGACAAGATGAGAGTACGGATGAGATGCGAGATCCAACAACATAACAAGTGCAAAGCCAAAATGAAAAGAGAAAATCAGAAGTCAAACACAACAAAACATGCAGTCATAAACAAGAATAAAAGAAAGGAAAAATCCAAAGTCCTGAGAAGTGGTGAGTGATCCTGTGGCTCTCAGTGGGGTGGTGGTCGTGGGTGCCCAGGCCACTGTGACCATGGATGGTAGCCGTCAAACGGGGGAGGCGGTGGAAAGACTGCCCAAGTGCTGGAGGGGCCGGACTCAGATGGAAGCTCTCCTGTAGTAGTAGGACTGATGCTGCTGCCAGTACTGAGAATGCTGAATCTGAGTAATCTGGATACCCTGAAACTGCTGAACCTCATGCACCTGAGCAAGCTGCTGTCCATAGAACTGCTGGCTCTCAAAGTCCCTAGCGTTGTACGCCTCTAGGTTCTGAACTCTCCTGTTAAGGTCCTGTATCGCCGCACTGTCTCTCCTCTGTCCCTCACGAATATCCTCCACTACGGTCGTGAGGCGACCCATCCCCGAGATAAGCTCATGAAGCGGAGTAGGGTCGATCTCTACATCCTCCTCATCACTGTCATCATCTAAGACCCGACAAGTCGGAGCCAGAAGGTCTGTGATCTGAGCTGTAGGTAGGACAATCCTCAAGAGAACTGGTCGAGGCTCGACAAATGCTGGAGCAGGACCAAAAGCATCAAGGCACTCATACCCACGCACCAACCTGGTCACAAATCCTCCTCCCAGCAGAACACCAGTAGTGTCATTAGCTTGTATCTGAAGGAGGGCTCCTAACACTAAATCACCTAGATGCAGCTTGATGCCCCTCTCCAAGCAATAAAAGAGAAACAAATCTCTAACTGAGACTACACCTGGAGAGGAGGATGACTTCCTGTGGGTGATGGAGTGCCGGAAGAAGTGATGGAGGAGCTTCAGCATAGGCCGATCCACTTCTGTGACCTTGGATGAGCGAGCTGAATAACCTCTAGTCCTCGGTGCAATTTCCTTGAAGAATGCACTCTTGGCGTCCCCCGCAAGAGAAATATGAGAGCCAACCCAGAGAGCTCGCCACTTTGAACCTTCACCCACTCATAGAACCCAAGGCGGTATCCAAACTCGTCAATGGAGCACACACGCGCCATCCCGCCGAGCCTGAAGCGCACACAAACCTCACTAGTGGTCTCGTGACACTCCACGGTGAGAGTGCTCAAGAACTCCTTTGTAGGCCACTCATACGCCCTCTCGTCAACCTCCAAGAGCGGCCAAATACGGCTCCATCAGCCAAAGTCTTCAAAGCATCCAACCAACCATCATGACTCTGCAACCCCTCAAAATCAAATCTACCCTGCCTCGCCACGGCCATCTTGCCATAACCTGATAACGACTGTAAGCCCGATCCCTGGGGTCGAAGTCGAAGATCCTCTGAACCACTGACTCAGGAGGGTCGACGCCACGAGGAGCTGGAGGCGGCGAAGGCGACCGTGGTGGAGGAGCAGAAGACTCCCCAGTCTGTCCCTTCCTCTTCTTGGAAGCTGGTGCCTTGGATCGCTTGGGGGCGGAGGATGAAGAAGCTGCTTTACCCTTGGGAGGCATCCTGCAAAAGAAGTGCATACAAAGAATCAACAAAAAGGCTACACTCCTAAGACAAATCCTATCAAGGCGCCTAATCATAACACATGATCAAAACATTGAGCACAATTCAAAATCATCAAGTTAAGTGCAACAACCTATGCTAGCAAAAATCAAATCATTGAATTCCAAACTTAAGCAAAAGGCATGCATCATGTATCAAAAACACGAATCGATAATATATAAGCCTAAGTCCACACAATGTAAGGAGGAATGCACAAAGTTTAAACCAATGAGTGGTGATTAACCACACCCCTCCTCACACAAAGAATGGAATTCGGTCCCCGAATTAAGCACAAGGCAATGAATAATCCAAATCGGCCAAAAATTGGTCATGAATCAATAACAGAGGAAATATCCACGGAACCACACTCACACATGTGACAATCCACACCAATCAACTAAGCACCACAACAAGTAAGATATCACAAATGTCCATTCAAAACCAAACAACCCCTCCACCCAAAACGAAAGAATAAACACACTATGCTCATCCCCCCAAACCACACTAACAAAAATCAACCACCAACTGCCACCATTTAGTTCATCAAGCAACACTAAAATCAGGACACAAGACACCTACCAACATCTGCCCAATTTAAGCTCCTAAATCACAAAACAAATTGATTCAAAACAAGCACATTACACCCCCTCCACTCAAGCAAAACTCTGGCCGATTGAAGGAACCACAATCTCTTCATCAAAACCCACAATCTGCCTATATTTAGCCCAACAACCAATTAGCCAAAATACACCCCAAACAACAATATGGCACACATCAAATCAATTCATTGCACTGAGCATAGCAAACAAGCAATGGACCACAAAACCAACCGAGTGAAGCAAGCCAACTCCCTCAATCAAACCTCCGCAATCGAATAAGCAACTGAACATTCACCCTTGGCAATTCAAATCACAACAAGGAAGCAAAACAAATCATGAAGCAAAAATGACTCAATCACCAAATGCTACCAAACCTAAACAAGCAGCCTCCCCCAAATTCAACAAACCACACCCCTCACATCAACCCATCCCCAGCTAGTAGAACAGCAACCAAATCAGAAATCCCAAATCAAATTGGAAACCTGGAATCGGGGGCTGAGATGGGAAGTTGCCGGCTGGGAGGCAGTCGGAGTTGGAGGGAGGAATCGGCGGCGACCTGGATGGAGGGAAAGAGATGGCGGCGGGTTGCTGGCAGTGGCAGGTGGGATGGAATGGGGCGCGGAGAACGGCGGCGGGATTGGGAGTGGTCGGCGGCGGAGTGGCTGGAAAAGGCGGGCCGGCTGGAGTTAGTTGATGTGGTGGCGGGCGGCGGCTGTGTGAAAGAGAGAGTGAGAGGGGTCGGGGTCGGGGGTGAGGAGGGAAGGGGATAAGGGGGGGTCGGGTGGGTCGTTTGGTTCGGTTGGTGGTGGGCCGTTGGGTCGGATGGGTGGTTTGGTTGGTCAGGTGGGTTGGTTAGGCGAAGTGGGGCCGGGTCGGATGGAGATGGGTGAACCAAAACCAAACCGAACAATGACTCAAACCGGAAAAACAAGAATCAGATGACTCAACCACTAACCAAACCGAAATAAAGTAAAGGGGAAAATCAGGGTGCACGGGGGATGCAATGTGCACGGGCATGGCACGCGTGCTGGCAGGTGCAGTGTGCACGGCGTGCATGGGTGCACGGCGTGCACCTTGGAGCTGAAAATTTTTTCGAATCCTCCTGGACAGCACGTGCACCAACCGTGCACGATACACGGCGTGCATGACGCACGGCGTGCATAGGTGCACGGCGTGCACCTCCTCAGCCTAAAATCAACTTTTCACCTCGACGAAAAATGACCAAAACACCGTCAAATCAACCCAAAACGGACCCCGAACTTCAGAATTTCAACGCCTACGAGACCACAAAGGACACCACAACAACTCAAGGACCTTGAACACCACAAAAACACACAATCACGCAATCAAATCAAGACGAAAAGACATGAAAAACCCTCGGGTTGCCTCCCGAGAAGCGCTTGGTTAACGTCTTAAGCTCGACGAAGCAAGGAACACTCAAGGCACGACCAAAGACAAGACCTCAACAGCACCTATAGTATCACTAACAACATAATGCTTAAGTCTATGGCCATTCACCTTAAAAGGTTCGGTTTGGGATGGAGAGATTACCTCGATGGTGCCATAAGGAAAAACATGAGTTACCGTAAAGGGGCCGGACCAACGAGACCTCAATTTCCCGGGAAAGAGCTTGAGCCGAGAGTTGTATAGGAGAACTTGATCACCAACTTTGAAATCCTTGCCCGGCTTCAAACGGGAATCATGAATGAGCTTCGTCCTCTCCTTGTAAAGCTTTGCATTCTCATATGCATGATGGCGATACTCCTCGAGCTCATGTACCTGAAACTTACGCTCTTCTCCTGCGAGACTCATATCAAGGTTTAGAAATTTCAATGCCCAATAAGCTCGGTGCTCGAGCTCTACCGGCAAATGGCATGCTTTGCCATAGACCATCCTATAGGGAGTAGTGCCTATAGGGGTCTTGTAGGTCGTGCGGTAGGCCCATAGAGCGTCATCAAGCTTCTTCGACCAATCTTTTCGTGATTGGTCGACCGTCTTCTCTAAGATTCTCTTAAGTTCCCTATTGGTCACCTCGGCTTGGCCACTAGTTTGAGGGTGATACGAGGTGGACATCCGATGAGTGACGCCGAACCGGTGGCATACTCTATCGAATTGCCCTTGAAAATGAGTACCTCGATCACTAATGATAGCACGAGGGGTACCAAAACGGGTGAACAACTTAACAAGAAACTTCCCTACGACTCGGGCATCATTGGTAGGCAAAGCTTGTGCCTCCGCCCATTTAGACACGTAATCTACCGCAACTAATATGTACTTGTTACCATGCGAAGTAGGAAACGGTCCCATGAAATCAATACCCCATATATCAAATATTTCTACCACTAACGAGACATTTTGAGGCATTTCATTACGGGAAGAGATGTTACCTGAACGTTGACACGCATCGCAAGACTTGACAAAGTCTTGACAATCTCGGAAGATCGAGGGCCAAAAGAATCCGGACTCAAGTACCTTGCGAGCCGTGCGATTTGCTCCATGATGTCCACCCGTAGGACCGAGTGGCAATGTCGCATGATGTCCTTAGACTCTCCATAAGTGACACATCTTCTAATCATACCATCCGAGCCAACTCGAAATACAAAAGGATCGTCCCAATAGTAATGCTTCAAATCCGCAAAGAACTTCCTTTTGTCTTGAGTGGAGAGGCCCTCCTTCAAGTCTCCACTAGCAAGATAGTTAGCCAAATCCGCGAACCAAGGTTCCTTGAACTCTAAAGTTGTTATAGCGAATAATAGCTCATCGGGGAAGTTGTCATTGATCTCTTCATTACCATTGTGTACCATTTCCGCCTCTTCCAAGCGAGACAAGTGGTCGGCGGCTACATTCTCGGACCCCTTCTTATCTCGAATCTCAATATCAAACTCTTGCAATAGAAGGACCCATCGGATCAACCTTGGTTTAGCATCGGTCTTAGATAGAAGGTACCTCAAAGCTTGGTGGTCCGTGAAGACAATAGTGTGAGAAAGTACCAAGTAGGACCTAAACTTATCAAAAGCAAACACTATGGCCAAGAGCTCCTTCTCCGTAGTTGTGTAGTTCCTTTGAGCATCATTGAGAGTCTTACTTGCATAGTATATTGGATGGAATCTCTTGTCGATTCGTTGGCCTAGAACCGCTCCAATGGCGTAATCGCTAGCATCACACATCAACTCAAATGACTTTGACCAATCCGGAGCAATGAGTATAGGGGCATTCGTGAGCTTACCCTTGAGGAGTTCAAAAGCTTGCAAGCACTCTTCATCAAACGAAATTCCACATCCTTCTCAAGAAGCCGAGTCATAGGAGTAGTTATTTTCGAGAAGTCTTTGATGAAGCGCCTATAGAAACCGGCATGCCCCAAGAAGCTTCTCACGGCTTTCACGGATGAGGGTGGAGGAAGTTGAGAGATGGTCTCCAACTTTGCCTTGTCAACCTCAATGCCCTTTTTAGAGATCTTGTGACCAAGAACAATCCCCTCATTGACCATGAAATGACACTTCTCCCAACTTAATGCAAGATTGGTCTCTTCACACCGACGCAAGACCTTCTCAAGGTTCCTCAAGCATAGGTCGAATGAATCCCCAAAAACCGAGAAGTCATCCATGAACACTTCCATGATATCTTCCACGAATCATTGAAAATGGCAAGCATACACCGTTGGAAGGTAGCGGGAGCGTTGCACAACCCAAAGGGGATCCGTCGATAAGCAAAAGTACCGAAGGGGCATGTGAATGTGGTCTTCTCGATGTCCTCCGAGGCGATCGGGATTTGGAAGTACCCAGACATACCATCCAAGAAACAATAGTACTCGTGACCGGAGAGACGCTCGAGCATTTGATCCATGAAAGGTAGAGGAAAGTGATCCTTCCTAGTGGCATCATTGAGTCGACGATAATCTATGCAAACACGCCACCCGGTGATCGTCCTTGTCGGGATAAGCTCATCCTTGTCATTAGCTACCACCGTGATCCCTCCTTTCTTGGGAACAACTTGCACGGGGCTAACCCAAGGGCTATCCGAGATAGGAAAGATAATCCCCGCATCCATAAGCTTAATAACCTCTTTCTTCACAACCTCCTTCATGTTAGGATTTAGCCTTCTTTGTGGTTGCACAACCGGCTTGAAATCTTCCTCCATAAGGATCCGATGTGAGCAAAATGTGGGACTTATACCTCGAATATCCGAGATGCTCCACGCAATAGCTCTCATGTACTTCTTGAGGAGCTCCACTAGACGGTCCTTTTGCTCGGGTAGAAGCTCAGAATTGATGATGACCGGTAGCTTAGAATCTGGCATGAGAAAAGCATACTCCAAATGTGCGGGAAGAGGCTTGAGCTCAAGAGTAGGTGGTTCTTCATAGGAGGTCTTTACCCTTTCCACCTTCGGGAGAGCAACAAAAACCGTTTCACCCTCTAACTTGTCTCTCCCTTCATCAAGGTAAGCCACTTGAGCTTTTAACTCCGGGGTACCTAAATGTTCCTGCACATCCGTTCTAAGGCAAACATCCAAAGAATCTCGACACACGAAGTTAGAAATACTACACACACTAGCCGAAGCAATAGTATCACAAGAGTACTCTAAATCATCTTGTGCGTGAGCAAACTTTATGCCATCGGCTATGCAAAATGTGACACTCTCTTGTCCTACTCTCAATGTCAATTTTCCGTCATGCACATCAATCAAAGCACGAGAAGTAGCTAGGAATGGTCTACCAAATATCAATGAGACATCCACATCATCGGTATCTATGACCGCAAAGTCAACTAGGAAGACAAAAGGGCCTACTTTAACTAGCACATCATCAACAATCCCCCTAGGACTCTTGGTCGACTTGTCCGCAAGTTGAATGTACATACGAGTAGAACGAAGATTAGACAACCCTAGCTTCTCAAATATGCAATAAGGCATGACATTGATACTAGCACCTAGATCCGCAAGACCATTAGCAAGAGAAATATTACCAATAGCACAAGGGATAGTAAAGGTACCCGGATCCTTGAGCTTTTTGGGTGGACTTTTGAAGAGAACGGCGGAGCATTCCTCATTAAGGTGGACTAGAGATGTCTCCGGTAGCTTTCTCTTGTTGGTGTAGAGTTCCTTCATGAACTTAGCATATTGGGGCATCATAGTCATTGCTTCGAGAAACGGAAGAGAGAATTGCATTTGACTAATCCGCTCCACAAACTTCTTGAAAACCTTCTCAAGGCCATCCTTCTTCAATCGAGATGGGTATGGAGGCTTAGGCTTGTATGGAGATACAACCGGTGCGAGAGGAGAGACCGGTGGTGTACTCGATGTAGCCTTACTAGGTTCCTTGGCAACCTTAGTGCTCACATTACCCGTAGGAGGTTCGACTTCAACCTCAACTTCATCCGAAGGAGGATCATTAATATCATCATCATCAACCATTAGATTAGGATCTTGTACCTTTTTAGAGTCAATTGGGGTAGAGGTTGTATCTTGCAAGGGTCTTCCACTTCTCAAGGTCACTACCTTGCAATGCTCCGGACCTTTGGGGTTGATCTCGGTATTGGAAGGTAAAGAGCCCGAAGTTCTCTCCGAAAGTGCCTTAGCAATATGACCCATTTGATTCTCCAAATTTGCAATTGAAGCTTGTTGATTCTTGATAAGTTGAATCATTGCCGCATTGGTGTCTTCTTGGGAGATTGTAGAACCACCCTCTTTGTTTTGAGAAGGCTTGGTGAAACCGGGCGGCCCATTACCCTTATGATTATACATCCCCGGTGGATTAGAACCTTGCTCACCACCTTGGTTACCTTGATTTTGGTTGTCTCCTTGGTTACCTTGGTTTTGGTTTCCCCCTTGGTTCCATTGGTTGCCTTGCTTTTGATTTCCCCATTGATTACATAGGTTTCCTCCTTGGTTACCTTGATTGTACCCCTTGTAACCTTGGAATCCTCCTTGATTACCTTGGTTGTAACCCTTGTTATAACCACCACTTTGATTACCTTAGCCTTGGTACCCTTGGTTAGGCTTGTTGTACCCACCTCCTTGGTTCCAAGGACGGTTGTAGTTACCCCCTTGATAGTTCCCTTGAGGGTTGAAGTTACCATGGAATCCTTGACCTTGTGCAAAGCTTACTTCCTCAATGTTTTCATCTTGGTTAGGCTCGGAAGTAGCGGAAGGGCATACATTGACATCATGGCCTTGGCCTCCACAACATTCACAACAAAATACCGAAGCAACCGGTGGATTACCCACTTTAGATGGCTTAGGGGAGTCTTAGGCATACTAAGATTGCTTACTTGTGAAGCCATGGCGTCGATCTTAGACATAAGGAGAGCGATCATTGGATCATCTTCATCTCGGTGCCCCGGTAACTTAGGCTTCTTCCCATAGCTAGACGACTCCTTTGGTGCATCAACACTTACGGACCGAGAATCATAGTGCGTGTCACTTCCATACTTAGACTTAGGAGGTTGTTGTCGAGACCAACTCCTTGTCTTGTTGGCCATCTCCGCGAAGAGTTCTAGAGCATCTTCGGGAGTGAGCATCCTTAAGTCACCTCCGGCGGCTTGGTTGATCATCCTTGTATTCTCAAAATCAAGGGACCTAGCAAAGATGTCCGCCAAGCTCCATTCGGCGAAGTTGTGATGAGGACAAGACCGAAGAATGGCTTGGAACCTATTCCAAGTCTCATGGAAGAGCTCTCCGTTGTGTTGTGTGAAGTGGTTGATACGATCTCGGATTGCATCCGTCATATAAGGAGGAAAGAACTCTTCGAGGAAAGCTTCGGCTAGGCCCTCCCATGTGGTGAAAGCTCTACTCGGTTGGTTCTCCAACCATGACTTGGCTCTACCTTTGAGGGAGAAGGGGAAAAGTCGGAGTCGCACACAATCCGGGTGAACTTGATCATTCTTCACCGTATCACATATCTCTAGGAAGTCCTTCAAGTGTCTAGACGGGCACTCTCCATCTATACCGTTGAACACCACTCCGTTCTGTACCATCTAAATCATATTAGGCTTCAACTCGAAGTTTCTTGCATTTACCGGTCTTCGCACGATGCTCGAGGCTGCCCCTTCAAGGGTTGGGCGAGCATAATCAGCTAGTGTGCGCCTCGCACCCCTTTGCGATTGATCGTCTTCATTGGTGCGATGTGAATGTTCCGAATGGTTATCTTCATCCTCGTGATGAGACATAGTGTGGTGTGAGATGCGATCAACTTCTTCTTCTTCAACTGTAGGAGGTGGGGAAGTGGTAGGTGACTCGAGCACTTGTTCTAGTCCTTGGATTCGTGCTTGAAGACGAGCTGAACGCCTCATGCACTAACCCAAATCTCCTGCAAACAAGCACAACAAACACACCCGAGTAATACAACGATGCGGGATAATAAAGTAAACAAAGAGCAACAAGGAAGCAAAAAGTAAAGCGGAAGGAAGTGAATAGATCGGTCCACTACTAAGTGCTTTCAAAGGAATGAGAGAGTCCCCGGCAACGGCGCCAAAAACTTGATAAAAGCGATTTTACCAAGGTCGTATTCCACGGGGTCCTCTCATAAACCAATACTCACACTTCTCATAGACGGTCTAGACATTTGAAATTGGTTTGGTTTGATCGAGAAAATCAGAAACAAAGGCAAAGAAATGCAATACTAACAAAGATTAAACAAGAGAGAAAGGTGGTTCAAATCAAAGACAAAGGGGGCTCTCTTGGTGGGTAGTTTCATCACGCTCAAGAGGACTAATTGAACAAACAAGCCAATCAAGATCGAGTTTGCATTCGGATGGCCATGCATTTCACTTCTATAGACTCAATGCACTCTCGTAGCACCAAAATCCCTATCCTAATACCACTCGACTTAGGCTCTCGCTCTCAAGCTAAGTGAAAAAGGATGCATTCTAAGTGTTTGATGAAATGCCAAGACACAAGACCCTCTCTTAAGACTCTATGACCACGAATTTGGCTCCAAAGTGGCAACCGGACAACAAAATGACACTTTGCACAAAACTTCAATAAAAGCATATAAGTCATGTCATTTCACGAATAAACACGGGCATTTCATAGGTCATTCATAAGCTTAAAATGCACTAATTAAAGTCATATCAATAGCTGTCAAGGAGATGGGAGCGCTTAAAGCTCCGGGCAAAGATGGCTTCGGACCCATTTTTTATCAGAAATGTTGGGATACTGTGGGCTCTGAATTTGTCAGTTTCATCTGCAGATGCTTTCGGTCCCCAGATTTGATTGCTTCGATTAATGAAACTCTTATCACTCTTATCCCCAAGAAGCAGAATCCGGCTTTGGCTAGTGATTTCAGGCCCATCAGTTTGTGCAACGTGACCTACAAGACGATTACTAAAGTCATTGCCAATAGAATCAAGAAGCTTATGCCGGCGCTTACACATCCGTCTCAAACAAGCTTTGTACCGGGGCGTCATATTATTGACAATATTCTTATGGTTCAGGAGGTGGTTCATTCGCTCCGCTCTTGGAAAGGGAAGAAACGTTACATGGTTATTAAGATTGATCTGGCCAAGGCTTATGATAAAATCGAGTGGAGTTTCGTTAGAGATACCTTAGTCCATGCGGATTTCCCGGACCATCTCATTGAGGTCATTTTGGCTTGTATCTCTTCGTCGTCCTTCCAAGTTCTGTGGAACGGGAGCTGTTCTGACCCTTTTACTCCCAGAAGGGGTCTCCGCCAGGGCTGTCCTCTTTCTCCGTATCTTTTCACTCTCTGCATTGAAAGGCTGAGTAAAATGATTTTATCTGCTGTTGAGTATGGGTATTGGACTCCGATTAGACTTGTTAATGGAGGAACTCCGCTGTCTCATTGTTTCTTCGCGGATGATCTTATCCTGTTTGGGGAAGCTAGCATCAGTCAAACCAACATTATTCTGGATACGCTTGATCGTTTTTGTGAGGCTTCGGGGCAAAGCATTAATAAGGGCAAGTCCAAAGTGTACTTCTCCAAAAACACCTCGAGATCGCTTTCGAATGAAATCACCAGGTCACTTAGAATCGACGCCACTCAAGATCTGGGGAGATATTTGGGAGCTCCTATTCTCCATGGTAGAGTTACTAAACATACTTATGACTACCTCCTGGATCGTCTTGACAAGCGTTTGGCAGGATGGAAAGGGGAGAATCTCTCGCTGGCTGGGCGGGTTACGCTTGCGTCTTCTGTCCTTAACGCTCTCCCTTGCTATATTATGCAAACTGCGCTCCTCCCGGTTTCTCTGTGTGACAAAATTGATAGAAGAATAAGGAATTTTATTTGGGGCTCAAGTGAGGGAAACAGAAGAATTCACAATGTTAACTGGGAGACTGTGTGCAGACCTAAGGATCATGGTGGATTAGGGTTGCGGAGTGCTAGGGATTTAAACAAGGCATTTCTCATGAAACTTGTTTGGAGTTTGGTTTCCTGGCGGATGAGCTCTGGGTCAGAGTCTTGATTACTAAGTATATGACGCTCACAGATAATGGATACATGCTTGCTCGCAATAAAGGTTTCTCGAATGCTTGGAGAGGTATTATGAAGGTTTGGGATCATGCCCATAATGGTATTCATTGGAGCATTCGTGATGGCCGAAATACTAAGTTCTGGACTGACCGTTGGATTGATAGCGGTGTTGTGCTTATTGACCACGCCATTAACTTGCAAGGAGTCGACTCGTCCCTTTCTGTTGCTGACTTTTGCTCTAATGATTCCTGGGATTTGCAGAAGCTTAGAACTGTTTTGCCTGAGAATTTTGTCTTGCAGGTCTACGGAATGTCTCCTCCTAAGGCTGGCTGTGGAAGTGATTGCAGAACTTGGGGGCTTGAAGATGATGGAATCTTTTCGGTTAAATCAGCTTATTGTATGTTGAGGGAGCTTGACGAGAGCGATAACGGGAGCAATTGGAGCAAGATCTGGAAGTGGGAAGGCCCTAACAAGATAAGGCATTTCATGTGGCTGCTGATTCATGAGAAGCTCATGACGAATGTGGAAAGGGGAAGACGAAGACTCACTGATGATGTGGGATGTAAACACTGCAGTGGCGAGAGAGAAGACCTGGATCATACTTTCCACCGCTGTGATTTCGCCCAGCAGACTTGGTCTTGTATCCTGCCACAAGTGACTCAAGGGAATCTGTCGGACTTGGAATTCAAAGAGTGGTGGCTTGCTTGCATCAGCAACTCTACGATCTGCTCGACCTTTGGTTTCACGTTGTGGCTGTTATGGCGCCGGAGAAATAGTTTGATTTTTGACAGCACTGTTCTGAGCGTGGAGGCGATTGTCAATCAGGTTTCGTTCTGGGTTCAATTCTCATCGTCTTGCTGGAAGACCCGTCGGTTGGGCCGAGAAGCGCCGAGATCTGCTCGGCAGACCCAACTGATTGGGTGGCGGCCAGGCGGTGAGGGTTGTTTCACCCTGAACACTGATGGATCCCTCCACCGCGCCTCAAACTCCACTGATGCGGGGGTTTAATCCGTGATGACCAGGGCAGGTTTGTTACTGCTTTTGCTTCTAAGCTGGGGACCTGTTCGATTGTCAGAGCTGAAATGTGGGGTATTATTGAAGGAATGCTGCTAGCCTGGGACTGTGGTATAAGAAAGCTCAGAGTGCAGTCAGATTCAGCAATTGCAGTTAAGCTGCTGTCCGACTCTCAGCCAGCTTCACATCAACATTCGATTTTGGTTTGGCGTTTCCAGGAGCTGAAGGCTCGTCAATGGGATGTCTCCATCGAACACATTTACCGCGAGGCAAACTTTGCCGCGGATTTCCTTGCCAATTCGGGCCATGAGCTTGAGCTCGGCACCTCTATTTTTTCCTCTCCTTGTATTAGCCTTTTGGAATGGCTTCGTTACGATCTCTTGAATGTTTGTTTACCTCGTCGGGTTAATAATATTCCGTAAGGACTGATCCTTACACTTTCACCAAAAAAATAATAAAAGACTATTTTGAGGTGATTAGTGATTTCAAAGATTAAATATTTTTAATGCAATAGATATAAATATATAGGAAAAATAGCACTTTGCCCCCCTCTAATTTGCCAACTTAACAAATAGCACCTTGTACTATAAATCGCTCTTTTTACCCCCTCCTACTTTGACCACTTTGTCGTTTGGGTCCTTCCGTTCCAACTATCGTCTTCTTAATATAAAACTTGGACACATTTGCACAACGACAGAGAGAGATATCAGAGGTAGGAGATGAAGAGTTAGTCAGGGAGGTAAATTGGGGATGTATTGCAAAAAGTGTGGTAAAATACAAAAGATTATATATACTTATATTTTCAATTAAAAAACTCTTAGCAAGCTAATACATGACTACTGAAGCTAACATGGTGTTTAGAATGCATACCAATTAACGTTATGAAGATGAAAGTTGAAATGGAAGGACCTAAACGAAAGTGGTCAAAATAGGAGGGTTAAAAAGGGACTATTTGTTAAGTTGACAAAGTAGAGGGAGGCAAAGTGCTATTTTTCCTAATATATAGTACAAACATTAAATACGTTATCAAAATAAATCTACGAATTAAATGAAAAAAAAAAACTATGATCCAGTATAAAATCGCAAAGGGAAGAAGACAGAAGGGACATTTATGAAGGAGTGAAGAAAAATAGAGTCAAAATGAAGGTGTTGAAGAATGGGGAGAGCATTAATAGAGGGGGTTACTGCATTAATTATATCATCAGATTTCCATTTCTACAAATTCCATTCTTTTAAATTCATCAGCAACTTTTCAATATCATTCTTTCTCTCATTCGGATACACTGATGAAGATGACGTTGACGAAGCCAAAGAGTTGCTATGATATATGTTTCAAGATAATCGGTTACTGGGTTGTTCCCACCTTGCTCTTCTTGTCCGTGTTGTTGATCGTCTATACGCCGTCGTTTCCTCCACTTTTGTCCGGCTACTCTTGGTCTTCTCTTACAGGTAGGTATCCATTCTTGACTTGAGCATATTTTATATTTGGATACTATAAAAGTTTTCACTTCGAAAAAATAATTAAAATTGCACCTTAAGGCTCAAATATAACCGATTGATAATATATTTTAGAATTGTGAGTGAAAAATATGCGTTGAGTACCACTTTCACCTTTATTTTGACACACAAATGGGGCATGTGCCAAAAAAATTATACTGAAAATGAATTGTAAGTAGGCCTAATCTTCTCGTACAACACGATTTTTTAGCTTATTACGCGAGTAGCCATCACCTATTAAGTATTACAATATCGACACGATCTACGTATACCATTTACCTAACTAGCATTCCGTCAGTTTTTGACAAAAATTATCCTACGTGGCATGACGGAGTTAGCTGACTATGTCTGAATTCCTATGTGGCGTTTGACATGGCTGCCACGTCATGTTAATTAATTTTTTTTAATTAAAAATTTTTCAATCTTCTTCCCGTGTCTCTCTCCTCCTCCTCTCCTTCACCACCCCTTCTTCCTCCTCTCCACCACCGGCGTAATCACCATCCCACTGGAACAACCACCACCAACCTTTACAAAATTCTCTCACACCTCGCTTCCACTTCCATCGCCATAACACTCCGACCGAAATCCTACCACAAAATCCAAGAAACAGATCTAGAATGAAATCGTTTCCTCTCCCTAGTTGAGATATTGGGAGGAACTGAACCAGCCTAGAAGGGCGTGCTAAAAAGTACCTGAAGAAGAGAGGAAAGAAGGGGAAACAGAGACTGGAGAAGTCAATTGAATGGAGCCATGGAGGCATTGAAATGGAACAAAGAAGATGCTCTGACATCTTTAGTGCAGAACTGTGACAGAACGCCGGAAGAAAAACAAGAATCAAAATCAGTGCTCGCCATTTACAGAATCGGCCCCGGGTTTTATTCCTCCGAGTTAGCTGACGACTCGCTAACCAGATCCAATCCGAAGCCGATTAGAACCTCCGCCGCTGCTCAATCATCGCAAACTTCACAATCTCCGATGAGATCCGGTGGACTAGAGAGATTAGCTTCAGCGTCTACTTCCCCTGCCCCGCTCTCACCCTCTTCTTATAATCCTCCCAAACAATTCCCACCTCTCTCCACCATTACTGAGTTCCCCTTTAAAATTCCCCATCAAGATTTTGGAACATCATCAATCTTGTCAAGATAAGGGTCGAATTCAAGTGAGTCAACATAGCTAATTAGAAGAGAGAGAAAGAGACAGAGAGGATGAAGAATAACAATGGGAACAGCAACACAAAGCTGATCCTGCTTCACCAATCCAGATCCCATCTTCTGTGTACGAATAATCCCCACTAATCGTCGAATTGAACACACTCGTGGCTCGATTCGGACTATGAACTTCTGAATCTCACCAAAACTCATCGACCCAGATGCTCCGCCGTTTGTCGGAGGCCGTTTCTTTCTCGCCTTTTCCAGCTGGGTCGATTGTCTGCTCTCGGAGTCCGCCGATGGCGGCGGCAATGACGGTTTGGAGTATGATCTCAGCACAATCTCTGGCGTTGCGGCTTATCCACAAGAGGAATCGGAGATGAATATTAATAACAACATCAGAAAGCGGATGAGAACTTCTGGTGGATCTTCTTCAAACTCGATGAAGCACTTGTCTTCTAATTGGAGTTGTTCATAAGAAGAAGAAACGCAGCCTGGATCGGTAATCGGACGGCGAGGGAGATGAGGGAGAGGTCTGGCTTGAGCCCCGCGGCGTAGAAAGTGACGGTGGTGGTTGGATTGAAGCTTGCGCCGCCGAGGAGGGCTCCGATTGTGGAGAAGAAGAGGTTGAAGACGGTGGCGACGTTGACGTAACGAAGATGGAGGCTAGGGATTTGGGTTCGGCGCCGACGGAAGAGGAGAAGAAAAGGAAAATTAAAAATTAAAAAAAGAATAGTTAATATGACGTGGCACGAAATTGGTTGACTCAGCCACTCGATTCAAATCCACGTCAGGAAGAAATCATCCTTGTCAGCTTATTTGCCACGTCCGCGTAACGATCGCTAACGGACCTTGACAGAATGTTATATAGGTAAATGTCATAGATAGCTCGTGTCGATATTGTAATACTTAATAGGTGATGGCTACTCGCGTAATAAGCCAAAAGGTCGTGCTGTACGAGAAGATTTGGCCTTGTAAGTAATATTCTCTCAAAATATCCATTCTATCAACGCCTTTAATCATATATGAAAATTGTAGATTATATCCAAAAAATGAATTATGTAATTAACTTTAATTTTTTTAAATTCTGTAAATGAATTTTATGGAAACTCATTAAAAACATTTGATTTCCATGAAACTGAATTTATCTTCTTCATGAAAATTAATAAACAAAAGGCAAACGGAAGAAAATGTTTTTATGAGTTCTTTTGGTATATAATTTGATAATTTTTAATTGATTTTCTACGTGTCTTTTGTTTTTCGAACGAACAGAAGTTAAGTGGGCTCCAATTTTGCAGCCATCTGTCATCAGCTTCTCTCCTCCACCTGTAAAAATTACTTGTGACAAGTCCAACAAAATATATGACCTATGCAAAATCGAGGGCCCCACCGTAATGGACCCCATAACCTCTACATTTTACTCTGTGGGTCCACCAACAGTTGAGAAAATCAGGGCCTACCCAAGAAAACAAGACTCGAACTCAATGAGCCAAATCCAGGAGCTAACACTCACATCTGGTCCAACAACAGGCCCAACGTGCCAAGCCCATCACGGTGACCTTCCGGCGGTTGTATTCAGTACGGCTGGGTACATCGAAAACTTCTTCCATGACTTCAGCGAAGTGTTCATCCCTCTATTCATCACCGTCACCACGCTCTTCCCCGCTGACCGCCACGAGTTTATCCTCGTCGTATCCGAAGCTCGCAATTGGTGGATTCAGAAGTACTCCGACCTCCTTCAATCTTTCACTAGGCATCCAATCGTCATCATCGGCAATCGTGCGGATGTCAATGCTTCCGACGTCACACATTGCTTTGGATCCGCCGCCGTTGGGTTGATCTCCCACGATATGGCCACGATCAACCCTAGTATGATCTCTGGATCCTTGGACCTGACCGATTTTCGCAACTTGTTGGAAGAAACCTATGGGCATTGGGTCACATACTCGGTCCATAGCTCACCCATGGCCCACAATAATGATAGGTAAAGTTTTTATATTTCGAGGCGTAATGTATAATATCTATATTTTTTTTCTTATAAATTTAACGTTTTAAAAAATTCGTTAATTTATAACATAGTCTCTCAAACAGTCATGAATCTATGGACATGGGGATAAAATCGAAGAGACCTGGATCGCAAAGGCCGAAGATGGTACTAATCAGCAGGCCGAAGGGGATAGGGAACGCAATGTTGAACAAGGAGGAGGTGAGGGCGGTAATAGAGGAGTTCGGATTTGAAGTAGTAATGTTTCAACCAACGAGGAACACATCATTGCAAGAGGCATACAGACTAATTGATTCAGCGGACGCGTATTTGGAATGCACGGGCCGACAATGACACATGTATTGTTCATGCGACCAGGGGCAGTATTCGTGCAAGTGGTGCCGTTGGCGGCAGAGTGGGCGGCAAATGTGTGCTACGGAAGTCTAGCGAAGGCAATGAGGCTGCAGTATATGGAGTACAGGATCGCGACAAATGAGAGCAGTCTAGCCGAGAAGTACGGGTTGGAGAGCTTGGTGGTGAAGGATCCGATAGCTTTTGGTGGTGAGGGTTGGGGGAAGATGCTGAGGGAGCAGGATGTGAGGATTGATTTGGTTAGGTTTAAGGTTTATTTGAAGGAAGCTTATGGGAAGGCTTTGGAGTTTATGAGGACAAAAGGGTTGTAGATTGGTCACCAAGGCTATAAAGGCTAATTTTGGTGGGTAAATTTTAAAAGAATAATCCTTGGATGATATAATCGTTAAAAATGTAGTTCTATTGAATTATAATAAAAGACTGTTCTGAGGTGATTAATGATTTCAAAGATTAAAAAAATATATTTGTTTCTGGTGGTAGAAACTCTTGTGTCTGAACACAATAAATGCTTTTTTGACTTCTTGGAACAAGGAATATTTACACTGTTCACATCTCTCCAAACAATGTTCGAACGAGGGTGTTTGATGTTTTTTGGCTAAGTCTACTGTTACTGCTACTCCTATGGATGTTCTGAGAGAGCTCCAAAAGTAAAGGCGGCTATGGCTACTGGAAATGAAATAACAGAGAAAGTTGGAAATTTGGGCAGAGTGTCTACTTGTGTGATTGTACGGGCCTTGTCTCTGTCGAATACCTCTCATATTTATAGAAAAATATGAGTGATAACTGCAAGTGGAGGAAGTAACTGTCATGGAGGTTACTTCCTATCTCTTGAACGTGGCTATCATCGTGGTGGTGGCGGTTTCCTCTCTTCAACTGCCTTGGAGGAGTAGTGACGTTGGTGGAGGAAGCTTGTATTCCTGAGTTAAGGTTTGATATGATCACATCATCCCTTAGGGTTTCACTCTTGATGAGGAGATGACACCGTCTCTTGAAGTTGGTCTTAGGGTTTCCTTTTTGACGAGGAGGATATCCTCCTTGCTTTCCTCCTTCTCTCTTGACGAGGAGGTAGACATGATGATGGCTTCCTCCTTGCTTCCCTCCTTCTCTCTTGACGAGGAGGTCGTCATGATGATGATAGTTTCCTTCTTGACGAGGAGGATATCCTCCTTGCTTTCCTCCTTCTCTCTTGACGCGGAGGTAAACATGATGATGGCTTCCTCCTTGCTTCCCTCCTTCCCTCTTGACGAGGAGGTCATCATAATGACATCATCATCATGGAATCGGCCTTAGGGTTTCCATCTTAATGAGATGGCTCCCCTCCTTCCTTCCCTCCTTCCCTCTTGACGAGGAGGTCGACATGATGATGGCTTCCTCCTTGCTTCCTTCCTTCTCTCTTGACGAGGAGGTCGTCAAAATGACATCATCATCATGGAATCAGCCTTAGGGTTTCCATCTTAATGAGATGGCTCCCCTCCTTCCTTCCCTCCTTCCCTCTTGACGAGGAGGTCGTCATGATGACATCATCATCATGGAATCGGCCTTAAGGTTTCCATCTTAATGAGATGGCTCCCCTCCTTCCCTCTTGACGAGGAGGTCGATATGATGATGGCTTCCCTTCGATGGATCGACATGAGATCCTGACTTCAATAGGTCGACATGAAGTCTTCACTTCGATGGATGGACATGAGATCCTCACTTCGATGGATCGACATGAAGTCTTCACTTCGATGGATGGACATGAGATCCTCACTTCGATTGATCGAAGTCTTAGGGTTTCCATCTTGATGAGATGGCTTCCCTTCGATGGATCGACATGAGATCCCGACTTTGATAGGTCGACATGAAGTCTTCACTTCGATGGATGGACATGAGATCCTCACTTCGATGGATCGACATGAGATCCTGACTTCGATGGGTCGACATGAAGTCTTCACTTTGATGGATGGACATGAGATCATCACTTCGATGGATCGACATCTTAGGGTTTCCATCTTGATGAGATGGCTTCCCTTCGATGGATCGACATGAGATCCTGACTTCGATAGGTCGACATGAGATCTTGACTTCGATGGACTGACATGTGGTCCTCACTTCGATGGATCGACATGAGATCTTGACTTTGATGGATCGAAGTCTTAGGGTTTCCATCTTGATGAGATGGCTTCCCTTCGATGGATCGACATGAGATCCTGACTTCGATAGGTCGACATGAAGTCTTCACTTCGATGGATTGACATGAGATCCTCACTTCGATGGTTCGAGATGAGATCCTGACTTCGATGGGTCGACATGAGATCCTGACTTCGGGACAACTACGGGTCGACATGAAGTCTTCACTTCGATGGATGGACATGAGATCCTCACTTCGATGGATCGAAGTCTTAGGGTTTCCATCTTGATGAGATGGCTTCCCTTCGATGGATCGACATGAGATCCCGACTTCGATAGGTCGACATGAAGTCTTCACTTTGATGGATGGACATGAGATCCTCACTTCGATGGATCGACATCTTAGGGTTTTCATCTTGATGAGATGGCTTCCCTTCGATGGATCGACATGAGATCCTGACTTCGATAGGTCGACATGAGATCTTGACTTCGATGGACTGACATGTGGTCCTCACTTCGATGGATCGACATGAGATCCTGACTTCGATGGGTCGACATGAAGTCTTCACTTCGATGGATGGACATGAGATCCTCACTTCAATGGATCGAAGTCTTAGGGTTTCCATCTTGATGAGATGGCTTCCCTTCGATGGATCGACATGAGATCCCGACTTCGATAGGTCGACATGAAGTCTTCACTTCGATGGATGGACATGAGATCCTCACTTCGATGGATCGACATCTTAGGGTTTCCATCTTGATGAGATGGCTTCCCTCCGATGGATCGACATTAGATCTCGACATGAAGTCTTCACTTCGATGGATCGACATGAAGTCTTCACTTCAATGGGATACCCTCCTCCTTGATGGGGAGGCTCCGTGAGGATAAAATAGTAAATCCATGGCATCGTTTAATCAATTTAACTTAATAGAATGATTAAAGGTTAATAAAGCCATTCAAACCTCCACAAACAAGCAATGTGGTATTTTTGGTCGTCATCTTGCAGAGGCCATATCTCACTGGTCCGGTGGAACTGGGTCGTCATCTACATATGGATGGAAAGATAACGACACCAATTTTGCATCATTCAGAATTCGTATGAAGGAGTTATGGCCAAAATACTAATTTGGACAGAATTATCACGAAAAATAGGCCAAAAGATGACGTCATGACCCAATTTATGTTATTTAATTACTAAGGTAATTAATGGCCTAATAAAGCCATTTAATTCCTTAATTTCTTCAATGTGGTATTGGCTCAAATATTTTTTTGGTGTAAACAATATTGTAACAAACATAAGAAGTTCCCACTCTTTGCCTAGTTTGCGGGATAGAAGAAGAGAATTTCACCCACTATTTGTTCGGATGTCCCCACACGAAAAGGACGTGGAAAAAAATGATCACAAATTTCTCTCCTCCCTCACCATGTATGGATGTCATCCATTAGATTATCAAATCTAATCATGATTATGCGGATTTTGACACCATGCTCTGTATGGCTTTGCTCTGGAATATTTAGAGAGGTAGAAACGACAAGATTTTCAACGATAATGCCCATGTGTGTGACACTACTATTCTCCTCTCAGTCTGCCTTAAGCAAGAAAGAGATCACATCCCTAGCTGGTCACAGCACAATCCAAGTTTCAACCCGCCTTCACTGCTTGCTAGCTGTACGAAGATCTTTGTAATGGTTCATTCTCACAAAACCTCCCTTGGGCGGGGTATGAGATCATTATTAAGGACCCGCGTGGAGCCGTTGTCGTCGGGTATGCAAGCACTCTCGTTTGTTCATCACCCATTGTTACGGAGGCGAAAGCTTTGCTCATAGGTATCAACATGATGATTTTTTCGGGTGAGGAAACTATTGTGAAATGATATTTCGTCGACCTGGTGGAAGCGCTTAGAAAACCTCCATCATCTTAGCCTTGGCATTGTGCGACCTGGCTTCACCGCATGCGCGATATGCTAGCTGACAATAGGCAAATCAGAGTTTCTTTCATCCTCCACGCCCTCATCCACCTGGTAGATAGAGTGGCCAAAACAACGACTTATGATACGGAGCAAAAAAGTTGGGGTAACATTTTACCTCCTTCTAATCTTTGATCTTACATTTGAAACTCACTTATCACTATGAAATGTTTTATTGTAAAAAAAGTATCAAATTGCTAAATTTTGAAGAAAGTATACTTTTATTCTTTTACAAATTGATCCCAAATTACTTGTAAAGTAGTCATTTTGATTTTGATTTTATTTTGAAACGATTAGCGTTTGTACAATGTGAGTTGAAGACTATGTACCTTCATATCGTTATATTCACCGATCTCGAGCAACATTTTTATAGGTTAATCTTCGGTTGAACATCTCTGTTGGTTCATTAATTCATGCACACACTACTCACATATGTACAATTCACAAATTGAGATTAAACTAATAAACAGCTGCAGAACTTGTGTCTCCTTCCTAATAATTTGCATATGCTTGCCAGCTTCATATGTTTCTTCCCTGTTCACTGCCAAAAACATAAAGCCATAAATTTGCAAGCTTTCTCTACATCTATGGAAGATCACAGCGAGCCACAGATTAAAAAGAATGGAGAAAGCAGTGGCTAAAGTCGGCAGCCTGAGCATTGGCAGCCTGGATCTCCAAGAAAGCCAAAGAGGAGCTCTCTAACATCACTGGCGATTTCACTGTAAACTCCATTGTTTCATCTGCTGGGTCTTTCTATTCCTTCTGTTTCTTGATACAAAATCTATGGAGTTTGCTGTTTCTGACATGGTTTCTCAAGAAAACATTAGCTTTGTCCGTTTAGAACTGAAAGAAGTAGTTTTTGTAATGGTGGATTGTGAATTCTCTAATGCTAAGTTTAACTCTTTGTTTGCTTCTGATGTTGATTGCAGATTTTCTCAAGCACAGTCGAAGAGAAGGCCAAATGGGTCTTCAGCAAGCTAAAAGGTATATTAGATCTAGTCAGGGGAAGAAGAAGCCGGTTTATGTTACTGTAGATCTTAATATCTGATAAACCATACCAGTAGAATGACTCTAGTTTTTCATCAGGAAAACCATCGAAATGCTTGCCGGATCTGCTGCGAGAGCACAACTTGCCACCGGGCCTGTTCCCGCATAATGTAACCTGCTATGAATTTGACGAAACAACGAGCAAGTTGGTTGTGCACTTGCCTTCTTCTTGTGAGTCAACTTTCAAGGACTCTTCGGTGATCAGGTACTCTATGCGAGTGAAGGCTATCCTCGCGAGGGGTAAGCTGAACAGCATAGAAGGGATGAAGACTAAGGTTCTGGTATGGGTTAAGATCACAAATGTAGCTGTTGAAAGCTACAAGTCTGATAAAATCTGGTTCACTGCTGCTGGTGTTAAGAAGTCTAGATCGAAAACTCAGTATGATTCCCTTCAAGCAGCAGTCCGGGTAGAAGAATTCTGAATTCTATTCATCTACACCTTCTGTATCACGCTTTATTACGACGGTTTTACAGATCAATTCGTTCTCTGTTGCATTAAAGTTACAAAAATGGTGGGAGATGCTTCAAAATTTCTCATCTCCTGTGCTTCTGAAACAGCCATTTGCCTGTATAACAAATTGAGATGACTATTGCTGGTTAAATTCTTGCCAATTTTCGGCCCTAATCTAGAATAGAGGGGATTAAATTAAATCTAAGAAGAGGTAACTATCTCATATATTGATATTGCATTCTCTAAAGTTAAGAGGAAAATGATGCACCATTCCAGAAGATCAGATCGCCTGTTCTGTATAACTTCTTGAAGGAAGTGAATGTTGTGCTGCAAGAAAACCAGGTTGTTGTTTCAGTACCGTGGAAAAGAAAAACCCTGAAGAATGAGACTGCAGATTCTGTGATGGTAGCAAACCTCAACGAATTTCAACTTGAAATCTAGGCTTCCGAATCGTTGATTCACCTCGTACTCGTCCCTAAGGTACTCGTATATTTGAGCGTATTTCGCATCCTTCCAAGCAATTTCAGACCTGGAAAGGCAGTTAAGGCATAGGATGAGATCATGAAGCAAACTGTTAACGTTTCTCATCTGATTTTCACTACCTTTCGAAGAGACCAACTTTGAGAATTACATCAGCTAGATTCGAATTTGCCTTTCCAACGAGTTTGATGAGCGTCGTCCTGTCCATTGTGAACGTACCGGTCTTCTCCATTCCGCGGTTTATGCCTGCAAACTCTTCCACCATTCCATCAACCTGAGGAGAGGAACAGCGCAACTGCTCTTACACCAATGAAACAAAGCAATCCAATTCACTATGGAGATATCTTACCTGTGAAACAAAGTAGTCCAATGCAATACTTTGCCCGAGAACACTTCCTATAATGCGAATGCTGTCAGTATCTAAACTCCTCAGAACTATATAGTCCGGACCTCCCTGCATGTCATTTATGAGGCGTGGCTTCTCTTTTATGGCATAATCTGAGATGGCAGAACAAGGGAATAGTACACGATAAGACTACAGTTTTTCATTTCATGAGGTAAATCACAATACATAATCTTGATGAAGAGAGATCTTACCATCTTTCCTCATCTCTGGAAGCAATCCAGAAGCATGCCTCCTCACTAAATCTAAGTAACTTTCGACTTCATGATCTTCAATGTTGATAAGAACAGCAGACCCGTATTGGAACACAACCATGTACCTTGTGCTCAAGCTCTCTTTGATTCCAAGTGCCTGATTCATAGATCATGACTATTCAAATCACATTTAGATAATTCGATAAACAGATAATTCCCAGATTTGACCACTTTGAAATGGATCAATCAATTGAATATAAACCCTCAGGTACACGCTACTTGATCTGGTTACGAATTCTAGACAGGACTTATGCCAAAGAGCAGAATATAGAACATCCATCAACTGATTCAAACTGAAGGGGCAAACAATGCGTACAGTTAAGCTATTCTCCTTCTCAGCATTCAAGTATAGCAGCAAATGCACAACAACAGTTAGGGCACTGATACACAAGCAGACAGCAATTGTAGCATTAGAGTGATCGATTTGTTTCCACAACTTACAGTAATTTCGGGTTGGTAATCATAGTATTTGAGGACAATATAATTCGTTGAACGAGAGGTGGGAGGAACAACATTGATTAAATTCTCCCCTTGCATGTTCTTCAGATCAATACTGCCAAAACGACCAATCTTAGACAAATCATCAAGAGGAAAGCAAAGCCAAAAAGAGCCACTCAAATGGTAAGACAAAGCCAAACCAGAAACAATAGAGAGAAGAACACTAAGCACTACGAGGAAAGGAACTCAATTTGTAACACATATCGTCATATCCAAGAGCAATGGTTCAGAAATTATACTAGTTACAACAATGAATTCAACTGTTACCACACAAAAAAAATTCAACTGGTCTAACCAAAATTAAACATAGCATATAAGATTGCAGGAAGTTAAGCACAAACTGAAACCTAATCTTCGAACAATAGTAGTTTTCAACATTCACCACTTCTTTAATCCTACAGATTGAACCTTTCAGAGACCAGTCTTCTAAATCAGCTGAGTTGTACTAATAATATTATGCAATTTGATGAAAAATGGCTTCAGCTATACAAAGTCAGTATACATGGACAATTACAACCCAATGAAGCTCTAACAGACCTGGTAGAGAGGAAGTAGGCTTTGACGGGGATCTTCCCGAGGTCGCTCTCGTCTTCCTTAAGCTCCATGGGGAAATTCTGAGCCGAATCATGACACCCAGATTCATTGTCGCTGGCATAAGCCGGAACCCGAGATGGGTAACCGGAAAACGGCCTGACCCAGAAAGATGAACAAATACCCTGGGGAGGTCTGCGACATGGCGTACAACTGGAAGAGTAAGCAGCAGAAGGACCAAAGATCAGCAGAAAAGAAGGATTGTTCACAAGGGTCGTTCTAGGTCTTCTTCTTGATGCGTGATTGAGGAGAAGCGAAGCACTAGCTCGCCATCCACCCATTCACCTTAAGACTAAGAAGAAAGAAGAACGAAGAAGAAGAAGAAGAAGGAAATCAATGGGCTGCTGAATTTTGAGTATTCAACAGTTGTTTCTTTCTTAGAATAGGCGAGATTTGTACGAGGAGATGCATAGTGGGATTAAATGATGACTCCAATTTGCCTGGAGACGAACAACTCTGGTTTTGCCCTTTAGCTCCTCAGCAGGGTTCGGCTCGCGGATTATTCGAACGGAACTCGGCTCGTTGTTAAACGAGTTAACTCGCTTGTTATTTGAGCCGGTGGACTTGTATAACAAGCTAGTTACTTTTGCCACAAGGCGATGAGAAACGAAGCCGTTTTGAGGTGAGAGATTCAGAAATATATCTTTTCTCCGGGCCGTTTTGAGGAAATACGGCGGAGGCAAACGAAGTAGAAGAGAGCTGAAGAGAGTGACAAAAAGTTTGGTCCTTTGAGAAAATGGCGATATCATCTGGGGATATTAGGGTCTCTGCAACTTTGGCTTCTTGCCATAAGCAGCATCCATTTAGAAGATTGCATTCTTCTTCCACTTCTAAGGTTCTTCATTGTTTGGTTACCCCGCATTTTCTTTTTGCTTCTGTCAACCGTGTTTATCGTGAATTTGTTCTGTTCTAGGACGTGGTGTTTGCGGAATTCTTTCATTCTCACTGTTTCAGTTCTTGGGTATGACCGATTGCTAGTTGAATTACTGAAATTTTCAAGGTTGGAGGGTCTCGTTGAGTATTTGGAAAACTGTTCTTCGAAATCTGGGAAATGAAGTTTCTGGGGTTTGCAGGGCCTGGAATGAGCTTACTTCGTAGGGTTTGTGACTTTCTTTGGAGGGTTTTGGGAGCTGTGGGGTTCTATTCTACTTATCATTAGAGTGTGGCAAGCTGTTCCTAGCTCTGCAATTTGGGGATTTGGTGTCCAATTCTAGGGTTTACCTATGGATTTCGCTTGTATCTGAATCCTCCGTTGTCTTTCTGACGAGTTGTAACTTGTAAGTTTATATTTGTTTAATTCACTAGGAAATGTTGATGAGATTTCGAATTGAGTGAGACTGACGTTGCCCTATTATCCTCTTGTTCATTGCTTCCATCAATTAGTTGGTAGTGGTGGTGTTTGGCATTGTATTACAGTTGTTAGATTGCTCAATTGTAGTGCATAGTACTATTCCTCAGCCTAGGGTGAGTGTGATTATACGAGTAGCACTGTCTGTGTTTGTATTGTTTGGATTGGCCTTTGTTGGTGGATTTATCGCCGTTAAGAACGATGTTCATTTCAATATATTAAGAAGTTTTAGTAACTAGCATTTTGATTACTATCTGTTTAGCTGTTTCTGTCAATGGTTTGTAAGTTCTGGTTCCTAACTTATAAGCCATTGACATTGTTGAGAAGATGTCCTGAATCGAGGAGGATTTCTTGTACTTATATGGCCTTTCTCTTCCTCAGATTTTATAGAACTGATACTGCCATGTTCTCCTCTTGTTCATTGCTTCCTTCACTTTAGTAGATAATAAAGTAATTCAGCATTTGATTGCTTCAGTGGTGAATCTACCTTCATAACCAAGGATGTTCATTTCGATATATTGAAGTGTAAGAAACTAGCATCTGATTACCGTCTGTTAATGGCTTGAGTTCTGGTGCCTAGCTGCTGCTTAGCATACACGTCTTTCTGTAATAGCATCTTTCGATCTGAAGAGATTATCTGCATAGTTTTGTTCAACCTCTGATGATCCAGTAGAAACTTACACCATGGTTACGAACACGGTTGTTATAAGATTCCAGCTTCAAGCTTTGATCATTGCTACTTAAATCTGAAGTATTTTTGCTGCTCATTTCTTTAGGTGGACTTCAGTGCATTTCCCAGCACAGGATATGGAACCAAAATGCCAGATGCTATCATCATTGCAAATCGTAAACTGCATGGTCCCGTCTCACGATCTGCCGCAGCTTCTGAGGATTATCAGCTGTCCACAACATCAATCGACGAGGACACCGAATCCTTCCTTCTCAGCACCATTAACATGAGCCTCTTCGAGCGGTTGAACTTGGCCTGGAAGATAATCTTCCCATCGCCTGCCCGTAGAAGGAGCTCGAATGCAAGGATTGCCAAGCAACGACTGAAGATGATCCTCTTCTCCGACCGATGCGCAGTCAGCAACGAGGCAAAGAGGAAGATCGTGGACAACATTGTGCATTCGCTCTCAGAGTTTGTTGAGATCGAGTCGCAGGACAAAGTCCAGCTGAATGTTAGTACCGACACAGACCTTGGAACAATGTACTCCGTGACAGTACCGGTTCGGCGAGTCAAGCCTGAGTATCTAGATGCTGAGGAGATTGGGTCCATAACGAACATCAAATACAAAGACACCGGTGACCAATCTGGTTCGGTCGATGTCAGGTTTGATTTCTACGTCCCCGATGAAAGTACTCGGTGATCACGCACTGAACTTTCCTCGCTTGTTCAGGATTAGAGAGCTTTGTTAACTGATTGTACATAGTTTGAATTTGTCTCTTGTTAGACTACTGAAGATTCATTCTTTAGGATTTTGTTGAATTTGCAGTGAGATTTGATCATTGACTTTCCGAGTCATAGCTATGAGCCTATGACTACTTGTCCAAGTTACTGAGAGCTTGGTTTGGTCGTTAGGGTAGGTGATTTGGGTCGAAACCTTGTTAGTGATCTTACTAGCCATGTCTTTTCGTCGTATGATCGAACTCTGGTTGGTTATTTAAGGGATTTTGAAGATAAGAAAAGTGGGAGCTTTCGGAATCTTTGATTTATAATCAAATCTCAAATACCAAACATTAAAATTCGATTAGCATGTTAGAGCATATTGTATCAAGGTTATTATCTCTTTATTGTCATGATTTGTAGGTTGAAACTCGAATTTGTAAACACGATTTCACCATATCGGGTCGATCACATGCACAATAACACGAATCGATCGATCTAGTATGATTTTTAATCACTACATCTAATTTTCAGTTGTCAATATGGACACCTGACGGCATCGAAGCGGCAGACGCAGCGTACCAACCTACAAACGCCCACACGGAATCCCTACCCCGAAAACAGAATCACACGGCTCTCCACGCACGTGCCAGCTTCCAGCGTCGTTTCAACGCAGGACTCTCTGGCTAGATATTTTCCTCGCCACACCGTCCGATTCATCCTACATCAAACGGTCAGGATTCGCCCAAATTACAAACCCTAGCCCCCTCTTATCAATTTGTTTGGTAACTATAAATAGCCACGAAATTTCTGACCACTCTCTCTCCTAGCCAACTCTCAGCTCAGTCTCTCTCTATCTAATTCATCGCTTTTCCCTGATCGGAGTTCTCTCCCCGTCTGCCGCCGCACCGAATCATGTCTGACGAAGAGCATCAGTTTGAGTCCAAGGCCGACGCCGGAGCCTCCAAGACCTACCCCCAGCAGGCTGGTACCATCCGTAAGAACGGATACATCGTCATCAAGGGCCGCCCCTGCAAGGTACTATCGAATCGCTTTAACTCGTTCTTCGCTCTCTTTTGTTTATATCAGATCTGTTGGTAGGTGGCGATGGATCTGTTTGTATGTTTAGTAGATTAAACTTCTGTCTAGATCTGCTGTATTACGATCGATGTTAGGTTTACGGATTCAGATAAACCCCGCCTACGAAATTGAAGGATTCTCTTTTATATGTCGATTAAATTTCAAATCGGAAGTTGTATGAATTTGTATGTATTTCAACAGTGAACCCATGTGCATCTGAAAGTGAATAATCGCTTGAATTCATAGTAATTGGATTCGTTTCCAGATTTATCATGGTTATGGCTAGGAGACGCTTGTCTTATTACCCTTTTGTGAAGTTGACTTTTTCCTTGAATGTTTACAGGTCGTTGAAGTTTCCACTTCCAAGACTGGCAAGCACGGTCACGCTAAGTGTCACTTTGTTGCTATTGATATCTTCAATGGGAAGAAGCTTGAGGATATTGTTCCCTCTTCCCATAATTGTGATGTAAGCCATATTTTTGTCTTTTCTTTTTTTTTCAGTAACTTATGTGGTTTATTTTGGTCGTTTGCTTACTGTCATGGTGCTCTGCTTTTCCAGGTTCCACACGTGAACCGTACTGATTACCAGCTCATTGACATCTCTGAGGATGGATTCGTAAGTATCATTCTATTCTGATGTCACTTTTTTTGTCTGTGAGCTTCTTTGGTTTTGATGGATTGATTCTGCAAATGTTTCAGGTGAGCCTGCTGACTGATAATGGTAACACCAAGGATGATCTGAAGCTTCCCACTGATGAGGCTCTCCTCACTCAGGTTTGTCCTATTCACTGGCCTTTAAAACATTCAACTGCTTTGATCTAATAAGGCACTAGTAATTGTAAAAAAGAGATGCAATCTGATCATCAGTGATTAATAATTTGGTCTCTGTTTGTATTATGATTGCAGATCAAGGACGGATTTGCTGAGGGTAAGGACCTTGTGGTGAGTGTGATGTCTGCAATGGGAGAGGAGCAGATCAATGCCCTCAAGGATATCGGCCCCAAGTAAATGGGAATTGCCGACGAGAAGGGTGCTATCTTGAACTGTTTCTTTTTTTGCCCTTTTCTGGTTTCTATGTGGGTCTCAGGAATGGTACACATTTCAGTATCTGTTTGTGCATGAGATGTGTTCTTCTTTCTAGGAGTTACCCTCCATTATTTAGAACTGTTCGGTTGGTGCAGAGAAGTGCATGGCGGGGGCCTACTTCTGCTAGGTGTTCTTTCTCTGTATCTGTTTACTTTGTATTAGACGTATTGACAGTTTACATCCCCTCTTTCAGTTATAGATTTTCTCCATTTTTGGATGGTTATTTATTTTGGTACTCAAGTGTGTAATGGATTATTATCGTATGGGTTTGATGGTGTCTGCCAATAATGGATTTGACGATGACTTGTGTATTGGTGTCTTTGTGCGGCTTCCATTGAATCTTAGCATCTGAGAAGCAATCGGCCGAGGTTACTTTGTGATTGTTATTGGTCAGCACCTAGCTGGTTTGTGTTGCTATTCACTAAATGGTAGTCTTATTTCAGTACTGTTGTTGGTCAAAGTTTGTGTTATTTCTCCTTATCTTCTGATGCTATAATCTTATCTCTTCCTTGTTTGTTCGAGCTTGGCTAGAGTAAAGTTTTTGGAATGTGTTGTTCATACCCCACAACTACTCTCAAGTCCATGGAAGTCCTTTGTGTATCTATGTCTCTGTGAATTGCCTTTTTTCTTAGATCTGCTGCTCTGATCCTTCCATTGGTGGTTGTTGGATATTTGTTTGGTGGCTTCTACTTGAGCTGTCTTTGAATGCCATTACTTGCGTGGCCATCTTGTACCTTAAATCAAATGTCCTCCTTCACAGCTGTTGGCCTATCCACTTCCTCTAATTTCACTACTCTCAACCTTGATTGATTAAAAGTTTTAAGTATGGACGCTGCAAAGCTCACAATGGCGAGTCCAGGTGCATTGTAGTTTGTGATGCCTTTGTGGGGTGGTGTCAACTGCATTTCAATCATGTGGATGTTATCTTGATTAAGGGAGGAAATCAGGAATGGGAATGAGAGCTTGTTCCCAAATTTTGAAAATTTTTATTCTGAATTTCAAATCTCGTTCTCGAATTAAATTTGAAATTCTTATTTGGGAGTAGGAATTTAAATTTGGGAATCATGTTGTTTAATTAGACGGGAAAAAAAAATTCAACTTCTAAGATATCAATATTTCATTTAGTTATTATTGTTGTGTTGTTTGAGTAGGTATTAAAGTTTGGGAACGGGAATTGAGAATTCTCGAATTTGTTTTGATATCTCCCGAAATTTTATATGAATGAGACTTTGAGTCTCATATTTTAATGCTTACTTGATTTTGCGGGGTGTTGCTTTCGTAAAATTTTGTTGTGATTTATTACAAGTTTGTGAATTCTCGATTTTTGTTTCCAAACTTTCACTAAACATTTTGTTAGTCTTTTTCTTTGTGCTTAAAATGTTTGTTGATCAAAGCATTGGGGTGCTAACGCACCGCATTCTTTTATTTCCAATCCCAATGGAACATCAGAACATTTACCTATTCTTCGAATTCATCCCCATTTGTAATCTTCCTCATCAACTCCATTTCTAACCTTCTGAGATTGGGTGTTAGTCTTCAAAGCTTTTGCGAGAGTACAGAAAAAGAACTAACTTGGACCAAGGAATCGAATTAAGTAACTTGCTAGAACTGCTAAGTACCCTGATAAGTAACTTTAAGAAAAGTTTAAGCACCTTGGGCAGCTGGTAAAAAATTAAGGCCTAATACCCTCTGATGTCACGAATTATTTGGCAATGTTTCGCGTATATATCACCTATTGCCTATGTTTCTGGCATCAGCAATTATTGGATTCCGAGTTTCGCGTAACACACCGTCTATTTTTGAACGATTTCCATCCATACCCATCCATGTGAGTTGGCAAATATGTTAATGTGGCTTAGTTATGATTATAAATCAAATCTGAACTAACCTAAATTAACCACTAACCTAGTGAAACCAACCTAATCGGTTCAACCTCCTTCCCTCTCCCCTCCGTCTCACTCTAAGTTGCAGATGGTTAGACACATCCATGCCGAGAAAACCCCCACTGCCGACCCCCATAATCCGACATCGCAATAGACCGAAGAGAACGGAGAGAAGAGCGGGATCACTCCGGCGTCGGAGTTGACGGCATAGGGGGTGGCAGATACGCTCAGTACCACCCGACGTCGCCTAGTGCGCCGAGGGAGTCGAGGTTTGAGTTTGCTCGGATGTTGGATTTGAGGAAGGCTTCCCCGGCGGCGAATGTAAGGCAGCTATGTACCTGTAGATGAAGAAGAAAGACGATATCTCTGAGGGGAATTTCTTCGAACGGGTGGTGGGTATTTACAAAATATTGAAAAAATCAGTGAAAATTGAAAAATACCACTAGCGATTTTTATTACTGTACTGTGTATCTATCCATAGGAATTCAAGATCGATTGGACGTGGTGATTGGTGAATGGTGATATTTGAATTGATTGGATGATTATAAACTGTGAAGGGAATTTCGTCGAACAGGTGGTGACATAAAAAGAAGAAGCAGAAACTCACAGTTCGCAGCTCCCTAGATTCTTTTGTCCAATCGATGACCTCCTTCATCTTAACAATCCGTGGATGTCCAATCTCCGCCTTGTTTTCTCCGGGGATCTGTCGGCTTCCAATCGATTTATGGGACCTGTACTCATCGGGTGGTTGGATGGTGGGTGGTTCGAAATAGATATGGTTGGTTGGGTGGTTGTAATCTAAAATCATGAGTTAATCGGTTTGAAATGACCACGTATGCACTAAAACGGCCACATCAGCGTGCTACGCCAAGTCACTTAACATTTTTGGACGAAAAATCCAAAAAACTGACGGCGTGTTACGCGGAACTCGAATCCAATAGTTGATGACGCCAAAAACATAGGCAATAAGTGGTATATACGCGAAACATTGTCAAATAGTTCATGACATCTAAGGGAATTAGGCCAAAAATTAACGTAAATAACTCTTCCAAATCAAGTAACTTGGGTAATAACAAATCAAGTGACATAGCAAAATCTTGACTTTTACTCAAATATAGTGTAGTTTTTTAAAAATTGGTGTACTCAAATATTAAGACAAAAAAAGCAGTAGCAATCTAAACTGTTCATTACTGTTGCTTATGAACAGTAATGAACAGTGTCACCAAACCCTATTCTCTTACCACGTGTTCACTGATTTACACTGACATGGGATATGGGGTTTATATGATTTGTGCTGACATGGTCCTTTTTTTTAAGTAAAGAACTGACATGGCCATTGGGTTTGTAAAAAGTAGCAAAATTCATTAACTGAAAGTTGAAACCGAAGGCAAAGTTACAGAATGGTCATTAGAAGAAGGGTTTGTACATTATGGATTTATTTTTACTTTAGCTTTTTCCCCACCTTCCTGAAACTCTCTCGGTCTCTCTCCTCATCCAACCATACAAATTTTGTTAATATTCTTATTGTCCCACGTATGATCAACATATAAATCTTTTTTATCAAATATAAGTTGCATATATAAATATATAATATATGGTTAACGTTTTGGTGACGTGGCGTAATCGGTGGCGTGGTAGCATATTATTGGTCCATTAAATTTATTCATTACGTGATAGCATATTACTGGTCCAATAAATTAATTCAGAAAATTACACTATTAATATATGATTTTATTTTATATTACAATAATACCTCAATTAAAGATTGATTTAAAAAAATAACAAACTCAGGTAACGGGGTTGATAGACATCAGAAACTGAAAATCAATCTGAATCACAAATCAATCATCTTATTAAGTGTAATATTACAGAAAATGATAACAAAGTTAACGGGACATAGACTAAGGTTACATAAATTTTATCAATTTATTAGGGTGTAAGTTATAATATATTATGTTTATGGATTAAACGTATAATTTTAATACTCTATTCTCCTAACCAATAATATGTTGTCACATATATATAGCAATGTAACCGGTTATGCCACGTCACCGTAGCTTTTCCCTATTATTCATCTATCATTTTTATCCAAGAAAGTATGTTTATTTAAATATGCATCACAACTTATTACGAAAAAATTTATATCACTCACTTATATATTTGGTCATGTTAATAAACGAGTAAGCAAACACAAATTATATGTACATTTAATTTTCGCGGCATCGCGCGACTACGCAACCTAGTAGGTTTTAAAATTGATAGTTTTTTTTTTTACTTTTGAGAGATGGGTCTGTTTGGTATATTGTCCAACCTTTCATTTCGCTTAAAATATATATAAGAGGTTGATGGAATAAAATATAAATCTCACCAATATGTTAGCTTTTCAATTCATGAAATATGACACTACAAAATTGGTCTTGCCATTGTAAACGATCTAACAGAAATATGAAGTCGCACCATTTGTTTCAACTAGTGGAAAGCTTCATCGAGAAGAATTCGACTATAGCGACAAGCCAAAAAAAACGTTTGATTTCAATAAGTCCAAATGCAATTTTCCTTTCTTCTCATGTTATGCGTAGGGATCTTCTGGAATGAGCCACCAACAAACCCTAGCTCAGGTCGTCATTCGAAAAATGCACAAGGTGAATTCACGTCAACAGACATCTGATTCAATGCTGCATCAGCAGATTGCACTGTCCTCATTTATTGTTATTGTCAAGCTAGCTGATGACTGGTACAAGTGGAGAAACTATGGCTACAAACAGGTGAAATGCAGTGAGTTCCCCCGGATTTATTACAAATGTACACACCCTAAATGTCTCGTTACTACTATTACTATCCAGCGCGCTCAGGAGGACTGTGCGGATCACATTCATGCTACTACTATCTAGCACGCTCATGAGCTTCTCCGTCGTGATTGGGAGGTGCGCATTAAGCATGTTTTTTTTTTCGTGACAGTAATCACGTTGCTGACCATCTTGCTAATAGAGGTCATTCTTGTCCTATAGGTTTCCATTGTATCGAACTTTCCGATCTTATTCTTTCTTTTTGGTTGCTACATGACCAGCTTGGTGTTTCTGAAACTCGTTTGATTATGAATGAAAGATAAGGTGCAGTAGCACCTGGGTTCCACCAAAAATAAAAATTGTCCCGTTACGAAAAAGGTCGAGAGGTCCCATGAATGACAAGTAATTGAGATCATATACAACGGGCAGCATAGCCATCAGCCTCGACAGTAAAAAAAGGAACTGGAAACATCAAGGAAATGTCGAATCTGGTTCACAGTTTCGAAATGGGGATTTGAAAGAGAGGAAAGATCATGAGTCTAGTCTAGCCAAGCCGTGCAAGAATTTAAGTCAAAACATATTGTTGTAATTAGTGTTCATTAGCCGTGAACATTTGCAGAACAGTAATGTAGATATAACAAAAACATGAACAGTTTTCTATGTATGTCATATCTATATCCCTCTCTCTCCGAAACTCAGCATTGCCGATCGCCCATTGCAGCGATCCAAGCTTTGTGCTGATCATCAGTTACAAAGTAAAAGAACATGGATTGAGCTTATTCTTAATTTTATGCCTACACACTGAAATATGCTAGTTGTGTTCATATCCACAAGCTCAAGCATCACCCTTGGTTAACAAGGTAGGAATCTGGCCGCGATTCACGAAATCAATCTTGTTCAACCTCAAACAGCACAGTACTTGTTCTGGAAGTTCCTCTGGCTTCTGTGCCTGTCAAAGGAAAACAAGACATAACAAGATTAACCTTAACAGTCAAACCAGACTTTGATGCCATGCATTATTCCAAAGTCATTCTCTATACCTGAATTGTCAAGCCAACATTCGCAATCCCGAGCTTCAGCCTGTCCCTAAACGATTCCAACCCCTTCCTCGAAATGTAGCTGAACCTATGTATGTCGAGGTCAACTTCCAAGTAATTCGGACCCTGTTAATTCATCAGGAAAAAAAAGTCAAAATCAGACCAAGATCAAGATTCAGGGTTTCAGGATTCTGGACTCAGATTCATGCTTACGGTGAAGAATTGGTGTTGAGGCCGCGAAAGCACAGGCTTCTCATTGTAAGCATGGATCAGCTTCTTCTCCGTGGAGCTCAAGTTCAGATCTTCAGGATTCACAAGTCCCACAAGAAGCTTCAGCCTTTCTCTGAACGGAACCGTTGACTCTTTCGTAAAGCCCTTGACTTTCTCCATCTCATCTTCCACAAATTTCTGCCAAGCACGTACACAATTAGATTTCAGAAACCCAACAAAAATCATCAGGATTTACAACAGGAAATGCTATATACCCTGAGGGTTTCTTGGAAATGAGGAGAGACTCGAGTGTCGAAGTCTTTGCAGAGCTTGAAGTAGAGCACGAGGCTCATGCCTTCTCCGTCGCAGTCTCCGTGGAACATCGTGACGGGGTAAGTAGGGATCTGAATGTTAACAATCAAGAGGGACGGAACTTTGTCGTGTGGATGATGAACCTTAGGAAGGTCAAGGTGTTGAGAAATGTGGTTGATCTTCCTCGGACACATGAACAGGTCAACTCCAATGGGAACATATGGGCTTATCTCTGATGCTGGCTGTTTCTGCTTGTTACTGCAAATTGAAATTCGAAATCCATTAGTGTCTCGATTGGACGAGAATCTCAATGTTCGAAATCTGGGATTTATTGAATCTTGCCTAAAGTAAGTCTCTCCGCGAATGTTGAAAATGGAAGGCGAAACCTCGGACCATGTCCCGGCAATTGGCTTCTCTTCCCTAGTGATCAGATGTCCTGCTTTTGGTCTGTAACAGATTTTCTCACCTCCTGAACCTGTTTCAGGAAAATGGAATTAGTGACAGGAATATTGAATTCCAGGCGAGTTTGATCGTCACCAAAATACATACGTAAATCAGCTTTAGCGACGGCCTCTCCATCGATGGATTTCCTCGTGACCGCAACCCGAATTACAGTGGATTTCCTCTTCTCTACTCCAAACTCGTCGCCTACATAACTCTCGAAGAACCTTTCATACTTGTCCACGAAACCTGACGATGCTTGAAGTAGATGTGTGTTTGTAAAACCCGGGAGACCCTCTGCTCAAGAAAGACATAACTTTGGTCACCAAATGTGTACCAAAATTGCTAGTTTCGAATTCAAAATCGAAGAATGTTTGATCCTTACCGTGCATGCTGATAAAGTCGTCATCTGAATCAGACTCAATGAAGCTGACCGAATCGAACCATACTTCCTCCTTGCTGATTCCTGTAACAAATATCGACCAAAAATTTAAGAAAGACATTAATACCATGTCGAGACAAACTAATTTTTCGACAATCAAAGTAACGAGGCAGTACCATTTTCATCGATGTGGCATTGGTTCCACTGCATCTGAGTGACATGAAAGTTCTTGTTAGAGACCTCGGACACGAGGCAAGTAGCGGCACAATTTTCAAGACTGAGACGACGGACAAACTCGCTCATTTTGGCATCGCTATCAAGGCTCTTAATAGGCATTTGCAAGTCGGACATCGCGCTCGAGATCTTTGCTGATCGCCTCGAGAATCTTCTCTTCTTGCTCTTTCCTCCTTCCGACTTCCCCTTGCCATGAGCTGTTGATGAAACGCATCCACCCATGGTGTTTTTTTCTTCTCTTCTTCTCTGTTTTTCGTCTCTAAAAGTTAGATATTCTCGTCACCAAAAATCTCACCTGGAAGAAAAACACGCACCGTGTTATAAACTTAGCAAACTGAGAAAACCAACCACTCTGCAAATTATAATGTAATGTTATCCTTTGGAAGATCATACCTTAATCGACGATTTCGGATTGTAAGCAGAATGTTGTGTCTTATCGATTTGCTTCCCGTCCTAAAAGTCTGGTGAAGAAAGCTCAATCCAGATTCTGCGATTGCTTCGTATACTGGAACTCGAACGCCAATGAACAAAGCCTGAAGAAAACATAAACGAATCATTACTTTAAACAGAAACCCACATCCTTATTAACTGAAATCCTCCATCCTTCTTAGTTCTTAGGTCGAAATTTCGAAAACAGAGTCTCAGCTAGAACAAACAAGAGAGCTGAGAAGTCGGTTTCCAGTGGGGGGGGGGGGGGGGGGGGGGGGGGGGAACAGAGCAGTCCTCTACAAGAGAAAATGAAGAAAACCCACTTTCATAATCTGATACAGACAAATTACTAAACTTTACCTGAGGAAAGGAAGATACGGGGAAACCCAGGTGTTGAATTATTGGTATTCTGAGTTTCCCCCCTTCCTTGGATATCCTTTGTGTTCTTCAGGTTTGAAAACTGATGGATTGAGTGAGGGTACAAATAACCCCACATAAGAGGAGAAACCCTCTGTTTTAGGCGGCCAAAAAAACAGGGGATTGGGTTTCCAGAATAAGGAATTACAGAGAGAAATGGATGGGGAGGGAAGCAGGAAGATTTCTTCTTTCTTTTTTTTGGCGTTTTACCTATGATCGATTTGGGAGGGTTTCTGTGTTGTCACCGGTTCGTGCGGATTCCTATTTATGATGTTCTTCTGCTTCTTTGTTGAATTGATGATGATGATGCAGTGCGGGTACTTTTGAATCTTTGATATGCTTCCTTCTGTTTTTTAACAGTCTTTGTTTGGATTGATTCGTTTATAGTTTATTTGTTTGAAAAGTTAGGTAATTTGGTGGTTATGAGCTATTGTTTCGTATCTTATCCTTCATTTTTATTATTTTGTTCCTACTTCTCCGATTCCCCTATCCTGTTTTTTACCGACATATATATTAATTTCATTTTTTTTTATGTAAATAATTTTTAATATCCTTAAACTGTAATTAAGGTAAAATGTTACTCGATAAAAATGGTCACTTAAACTTAGTCATGGTTTCTAAATCTTAGTTTCTACTTCGCTTATCGAAAATTCTACTCTTCTCTTGTTTATTATAACCACGGTAATAGTTTTGACTATAAACTGTAAGAGGATTGATCTTTGATCAAGACATTTTTAATCGGGACTAGTATTTAATGATGAATAATAAAGTCACAAACAATGCAATCATGAGTAAGACTTTTGTCCATGGTTATAATTGTGATTATGGGAGGCTATAATCACGACTCATAGTATGAGTTTATTGTAGTAATATGCATGATAAATTCGTACAAAATTTAAGCACAATGCGTCAATTTGAATTTTGTTTAATTTGAGTTATTGGTGATGTAATTTTTCTCAATAGCATCTTATTCGGTCTCACGCAATATAGATTCATATTAGGTCCACTCGCTCTCTATATGACAAATTGGTTCATTAGGATAATATATAATTGGAAAACTAAGTCACAAAGATTAGAAACAACTTGATTGATATACAAAAATTACTTATAAAGTCTAAATATAAGATAGCAGGGTGCAAAACAATATAATATAGGTTTAGTAATAACTGAGTACATTGCAGTTAAGGGTCAAAATACTTGTAAACTCGTCCAACAAACAAAGACAATTCAAATGAAGTCAACTAGTCAAGTGGTCCAAATTGATAATGCAACGAGATGATATTGCATTTATTGGTATGCAAATTATTGACAATTAAATACACTACAAAATAGAGATATGTGATCTGTCATTTGATTTATTTCTTAATTCAAGACATTTTCCATGTTAATTAACCCTTGAGATTTGCGACTAATACTTAACTTTGAGATTACTGTGACCCTTTCTTCATACATATTAACTAGGAATGAGGGTATTTTGGATAAAAATTGGTTCTGACAAACAAAATATTTTGATTCTTTTCTCAATGACAAGAATTTAACTCTCAACCTCATGGTTAAGAGACAAAGTGAACAACCAACAATGCCACACCTAATGATTGGAGTAGTTTACTATTTAATCAAAGAAAAGTTGCAGTGTTTCAGCGTAACAACAAGAAAGCATAACTGTAATGTTTTTGTTTATTATATCCCAACAATTGATAACAAATTTATAATTTTTTTTACCAACATATGAATGAAATTATTATATATTAAAAAGTAGAAAAAAATTTGACCACACTTCTAAGTAATCTAAATAAAAATTATTTTCCTGTAAAATATTAACACAAAAAATCGGCCAATGGGCCGCTGATAATCTAGTATTGTTAATAATTTTTCTGTCTTTCTTCCCCGCATCTTAAGATGTTAAGATTAGATTCTTTGTGTTTTCTAGTCTTGTAAAACTCACAATTCAGTGAGAGAGAGTGTTTTGAGTCCCAACAGCTATTCTTGAAGATTATTATGTATTATTTACCTCGTACTCACCTCCCAATAATTGTGGGTTCATTAGCGTGGAAGAAGGAAGAGAAGATTGAGAGGCCGTTTGGTTGATGGAATTAGGTCTAGGAATCGACTTTCAATACCTAGATCACATGGAATTAGCATGAATAACCGCACTACAATTTTCAGTGGCTGGGGATTGAAACTCAATTCCTAGACCCAATTCCATAAACCAAACCACCGCTGAATCGGGTTGAGAATCAAGGATTTGATTCTCTGCTACACCTTGTTTCTGCTCTTCGGCTATAAACCTATGATAGATGCAAAATATAAGAGTGAAAGAAAGGAGAAGACAACAAAACAAAATTTATGTGGCTCGAGATGATTTTCTACTTTACGTCACAATGCAAGATTTGAAGGCAAAAAGAGTCATTCTTATTGCACGCTTGAGCTAGCAAGATACACGCTCAAGTAACCAATACACTTACAAATAAAAAACACTTTGTTTTTTCTTTCTCACGAAATAACATAACATTAAGAAACTTCTCTAACAACACTATGTACTCAACTCCAGTTTCACTCACTATAAATCGTGGTGCCTCTCTCTTGGCACGACCAAGTATATATAGATTTCAGACTAGGCATTATTGATCTTTGTCGAATGATTATCTGCCATCTTTCCTGATTTTTACAATCAATCATAGCAACACATAATCAAAGACGTCGCACACAATAAAAATGCATCATGGTATAGTGACATGCTTTTTTTTATCATAAGATCATCAAAATGGGAGGGTTTGGAATTGAACTTCTAGGTGGTATATACTACACACTAAATAATATAAAATCTCAACCCTTAATGGTCTGAATATAGCCGTAAAATGTGTGCAGCCGGACAACTGAACAAGACATAATGGTACTAATAGGAGTTAGGTCATGTGCACAACAGCTACACATAATAAATAAATAAATTATTATCTGATTACTTAGTTATAAACTTATAATATATATATAATGATGTATAGGTTATTAATTGAATATTAATTTGTAAAGTAATAATTAGTTAATAAGTCATTGTGAAGGCAGCTTGGCACAAACGAAGAACATTAGTTTAGGATTCGTCTCTAAGCTTTTGAGTTCCGTGTGCAAATCTTGTTTAATTATTCTTTCTTTGGCTTTCAAAACATAATTTAAATACCGCAGCTGAAATATGAATATAATCGGCTGAGGTTAATGCATGGAATAATAAGGGAAATAATACTTAAAAAAATAAAATATATACTGTTTACTGAAATATGAATACACTCGATTGTGGTTTGATGACTAGTTCATAATTTAACTATTTGATTAAAAAAAAAAGTCATTTTTCAAAAACAGTAAATTTTAATTACATCTTTCATAATGTGTTTTCTTATAATTTCTTGAAAGTATTTTTTTCATGTCAGGTTAATTGCTCAACTCTCACGATATTATTTGATAAATTTCGATATCTCAAGAAGTCGTAGAATGAAGTATCATTATGTTAAGTGCCTATTTTTTTAGAAATTAATTATTATTTTGATTTATTATTATTTATCTATTAATTAGATTTTTAGAGATATACTATAATTTCGTTAGTGGGATAATATCTTAATTAGTGATTGAGTTTGTTTAGGATATTAGTTAGAGAATTAGTTTAAGAGTTTAAAGGCTATATAATGCATTTGATGTACACGAATAAATGAATAAGAAATTATCCATTGGGCAAAGATTTTTATGCAATATTGGACAAAGTTTGACCTAATGATAAACTAGTTTTGTACCCGACTCGTTAGTCGAGATTTTTTATTTTATTAATAGTTATTGTTCAATTTTAATTTTTAAGACCACTGGGTTTAGGGACGGATAACATTTCATATATGTTTCGTTTCAAACGGATCCAAATTCTTCTCTTTATATCGTGTTGGATATCTAGAATTTAGTCATGGATGAGAATGTATTCGTTATACCCAAAATCATATTCTTCTCTTAAACCATCACCTGCTTCTCGATGTCATCCCATATAAACCCCACTACTGTTTCGACACTACCCAAGTTGTATAGCTAATTAGCTCGTATAGCTCCACTAAATCCAACATAAACATCTATAGCAAAACGTCCTTCATGTTTTAACTACACGACGATGGCCCTCCAACCGATATATAAAACCAAAAATCCACAAATTTTATAACTCATATAATAATATTAACTCGTGATCTAGTGGGCCATACTTCTCCTAAATTCATATTTTTATTATTTTTCATGTTTATAATATATAATAAAATGAGTATTTATTAGAAAATAGATTACGAAAAAAATCTCAATGAAATTTTTCTTATAAATTATGAAATATTAAAACTTAAAATTATATTATTCATATACAATTTATGTCAACATAATATATTTTGAAATTAACGTATTTATAATTGCATTCATAAGGTATTTAATTTCAGAGCATTCAACATTTAATGAAATGAAAGTAAATAATTGAATTTTGATTTTAAAAATGAATGATGATGTGGAAATTTGTGAGAAGGGTTTTAACCCATGTGTCAAAACTAAATATACTATACCACCATTAAGATTATTAAGAAGGTATGACATTTAAACTGACGAGTTATTAGTTTGAATTTAACAGTAGTTGGCGGGAGAATACTCAGATTAACTCATGTTCAACTGTGAGCGAGTTATATTATATGCATCAAATTAATTCGACTTCTGCATTGGTTGGGCATATATTTTTAATTTTTATGAATAATTTGTTAGTTGGTGGGTATTCAATTGTCGAGATTTGTAAACCATTCATGAAAAAATTGGGTCGAGACCCTTAAATCCGCTCAACTCCTTCCCGTTTCAACAGGAATTAAGAAACCTATTCGGAGGTGATTTGAAGGCATGCCATGAATTGTACTTCCTCGGATTTAGGTTGCCTAAATAGACCGAAAAACATGAAATTCAAGGGAAAGCGGAATTCAGCCAAATCCAGACCCCAAAACCTATACGGAAAACAACCTCTTAGTTTTGTTTGGTCAAAGTTTGAGGGAATTTGACCCGGATATTTTCTTTTTAGTTTCATGCATGCATCGTATATGTATGGAAAGTGGAAATCCTTTCTTATGTAAGTGATTTACTTCTCAAAATATATCATGGGTCATGAAATTGGTAGAGTACGAAATTTTAGGGTTAAAATTTAAAAGTTAATTAACTAGGATCAAACCTTAAAAATGAATAACAGTTTTTTTGTATGAATAAAAATGAATAACAGTTTTACTTTGACAAGTTATGTATCACAATAATATGTACCTACAAATCATAATATAGGTACCAAACTATTATAATATTTTTAAAACCCTAAACCTAATATAATTTATCGTCCTCAGTTCAAGTTTTCACCTTCTTCGATCTATCGCATCCTCTCTTTTTGCCTCTACGTTCTTCTTCCTCTTCCACAATTTTCTTCTTCTCCTTTCTCACATAGACTCTTCGTTATCTTAATCCAGTCTCACTAAAATTTTGATCGATCAACTCTCATCTAAAAGTTGCGAACCAAATGATTGGTCGATTTTGAGCTACTCTAGTGCCAAGATCCTACATCTTCCTAAGCATCATTAGACGTAAGGTTTACGTTAAATAAATTATCAATTTTCATTAAAAGAGACGACATACAATTTTTCATATTTAAATTTATTTTAAAATTAATCCATGAAGCAGGATGCGTTCGATACGGGTTTCACAATCGAACTGATAATAAAAATCCAATGTATTTTGTTATTTTTTCCTTTGGATAAACCAAGTTTAAGACAGTTTCTTGATTTTATTGGTCAGATCGACTGATCCGGTCTTGATAAGTCTTTAAACCAAAACCAGGATTGTATTTTTGGGACAGTACTAAAAAAACAAAAGTTGGGTCGTGAAAAACATGGTTCCAATTTTATATGATCATAGTGTATTGATTGATTGGGCAAAAGATCCGGACCCAACCTTTAAAGGTTGGGCCGGTCCAACCCATAACACGGAGGGCTATTTTCGGTATTTTGAAAAAATAACCCTATTCTCTCCTCTTTTCTTCTTCTTCACCGCCGCTATCCCACTTCTATTTTTGGTAGTTAACAACCGCCGTTGTGGATTCATCATCTTCTCCTGGAGTGACGGCGGCCGTTTACCTCTTCTTCTTATTATTATTGTTCTTAATCTTCGCGGATCGGTTGTTGTGATCGTGGTAGCTGTCGTCGTTGATGGAGTGGGAGATTGAGGTCGAGGAAGAGGAGTATTTGGATTTAGGCTTAGATTTACCGTCGCGGGGAGGAAGGGTGAGGACAGGGGATCCAGGGGAGGAAGAGGCGGTGGCTGCGGCGAGGACGAGCTCTTTGCGGATGGCGTTGCCGACGTCGCGGAGGGAGTGGAAGAATCAGGCTCTTCTTGCTCGACGATCTAGGTAACTAATTGAATGGCGTTACAAGAGCCGCGGAAGCAACAAATAGCGATTCTATTGACTTGGCACAAGCCGATTTAGCCTCGCCGGAGTTCCGAAACTAGATGAGCTCCGTTCGGCAGAGATGTCTAGAGGAAAAGGAAACAAATTGGAAAAATTACATTTCAGTCACTAATTTTTTTGTTGTTGACAGTTTAGGATTTTGAGCATTTTATAAAAATTTGAATGTGAATATTGTTGGAATAGCTTATAACTATATAATACGATCATCGAATAACATGTTACCTAGATCGTATAACTAGTTAACTAATCATGATGATGTTATCTAATTATCAAATAATCTCGTTAACTAGTTATCTAATAATCTTGTTAACTAGTTATCAAATCGTGATGTTAACTAGTTAACTAAATTTGATAACTAGTTATCATCTTAATAAAATGTTAACTAGTTATCTTAATCATGATCTTAATTAGTTAAAATAACCTGTTAACAAAAAATCTTGTTAACTAGTTATCAAGTTAAAATCTGTTAACAAGTTATCAAACAAAAAACGTTGTTAACTAGTTATCAGTTTAAAAATCATGTTAACTAGTTATCTTAGTCATGATGTTAACTAGTTAACTCGATAAGTTATCTAGTTAACTAATTATGCTAATTCGTTAACTAGTTAACATCAGAAAAACTTGTTAACTAATTTTGATAACTAGTTAACTTATCGAGTTAACTAGTTAACAACTTGTTAACTAGTTAACTCGGTTGGTTAACTAGTCAACAAAAATATTGTTATCAAGTAAAAAAATTGTTAACTAGTTAACAACTTGATAAGTTAACTAGTTAACTCGGTTGGTTAACCTGTTAGTAAAAAATATGTTAACAAGTTATCAAACAAAAAACGATGTTAACTAGTTATCAGTTAAATAAACACTGTTAACTAGTTAACAGCAAAAAAGGTGTTAACTAGTATTTTTTTAAGTAAAAAAAAATTATTGAAAAAAAAAATTTCAAAAAAAATTAAAAAAAAAATTTCGCCGGAAAATTCGTCGGCCGGTCGCCGGAGATGGGCTGCTGGTCGCTGGAAAAATTAATTAATTTATTTATATATAATAATTAAATTATATGTGTAAAGTCTAAAATACCCCTAACAATCTAGACCATTGGATTGGTCAAAGGGTCAAAGGTGATCTAATGGTTAAGATGAAGGTTGGAAAGGGTTGGATGGGGATCAGCACCCGATTGATTGCTTGATAATATAATATTTAAATGTATTATTTAAATTTAATTTGGACGTGTATACAGATAAATAAATAATATATTGGGTAGAACTTAGAATCCGTGTTGAAGTTAGTTGTTTGTTGGACCGGAAAGGCCCACCACTCCCATTACGGCTCAAACAATGTGTTATTATTATTTCATTAATTTAAATGTTTGCTCAGAAATGGACCAATCAAATTATAACAAGTTTTTAAAATCGAAAAAATCAACAAGGTTGGTAGTACGTAACTCGCCAACTTTTGATTTCCCCTTTTCGAATATTTCAGTTCAGAAACAACTATCTCTTATATTTTTTTAATTCACAAGAAGCCTTCAAAATGGAAATTACACTTTAATAATCATTATTTTACATTAATATCCATTAATATAAATATCAATAATCCTAGTTCAGCCATGATCATATATAAATCAGATCGGTCGAATGAGCGGGTGGCCGGGCAGGTAGGGGTAAACTATTTGACAATTTGCTTAGTTTGAAGGTTTTTTAGATATTAAAATTGGGCTAGTATTGAAATGTTAATTTTTGGTAAATTAAAACTTTTGGTTGGATTGAGTCGGCTCAGTTTTTGAAAGCTCTAATATAAATGATTACAACGACTAGCTATTTTCATTATTACATTTAAATTTCATTTTTATATTCATGAATTCTACGTTATATTTATATTTGGCTCATCCAGTCTAGCATTCAAAATTTATCATTATTCATCGTCTGTTGCAAGTTAAATTAAAAATTAATGCAATCTAGACGAATATAAATACGAAACGAACACTTCTAAACACATTCCTCGTCTATCACACAAAAATTTTGACGATATTTGTTATGTGAACATAACTAATCAATATTAATATTCTCTTTCATTTAGTAACTTAAAAAATATGAAATCCCCACAAATATGAGTATGATTCTGATCTCGTGGGATTTAAATTTGTATATATAAATTAGAATTTTGATTTTTGAACAAGAGAAGCACATATAAAACATTGGTATATTGGTGTTCCCTGTCACAAAGACAATTAGGTAATACAAACACTATAAAGTGTTGGTGGAATGCAATCATTTAAACTTAGGAACATCTTAGCCCTCGTTCGGATCCGAAATTGAACCCTAATTTTTTACGGGCTGAAATTTAGAGAATTCTCGACTTTTGGGGCTTTTGAATGTATTTAACTTTAGAGAGTTTGGATAACGATAGAGAATTAAATTCTTTGAAAATGACCGTCGAATATAATATTTGGTTATTTAGTTCCATTGTCCTATTTGCACTACACCTCACCCATATTATGATTTCTCTCTCGACTTTCTAGAGACGTTTTTATCATTTTACTTTGATTTTAATTTTACAATGTATCAGAATTTAAGTCAAACAAGATGATTATATTTCTTCAAAAATAAATAATTTCAATCAATTTTGATTTCTAAGAATCGTACGTAATGTCTCGCAAACCTAATTTCCAAATCCAAACCATTGTACATTTTTTTTCACTTTGCTTGCATAATTTAATTTTACCGTGTAGCAATGAGGAACCCATATAATAACCAAACAAATTAAGCTCATTTAATTTCTCAAATTAACACCCAAAAATACATAATTTATTCATAAAAAAAGCTAAGATGTCACTTGTCAATAATTAATTAATAAGGGTGTTGATGGGCAATGGATCTCCAAGAGAATGCTGGTTTGGAAAGTTCCAAACCCATTCTCAATTATTAGATCTAGTTTGACCGTTTGACCAATCTAATGGTTCAGATTTGTTAGGGGCATTTAGGACTTTACACAAATAATTAAATTATTATATTTAATTTAAATATTTTATTATTATTTATTATTTAAATATTTTATTTTTTATTACAGTGGGCAACAACTGTCACCGTCCAATGTCGGTTGTCGGTCGCCGGCCGCCGGTCGCCGGCTGCCGGCGACTTTTCCGGTGATTTTTTTTTGTGACTTTTCCAATCACATTTCCGTCGACTTTTCTCCGGTGGCTTTTTCTTGCGACTTTTCCGACGAGGACAAGTTAACTAGTTAACCTGATTTTTTTTTTATTCGTAACTAGTTAACTTGGATTTTTATAGTTAACTAGTTAGTTAACATGTTTTTCGGTGAGGCTCCGGAGACCGACCAAACTCTGGTGACTTTTCCGGAGGACAAGTTATTAACTAGTTAACTTATCGAGTTAATTAGTTAACATCATGATTTAGATAACGAGTTAACTAGTTATCTAATCGAGTTAACTAGTTAACCAATCGAGTTAATCTTGGTGACTTTTTTTCTTGGTGACTTTTTTCGGTGACTTTTCCGATGACTACTTTTTCTGACGACTTTTCCGACGAGTACAAGTTAACTAGTTAACCTGATTTTTTACTTTTAACTTATTAGCATGATTTTTTTATTCATAACTAGTTAACTTGAGTTTTTACAGTTAACTAGTTAGTTAACATGTTTTCTAGTGACTTTTCCGGCGAGGTCAAGTTAACTAGTTAACCTGATTTTTTATAGTTAACTAGTTATCTGCTGATAACTAGTTAACATGTTATCCAATCGAGTTAACTAGTTAACCAATTGAGTTAACTATTTAACAAGTTGTTAACTAGTTAACATCATGATTTAGATAACGAGTTAACTAGTTATCTAATCGAGTTAACTAGTTAACCAATTGAGTTAATCTAGTTAATCAATCAAGCTAACTAGTTAACTTATCGAGTTAACTAGTTACCAAGTTAACTAGTTAACCAATTATCTAATCGAGTTAACTAGTTATCTAACCGAGTTAACATCATGTTTTTAGATAACTAGTTAACATGTGGTTATCAGAAGTAGTTACAATTAGTTAACTAATTAACCAACCGAGTTAACTAGTTAACTAACCGAGTTAACTTCTGAACTAGATTACTAATTGATAACTAATTGATTAGATTACTAGTTAACATGTGAATTAGCTGATAACTAGTTAACCTATTGGGTTAACTAGTTATCTACTCGAGTTAACATCATGTTTTTAGATAACTAGTTAACATGTGTTTTTAGATAACTAGTTAACATGTGGTTATCAGAAGTAGTTACAATTAGTTAACTAATTAACCAACCGAGTTAACTAGTTAACTAACCGAGTTAACTTCTGAACTAGATAACTAATCGATAACTAATTGATGAGAGAAGCCATACAATTAGCAGTATACAGCTAAACTACAAGAGAGAGGTCAAATTGCAATCAGAAGAGACAAGACAGAAGATTAACAAGATACAAATTGCAATGGTGGGAGGTCAAATTTCTTTCTCTGTTGTGTTGTGAATCTGATCGGCGTTCCTTGTTCCTTCAACAACTCCAAGTTTCGACGCTGCAGCTGCTTTACCATCGTTGATTCGCCGGCCGCCGTCGCATCTGCTTTGCCTCGGATATTCCGCCGCCGTTGCTCCGAGGCTACAACTGCCATGCCTCCACGGCTCCACTGCCCCACGGCCACAACTGCCATGTCCATCGTGAACAAGAAATCCCATCTCCCCTGCTTCTGACCTCCATCTCGTAACCCAATTGAAGTCATCGTCTCTGATTAGATCTAGATCCAAAGGAGACAGAGGTTCCATCACGGCGGTGGATTTCGAGGAAGGAGGTCAGAGACTGATCAGTGTACCTGAAAGAGAGGAGATCGAGAGGAGCAGCCGATGAGCATGAAGACGTTGTTAGGAGAAGGCGAGAAGTAAGGTGCCCTCCACGACTCAAGCACAAACCCATTTCCCTTGGATCCCAAAACGACGTCGTCGCAAGTGGAAAGATGCGGGTCGTGGAGGGTCAATGACCGGTAAGGGTAATCGATTTCCATGACCCGGTAAGACCCGGAAGCGATGTGGAACATGAGCACAGAGTCAAAGCAGAAGAGAAGGTCCCTGAACCCCGGGTGGCCGCATCCGTCTCGGAGGGAGAATGGGTAGTCTACGGTTATGTTGCCGCAGTATGATCGGCAGCCCGTTCCGGCGGCGGCGGCGGGCGGTGGAGGGATGATTAGGGTGATTGCGAGGAGGAGGAGGAGCGGAGGAATTGGCATTGCTGTTGGGGAGGTTATTTGGGATTTGGGAATGATACTTTGCTTTGGAGAAGGGAGATTGATTGATTAATAAGGTTTTTTATGATGAACTGATGCTGCTGCTCTGCTTTATGCAGAGTGTGGAGAGTGTAAAGTGAGTGAGGAATCTGTGGGGTTGTCGAGGATTTGATGGTCGGCGGCTGTTTCAGCTTGGATGAAGAAGAAGACTTGGGTTTGTTTATATTTTTAGAAAATGGCGAAAATGCCCCTCCAGCTAGTAGGTTTGGAACTGTTCCAAACTTAAAAGTTTGGACGCAGATCCTTTGCAGTGTTGATGATAGCTGGAAGTCATTAAAACAGAACCATTCACATTAATATAATAATAAATATAATCAACAGAATCAAACACAATATAATTGATTTAATTGAACACCTACTCTCTTCTATTCTCAACATTAAAAAATTCCACCAACAAAACCAACAAAATGGTTCCCCAACTTGTTGTTTGCAAAAATAATTGCCTAATTCGAACACACAAAATGGTTCTGAAGGTCGGTTTCGTAGTAACCAGCAATATATCGTATGAGATGTTTGTGTAAACTGTAAAGCGTAAGGGTACATTAATTTGGATAGTAATTTGAATTTAGGAATTCAAATTCATGATACTGAAATTCATGTACGTTTGGGAGCGTTTTCGATCCTTCTTGCGCCTTCTCTAGTTGAAAATTATTTGTCGATGATAGATGAGCGATTTCATTCCATTGAGCGGCGACAGTGAGAAGTACTAAGAAAAAATGTGTGCTATATTTTTTTTATGCTCAGTTGAAACCAAAAAATTCTTAACCACTACAAAAGATCCCAAAATTGCTTATTTGACCAATTTCTGACAATCGTTAGATCTAGTTATTAACACTGTCATTTAGATCGTAACTGTGATCCCAGCTAGAATTCTTTTTTTTTTTTTTTTACTAAGATAAGCTCCCGTGGGAGAAAAATGAGGAAGTCACTCATAATTATTGAAAGTGCTAAGTGCACACCCAAGCCGAGAGGTTTACCAAGTTCTAGTTTTGCAGGTATCATAAAGCACGGTGCGCCACAAAGTGGGCCGTTGTATTAGCATCTCTGGGGGACCACCAGAAGCGCCAACTCCAGGCATGAGTCCAGATAAGCACCAATGTATGCGATTATTGACCCACCATCTCTCATCAAGTAATCATGATTGGTCACCCTAGCTAAAACCTCCGTAGCATCGCCCTGAGACATCCCTGAAAGTCAAATTTTTTAAAAAAAAGTTAAAAATATCTGGATAAGATTTACACACCACTAAACCAACAGGACGGCCAACTAGAGTTCTAATAGCTCCGTCAACATTAGGAATACTAACAGGGAAATTTAGCTGGCCCTTGAAGTGTCCAACTCGCATCAAGAAAACTGTGATGGGCCCAACTATATGAATATCCAAATCTAACTTGGGTAATGTTTACATTTGGGCCTACATCTAACAAACAGGCCCAACTGTACCTATGTGTCCAGGACCATAATCAATCATTTCGCCTAAAATAAATTATTATTCATTCTTTTTTTTTTCTTTTTTCTAGAGATAACTCATGCAGAGAAAATGAGGTAATCATACACGAGTAAAAATTAAGTGTTTATCCAAGCCGAAAGGTTTACCATTCCTTGGCTTGAGAGACATCTAAGACCATGACGAGCCACACAATTAGCTGCTATGTTGGCATGATGGGGGACAATCATGAGCCTGATCACCGTTTTTTCATGATTTCTTGATATTCATTTTTTCACATAATTTTAGGTAATTATGTAGATTTTTATTAACTCAATCAAACGGTTAGGACGAAACATCATAAAATAATAAATGATGAATTATTTTTACGAAAAAATCATAGTGCTAAAGGGATTAATTGGATTTTTTTTAGATAGAAATATTGAATAATTTCATATCTGGTACTTTTTTCCCTAATGTAACTCTCGTGAGAGACTGGAAGATAGTTAATAATAAATTCATCTTAAGTATTCATCCAACTCCAGAGATTTACCTGTCTCCAGCTTGGGAGACATCTAAAAATTTGACATGCCACACAATGAAAAAATATGTTTACCGTTCAAGGAACAATCATCATCTTAATGGAAGGGGAGGCTAACAGGAAGGAGAGAATGCCCGGCACAATTACACCTCCACAGAGGAAGAAAACGTCCTGGCTTGAAACCATAGAAATGACAAGGGTTGCATCTCCCTCAATGTCCACACTACTCTATCCTCTCGCCGAGTATAAATCACGCAAAAATCCCTAAAAGCAAGGAATTCTAAAATAAGAGAACCAATAATACCAATACGTAAATTATAAAAGAAATAACAATACCAATACGTAGCAAGAAAATCGTTGAGGATCCGAACAACTAAACCAATTGCGCCACCCGGGGGAAAATGCGTGCCACCATCAACGTACTTTCAATTTTTGTTTCGACGTTAGTCATTAGAAATAATTCAAAGGGTGCATGAAACGACAGGCCAATAAAGCCAAAAACGATCTGTCAAATGACTTTTGGATATATATATACTGATCTACATTAGTCGTTTTTGGACCTACTTTCGTTAACAATAGAATGTGATTAACATTGTTCTTTGACTAATACCTACAAAACTAGCTTCCACTCATATATATATATGAGCTCATACAACGTGAGTACGTGACAAAAATAAATTAATACCACCAACCCAATCATGAAAAGTATAGAATAACTAATAACAAAACTACAATTATAAGCTATTATTAAGGATGTTAATGTTAGTAAACATTATAAGATCTATTTAGAACCCTCTCTAACAATTCGAGTTATTGGGATGCAACGGTTCTTGACATGGTATTAGAGTCTTTGATGACCGAAAGGTCAAGGTATCGAATCTTGATAGCCCCCAATATAACAATTTATCTTGCATTAGGGTTGGTGGACATGGGCTTCTTCCCTTTCATGGGCTTTCGTTTGAGGGGCGTGCTAGTAAACAATATAAGATCATTTGAATCTCTCCAACAACAGATATCACTTTGTCAAGTTTCATATGTTTTTGGTGTGGTAGAAGTTTAATAATTTGATTGTAGATAACCAAAATTTTCCATATATCCAAATTATCATTTTGCACTTGTTGGTTTCTTCAACAACTTATTTAAATTTCACAAAATTAGTCAAATTTCATCCATTTCAGAAGTCAATCATCCACGTATACATGCATGGGAGGCATGACAGGTCATTTAAAAGTTATGGGCCAAACGGATCACGGGTGCGTATCACATATTCACATGTCCACATGTATATATTTATAAGAGAAAAAATACCCAAAATATATATTTATAAGATTTTTTTTTTTGAAATATAAATGTTAATAAATACTTCTAACAGTGGCATAGTCAAGGAAAGACTACTCTGGGTCCTTGTCTATGGTCTATGAATTCAAACAGTTAAAATATGTACATTTTCATTCATAAAAAAAAAAAGTATATCTTCTTAAATTTTTAGTGTAATTATATATTCAATGCATTGCATTTAGTGTATCGGGCGTAGTGCTGATATGAGTCTTGCCTTCGCCACTGTTCAGTTGTATAATCTATATTGGGTATTTGTTATGATTAATACATGTCTTAGGTCCAATACACATGCAAAATAGCTATATACTGATTTGATGTATATGATGTTGTCTACTTTGAGTCATGCTCACACATATTTGTTTTGGGTTCCTCCCTAAAATATCTCATGGTAGTTTATGCGAATAATATATTTTAAAATATGGCGAACTTGTTGAACCAATCCTTACGAGTGAGGATACAATACAGCCCTCGACCTAGGCAACTTGGTTATTAGAGTGCATTATGGGGATAATATACAATACAATACAATACAATGTTACAATGTGGGGACTCATAGAAAACAGAGAAAGATTATGTTTTAGTGAACAATTTAATTTTTGGTTTCATTCTGTTGTTGTTATACAGAAACCTCTTATATTCCCATTTTGCATGGGGAAACATGCATGTTTTCAAATATACAAACACATTGGGTTTTGGTTAGTTTAGAAAAATGGAGGGTTTTTGTTTTGTTACATATGGGAAGCTGAGCTAATTATCGATTAGTGGGCTTTTTTAGTTTCACTTTCTAGGGTCTAATACAAACTTAATCAAATCAATGGTGGATCCATAGGATAGGAGGAGCTTCATATATACACCATTTTCCATTTTACTTTCTAGCTCTAATTCTCTGTGCCTAAATAATTCTGATTGGTGCATTTTGAAATCTATACAATTTAACTCAGTATCATTCTGAATCTTTTAACTCAGTACAATTTATGTGTACTTTAAATATAAATAAATGGAAAAATGAAATTTAGCCCCCTCTACTTTTCCAACTTAACAAATTGCTCCCTACACTATACATCTCTATTTTTACCCCTCCTACTTCAACCACTTTGTTTTTTGGGTCATTCCGTTTCAACTTTCATCTTCATGGCGTTAATTGATGCGCATTCAGTACACCACGTTAGCTCCAATAGTCATGTATTAGCTTACTGACAATTTTTTAATTGAGAATATAAAAGTATGTATAATTAGATAGGATGAAATCGACGAATAAAACTTGTGATTTTTAAACCATTCGTATTTTACCATGCTCTCTTCGCGATACCTCCCCAATTTACGTCTCTAAACAACTCTTCGTCTCCTAACTCTGATATTTTTCTTCGTTGGTGTGCGGATGTGTCCATATTTAATGTTAAGAAGACGATAGTTGGATGGAAGGACCCAAAATGAAAAATGGCCAAAATATGAGTAGATAAAAAGAGTGATTTATAGTATAGGCCAGGGGGCTATATGTTAAGTTCACAAAGTAGAGGGGGTTAAAATGCTATTTTTCCTAAATAAATCTACTTATTAGCATTGATAAAAAAATCACTTATTGGCAAGATTTTGGATCTGATTTGGAGCCTCTTTAAGTTTGTCAATCACAAGAATCAATTCATATTAATTCATAGCTAATCGTATGAGATATCCAATTGTTAACTGAATATTGGGTACTCATTTATAAGAGAGTATGGTTGTTGTATAGTGTCACTATGAATAGCCTTATACTTGAGGTTACAAAAGCCTTGTTTTTTTTTTCGACGGGGAAGTCAGGGTTCTACTAAATTCAAGGATACATAAAATACAATCGGTAAAATATATTTTTGTACGAAAATACATATATTGATCTATTTGGGTCCTGGACCCGAGTTAAGGGTAGACTCCTCCTAGCTTTGTCACTATGAATGTAACAATTTGAATAGTGAATTCAAAGTATGTAAAAATAATATATTTTTTTATTAATGAATGGGTCTACTCAATTTATTAGTTTGTCTTGGTTGTGGCAATTCAATAGGTAAATCATAACTTCAATTACAAGCAAAGGCCAAGACCAAATAATAGATCTACTATAGTATCATTGAATGACACGAAAGAGAGCTCAAAGCTTTTTAATTATTGTATCAAACTATTCATAGAAAAAGGTGGTTTAAGTAGTATTGGTTGTTAACCACTACATGCAGGTACACAAACCCGGAGGGAATTGGAATTTTGTAGCCTAATTTAAAATTTTATGTACCATCAGTAGCCAATTGCGTAACTATGTCCAAAACTAACACAATCTGATTGACAACCCTAGCTGGCTAGCCAGCGATACTTACCAATTAAACATTTGTCAGTTGACAGTTGAATTCATTTGTTCTTTGAAATCAAATATTGTAACATTGCAATTTGGTCACTTTTTTTTTCTATTTTACAAATGGAATTATTATTATTTTTTTTTAATTTGATAATATAAGCCGGTCTTGATAAAATAATAATATATAAGATATAATTAATTAAAGAAAATTATATTAGCTAGTTACGGATCCCGATGTCACGTTTGTTGGAGGCACAACAATGAAGGAGACAACGACTTTCAATAATAGTTTTAACTTTGAATCAATCAGTGCATAACCAGCGCAACGCATAGCCAGACCAGCGGGACGTGACCTCGAGTCATGTTTGTTTTAACTTTGAATTACGAATCCCAATGTCACGTTTGTCGTTTGTCGTTGTTTTAACTTTGAATTGTTGTGCCTCCAACAAACGTGACATCGGGATCCGTAACTCAAGAGATTGTGATGGCTAATATAATTTTCTTTAATTAATTATAGCTTATATATTATTATTTTATCAAGACCGGCTTATATTATCAAATTAAAAATAATAATAATCCATTTGTAAAATAGAAAAAAAAAAGTGACCAAATTGCAATGTTACAATATTTGATTTCAAAGAACAAATGAATTCAACTGTCAACTGACAAATGTGGAATTGGTATGTACGCTGGCTAGCCAGCTATGCGCTGGCTGGCCATCTATGTGCTGGCTACACGCTGGTTGGCTGGCTACGCGTTGGCTACCAATCAGATTGTGTTAGTTTTGGACATAGTTACGCAATTGGCTACTGACGGTACATAAAATTTTAAATTAGGCTACAAAATTCCAATTCCCAACCCCAGATGGTACAAATAATTAATTAAATTTCTAGACTAGACAAACAAAATAACTAAAATTCCAATTAGAGTTAAAAGGGTACAAATAATTAATTAAATTACTCCTATTTACCATTATCCCAAAAGAGTAATAAGTAATAGGAAGCTAATAGAGCATGTCATTGGAGGAAATCGGGTGAAAGACCTTTATAAAGCTAAATATGTTGGAAACCTAATTGTGTCCAAAGTGTTGAGTTGTCGGTGGTAATGTGATTTTATAATTGGTATAAGAGCTTGTGTGGTAAATTAATAGAGAGATGGATCACGAAAGTTGTGCACGTGGGAGATTGTCAAGTTGCTCACAACGAAATTATGTGGTGATTCATTGTGTCGAAAGTGTTATTGACGGGTGAACATCTAGCAGTGTGTCTTGTTGGTATTAACAACGGTCCAAAATGTCTGTAGAAAGGTGTATCACATGAACAAAAGACACAAGATGATCATTTGATTAAGGAATGTCCAAAATGTCTACAGGAATTAAAGGTGTATCACAAGAGCAAATGCCATATTGTGATCCTTGGTTTGATGAAGGTCATTTATTTTTTAGTTTCTACCCAAAAAGTCACATATTGATGTAGTTAGTCAACTCTTTTTAACCTAAGTATACTTCTCTAAGTATACTTTGCTTACTTCCTTCTGTCAACTCAACTTCTCGATCTTACATATTTTTCTTATTTTTCTGTGAAAATTTGTCAATGTTTAATATTTTAGGGAAAATAGCTCTTTTTTTCTTTCTACTTTTCCAACTTAACATATTTCTATACTATAAATTGTTCTTTTTATCTTCCACTACTTTGGTCATTTTGCTTTTTGGGTCATAACTATCGCCCTCTTAACGTTAAATTTGGACATATCAACACATCAACGAAGAGAGATATCAGAGGTCGAACATGAAGATTTCGTCATGGAGGTATAATGGGGAGGTATCGCGAAGAATATGATGAAATACGAAGACTTTTAAAACCACATGTTTTATTCGTCAGTTTCATCATATCTAATTATATATATTTAGTAAGCTAATACATGGATATTGGAGCCAACATGATGTATTGAATGCGCATCAAATTGAACTTTTATGAATTTTATTTTGATGGTTTTCAATGGTTGCACACAACCGACTATAATTTTCAGAACCGGAACATTGATTGAATTGGTGATGGTTCAATTGAGGTGGGACATTAAGTGTATTAGTATCAGACCGATTTAATTATTGAATAAATAAATAAATATAGTTAAGACTCACTGTTTTTTTTACCTTGAGTCGAATTAGTCGTCGGTCTAGAGAGTTTAGTATCATAGTCTAACTTATTTATACAAGGGAAAATAGCATTTTACCCCCTACTTTGTCAACTTAACAAATGCCCCGTACACTATAAATTGCTTTTTTACCTCATCCTACTTTGACCAGTTTGTCGTTTGGGTCCTTCCATTATAACTTTCTTCTTCGTGACGTTAATTGATGTGCATTTAATACACCATCTTAGCTACAATAGTCATGTATTAGCTTACTAAACATTTTTTTAATTGGGAATATAAATTTATATCATATTAGCTTACTGGAAAAGTTGGAATGGAAGGACTCAAATGACAAAGTAGTCAAAATAGGATGAGGTAAAAAGAACGATTTATAGTATAGAGAGCTATCTATTAAAGCGGCAAAGTAGATGCAGTCAAAGTACTATTTTTCCAATAAGAAATTGAATCAATTTTAATTAAAAATTTAGACTTTTATTAAATTATATTTTGAATTTATTAAAGGATTGAATTTCAATTTCTAGTTACTTTTCTTTCTAGTAAGATACTAACTATTTAGGGCTAATTACTTAATTAAAATAGAACACTAGTGTTTTTTTTACAGCTTAGTTTTTCATTAAAACTAAAGCGGATTACAAAGTTTGGGTTAGACCCAAGAAAGAACAAGATACATTAAGAAGACAACTAACTTAGGCCCAAGCTAAACACAAAGTCCAGCCCGAGGAACAAGCTAGAAGAAACCTTAATGCATCAACTTTACCAAACAAAACCTATCAGCCGCCACCTTCATCTTCATCGCCTGACTGCAACTCATCAAGGAACACCAAGGTGGATCTGAACAGTAGCCGCCGACGAGATGGAAACAAATAGATCAGACCGAAAAGTCTTCTTCATATAGAATCGTCCTTGCAACTATCTCTAACATCTTGCACCTGGATTCACGAAGGAAATCACAACATCTCCGGATCACCAACGCAATGGGTGAAACAAGGAGGTAGATGATGAATAAGAAGAGAATAAGCAAACTGCAAGTAGCTCCCTTGGAAATCCGACGAACACATCAAAATCTGAGCATTAGCAATATATCTGAGACAAAAGACCCATAAAGGGCGAGGAAAGTCTGGAATGGGAAAATCAGAAGAGACAAGCTCTTCAAAACCATAAGAGAAAAGCTCTTGAGAAAGTGGCAAGAAACCCAAACAACTGAATCAACAAAACCACGACAAAGCATCATAACACAAAGGAAATAAAAAAGTGAAAAAACTGTAGAAAAGGAAAACTGCCACCGGTCACCCGTAAAGGACTTGCGGCAGCGGAGATAAGAAAATGGGGAAGAGCTCAATAGAGAGAGGCGGAAGGTTTTTGAAGGGGATAGAGAATGAGAGATGGTCGTCCGTAACCTTTCAAATAAAACACTAGGTAGGAATGATAATTGTGCAAATATTTATTAGGAGATTCGAGCTCAATACCCACTATTGACACTTTTGATTTACACAATAAGATTAAAAGTTATACACAAAATCAGTGGGACTAATATGATAAAACCAGTCGAATCACAAAAATTGACGATCAAATAGGTCAACCTTAGTCTTAAATCCTTGCTCAAATCAATGTGTCAGTTTTGTTGCTTCTGAATTCTAGTTTGACCGGTTGGTTTGATTCGGTTTTGATGACAATGTTGCTAACTAAATATGTCAATAGTTATATTGAGTGAATTAAACTATTAAAAAATGCCTAGGAAAGACATATTGTCCAACAACCAAGCCTCTAAAAACTTAGGAAGATCAGTAGGGTTCTCCACATCGATGATGACCAGACATCCCATCGGCTAATCGTGGGTTGTTGCCTTGTTAATCAATCAAGTTAATGATGGAAATGATCTGAATATCACTACAAGAAACTGCTGATTTAACGGCGACTGTTTAACAGCGGCCAGACGCGGGCCGCTGTTAAATCTGTTTAGGAGCGGTAAATTTAGCAGCGGCTATGAGCCGCTGTTAAATTAAGTAATTTAACAGCGGCCACTTAGCCGCTGTTAAATTAATTTATATATACCAGCAAAGTATCGCGGGACAGACCATCTCCTTCATTCATCTTCTTCACTCATCTTCTCCAGCGATTCCCGAGCGCCCCCGACGACCTCCGCCCGCCGCGACCTCCCGCCCGCCGCCGACCTCCCGCCCGCCGCCGACCTCCTACACCTACCGCCGCCGCCTCTGGCACTGTTTGCAGGTATTAATGGGTTAAACTTCTCAAATTTTCAGACCTAATTTCTAGGTTTTAGGTTTAGTTAATTGAATCGGTTAATGATGTTTTGTGGTATTGATTAAGTTAGAAGTGTTGTTTAGAGTAAGAAAACCTAGTCTATAATTGATGGATTGTGAGAAATGATGAGTTTTGAACATGTTTAGATGAACCCTAATTTGAAAATTTGGGGGTTTTCGAAATTTCAGCAACTATGCACGAATTTGAATCATTTTATTGTAAGAGGCAAAAATAAAAAATTGGGCTACTGTAGGGGAGAATGGGGGGTGCATCGAGGTGAGGTTGGACAGAGACGGTGTGCCTTGTGGTGACGAGGGTAGGTATTTGCGCCAGTATCTTGGCAAAGTCATCGGACAACCCAATATTCTTCCCATTGGAGTTGATGAGTGGTCACAAGTCCCAGAGTGTGACAAAAATCATATATGGGGAACTTTCATCCGGGTATGAGTTTCTCAAATCTTGTTAAATTTATTAATTATTTCATTGTCTTAAATGTTTACTGTGAAATGACAGCGCAACTTCACTTGGGATGACAATGATGATGCGAGGATTGAAGAGTTTGTCATGTGAAACCTAGGTGTCAAGTGGAGGGAACGAAGGGGTCGAGTATGGAAACATGCTGGGTGTGATCCGACTCAAGGCCTGGAGTATAACTTGTCCCAGAGGCCAAATGAGGTATTTGAACGGGATTGGGATATGTTCTGTCGGTACAGGCTGCGACAATCAACTTTGGTAAGGACGAGATGAACAATAATGAACATACTACATTTGATCACGTTAAACAATTATTGCACGGTTATTTATAACTCTTGTTTTGTAGGATGCATGTGCAAGGAACGCCGCTAATCGAGCAAATCAAGACATCTATCATACAAAGGGATCAAGGCCATTCAACGTGGAGCGTGAAGTTATGGTAAGTAAATTGAATCATTTATAGAAATTATAAGTGTTTCAATTGTGCATTTGGAAGTAGGTGTATTAGTAGAGTACATATTGTAGCCTATAATGTTTTTTGTTTTGGTAGGAAAAAGAGAAGGGGAGGGAAGTGAGTAGAACCGAACTTTTTATTAGATGCTATGAGAAAGAGCCAGGAAAATGTGCTAACCCTGCTACAGAAGCATTTGTGGTATGTGTGAGAAGTAGTAGTTTATTAGCATACCCTTTACACTTAATTCCATTAGAATTTGTTACTTACTGATACACGTGTGAAATTGAATGTAGGAGTCCGTTAAAGGGTTTCAGTCTGATCCCACTACTGACTCAGGGACTAGCCGGAATGATGCTGTTTCAAGGGCATATAATGCACGCAACAAGAAAGAAAAATCTGGGAGAGTACGTCATCTTGGCTTTGGGGCAAAAGCTAAAAGGGTAAGTGAGTTGAGAATGTAGAAATGTGAAACGTGCATTGCCATGATAATAGGTTGTAAATATGTGAAATGTGAAATGGAATGTAGGTTATAGATATGGGTGAAGGAATGAATGCATTGTGTGTTATTTTTGTAGGTTGAAGAGTATGAGAATAGGTGAATGTATGAATAGGTCATGTCGATTTTTTTGCAAAATTGCTTATTCAAATTGTTTGTTGCAGGTGTATCGTGGGTCCTCTTCTTCTTCTGGGTCCCAGGAATCATCCAACCCACCCCTTCCAAGTTGGACGACATTTGGTGCAAAGATCCTGAAGCACTTGGACAAACAAATTGGTCTATCTCCGGACTTGGAAGAAATGCGAAAAATGTTTGAAAGTCAAGGAGGATGTAGTGGAAGCGCTCTTACCCCGACAGTTGATGAAGACATTCCTAGAAGTGAAGGAGAGAATGATGATGAAAGTAACGATGACGACGTTTAGTTAGATGCATATCGAGGTTGTAGGTATGTGTTATTTTATCTTGATACTTAGTACTTAGTAGAGGACAAATTAGTTAAGTAATGTGTGTTTATTTTATCTTGATACTTAGTACATTTTGACATTTAGATTATGAACAATGACGTTGTTTAATGAGAAGTAGTGTTTGATAACTATAAAATTGTGTACACAATAAAGTCTCAAATATCGAATACCGTAAAAACTAAAATTAGGAGCTGCACAGCACAGCTGTTGCTGTAGGATTTTTTAATTTAACAGCGGGCTGGGCCGCTGTTAAATTGATACAGTTTAACAGCGGCTGGTGCCCGCTGTTAAATTTTTGAGTTTAACCGCGGCCGCCCGGGGCCGCTGTTAAATTGGCTTAGCATTGGCCAGTTTAACAGCGGGCAGCGGCCGCTGTTAAATGTAAATAACAGCGGGCGTGGCCGCTGTTAAACGTCTAATCTGCCGCGGTTAAATTACCAGTTTTCTGCAGTGTATCAACTTATTGTTGTTATTAATCATATTGTTATTTGGATGTCGTCTCTTAACGAGATGTTCATGTCGAGAAAGGGGAGTGGATTTGAATGATGATACTTAGGGATCAAAGAAGTCGAAGAATCATATCCAAGCAGTGATTTGACTTGTTCAACTTGCCTCTATCTTGACTATTAATCCAACAATGCGCATGGATGGAGACCAAGTTTTGGACATCGTGGAGCTGCAACTCCTTGAAGCGATCGTAACTCTGGGAGTGGTGTCAAAGATAAATCTAACGATTCTAGGTTCGTATTCCCTACTGTGTTAGCTAGATTGATCGAGAAATTAACAATGGGTTTTGGTTGTTGAAATGCCACCGGATCTCATATTTTACTAACTAAGGTCGCTAGTTATGGCAAACTAACATTAAGATGCTCGAAGAGCATGGAAAAGGGTGGTACTAGCAATTTGACAATAAAAAAACGACAAATAAAACAATGGAGAGACCAATGGGAGCAAATCACGAGAAAGAAAGGTATGTTACTTGGTAAGGGACTTGTCCTAACTCAAGCTTACCTGAATTCGAGAAAATGGCCAACGCGTCGGATTAAATGACCATGCTCTCATTTAAATGCAACAAAAGGAAAGCCCTAAACAACTCTAACTATGTTTTTAGACCAAAATGAAGTAAAACTAGGTTGCACACAAGGTATTCGATAAAATGTCATATTGAGATACACACTTTTTTTTTGGTCAGGAGATACACACTTCTAGGACTTAAAAAATGCCTAATTAGACTCTCAACATCTTCATATTGATCATCCAATACATAACATTCATCCAACTAGTTCAATCAAGGTAATTAGTGCACAACAAATGTTTTTGAAAAGTCCTCAAGCTAGAATGTGCCCAATCTAGTGTAACATGATCCCATAATCCTCTAGTTGTGTTCTCAATATGATTCATACACACTCATGCCACAAACCACACAACAAACCCACAAATATGCATTAAAGAACAACACAACATCAACGAGGAACATTCAATCTTACACACCAACTCTTGTCCAACCCTCTAATTTTTTGGATCTATCCTTGCTTGGGCATTGCCCCTAACCAAATGACATAAGGAAACTAGACAAACATGGAAAAGAAAGGTGGAAACAAGGAAGATCTAACCAAGGTAGTCAAAATCAAGATTCCACATCGAATCAAAAATTTGTGTGAAATTTTGATCATAGATTACAATCGTAGAATCGTAAGATTTTATGAACTATTGCCTTAAATATTTAGGAAAATAACACATTAACCATAATTATGTAAATAAACTAGATGGTTTCATGTTCTATCATCGATCTAATGGGTTTGAGTTGATCAAATGAAGAAGAAGATTAACTACATGATTTTTGAATAGTTGAGAAAAGAAAATAAAGGCTAAGTTCTACTCTTGAGCAATTGTTCAAGGAATAAAATAATTATATTTATGAATGTTTTATTTAATAACCTATTGTAACTAAATTAATGAAAGTCTCGGTAAAAATAAAGAAAGAACCCATATGATTTAATTGTCTTTGTTCCAACTAAGTGAGAAAATTTGATCATTTTCACTTAGAAAGTGGAATCATAAGATACAATTTTTTTGATGATTTTAAGAATTTAATCTAGATTTAATCTGATTCTAAGAATTGTTCTTTTAAGGGAAAATAGCACTTTGGCCCCTTTTACTTTGCTAAATAGCCTACTGTACTATAAATTGCTCTTTTTACCCCATTATACTTTAACCACTTTGTCTTTTGGGTCTTTTCGTTCCAACTTTCGTTTTCTTATCGCTTAATTAATGTGCATTCAGCACACCACATCAACTTCCACTACAACATAACTTGGTTATGGAGGCACACTGTATGTGCCTCTAAAAGGCATTTTTCTGCCTCAATAGAGTTTTAAAGGCAGATAGCTTAAGTGCCACCAATGCTCCTGTCGCTAAATGTCTTTTGAGACAAATACGGTGGCACATATTATCTGCCACTAATGGAAGAACCAGTGGCAGATATAATTGTTGGTAATTGCAAATTTAAACAACTCTTATTCAGTCATCTTAGCCACCTTTTAGAGGCACTTATTTTTGTTGCTGAAAATATTTTTTAGAGGCACATATATATGCTTTTAAAAAGAATTTATTTCAACCAGGATATTTTCCTCTATTGGACTCTTTCACTATTTACATATATTATTTTCTACTCTTTTGCTATCTATGGGATTTGAACCTGGGTGGTTCAAGGAAATGTGTTAAGTTCTTAGGGGTCGTTTGTGACAGAGAATTGGTTTGGAGAGAATTCAATTCTCTAGAGAATTGAATTCTCTGAGAATTGGGCATTCTAGGCTATTTCGAAAATCAACCGTTTGGATGAGTGAATGTATGAGATTCTTGGGGTGAAAAAATAAATATAAATAAAATAATCAATGTGAAAAAGACCAAAATACCCAACTTTACCTTATCCTCTTTTACCTTCTTCCCCTTAAAAGGGGTATTATTGCCATTGCCTCTTGAATTCACCCTAGAATGTCACATTCTAGGCTTTCCATCAGAGAATTCGGAAGGAGTCCGAATTCTAGGATGGGCCCACTCCTAGAATTCAATTCTAGGCAATTCCGGGCACTTTTTTACGAAACAATTCTCACCCTCGAATTCTCTGTCACAAACGACCCCTTAGTTCTTACCATTTGGTTCAAGAGCAGTTACTGATGTTTTCTGCGCAGTTTTTAAATATGAATTATAAAACTCAATGATATGGAGAAACTATTCCAAGAAAAAAATTCAAAATTGAAAAATGAACAAAATTCTTACTCATTATTAGAAAAGAAAATTGTTAGAGTTTATTATATATACCATTAATTATATATTATCTAACGTTTATCTATACAAATAGTACATAGTTTACAAGTTATCTGCCTTTAAATTTTTTACAAGTTATCTATCTCTAAGCTAATCATACAACATATAGAGGCAATTATAAATTGTCTGCCTCTGAAAATATTAAGCATACAACCTATAGAGGCAGTTATAAATTATCTGGCTCTAAAAGAGTTTTTGTATAAGACAAAAGACTTATAGAGGCAATTATAAATTATTCGCCACTAAAGGAATTTTTCGTATAACTTATAGAAGCAGTTATAAATTATCTGCCTCTAAAGGAATTTTTCGTATAACTTATAGATGCAGTTATAAATTATCTGCCTCTAAAATATTTAACCCTACAACTTATAGAGACAATTATGAATTATTTGCCTCTAAAACTATAAAATAATATTTATTAAAACTTAAAATAAATAAATAAAATACAATTAGAGGCGGATATTTGCATCTATAGAGGCACATATAGTATTTGTTCTTTAAAAGTATGTTTAGAGGCAAATATATTATGCGCCTCCGTGAATCTGCCTCTGTAGCCAGGTTATGTTGTAGTGTTCAATAACCATGTATTATCTTACTAAGCATTTTTACTTGAGAATATAAATATATATAATTACATATGGATAAAATTGAGCAGTGGCGGAGCCAGTTAATCAATGGGGTGCGTTGCAGCCCCTTCGATTCCAAAATATACTTCCAATAGTTCATTTAACGTATATAACTTGACTTCCCAAACAATAAACATATCACTAGCATGCAATATGATATTTAAACATAGCAGCCCTTGTTAAATATAGGGAAAATAGCATTTCCCCCTCTACTTTGCCAACTTAACAGATAGCCCCTATATTATAAATCACTCTTTTTACCCCTCCTACTTCGACCACTTTGCTGTTTGGTTCCTTTCGTTCTAACTTTTATCTTCGTGATGTTAATTGATGCGCATTCAGTACACCACATTAGCTCCAATATCCATGCATTAGCTTACTAAGCGTGTTTTAATTGGTAATATAAGTATATATAATCAGATAGGATGAAATCGACAATGTGCGGTTTAAAAACCCTTCGTATTTCACCATACTCTTCATGATACCTCCCCAATTTACCTCCCAACCCAACTCTTCATCTCATACCTCCCAACCCATATTTGATGTTAAGAAGACGAAAGCTGAAACGGAAGGACCAAATCGGCAAAGTAGTCAAATGAGCGATCTATAGTATATGGACTATTTGTTAAGTTGGAAAAATGAGCGATCTATAATATTTAGAGCTATTTGTTAAGTTGAAAAAATAGAGGAGGAAAGTGATATTTTCCCTTAAATATATATCCTATTTAATTCATAATTAAACATTGCAGGTAAACCTAAACTGAGCTTAATAATCTCGCTACCGATAACTTAACACTCTCTTTCTTCAAACATTTCAAACCGAGTATAGAAAGATCATTTTCATTAATGAAATATATATCAAAAATAATTTTTGAAACCATATGAATAATGAGTAGTATTGAGCTAATTAAAAAAAAAAGTTAAATGTGGTGTTAGTAATATATATTGAACAAGATTTATGTGTTAGTTTGGATAAACGTGTATTGAGCTATTATTCAAATATTGCACGAATATTTATGTATTATGTTATTGACTTTTAGTTTCGTTTAGAGTTGACTATTCTATTGTGCGACCATTTTTTATATGTTGATATAATAAAGCACCCCCTTGACAAATTTTATGGCTCCGCCACTGAAATTGAGATAAAACATGTAGTTTTAAACTCTTCAAATTTCACCGTATTCTTCACGATACCTCCCCCAATTTGCCTCTCTAACCAACTCTTCTCCTACCATCGACATCTCTCTCTATGGATGTGTGGATGTGTCAAAATTTAACCTTAAGAAGAAGAAAGTTGGAGTGAAAGGACCCAAAAAGTAAATTGGCTAAAGAAGTAGAGAGTAAAAGAGCGATTTATAGTGTGAATGAGGCTATTTGTTAAGTTGACAAGTTTTTTTTTTTTTTTTACTTATTAATTTGACAAGTAGAGTGGGCAAAATATTATCTTCCCTCCTTTTAAATACCTTAATTTTAGAAATACTTAAATTAATAAAAAAAAATTGGTCCATAGAATGAAATAAATTTTTTTTTTCGAGGGTAAATAAATTTTATTAGAAATTAAGATTTGAGAAGTTAAAAAAATAAAAAGCTAAAAGAGTCGTCTTTGAAATTGGATAAGTAGCTAGCGAGTAAGCAAAAAGGTGCGTGGAAGATGACAATTACCGCTGGATGCGCCAGAATCCGTCAGATAAGATTGATCATCTATTTTATTTATTTATTTATTTATTTATTTTAATGGTTTATTGATTATTGTGCAATTTAAAAATTAAGAGTACTACTTTTCTTCTTTAAAGAGTTGTTGTTTCAATATCTGACAATAAAACGCCAAACCCCCCATCTCCCCATAACTTATTTTTCTCCCTTGATAACCTCATTTTGCACTAACCCTAACTCCTAATTTCATGCATGCAGAGATCTCCCCACAAAACTTGATATTTAATTTTGAGATTTTTTATGCGTATTGATTGAGTTGTATGTTTTATATCGAGTTTTTTTATAGGAAAAATGGTACTTTGCCCCTTCTCTACTTTGCCAAGTTAACAAACAGCCTCCTATACTATTAAATGATCAATTTACCCCCTTCTACTATGTCAACCTAACAAACAGCCCCTTCCATCCAAAACTCCATCCAAAATTCCGTTAAGTGATGACTCATCAATATGATTCATCCATAATTAATGATTGTACATTTGTAGCACAAAAGGCAGTAAAAATATTAATTTTAAATTTATAAATTAAAAATTATATATTTAATTTCTTAAGGATTTTTATTTGTAATTTTTTTCAATTAAATACATATTTTGTATTTAAAATTTTCAAAGTTCTTTTTAGAAAAATTGTATATTTATTTTAGAAAAAAATGTAATTTCATTTTTAATATTAAAATCCATAAACGAAATATTCTTAAAAAATTATTTTTTATTTATAAATTAAATTTAATTCTTTTTATAATTTTTATTTTTTTCTTTTTAGTTCAGTTGAGATGGATGAAAGTCGTTGATGTGGCAATGTACAGTCATTAATTGTGGATGAGTCATATTGGCGAGTCATCACTTAACAGAATTTTGGATTGAAATTTGGATGGAAGGGGCTATTTATTAGATTAGCATAGTAAGAGAGGGTACATTGATCATTTCATAATATAGGGGGCTGTTTGTTAACTTGGCAAAGTAGGGGGCAAAACACCATTTTCCCTTTTATATTAATTCGTGTTAAGAGAACCAATATTTATCTATTTTTAAGTTCTTATAGTTTAATCTATGATAATAATGTTCTTTTTTTTTTTAACACTAGAGTATTAATGTTCCGAACCATCAAACAAGGCGTTGCACCTGATAAATTTGATTGTATCCATGATTGAAAGTGATATGCAACAAAATGTGAATATTTTCAAAACAACACTAAAACGGACTAATAAAATATACTAAATTATGATTAATTTCAATACTCTAACAACATATACTTAACCGAGTTCAACCAACCCCACATGCCAAATCTACTCCTGAAATACGATCTATACAATATCCAACTTACTACCGATCAAATATTTTATCTACTCGCATGAAAAGTTTTTTTTCCCATGGGTAACAACCATGAGAGATAGTTAGAGGTGAAACCCAAACTATTCACTCAATCCATAAGATTATCACATATAAATTTGAGAGACATCTAAGAATTTGAAAATATTCTACAAATATAAATTGGGGACATAAATAATATATAGTAAGCTATGGTTTCTATTAAGCTATAACTCTCCAATAACACAAAATCATTGAAATATTCACATAAAGACAAAAATTGGGTCACCAAATTTGGAAAAACTGAAGCAAAAACACATGGATTTAGATGATGCATTAGAATATAACATCAATCATCTAGCTCTAGGCATCAACCACTCCTTCGTCCTTTTCATTTATTAACAACACCCATTACACAAGCATTGAATACAAGTAGGTGCTTGTCCATCTTGTAGAGGGGAATGAATTAATGAAGGCTTTATAAAACAAATTCTCAAAATAAACTAATATCAAATTGGTTTTATTTTTGGAAGATTCCATATATTTGTACTATATAGTTTTATTGACACTACTTTAGAAATTTACGAAACATATAATGTAGGGATGACAATGAGGTAGGTGCGGTGAGAGGCAAGTACAATAAATTTAAGCAAGTGACACTAAAATTTTGGTATGAAATTTAAACTAGTTAATTATATAAGTGTTTTCAATTTAAGAGATATAAATAATTGTCTTTTAGTTAACATACGAGTTGTCCCTAAAATTAGGGTTTTGCTCTCGTCCCTAAAATTAGGGTTTTGGCTCTCATCGTTTGTTTTCGATCTTCTTTTTTTCCGCGTTGCTCATTCTTTTCAAACGTGAGTGTGAGAGAGTGGGATTGTGAGGGTAGTACGAGTGGTGTGTTGGCGGCTCAATGGCAGCGGAGGAAGGTGTAGTCAAGATGGAAGAGACGTTGCGGCGGCTGGCGATTCTGGAGGAGGAGGACGAGGTGGAGATCCCAGAAGAGCTACCGGACGTACCGATCGAGTCCTTTGATCTGTGCCTGGTGGGAACATTTGTGATCGATAAAAATATCAATTTCAATGCTATGCGGCTGCAGCTGGCGAATCTGTGGAAGCCGGGTCGAGGCATTTCGATCGAGGATAGAGGGGACGGCCTATATCTGTTCCGGTTTTATCATAAGGTCGATCTGCGGCTGGTGGTGGAAGGAGGACCCTGGACTTTTGACGGACACCTACTGACGTGGCACGAACTGCAGGCCGGGGAGGAGTTGACGAGTGTCCCGTTGTATGAAGCGGACTTCTGGGTGCAGGTGCATGGAGTCTCGGCTGAGTTCTATTCAGAAGTAGTAGGTCGCGCACTCGGTAACTTCCTAGGACGCTTTGTGGCCTACGACGAATATAACAAATTCTCGTTGGACAGGCCATATATGCGTATCAGAGTAAAGCTGGATGTGAGGAAAGCACTAAAAAAGGAGAAGGATGTAAGGAAACCGAGTAAGATGATTATAGTCAAATTCAAATACGAGAGGCTTCCAACTTTTTGTTATCTATGTGGGAGAATAGGTCATATTGACCGTTTCTGTGAGCTTCGATTTCGGATTCCCGAGGCTGATATTGTTTTGTTGTGGGATGATGAGATTCGAGCACCTCCTAGGCGTGTGAAAACGACGGTGATGTGCCCGTGGTTAAAGCCGTCTCCGCTGGAGACGAGGGGAGGGACTGGAGGGACGAGTAAGGGCAGGGAGTGGAATAGGGAGGGTGGCCGAAATCGTCCAGCAAATATCAGAGCTTTGGCTGTGAATTTCCTCGCTAGTTTGGAATTCAAAGATAAGCTGGTTACGATGGAGGAGGTGGAGGCTGGAGATGACGAGGTGGTGATGGTGACGGAGGAGAGAAAGAGAAGACGGGGTATGGGTAGGGAGGATCAGGCGATGGAAGTTGATAAGGAGAACATGTCGGTTGATATAAATAGTGGACGCCAAGCTCCAACACGCTTGGTTAAGGCAGGCTCGGGAACCGGGTCCTGCCCACCGCAATGATTATCCTGAGTAGGAATTGTAGGGGACTTGGTCAACCCCGAGCAATTCGAGCACTAAGTGGGTTAATTAAAACTCACAGACCAGATGTGGTTTTCTTGATGGAAACCTTGGTTGATAGAGGAAGGATGGAGGCGATTCGGGTTAAGCTAGGATACGATAATTGTTTTGCTGTTGATGTGGTAGGTAGAAGTGGTGGTTTAGCGATGCTTTGGAAGGGTCGTGTGAAGTTGACGTTGGTGAGTTTCTCGAAACATTTTATTAATGTGAAGGTTCACGATGAGAAGGAGGTGGAGTTTAGGTTAACAGGTTTCTATGGGGTCCCGGAGAGAGCGAGGAGACGAGAATCGTGGGACATGTTACGTGCGCTGGCGGATGATGATGCATGGTGCTGCATGGGGGATTTCAACGACCTATTATCGCATGCGGAGAAGAAAGGAAGACATCCGCACCCACAGTCACTGTTGGAGGGTTTTAAGGAAGCGGTGGAGGACGCAGGCCTGTTTGATTTACCGTTGGATGGATACCCATTCACGTGGTGGAAATCAAGAGGGACACCGGCGGCGGTAGAGGAGAAGTTGGATCGAGGAATGATTAATGAGCAGTGGAATGATTTATTTCCAGAAGCAAGCCTTATCAATGGCGTGGCTTCTGTATCTGATCATTCACCTATTATTCTAATGACGGAGAGCAAGCACGGGACGGGAGGTAATCGGCAGTTTAAGTTTGAAAATGCGTGGTTAAAGGAGGAGGACTTAAGGCCGTTGGTGGTGAGTGCATGGGAGGAATCACGGGGGGGGGGGGGACTGGAGGATAGGCTGTTGCATTGCGTGTCGAGGATGGATAAATGGAGTCGGAATAAGCGGAATCAAGCGGGTCGCGAGTTGGGAGAGGCGAGACAGAGAATGGAGGTGCTGAGGAGTTTTTTCGGACACGGGATCGGTGCGAGAATTTAAAAAATGCCAAGAGGAGGTCAATGTCTTACTTGAGAAGGAGGAGTTGATTTGGAAGCAACGAGCCAAGCAGTATTGGATGAAGGATGGTGACCTTAACACAAAATTTTTTCATCGAGCTGCTAATGGAAGGAAGAAGCATAAAGCGATAAACCGTTTGAGATGGGACGATGGCACGTGGGAAGAGGAAGACGAGGGGATGGGCCGAATCGCAACTCATTATTTTAACTCTCTTTTCAGTGCAGGACCGGTGAGGGTGGAAGCTGTGGTGGGAGCGGTCACTACAAAAAAAGAGCATTTTGGCGTCGGTTGAAACGAAAGAGGATAGCGTCGGTCGATCGGTCAACCAACGCTAAATAGAATCTCGCGTTTTAGCGTCGGTCTACCGGTCGACCGATGCTAAATACTAACCCTAATGAGCCGCCTCCTCCTTTCTTCTCTCTTCTCTTTCTCTTTTCCCTTCTCTTCTCTATCTGTTCCATTCCAGCCGCCTCCTTTCTTCTCTCTTCTTTTTCTCTTTTCCTCTCCTCTCCTCTCCTCTCATTGATTTCTTCTTCCAGATGAGGTCTCCAGCAGCGACGGTGAGAGGCAGAGGCGGTCTCCAGCGGCGGCGATGGGAGGAAATGGCGGTCTCCAGCAGCGGCGGTGGGAGGGAGTCTTCTCCAGCGGCGGCGTGGGGGGTGGTGGGAGGGAGTCTTCTCCAGTAGCGGCGGTGGGAGGAAGTGGCGGTGGTCTTCTCCAGCGGCGGCGGTGGGAGGAAGTGGCGGTGGTCTTCTCCAGCGGCGGTGGTGGGAGGAAGTGGCGGTGGTCTTCTCCAGCGGCGGCGGTGGGAGGAAGTGGTGGTGGTCTTCTCCGCGTCTTCTCCAGCGGCGGCGGTGGGAGGAAGTGGCGGTGGTCTTCTCCAGCGGCGGCGGTGGGAGGAAGCGGCGGTGGTCTTCTCCAGTGGCGGCGGTGGGAGGAAGCGGCGGATGAGAAGAAGAAGAAGAAGAAGCGGCTGCAGATGCAGCTGCTTTTTTTTGTGATTTCCCGGTCAAGTTAGCGTCGGTCGCTAATTTGAATAGCGTCGGTCGACCAAAAACTGACGCTAAAAACTAGTGTCACCACTTTCAGCGTCGGTTTTGTCGACCGACGCTATTCAAATTAGCGTCGGTCGGTGACCGACGCCATTATGCGCATACGACCGACGCTAAAACGCATTTTTTTGTAGTGGGTTGAGTCGAAGATTACGCGAGCTCAAACCGAGTATCTTGAGGCGGATTTCACTGATGAGGAGGTTCGTTTGGCGTGCTTCTCGATGCATCCCGACAAAGCGCCGGGGCCTGATGGGTTAAACCCGGCATTTTATCAGAAATTCTGGGATGTGGTGAGAAGTGAAGTGGCGAAGGATTGTCGTGGATGGATTCGAAGTGGGATGATTCCCAAGGAGGTGCATGCGACGAACATCGTCTTGCTGCCAAAGAAGGATAACCCGTCACGAATGAGCGACCTGAGACCAATCTCTCTGTGCAATGTACGTTATCGCATTGTAGCTAAGATGTTGGCCAATCGGTTGCGTCGGATTATGCCGTCTCTGATCCAGGAGGAGCAATCCGCCTTTGTCCAAGGAAGGTCGATCGTTGATAATGTTCTTATTGCCTTCGAAACGTTGCATGCTATGAGTGGAAGAAGGTTGGCCAAAGATGGCGAAGCAACTTTAAAAATTGACATCTCAAAGGCGTATGATCGAGTGGAGTGGGGATACCTGGAGGCAATTATGGTGAAGATGGGTTTTCGTAGTTGGTGGGTGGAACGGATGATGATGTGTGTTAAGTCGGTGGAATATTCTGTTTTGATTAATACGAGCCGGACTGAGCAGTTTAGTCCGGCACGGGGACTCCGGCAAGGTTGTCCACTTTCGCCGTTTTTATTTGTGATGTGTGCTGAAGGGTTGTCAGCCCTGTTGCGGAGGAGTGTGTCACGTGGAGAAATTCATGGCGTGAGAGTGTGTAGGGGGCGCCTTACATCTCACATTTTCTTTTTGCAGATGACAACTTCCTGTTCTTTAAAGCGGAGGTGCCGGAAGTTCGAAGGGTGAAGCGGATTTTGGAGGAGTACGGGGAGGCGTTCGGACAGCTGATAAATTATGAAAAGTCAGGTATCATGTTTAATAAAAGCACACACCCATTGCTCCAGGAGGCGGTGAAATATATTGTGGGGGTTACAGCGCCTTTTGATAGAGGGCGTTACTTGGGGATGCCGTCTTTGGTTGGGCGGAACAAAAAGGAGGCGCTGAGTTACATTAAGGAGAGAATGTGGGCACGGGTGCAGACGTGGAAAGGGAGGATGCTTTCACAGAGCGGGAAGGAGGTTTTGGTAAAGGCAGTACTTCAGGTAATCCCAACTTTTTGCATGAACGTATTTCTTTTACCAAAAACGATGGCGATGGAGCTGGAGCGTATGATGAATTCTTTTTGGTGGGGGTCGAAGACGACGGGTGGAAGTGGAATACCGTGGATGAGATGAGAAAGATTATGTGTGCGGAAGTTGGATGGGGGGCTAGGGTTTAAGGATTTATATGGTTTCAACCTCGCCATGATTGGTAAGCAAGCATGAAAGTTTATGACGGAACCAAATGCATTAGTTACGAGAATCTTCAAAGCTAAATATTTTCCCAAAGGGGATTTTTTGTCGGCTGCCTTGAGTAGGAATCCGAGTTATGTGTGGCGTAGCATTTGGGAAAGCCAAGAACTTATACGGCGTGGACATCGGTGGCGGGTGGGTGATGGGAGGAGCATCGGGGTTTGGAGAGATCCGTGGTTGAAGAGGGAGGGGCGGCCGTGGGTGGAGTCGGCGCCTATTGATGGGATGGAGGATCTTAGAGTGTGGGAGTTGTGGATCCCGGAGACAAGATAGTGGGACGAGGAGCTCCTGGAATCTTGTTTCGCTGCCGAGGAGGTGGAGGCTATTCTCAGAACAGTGACGGTGGGAGGAGATCGAAGGGACGAAGTCATTTGTCCATATGAAAAGAAGGGTAAGTATTCTGTGAAATCTGCTTATCGGTTCTATATGGAGCAAATGGGGGATGGTCGAGGTCTGGTACGGGGAGGAGATTGGAGGAGGATTTGGGATTTGCCGGTACCGCCGAAGTTCAAACACTTTGTGTGGAGGCTAATGAGGCGTGTTGTACCGACACGGGCAGCGTTGGTTAGAAGGAGAAGGTTGAATGTTCCGATTGAATGTGGGGTTTGTGGCCAATTCGAGGAGAACGAGGACCACCTTTTCGTGTTCTGTGAGGTTGCGGAAGAATGTTGGCGGACTGTCGGCCTCTGGAATGACGTTCAGGAGGCATGGGGGGCTGGAAATGGTTTGGAGGCATGGATGTGGAAGGCTTTGGGTGAATGGGATGCAGATAAGGTGATTAAATGGGTGGCAGTCCTTTGGGCCCTTTGGAAGGAGCGGAATCAACGCGTGTGGCAGTCCAAAGCAACGACAGCTGCTATTGTTGTGGATGGAGGGAGTCGGGAGATTCAGGAGTGGCAGGAAGTTCGGAGGAAGGAAGGAAGCGAGGACAGCCGGGTGCGTCCGAACCTGAGTATTTGTAAGCATTGGCATCCCCCGACTGCGCCGTGGCTGAAGTGTAATGTCGATGTCGGCATCAAAGATCGAGAGAGGAGATGGAGCTATGGAATGCTGTACGAGATCACCTGGGGCGATTAATGCAATGTAGGACGAGCTGGTCACGTGGGCTGCCGGAACCGAAGGAAGGTGAGGCCTTGGCATTGTTGGATGCTATGGCATGGATCGAAGGCGAAGGTCATAATCTTGTGCAGTTTGAAGTGGACTCGGAAGAAGTGGCGGCTGCGGTTAATGGTCATGAGGAGGACCTTTCCGAGTTTGGTGGTATTATCGAGAACTGTAGGCTTGTGCTGCACCGTAGAAGAGATTTTCAGGTTGTAGTTGTTAGGAGAGACAGGAATAAGTCTGCTCATGAGCTCGCTCAACAGTCGTTTTCCTTAGTATCGCCGTCAGTTTGGCATACACCTCCGTTGTGGCTCGAAAGTGCACTTGTTGATAAGTGTACGATTCATCATTAATAATATCGAGATGACTTTCAACTCAAAAAAAAATTTAAGAGATACAATATTAGCACGAATAAAGTAAAATTAATTAAGAAAATAAGATGACTCTTACTTATTATGTCATAGATGTATAGATTTAATATACAAAATATCAACATTAAACGAACTAGATTAATCACCGGCCCGTTGGCCGGTTGATATCCAACTAATTTTTTTAACTCTTTATGTCTTATTTCTAACTGGCCCGTTGGCCGGTTTCGGTATAAATTTATTTATTGTGTTTAAATAGTTTACTATAAAAAATATTTAATTGTTAAGATTATGTAGATCTAGTTAATTCGGTGTAAAATTTTAGTCCTCGTTAGAATGACAGTTCAAAAATCTTGTATGAAGGTTAGTATCAATTGTAACTTGTATGCATGTTTAGATGTGTATGATTGCATATTGTGTGTAAAGGTGAAGTGCATGCCTATATATACTCATAAAGGCGCATCATACATGTCATTGATCGGTTTTATAAATCATGTGATTCTTAATAAAATCATATCATGTCTTTTCACGATTTTAAGAACTCATATGAACCTTAGTACAACATGATTCTCATACTCTTTTATTTGTTATTGGTCCCGGTTCTCATATTATTATCTTAATTTTTTTCTGAAATTTCATTTTAATGAACCGACGTTTCTAGAACTCATATAAACCTTAGTAGAACATGGTTTTCATAATTTTTTTATTATTGAGTTGAACTCTATTAAGAAATCATAATAATCAATATTTTTTTAGTAATAATAGAGACATAATGATAAAAAAACTATGAATTATGATGAATGAGATTATGAATTTTAACCCGGTTCTCATACCTTATATATGAAATTATATCATGTTCTTATACAGTTTTGAGAACTCATATGAACGTTAGTAGAACCCGATTCTCACACTTTTTTTATTTGTTATTAGTCTCGATTCTCATATTTATTGCAATGAAATTAAGATGATATATGAGTAATTCAAAGGAAAAATAGAAAGATTTGGTTAAAGAATTTTTTCATTTTTAATTTTATTTTTAATGAACCAACGGTTTCGAGAACTCATATGAGCCTTAGTAGAACCCAGTTTTCGTACTATTTTTTATTATTGAGTTAAAATATATTTAAGAAATCATAATAATCAATATTTTTACCGTATAACAGAGACCATAATGATAAAAAAATTATGAATTATGATAAATGGGGTCATGAAGTTTAACATGGTACCTTATATGAAATTATATAATTATCTCATACATGGATTTTAATAGATCAAGAAAATTGTTAGTAAAAATTAGTTCTCAAATTTATATGAACCTTAGTAGAACCCGATTCTCATACCTTATATGAAATTATATCATTCTCGCATACATGGATTTTAATAGATAAAAAATATCGTCAATATAAATCAGTTCTCAAATTTATATGAACCTTAGTAGAACCCGATTCTCATACCTTATATGAAATTATATCATTCTCTCATTCATGAATTTTAATAGAAAAAAATATCGTCAATATAAATCAGTTCTCAAATTTATATGAACCTTAGTAGAACCCGATTCTCATACCTTATATGAAATTATATCATTCTCTCATACATGGATTTAATAGATAAAAAATATCGTCAATATAAATCAGTTCTCAAATTTATATGAACCTTAGTAGAACCCGGTTCTCATATCATTCTCTCATATATGGACTTTAATATATCAAGAACATTGTTAGTGAAAATTGATTCTCAAATTTAGATGAACCTTAGTAGAACTCGGTTCTCACGTCTTACATGAAATTTTTTTTTTATCTTAATAAAGAGTATGAATATTGAAATAAACATAGAAAATAAAATAAAATAAAATAAATTTCTTTTATTAGTTATTTTCCTACGATAAAAAATTCCTATACAATTTTCAATACAAAGAAGATTAAAAGAGGAGTTCTTTTTATTTTTCATTAATCATGAAAAGGAGTTGGACTATTTTTTCAGAATACTTTTTAGTTTTTTCTCGATGATGAGGGGTTATAAAGAATGTAGGAATTAATATTAAATAATTACCCCACTCTCCTAAATAATTAATATTTTCTTTAATTTTTTCATTCCTCTTTTTTACCCCACTGTCCTAAATTTAGCTTTTAATAAAAAATAATTACTATTTAATTAATTTTTAATTCTTCATCAGATTAAATGAAAAAAATTAAAATAATTAATTAATAGTTGAAGTACGTTTTTTATATTTTATATATGCAAACTTATTTTCATTAAAAATTTATTTATAAAAGTTTTAATTAAACAGAAGTGGCTAGAAGTGAAAAAAAATGTTTTCATTGGTTGAATCCCTATAATTGTGGGGAAGAAAGGAAATTGGCTAAAACGCTGATGTGGCGAAAGAGAAAAAACGTAAATCCATATTATAGAGTGTTGATAACATTACAAATCATAATAATTTTTCCAGAGAGTATATAAAGATTGTGGAAAACTAATATAGAGCAAGATAAGACATAATGATTATCAATATGCATCCAAGATCTGACAAATATTGAATTATTTTTATCGTAAAAAAAGTTTAGTTATTGATGGGCCCAAACACAGTATCTAGACCCCACATACGTACACACTGAATTACACCCACACCACGGTGAAACCCGAGAGCCGATAGTCGCCTAGGGTTTCTCCCCCAAAGACTACTTGGCCCGCATGGAACATGAGGCCCCACCAAAAGTCCCACAGAAATCCCTAGTCACCTAAGTTTCCCCCCATTAACTCGGAGAGCTGTCCAATCACACAAGGATAGGTTGCAACATCGGACTCGGACTCTAGATCACTATATATAGAGGGTTCCCACAACATCAAACACACGACACAAATACTGATAAGATACACATTGAGCTATAGACTCCTGGTTCGTACGCTTAAGGCTATCCCGCTCCTAAAACCCTAAGGCTGGTTGCCCCAGGATTCTCTATCTCTCTCATACGACCTTACCTCTACACTTACACACATAAACTGTTCATCCTCTTACTGTTGTCTCTTGTACTCTTTGCGAGGCACGTTCAAAGCATCTACCGGTGACCAGCGATGAGACAAACAATTCACACCCATCAACTCTCCAGGTTGAACCTCATCGTACGCCAAAATTCACGTGGGCGAAACAGTTATCATTTTTAATATCACGATAAGAACCATGAATGAAAAACTTAAAACAATAATAGTGTAATTGAATATTTGAATAATATGATTTTACCCGTATTTTTTTAAAAATAATTTGAAAAATAAAAGGTGGGATTTTGGGTCTCATGATTTTCACATATTCACAATTTGTTTCTTCATTTATGTAAAAAGAGCTTTTTATCCTCTATAGTGTTTGTCCTCAATTGCAAAGCTCAATCTATTATATACCCAAAGAGGGCCTCACTCCTTTTTTCCCATCATTTTCCTTTTGGCTGTTTTCCATAAATACAGGAAGATCGTAAAATTGCACATAAAGCTAACATTTTTATCATCACCCGTGAGAGGAGTGGATAAATCATTTCAGTTTTGACCTATTATTTTCCATACACAAATTTCTCAATTTTCTTTATACAAAGAATTTTGTATAATACATGGATTCAAAAGATTAAACTAAATTTTAAATTGATGGTAGATTTGAGATTTTAAACATATTTATTACGTGTTACAAAAGATTAGCTGAACTATAATAGAGTTTATTAATTACTAGATAATGACGGCCCGTTGGCCAATTTGTGCTTAGTAGGTAACTAATTAAATTGATAGGTATCTAAAATAATAATGTTCCTTGTTAGTAATAAAAATTCAAAACCTTGATGTAGAAAATTATTTACGATGTAGGGATTAAAAATGTGGAGATATAATAAATTGTTAGGTTAATTGTAATAAAATTAAAAAGATATAGTTGATAGCATATATACTCACTTGATTAGATATATAACCATACAATTATTTATTCTAGTATTATTTTGATTAGAAATAATGGCTCGATTTCATTTGATTTTTTTATTATGCAGTCAGTTACTCGGATAGTTGTAGAATACTTAAAAATTGTACATAAGAAAATGGTGATTAGCGTTCGCCAAAGAACCTTACACTCTTCTATTTCATTTTTTTCAAATCTTCTTTTCTTGGTATGGTAATTATATTTGTGTAGTTGAACCATTGTTTCACGTATTATTGTCTTTACCTGTTCAGTAATGAAAATTATGAATCTTATTCTAAAGAATATAAAAATACCTTGTAGTAAATTGTATATAAAAATATTGTAAAAATTTATGAAAATTAATAGTTTGAATGAATTAGGAGATCATATGTAAGTTAAAAACTTTCAATATTTTTGAAACTGTTTTCTACACATGCATATTGTAGTACATATGATTTAATTATAATACATATGGTATAATTATCATACATATAATGCATAATTTTTTATTCAACAATTTCACTTTGGCATGCCATACCGTAAATGCCAAACAATTAAGCAACTTATTATTTCTTAGTGGAATAATACAAAAGTAAAGAACTTTTTTTTTTTTTAGAAGAACTGACTTTAAAAAAAAACAGTTTATTTTGAACCGATTCCTAAAATGATGGGGAGAAGAGGAATTTGAAAAATGGCTGATGTGTCAAATGCAAAAACAAGATTCTTCTTTAGGGGTCGTTTGGTATAGGGAAATCCAACTGTGTTTCTTGGAAACTCTGTATTCTGAGATATCCTTGTTTGTTTACTGTCTAATGGAGCTGGGGTTTTGTATTTCAGATACCCAGAGTTTTTTATTGTCTCCAGAATGTGTATTCTGACAATTTCTACTTTTATCAGAAATTCTGACTTCCCCCAAATAGAATAATGGGACCCACTGTCTTCCCCTTCTATTTTCTTTACCAAATATACATACCAAACAATGTAATTTAACATTCTCCAACTTTTAACAAACACTTTTCCACCATTCCCCTATTTTCATATTTCCCCTAATTCTCAATCCCCTATTAGTGTATTTATAGATATGGATTGTGTGAATCATCCATATAGAAAGAAAAAAAAAGATAACAATATCATCTATTTGATTATATTATTAGCAAAATACCAAATTTCAAACAAGCTTGGAGGGTGGTAGTCTATCATCACTTGTCCTACTATAAAATTTAGGCCTTATCTTTTGAGGGATGATTTGTTAGTGTATTGCAAAGAGTCCAAATTCGAACTCAAAAACAAGACATTACAATCATTGGTCTACCTTAATCACAGTTAAGTTAAATTTTATTTGGGCAATGACTTTCGTTTCTTAAAATCATAAAAATGATTTAGAATTGCCTATACAAAATGAGTAGTTTAGGTCGTGTGAATTAACCCAGTGATCATAAAGTGTTTTGGTGAATTGATCATGTAATTATCAGATGTTTTGATGAACTAACAATCATATAAAAGTAGAATACATTTGGAATCTATTAGTTGAATTTGTATATAAGATGTGTTTTATTGAATTGAAAGGATTACTTAATTTTTCTATAAAATGGATCCACACAATTTTATGAAATAGAGATGATTTTTAGTCCCCAAATCTAACTTCATTATCATCTCTTAAGGATTTTAAGGTGAACGCTCCGGTGACGCGCGTCACCGGTGACGTCGACACGTGGCAGCGCGTGATTGGTCCACTTAAGATTAATTTTTTAGCACATATTTAGTATTCTAATTTTTCTGGATGTATCAAATGGTCACCCAATTCAATAAAATCGACAATCCGATTTTCCATCCAACATTTCATCCGTTAAGTCAAAGACTTGTTTGGACATCACAATTGTTTTACCTTCTTCTCACAATTATTTTACCTTCTCTAAAAAATATCAGTTACCAACGTTTACCCTCGAACTCAAACACCATTTCTCATCTCCAAAATTCATCTCCTCTCTGTCGATCGAAATCCTCTCTGTCGGTCGAAGTCCTCTCTGCCTCGCTTACTATCCCGATCGAACTATCATTCCTATCGAGAACATTGAATCCGATCTCGCTCTCATCCCCAATCTTGAAATTCCGCGATTGCAGAATACCGATTCCCAGCAACAGCCTTTGACTTGACGATTGGATTGTGGTGGAGCATTGTGAAAAAGCTGTCGACGACATTGATGGTGGATTGATTATTAAGAGACTTGTCACATTTGTGGATGCACAAAAGAAGCATCCTGGAGAAATCAATGAAACCCATGTACCGATCAGAAACCCTACCGCTCAGTTCTCAGGATCGATGAAGTCTGCAATTGGAGCACCCAACACGTTCTTCTTATACAACATATCTATTGCGTCTCTCACTGAATCTTCAGCTTTAACCTCCATGACTTGAGAATAAAATTAAGAGATGGAATTTGATAAGATGATAATATTTTACCAGAAGAGGGAGGGGGTTTGCAAATCAACAAGTACCAGAAGAAGAGTTATGAATTCCAGGGATAGCATTGATTGGAATGTGATCGAGAAATGTCTGAAGAGCAGTTCCTGAATCGGTATTCTGGGAAGAAGGTAAAAATTGTGATGTCCAAACAAGTCTTTGACTTAACGGGTGGAATGTTGGATAGAAAATTGAATTGACGATTTTATTGAATTGGGTGACCATTTGATACATCCAGAAAAATTAGAACACTAAATATGAGCTAAAAAAATTAATCTTAAGTGGACCAATCACGCGCTGTCACGTGTCGGCGTCATCGGTGACGCGCGTCACCGGAGCGTTCACCACCAAAATAAACACTATCCATTGCAAAAAGAAGCCTTTACATTAAAATAAGGGAAAATAGAACTTTGCCCCTCTATTTTCACAACTTAACAAATATCCCATATACTGTAAATCGCTCTTTTTTTATCTCCTCATACTTTGACTACTTTTCCGTTTGGTCATTCCGTTCAACTTTCGTCTTCTTAACATTAAATCTGGACACATTCACATACCGACAAAGAGAGATATCAGAGGTAGGAGATGAATGGTTGGTTAGGGAGGTAATTTGGGGAGGTGTCACCAAGAGTATGGTAAAATAAGAAAGAATTTAAAACCAGACATTTTATTCATCGATTTCATCCTATCTAACCATATATATACTTATATTCCCAATTAAAAATGCTTAGTAAGCTAATACATTACTATTGTAGCTAACGTGGTGTACTGCATGTGCATCAATTAGCGCCGCGAAGACGAAAGGTGGAACGAAAAAACCCAAACGATAAAGTGGTCGAAGTAGAAGGGGTAAAAAGAGCGATTTATACTGTAGGGAGATATTTGTTAGGTTGGAAAAGTAGAGGGGCCAAAGTGCTATTTTCCCAAAAACAAAAAATCAACATGAAATCTTATGCAAATATAAGAGAAGAATGTTTAAATTTCAATTAAGTGTAATTATTAGAGGACCATCAATTTAGATATAATAGTTATTAAATTTTGTGTCTTTTTTGGCAGTGTATACAATTTAATGTATAAGGCGGGATTTTTTTCGGTGACAAAGGAGAAACTTTGTCTCCTACACAAAGTTGAATCTCCACCCTTGATCTCATCCCATCTTCCCTATTAAATAAATGAATATAATTTAATAATAAATTAAAGTATATCTGGCGGTTATAGTAAGTGAATGATTTCAATTTATTTAAATTATTATTTTAATAAAATATTTTAATTATCCTCCCTTAAAATGTGGTAACAAAATATTTTCTCAATCCTCTTCCCCTATTTAATTTACACGTTTGGCTTCTTCTTCTTTATTTTTCGCTTGCATAACCAAACCACACAACCACCATTACTAGTTATTTTTAACATCCATTTTCTACCCCAATTCACAATGTTTGCAACAACAAACAAACTAGTTTCAGGGATCAGACATGCATTTGTGTAAAAAAACATACTAGTACTACGAGCATACAGGTATTGAATACATACAAGTATTGCTTGATTTATACAAACACATATCACGCTACCGATTCAAGTGTGAATGGAATTCATCATATAGTCATATCAAATTTTCCCCATTTCAAAAACTGATCCATCTCACTGGTATTACACAATATAACAAATACTAAATCAATCACAATATACACTGAACCATGTGCCAATCATACCATCTAATTCAACGAGCCTCCATCAATCAGAAACAAGAAGCAAGAAAGACCGAAACTTGACAGAACCGACAAAGCCCCATAACCTGAACCTATTCTACCACAATTCACAATGATTGCAACCATATACATACTCAAACATACTAGTACTAGGGATCGAACATGAATTTCTGTAAAAAACATACTAGTATACGAGCATACAAGTATTGAATATATACAAGTATATGATTCATGTTCCAATAGCATCCCAATCCATCCATAATCTAACTAAAGAACAGTAAGACATCACAATCCATAAAAAAGTGCCTAACCAATGGCAAGAGCTGTGCTATATAATCAGAATTTCTTGAATTTAATTGAGTTTCTTCGTCGGCGGGTGAATTTGGCTGCGGCAATGATACAATCGAACGAGGGAATAGTTAATGGGTTACTGGCGGAGAACGCGAATACCACCGGGAAGCAGCTACGGCGGCGCGGGTGGAGCGAACCAGAAGAACGGCGACGGCTGCGGAGGGTGCGGTGGGCTGCGCCGGCGCTGAATGGGGGAAGAAGAATCGTTGACTCGGGAACTCGAACCGGGTGCGTCCATTACTTAAAAAAAAAATAAAATCATGTTTCCCTTAATAATGGTGGCTGGCCGCTTTTTAACTCCAGCAAGAAGATGACTACGGGAGGGAATTATGGGGAAGAGAATATTATAGAGCCTCATTTTAAGGAAGTGAGATAATTATAAAATATTAAAATAATCAATTACCATTAAATTCAGAAAAACAATTAATTAGTGCGGTGCTTAAGGGAATTGAGGAAAGAGAATTAACAAAAATCAGTAAAAAAAACCCTTTTAAATACAAATATCTAGGACCGTTAGATTGAAATCACATAGCTCTAATGACTGAGAATTAACTTTGTATGGGGACAAAACCCAGCCTTTGTCACCCACCGCGCTCGTACACATGTACCCAGAATATTCAATACCTACATAATCTTGATACCAGTAATCTTATTTACGAATATTATCCACGTGAATTAAATAAGAAATAGAGAACTAAGCAGCTAAATATTCAATAATGACATGTTAACATTAATTGCATGTTTAGTTTGGTGGTAGAATGGATAATAGCAAAAAGAAAGTGTGAGGGAGGAATGATGATAAATAATAAATAATAATAAAAAAGTAATAGAGGAAAAAGGAGAAAAAAACAATGATAAAAAAAAAAATTAATAAAAGAAAACCAGAAAAGCAAAGATGTCTGGTGGTGACTGGTGCTGCATTGCTTCTGCAACACATGATTTCTCCCTAGAGAGAAAAAAAAGGTCATCACTATACCCAAAGTTAAAAAAGAGAAGTTTGGAGGAGGAGGTTGGATGTAATTATTATAATTACAGCCATGTCCGAAAAAGCTAAAGAAAACCTCTTCATCACAGAAGAAGAAGAAGAAGCCTTTCTCTGTAACTGTTCCTCCTTCTCCTTCTCACTATCTTCCTCTCTTTTCACTCTTTAGATCAATGGAGTAGAAAGAAACTGTGAATTTCCTCAATACCCATTCTCTCTTTCTTCTCAGTTTTCACATATGACTAAAACAGTGTTTGTCTTGAAGGAAAAATGAGGGCAAAAGGGAAGCTGAGTGAGTGAAGCCCTTCAAAGCTTTTTGTTCCTTTTTTTTTACTTATTCTGCATTTCTGGGGTGGATAAAGATGAGGAAGCATGGTTGGGAGCTTCCGTATCACCCTCTTCAGGTATTGCTGAAATTCTGCTGTTTCTCTGTGTAAAACAATGCTTTTTTTTGTGCCCTAAAAAGGGTTGGTTTCTGTTCTTGTGAAGGTGGTGGCTGTTGCGGTGTTTCTAGCTCTGGGTTTTGCTTTCTATGTGTTCTTTGCTCCTTTTGTTGGGAGGAAGATGTTCCAGTACATTGCAATGGGAATCTACACTCCTCTGGTAATCACTTTCCCTCCTTCCCTTCTTGTAATTTTGTTCTTCTGGTTAAGCAATGTTGCTTTGGATTTGGCTGTGTTTAACTGAGATCTGTGCTCTTTGCTTACTGTTCATGATTTTGTCTCTTGTAGTCTGTCTTCTTGTTCTTGTCTCTTCTTTTGACCTGTTCTTTTCAACTGTTCTGTCACGGATTGAGTTTTTGTGTGTTTTCAGCTTTTGAATCCTAATCTTACTTTTTGATTGTCTTTGGTCCAAAGCCATTGGATTCCTTGACAATACCATTGATGAACATGAAGGAATATGCAATTGGGTTGCTGCTGATTCTTGTTACTGACATGGAAATGAACTTGCATTAACTATTGAAGCAAATTCTTAGGTTTTGCACAATTTCACCATCTAAGCTTGAATTTGGCTATGTATTTGGAACCATTCTTACTTGCCTCAAATGCCTTGATGCTTTAGCAAATCCGCTGCATTGAGCTCCTTTATTGTTCTATCAAAACTGCACTCTTTGTTGCTGCTGATAACTCCAAATGTTTCCTTTTTTTGGCAGATAATGTGTGCCTTCGGGCTGTATATATGGTGTGCAGCTTCAGATCCCGCAGATCCAGGAGTTTTCAGATCCAAGAAGTACCTTAACATTCCAGAGAATGAGAAACACCCTCAGCATAAAGGCTCCAAACAAGGCAATGAATTGGCTTCATCAATGCACGATGGGAATTCGACAATCGGAGGGAAGTCTGGTGTAGAAGGTGGTCCAGATGCAGCTTCGAAGAATGAAACTGAGAGCAAGCCCTCCTGTTTACTGTTGGCTCTCTCCCCTTGTGCTGCTGTGTGTAGCAATGTGTGTGTTTCGAGTGACAAACACTCGGAGCAGATGAGTGAAGATGGCATGTTCTATTGCAGTTTGTGTGAAGTTGAGGTTGGTAATACAAATACTTGAGCTCAGCTCTCGACAGGGATAACGGTTTGGCGGTCATCTGCTTATTGGATAATGGTTTCTGTGTTCAGGTTTTCAAGTACAGCAAGCACTGTAGAGTTTGCGATAAATGTGTTGACCAGTTCGACCATCATTGCAGGGTATTTTACAACGTTCCAACTGTTGAATAGCTTTGAACTTTGTTGTAATTGTTCTCTCTAACTCCTCTTAGGTAATCTGTATATGCAGTGGATAAACAATTGCATAGGCAAGAAGAATTACAGAAAGTTCTTCTCCCTCATGGTTTCTGCTCTCCTCTTGGTAAGCACTCCATGGCCAATCTTGAATCGTAGAAATCAATGTCAGATAATCAACATACTACCCTTTCTGCCCATATTCAAGATCTTGGACCCAACTGTCTCAAATCTTTCCACCCTTCTGCATGCCACTGGCTCTGAAGCTTGCTATAGAGTCCGATTTCGATGTCTTCCTATTCTTTTCTGCCATACAGGAATCCTATTTTCTGCCAAAAAAGGCCCTAAATGTGATGCCTTAAACCAGTCAGCAATCCACTACCCATGATCACCCAGAGTTGTCCTTTTTTATTTTCCAAATCATTTTCAGTTTTAACTGACTATAGACAGGTATGTACATGGTTTGTGCTCCTTGGACTTGAGATTACAGCTTATTTTCCAATGGGCAACTGGGATTCTCGTACTTGTTTGCTGCTTCGTTGAGAGGAAGCGATTTGTAGCTGATATCGCCACAAAATTGGGTAGCAGTTTCTCCTTGGTTCCATATGTGATTGTGGTGGTGAGTACCGCTTTCTCTTGTTGTTTTTTCAGACCACTAGATGATTACTCATGGCTATAAAATTCGGCTTTTTTATTTCATTAGTGTGGTTTCGATTACCTTTTTTGCAGGCAGTGTGCACCATTTTGGCCATGATCGCAACGCTGCCCCTCGCCCAACTGTTCTTCTTCCACATCCTGCTCATTAAAAAGGTTCACTAGCCCTCACTACTGTTGATAACAAGTTGATCAAAATAAGTATTGTTTCTACAGAATGTTAACAAGTTGATCAAACGATAACGCGGTTACTCCTTATGCAACAGGGAATCAGTACTTATGATTACATAATTGCGCTAAGGGAGCAGGAACAAGAGCAGCAAGGAATTGGAGGCCAGCAGAGTCCTCAAATGTCGCAAGTCAGTTCAATTACTGGACTAAGTAGTGCCAGCTCCTTTTCGACCTTCCATCGTGGCGCCTGGTGTACACCTCCTCGTCTGTTTCTCGAAGACCAGGTACGTTCGACAATCAAACATTATACTGTCGATGATTCGTGTATGTAAACTAGTCTAATAGTTGATGACTTCTAATCACTGTTCTCAGTTTGATGTTGTTCCTCCGGACACTGGATCCGTGAGCTCGTATGGAAAGAAGACAATGAGGGAAGAACCAATCAAGAAAAAGAACCCAGCTGCCGTAAAGATCAGTCCTTGGACATTGGCTAAACTGAACGCTGATGAGGTCTCGAAAGCTGCAGCAGAGGCAAGGAAGAAATCCAAAATCCTACAACCTGTAACAAGACAGGAACCGTCATACCAACTAGAAAGAGATAACAGCTTTGGAAGCAATGGGCATCGAATGGTCCCGAGACTCGACAACAATCGAAGGAGAGCTAGTAAACGGATACGCCTCCCAGCTGACCTCCCAATGGAATCAGCAACTGTTGGGGTCTCGGGTGTTGCACCAGGGAAAGGCTTCACGGAGACTTCATCAAGTCTAGCCCCTCTCCAGCTCGAAGCTCGGAGTGCATTCCAGCCAAGTAGAACAATGGCTGCTGGCTCAGTTGGAGTTGTTGCATCCTCTCCTGAGAGCAGCCTAGACTCACCTGACATTCACCCGTTTCGGGTATCTTCGTCAGGAGCTGAAGAGTCCAGGAGGCTAACCGGACTTCCTCCAATTGTTGGTTGTGGCCCATCTTCTAATAGTGGCTTCCCGCTATCGAGGTCTACTAGCGATGGATATGAAGCATCAGGTGGTGAAGACAGCGATAGAGTTCCTACGCGGATTGTGCAGAGATCGACTAATTGGAGCAATCTTCTGTTCCGTGCGAATCAGGATGAAAGTATCATGAGGCTAAAAGCAGCATCCTCGTCTAGCCAGGCAAATAGCGGAAAGCTTTGAAAAGTTTTGAAGCTTCCTTTCTCGTTGCTAGTCTTTTGGTTTAAACAATTCATTCATTCTTGGGCCAAACGATATCTGGGTGAAAGCTGGCCATTCACATAACTTAATTGGTAATATCTGTTAGTATTTTGGCTTCAATGTGGATGAAAAACTTGGCACTGTAAAAACCCTATTAAGAGTGCCATTGCATTTTGCAAGAACAGCCTTCTATTGTTAGTGTTCATAATCTTCAACTGTCTTCCTTCCATATGTATCGTGATTCAGAGCTTCCGCGACAACTATGATTAGCTTATCGAATGATTCGTCTTAGCTTATTGACAGATCAAGCAAGCAATGGTTTCTTCGATCTGTATTATAGCACTTCTGCCGCAAATAAGATCAACTCAACCAGCGACTCATCTCAGCATATTCTCATAGCTGAATCCAGAGTCTAACACCGACAAATCAATCGAGGAATGGTTTCCATCAGTAAAAACATCCATGTTATTCTTCACAGGCTACATAGTTAACTTCTATCTGTATTGTCTCCCATTTGCACGAAATAGCTTAGCTTCCTCAGCAAATACGATCAGCTTAACTAGATTCCCACTGACAAATCAATTAAGCAAATGCAGTACAGGAACTTCATGAACACAAACTTCATCAATGGTTTCCATCAGTAAAAACATTAATCTACCAAGTCATCCATAAGCTCCATTATATATAGCTTACGCTGCAAATAGGATTAGCTTAACCAGTGTAGATCACCCAAGCAAATGCACTATATGAACACAAATTTCATCAGTAAGAACATCAATATAACCATGTTATTCACAAGCTTCATAGTTATTCTCAGTTACAAGAAGCAGCATCCTTTACAACAAACCCTTGCCCATCATACTACAAGGTAAAACACAGGACAACTTCTTTCAAAGAAACGAACTTTGTTCCCCACTCCTTATAACCTTTCACTGTTCTTTACCATCATCATCATCATCAAGTATAGACAACAGAAACAAGTCGAGGTACCTTCTCATCGTCGAAAGGCAAGCAAACATACTCAGTAGCAAACTCCTGGACAATCTCTGAAGCTAGCTCTCCATGAACAGCCTTACAGTACATGTAAAGAACAGTCTGTGCAGCAAAGAAGTAAAGTAACAGTAGAGTCAACAGAGCTGAAGTCACCACAATTTGAGCAACAAAGAACCAGCTGTTCCATCCTCCGTCGCCTCCGCCTCCTTCCAGCTTCGCCGCCGAAATGGAGCTTGTCCATGTCAGAACTCCAGATAGAATCCCGAATGACAGCAAGAAATACAGAACCGCCCGCTGCATCCCTCTCACCAGGTAGCTGCTGCGCTTCAATGGTGGAACCCCCCAGCTTGATTCAGAAACAACCACGACGGAGGCTAGAATCCAGTTGATTTTGAAGTAGAGGAGAACGACGAGCAAACAAGCTGAGTAGATCACGGCGAGGGCGATGAAGTAGGAGGAATTGGGATAGATTTCGAGGCCGAGAAGGTTTAATCCCTTAGTTACGAAGTAGAAGGAGCAGAGGAACAGAAGAGTCACTAAGGAGAAGAGGAGCTCGACAACGAGGTGAGTGATGGAGAGACGGATGAAGGAAGTCAACGCGGATTTGACCGCGGAGATGAGCTTCACTGGACGGCCGTAGAAGCCGTGGAGGACGGAGTAGGTGATGGATCCGAGGGCGAGGTTTGCGTAGACGAAGAGGAAGAGGGTGAATCCGGCGGCGAGGGCTAGGGTTTCGATTGGGAACGGGAGATCGTCGACGAAGTTGTGGTGGTGGTGGTGGTAGTGGTGGAGGGAATTGAAGTGGTTGAGGCGTGGGAGGAGAGGCGGGGGCTTGGAGAGGAGGGATTTGGGAGGGTGGCCGGAGGGGTGGCGGTGGAGGAGGAGGTCGTGGACGGTTGAGTAGACGGTGACGGAGAAGGAGAGAGGGAGGAGGAAGAGGACGGAGAGGGCGAGGAAGTGGCGGGAGTGAGCGTTGATGATTCGCTTGGATTCAGATAGGACGGCGGAGAAATCGAGCGGCGGATGAGACGCCATGGTAGTCGTCGTCGTCGGCGGCGGCGGCGGAGGATTGCACTAGGAAATGCAGAGAAAATGGATTTGACGGAAGTTACGGGTGTGAAAAAAATTGACGGAGCTTCTTCGCCGGTATGGTCGGTTTATTGGAGCTTATTCCGTCGCTGAATCGGACGGCTGAGATTCGTTTTGGAAAGTCTAGGGATATGGGCAAGTGTTCGACTGGATGTTATGTGAAGTTTGTCCCATACCATTTTATCCAGAATTTTCTCTCGCCTTTGTCCGTTTTGTTTTATCGGAAAATGTCTACATATTGGGCTTTCTAGTCTAATTAGGCCCAACGTTTAATTTTCTAGGTAAGTGTTTCTTTTTCATTCAATCAACCGCTCAAAGTATTATTCTGGCCCATGATTGTTGAGGCCCAAAACAGTCACTATCTGAAATTCGGTTAAATTGGGTGAGGATTACCCGTTGACCGGGTAAAGTTGACGGCTATGGGCAAACCCAGTACTCAGTTAGAGCGGGTAAGGGTGGGGACGAGTTTCAAGGTATCCGCCCCATACCCAACCCAATAGGTACCCAATATGAAACAATGTTGTATTAGTCATAATATATCATTTATGCTTAACGGATCAGACCCAATTTCTCCTTCAATCATTTAGTTCTTCACTTCAACTCATCGATCGACCAGTCTATCGTTCCCTCTCGAAACTATAATGTTCTAAAAATCATAGCTCCATCTCGAAAATCTCTTTGCAATCGAGATGCAGAGAGATCGGGGTTCACCCAATGGGTAACGAGTTTACCTGATACTCATGTCGGGCGGGGATGATTTGAATTTTGTACCCGTTTAGTCTCGGCGGGCGGGTATGAGTAATACCCATTTAATAAACGGGGGTGGGTAGTAGATATATGGTATCCGGACCTGTGTGTACCCATTGTCAAACCTAAAAACGAGGAGCACATGCTAGGTAGTTCATTGGTGAACAAACTTTAGCTCTAAGAAAAGAACCATCAATAGACATCGGTTAATGATAACAGGATGAACGATAATGAAATATAATAAACGAGATATTGAGATTACGTGGTTTGCTAATGTTGTGTTAGCTAATCAACGAGAAGAAGATGAGAGAACTGTATTATATTATGATGTGTTGACGACAAACCCCTAATATACAAATCAACCAGGGTTAAGAATATTACTAATAATATAATATTATACGAGATTATATTATTAGTAATATATAAAAGTTAAGGAATTAGAAACACCATCCAATGATGGATAATGAGGAGGAAACTTGAAGTTCCTTTTTAGCATAGCACAAAGGGCTCAACCGGATGTCACCAAGGATGAATAGGGTCGTCATAACAACTCAGAAAGTTAGGCAAATAATCATATACATGGGTCAATGGACCAAGGAAAATGGAAGTTTAATAAGTTTTTATATTAATTGGTGTGCATTCAGTACAACACGTTAGTTTCAATAATTATGTATTAGCTTACGAAGTATTTTTTTAATTGAGAATTTAAGTATATGTAATTACATAGGATGAAATCGACGAATAAAATGTATGATTCTAAAACCTTTCGTATTTCACCATACTCTTCGTGATACCTCCTTAATTTATCTCCTTGGCCAACTCTTAGTGTCCTACCTTCGATATCTCTCTCAGTCGGTGTGAAGATGTGTCAGATTTAACATAATGAAGACGTTAGTTGAAATGGAAGGACCCAAAATACAAAGTGGTCAAAGTAGGAGGGGTAGAAAGAACAATTTATAGTTTAGGGGGCTATTTGTTAAGTTGGAAAAGTAGAGGGAGCAAAGTGCAATTTTCCCAATTTGGAATTGAAGAAATGTTTGTTGCGGTGCTATTCGCGGCGGCTGCCACTAATATTTGTCCTAATTCAGATATATTTTGAACTTCTGTTACTTATAATACATAATTACGTAATTCTGACCCAAAACTACAAAACCCTCCTAAAAAGGTAGAGAGTGAGTAAGCATGTGGTTTGGTCCCTTAAGGGCTTGATTGAACGGGCGGGTTGGGCAGGCCATGGGTCGGGTTGGACGGGCGGGCTCATCGGGTTGGGGGGTTTATCGGGTTATTTATTCAGTACATTATGGGTAAATTATTTGACAGTTTGCTTAGTTTGAAGGATTTTTAGTTATTAAAATTGGGTTGGCTTTGAAATGTTGGCTTAAAGTCTATTTAATTTTTTGGTTAAATTGAGTCGGGCTGAGTCGGGTCAGCTTTTTGCCAGCTCTATTAGTCATGTGAAATTGTGAATGACTCATGGAGTTATTGGTATGAACAATGTTTGATTTTCATTGGTGGACCCAATATGGTTTAGAATATGTAATTAGTAACAAGGTAGATAGAGGGTTTTCTAAGGGAACATGAATAACAAAGCATGGGTAAGACCAACAAGGAAGCATGTGTCATCACTTGAAAACTTGTAACTAGTGTTCATCGTGGTAGAGAGGTTGGAAGGGCTGGCTAATGGGACGGGCTTGGGTACCCGTACCCATTAAGAAATGGGTAGTGGGTACACATTAGCCTCGAAACTCATCCCGTAGCCCGAACCCGTTCGGGTAGTGGGTACCCATTAATGAAAATGGGATCGGGCCGGGGTACCAACTAAACCCCACTAATAACAAAAATAATATATAATTAAAATTTATTTAATTACATAAATAGTAAATATAAGTGTAATTAAATAGTCTCTTGCAGTGGAGACTAAACAAATGTACTGTAGAAAGAACTTTGTAGTGTTGCACAATTTATAAATAAATGTTCATGAAATCAAATAGCAAAGTTCAAACTCATTACAACAGCAGTACATCATTTCTTGTTCGTGTATGTAGCATATCAACCGTTTAGAAATTAGGTTTAGGGAAATAGGAAAGGGGAAATAGAAGTGTTGTTCGTGGATGTCGTGAATGGAGGAGAGAATGACTGAATGACTGAGAATATGAAATGGATAATTAATTAGGTTTAGGATTTTATTTTATTATTATTTATATAATCGGGCTAAACGGGGTTAATGGGTACCCATGGGTATTACCCGTTCGGGTAGTGGGTACCCATAAGCTTCCAAAGCCATCCCGTAGCCCGAACCCGTTCGGGTAATGGGTACCCACTACCCGAATGGGTACGGACCGGGATCGCGGGTACCCATTACCCACTATCCCATTAGCCAACCCTAGTTGGAATGAAGCATTGCAGGGGGAATCAAGTTCTGCACAATCCTATACAACTTAGGGCTGGCATTACGGTTAAGGTTATTGGGTAAAACCGATTAACCGACCAAATTTGGTTAACACCACCGGTTAACCAACTTAATTTTCGGTCGGGCAGTGGTTAGAGTAATTTAGTGAGGTCGGTTATCGGTCAAATCACGGTTAACCGCCAGTTGACCGACTTTAACCGACCTGACCGATTCACACTCTCTCAAACTTCAACGCGGCTAATTCCATTTCATTCATTCTCTTCTCTGACCTAATTTCCTCTTCTTCGTTCTCTTCTCTGACCTAATTTCCTCTTCTTCGTTCTCTTCCTCCCCCTCTTCGTTCTCTTCTCTTCTCTTCCAGCTCCAGTCCTCTCCAATTTCAATTCAATGGTTCAGCGGCCTCCGCCTCCTCTCCACCTCATCTCTGCTCCGAGGCTCTAACGGAAACGGAACTCCGACATCTCCAGTCCTCCTTTCTTGGCCACTCACCCCCGCGTCTCCACCCTCGTCTCGTCTCCACATCTGTCGGAAATAGATTAGGTATACTCTCCGACATCTCCAATCTCCTTCTCCATTTTTCAACCATCCTGACTTCCTGAGTCATGACCTAATTTCAGAAGATGACGCCTTTCATTGGTTTGCTGGAATTGGATTGAAGAGATAGGATTTTGGGAGGTGGGTTGTTTAAACTTTGAATTGAATCTTATTGTTAGTGTTAATGGGTTTTGTTCTTAATTCCATTTCATGATTTGGATTGATTTCTAGTTATGGGTTGTTTTTGTTGGTGCAGGGTGTTTCTAGGTTGAGGGTTGGTGATGGGGATTTGCTGAAGTGCTCATAAAAGCTAAGAGTTTCTGGGTATTCAATTCAATTATGGTAAGCTAACTTGCTGAAGTGTTTTTGGGTGTTCTTGTGAGTCTCGGTCCATTTCATAATTCTTTGGTTTGTTGTTTGGGTTGAGGGTTTCTGTTTGGGTTTATAGCATGCTGTTTGGCCAAGTTTTAGAGCATGTTGTTTGGGTTTATAATAGCATCAATTGTTGTTTGGGTTTAGACTTTAGATCTGTTTTGGGGATCTGATCTCTCGCTGCTCTAGGTTAACATCCATTGAATGTACTGAATGTGGGTGCTCTTGTAGTTATTAAACTCTGTCTCTGTGGGAATGTGAAGCATGTCCTTCATGAATCTCATGATACTTGAAAGAAAGATGATTAACGGGTCTATTAAAGATGAGATATTCTATGTAATGCAATTCACTATTGTTCGTCGTTTGGCTTTTTCGTAATGCAGTAGGTATTATACTATTTGGTTGATGGTATTTTCTTTTTCTTCGTTGATCAGATTGTTAGAAATGGACGGGGTGAGAAACACCTGTGTTTTAACTTTTCAAAGGGACTTGTCTATATCTTATATATGATCTCAAAGTATTCTTCTCTATCCATGTCATTTGAATCCTCCAGTCTTTTGAACTACTTCCGGATTAGAGTAGCTCTCTGTGGTTTCCTTTATGCTTCCTGTCTTGTACTGATTAGAAGATGCATTTAAAATGTAATGTTTCTATACAAACTTTCTTTCTCTGCTCAAATCTCAGTTTCTTGCTCATATTACTATTTTTTGAGTGCTGCATTGCTAATTTTAATATGGCTTGATTTCTCATTATCAGATTGAACGACTGACAAAGATTCTATTCAATTCTAATGCCAGCCCTACTACATTTCTAATAATGGATTCTATTCAATTCTTTGATTGTTAACAGGGAAATTGATGATGTGGCTCGATCGTTAACGGGGAATCCAATCCATCAATGATTCACGACTGAGCAATAACATAACATAAATCAGAAAGTGGAAGTGAGCAATAGCATAACATAAATCAGAAAGTGGAAGTGAGCAATATCATAGCAGAAATCAGAAACTGTAAACATGGAAAAATAGGTGTTTTATATTTTGTAAATACATTACCTACTGTACATGTACAACCTCATTTAGCAAGAGTTGGTCATTTCGGTTAATTAGGTTATATCGGTCATAATTTAAATCAGTTAGAAAATCGGTCGGTTATTTTTTTGTTTTACCAATTTCGGTCAAATTTATGGTTAACCGAATTCGGTCGGTTAACCTACTCCAGCAACTCGGTCGGGCATCGGTTAAATGGAAACTTAGGTCAGTTAATGCTCGGTTAACCGATTCAAATCGGCCAGTGACCGATTTGACCGACTCCCACCCCTAATACAACTTGTTAGAGCTGGAAGGCATTATGGCCAGTACAACAAGTGTTTCTAGTAAAGTGTTGCTAACGAGAGTGGCGATCATTGTTCAATGCTAATAAAGGTGGTTTAAGTCAGTGGTTGTATCCGTGGAGGAATCAGGAATTTGACCAAGTGCATGCTTTGTTCGGAAAAAAAAAAATTCACATAATATAAAAGATAATACTAAACAAAACAAAGAACCAACGTATAGAGTTAAATACTTTATTTGATCTTCATATTTTATTTATTTTGACATCCCATGATACATGTTGTAAAGAGAAAATAAACACAAGAAATTGTAATTAAAATTTTGAGTCTCAAGCAATCCATTGTTTCCTATGTAATGTGTATCTTATATTGAGATACCACAATTTTTTTTCTTCCGATGATAAGAATCTGCATAACGTCGTTGAAGAATAAATAGAGAAATTTAAACAAAAAAATAAGAGTAGAGATGATGATCTATCATATAAAAAAAATTATTTGTATAAGGAAACCCGAAAAAATATGGTATATAATCTTATATTATGATGACTAAAAATTTCAACTAAGATTAATTTAGAATTATTCAGATTAAATTTATTGATTTAAATATTTTGTATAATGAAAATATCACTCTAAATTGTAAAAACGTAAGCTAGGGTAATGATTACCCCCATTGAGCATTTGATGGATAAATATAGGCTTGACAATGGGTACCTGGAAATCGGGTACCCACCCAAAATCCGGCCAAATTAGGTGGGGATTACCCGTTGACTAGGTAAAGTTGACGGGTATGGGCAAACCCGGTACCCAGTTAGAGCGGGTAACGGGTGGGGACGGGTTTCAAGGTATCCGCCCCATACCCAACCCAGTGGGTACCCAGTATGAAACAACGTTGTATTAGCCATAATATATCATCTATGTTTAACGGACTAAACCCAATTTCTCCTTCACTCATTAAGTTCTTCATTTCAACTCATCGATCGAGCAGTCTGTCGTTCCCTCTTGAAACCATAATGCTATAAAAACGTAGCTACATCTAAAAAATCTCTTTGCAATCTAGGTGCATAGAGATTTGGGGTTCACCCAATGGGTACCGGGTAAACCCGATACCCATGTCGGGGCGGGGATGGTATGGATTTTATACCCATTTAGTCTTGGCGGGCGGGTACGGGTAATACCCATTTAATAAACGGGTGGGTGGATATATGGTATCCGGGCCCGTGGGTACCCATTGCCAAGCCTAGATAAATATGCTTTTAATAACATTTTTTATTAGAGGATAATAAGAATGTAAATGTTGTTAAACGATAGATAGCCCAATTTAAACAAAATTCTAATTTGGTAGAGATGATAATCTATCATATCAAAAAACATATAGTTGTACAAGAAAACCCGAAGAATATCTGGTGCAATACTATATTATGATAACTAAAAATTTCAACTACGCTGAATATAGACTTATTAATACTAAATCGGTCAATTTAAATGTTTGGTATAATAAAAGTATCACTCTAGATAGCAAAAACGTAACTGAGGGTAACCACTATCCACTTTTAGTTTTGGCATCAGAGCGTTCACCATACGTTTGGTTAACACTTTTGTGCCTCCACTAAAAGTGGGGATACTTATGTTTATATTATGTCTTTAATATGAACATGTTAGACTAAAGTTGTTACTGGACAATTATGTCCCAAAAGTATGATAATATGTCATGATTCACTAATCTTTAGCGATAACATAGAACATATATTTAAAACACATATATTGTTCCATTGTAAATGCTTATCATGTGGAAAAATATACCCCATTTAATAGCCTGTTACATTACAGTAAAAATGCTACGTAAAAAACAATAAAAGAGAAAAGAGCCATCAAACTGTCAACTAAGCCTCAATATACTCGATATATATTCAAGGAAGAATGGAAGATCAGAAGCAACCAGAGTCCTACATTAACCTGGAACCTTCTAATTAAGCTATCGATTATACAACTAGTAACTTAATGAATAAAACTAATAGTCATAATATTAGAGAGGCCAAGCCTTAGCATATAAGGAAGATGAAGCAACCAAAGTCCTACGTTAATTAAGATAGAAACCTTATAATTAAGCTACTGATTACACAAGTACTGACTTCAAGAGTAAAACTAACAAGGTACAAACTACTAGTCAAAATATAACACATATCTCTATACAAACATACTTTTGAAATAATTATCCAAATAAATCAAAGTACATAAACATACCTTCTCGCGGAAAATCCCACTACACAATTACTCTAAATAATTATATGAAGAAAAAAATCAATATTAGATTCCAAAGTTTAGCTAATCAAAGAAATAAGTAATTATTGAATGTCTTACCTCTGTATTTCTGGAAGTCAAGGAGAACAAAAAAATCACACAAATAGCGTGGAAATGCACAATGTATTACTCGACATTTTACCACCAATCCAGGTTCATCATCCTACAAAAAAGAAAGTAATTATTGAATGTCTTACCTGGTTTGAAAATGACTATCTTATTAGATGTCAGCTTATTACTTCAATGAACACCAATATTGAGGAAATTATCTCCTATGTCATTCTAAGAATCATACGAGATGTTATCTTTTTTTTTTTAATATTACGAGATGTTATCCAATTATACATTTTCTATTCATGTTTTGTTGATAGTTGAGTTAGGAAGTTACCTTGCATAGTTTTACTAATATACGAAGGTTTCTATTAGAGAACTATTTAACATATGTAATTATTGGCTAATCAATATCATGAAAATTTTCCTCCTAATTCTTCAAATTCAGCTTCAATTTTCAAACTAAATTCCCATAAGAATGGTCAATTCACATATTCAGATGACCAATACCATAATCCATACTAGAAAAAAAAAGAAAGTGAACGATGAGAATAAAACTTACATCACGGTGATCAAATACTTTCCTCATGTAGATCAAGACATCTTGCGTTGTCCAAAACTGGTTCTTATCCGCAATGTTATAGGTTTATTTATGTTGTAAGTATTAATTATATGTTGAATTCCACATGTTTGCAAGCGAAGGACCCAATCGATCAAATGTAATAAGGGGATCATGTTTATGCCACATCCAAGTCATACTCACGAAGGTTGATCTTTCAGCCCAAGTCATTGTACATGGGTGGCAGTAAATAAAACCTAAATATTTAAACTTGCAAAATAAAACATAATAATTATGCAATAAGAAATTTTGATTGTCACCTAATGGTTAACATTTGTTTGTACTTTGAATACTTAAGCGTTGCCTGGTGTTGCCTTGTTAAGTCCAATAATGAGAAAATCATACTTTTCTAATGAACACCTGTTGAGCAACTTAAAAGGTGATCCACATCATGAGGGATTTAAAACCCTGAAGCATCTGTCTGATAGTAGAAACGAGATCATTAAAATATTTAATCATGCCCCTAACATAATATTGCGTTTTCTTGGTATCCAACTGCTTTGATGGTATGAAAGCGGATTTTTCTTTTGCTGCGTTGAGATGATTATCAGTAAAGTATCTACTATAATCTCAAACAAGATATTTAAAATACACTATAAGTTCACTACAAATGTCAAATACAAACAAAAAGGTAAAATACAGACTACAAATTCCTGGTCTCATACTTCAAACACTAATGTCAGACTTGTTATTTGCATACCAAGACTCATTACTTATGTTAGTCTGCTACAGTTGGCAACGAACTTTGCCTTGGAAAAAAAAGAGGGTTTTGAATCCTCGGTACGAACAACTCGTACAACGGATTATCAATCCAACCCTTTAGTCTATAACTGTTCCATAGACAATAAAAAAACATGGATTATTGTAAATATCAATGTATAACTAATAAATCTCTGCCTCTCCTTTTATAAATATGGGTAATCCCTAGTTAATAATACATTAAAGTATTCACTCAACTTACTTGTATGTTTTTCAGCTTCTAATTCACCCAACACTTCGCGTTCATTGAATGGTCCTACAATCTTCTTATAAATATTGTTACTTTTTGAGATGACATCGACGATAATGACATCGACGATAATAGCATCCCACGATAAAGAACCATGCACTTTACCCTCCATGTGCACGAGGCTCAAATCTTCCAAAATACATCTGGAAATAAATCATAGTTAGAATTTATAATTCGTTAACTAATATAAATTGTCGAGATATGAGGCAGAGCATTTGAACTCACTAATTTTAGTAGAGGGAAATAACATAGCTCAAATGCAAGTAAACATGACTCACACAATACCTCTAAAACATAATGCACCATACACGCCTAACTATTCACAATCATGCTAGCTAGTGGATCCCCAAAATCAAGGAACCTTTAACACAGTCATGTTATCTCAACAGGAACGATTAATTACATACTCTAAATTTCCCAACATAAACTAAACATTCCAAACAACAAACAAATTAAAGGGTGTTTCATGCCTGATTATTTGCTTGCTGGACATTGTTAATGCCATAGTTGAAATGATCATTTTGTTACTCAAAGTCACACATAATTTTTCAACTACAAAATTCTCAGTTTTCAGCAACTTTCTTAGTGTTGAAAAAGTTTCCTAATGAAAAAAGACATTCATATTGTAAAAATTATGTATCATGTCATTCGAAGGTGTGGAGTTGTGTTACTATATCTAATGCTATCACATAATCTCATACACATGGTTGCCATACGATAAGGGAACTGTAGATATCGAAATCATCAAAAGATCTATAAAAACATATAAAAGTATATTATCACTCAGTTATAAAAAAAACACAACAACAAATACTAAATGCATCCCTACATACTCGCCGTTCTGCTCAATAATTTGCACGAAACTCTTCAAATCTCGATCACAATTTATCACATAACTACCAAATCATTTTCCTAGTTTCCCATGTGATATATTAAATATGTACATAAAGAAATTGTGATAATTAACAGAAAAATCATGTGTTAATAGATCATTTTTCGTACTTTCGTCAACTCCACACTTTGGAGCAATGATAACATTCCTTCATATATAAAACTAGATTAGTGTCAGCCCATTGGCCGATTTATTTGTTTTTCTTATTTTTTATGTACTCTAAATACATGTTTTTTTAATAAAAATCAATAAAATATACTTACATTAGTTTTATTCATAAAGGAACGAAAAAAGGAACGGGACTTCAATTGTTCATTAATGTAAATATAGATAAAATAATAATTATAAACTTAAGAACTTAGAGATAAAAAAGGGAATTAGTTTTGTTTTGGTAAGCAAAAAAAAGTGGTTATTAATATGTGAACGTGAGGTGAGGAGAGAAGGATAAGTGGAAGTTATGGTTGAGTACTACAATTATAAGGAGAGGAGAGTAAAAGTTTTATATGCTGATGTGTCAACTTCTATATTCCATTTCTGCATATATATATTTATAGAGGTAAAAAATACACCACTACCATCAATTGATGTTTTACAGCCAAATGCAAATCCCGAAGGCTGAAAGGAGAATTTTTTTATAAATGATATTAGATCTATCACATTTTCAATAAGTTCACCAACGTATAGAGCTAAATATTTTATTTGATTTTCATATTTTGACACCCCATTTTGATACATATTGTAAAGATAAAATAAACACAAGAAATTGTAATTAAAATTTTGAGTCTCAAGCAATCCATTGTTTCCTATGTAATGTGTCGCGTATATCGAGATACCACAATATTTTTTCAGATAATAAGAATCTTCATAACTTCGTTGAAGAATAAATAGAGAAATTTAAACAAAAAATAAAGTAGAGATGATGATCTATCATATATAAAAAAAAAATTATTTGTATAAGGAAACCTGAAAAATATCGTGTTTAATCTTATATTATGATATTAAATATTTCAACTAAGATTAATTTAGATTTATTCAGATTAAATCTATTGATTTAAATTTTTTTTATAATGAAAATATCACTATAAATTGCAAAAACGTAAGCTAAGGTAATGATTAACCCCATTGAGCATTTGATGGATAAATATACTTTGAATAACATTTTTTATTAGAGGATAATAAGAATGTAAATGTTGTTAAGGATAGATAGCCCAATTTGAATAAAATTCTAATTTGGTAGAGATGATAATCTATCATATTGAAAACATGTAGTTGTAGAAGAAAACCCGAAGAATATCTGGTGTAATATTATATTATGATAACTTAAAATTTCAACTATGCTTAATATAGACTTAATAATATTAAATTAGTTAATTTAAATGTTTGGTATAATAAAAGTATCACTCTAGATTGCAAAAACGTAAGTGAGGGTAACCTTTATCCACTTTTAGTTTTTGGCATCGGAGCGTTCACCATACGTTTAGTTAACACTCTTGTGCCTCCACTAAAAGTGGGGATACTTATGTTCATATTATGTCTTTAATATGAACATGTTAGACTAAAGTTGTTACTGAACAATTATGTCCCAATAGTATGATAGTATGTCATGGTTCACCAATCTTTAACGATAACATAGAACATATATTTAAAAACACATATATTGTTCAATTGTAAATGCTTATCATGTGGCAAAATATACCCCGTTTAATAGCCTGTCACATTACAGTAAAAAAGCTCTGTAAAAAACAATAAAAGGGAAAAGAGCCATCAAACTGTCAACTAAGCCCCAATATACTCGATATATATTCAAGGAAGAAAGAAAAATCAAAAGCAATCGAATCCTACATTAACCTGGAACCTTCTAATTAAACTATCGATTATACAGCTAGTAACCTAATGAATAAAACTAATAGTCATAATATTAGGGAGGCCAAGCCTCATCATATAAGGAAGATAAAGCAACCAAAGTCCTACATAATAAGATAGAAACCTCATAATTAAGCTACTGATTACACAAGTACTAACTTAGGTAGTAAAACTAACAAGGTACAAAACTACTAGTCAGAATATAGCACATATCTCAATACAAACATACTTTGAAATAATTATATAAATAAATCAAAGCACATAAACACACCTTTTCGCGGAAAATCCCACGGCACAAGAATGGTCAATTCGCATATTCAGATGACCAATACCAAAATCCATACTAGAAAAAAATGAAAGTGAACGATGAGAATAAAACTTACATCATGGTGATCAAATACTTTCCTCATGCAGATCAAGACATCTTGCGTTACCCAAAATCGGTCCTTATCCACAATGTTATAGGTTTCATCATGTCGTAAGTATTAATTATATGTTGAATTCCACTTGTTTGCAAATGAAGGACCTATTCAATCAAATGTAATAAGGGGATCATGTTTATGACACATCCAAGTCATACTCACGAAAGTTGATCTTTCAGCCCAAGTCATTGTACATGGGTGGCAGTAAATAAAACCTAAATATTCAAACTTACAAAATAAAATACAATCATTATGCAATGGAAACTTTTGATTGCCCTTAATACACGATACACCTAATGGTTAAAATTTGTTTGTACTTTGAATACTTAAGTGTTGCCTGATGTTGCCTTGTTAAGTCGAAAGATAAATTAAATGTAATTAGAAAATCATACTCTTCTAATGAACATCTGTTGAGCAACTTAAGAAAGTGATCCACATCATAAGGGATTTTAAAACCCTGAAACATCTATCTGATAGTAGAAGCGAGATCATTAAAATCTCTAATCATGCTCTAACATGATATTTGCGCTTTCGAAAGCGGATTATTCTTCTGCTGCGTTGAGAGGATTATTAGTAAAGTATCTACTATAATCTTAAACACGATATTTAAAATACACTACATAAGTTCACTACAAATGTAAAATACAGAGTACAAACAAAAAGGTAAAATACTGTGTGTTTCTAGATACACTTTCAATCTTTCCCCAAAATAAACGACCCCTAAATGTAATGAGAAAATCATACTCTTCTAATGAACGTCTGTTGAGCAACTTAAGAAGGTGATCCACATCATGAGGGACTTTAAAACCCTGAAGCATCTGTCAGATAGTAGAAGCGAGATCATTAAAATCTTTAATCATCCCCCTAACATGATATTTACGTTTTCTTGGTATCCAACTGCTTTGATGGTATGAAAGCAGATTCTTCTTCTGCTGCGTTGAGAGGATTATCAGTAAAGTATATATACTATAATCTTAAACACGATATTTAAAATACACTAAATAAGTTCACTACAAATGTCAAATACAAACAAAAAGGTAAAATACTTGTGTTTTCTAGATACACTTCCAATCTTTCCCCAAAATAAACGACCCCTAAATGTAATGAGAAAATCATACTCTTCTAATGAACGTCTGTTGAGCAACTTAAGAAGGTGATCCACATCATGAGGGATTTTAAAACCCTGAAGCATCTGTCAGATAGTAGAAGCAAGATCATTAAAATCTCTGATCATGCCCCTAACATTATATTTGCGTTTTCTTGGTATCCAACTGCTTTGATGGTATGAAAGCGAATTCTTCTTCTACTGCTTTGAGCGGATTATCAGTAAAGTATCTACTATAATCTTAAACACAATATGTAAAATACACTAAATAAGTTCACTACAAATGTCATATATAAACAAAAAGGTAAAATACAAACTACAAATAAAAAGGTAAAATACTTGTGTTTCTAGGTACACTTCCATTCTTCCTACAAAACAAACGACCCCTAAATGTAATGAGAAAATCATACTCTTCTAATGAACGTATGTTGAGCAACTTAAGAAGGTGATCCACATCATGAGAGATTTTAAAACCCTGAAGCATCTGTCTGAAAGTAGAAGTGAGATCATTAAAATCTTTAATCATGCCCCTAACATGATATTTGTGTTTTCTTGGTATCCACCTGCTTTGATGGTATGAAAGCAGATTCTTATTCTGCTGCATTGAGAGGATTATTAGTAAAGTATCTAAAGTAATCTTAAACACGGTATTTAAAATACAATAAATAAGTTCACTACAGATGTCAAATACAAACAAAAAGGTAAAATACAGACTACAAACTCCTAGTCTCATACTTCAAACACTAATGCTAGACTTGTTATTATGCATACCAAGACTCATTACTTATGTTAGTCTGCTACAGTTGGTGACGAACTTGCCTTGGGAAAAAACAAGAGAGGAATTTGAATCCTCGGTACGAACAACAACTCGTACAACGAATTATCAATCCAACCGTGGTCGAAGTAACCGTTAGATGACTAGCTCTAGTGACTAGTAGTTCTCTGTTTATTGTCATGATTGCTAAAAGAGGAAAGCAATCGGCATTGCCTAGGCATAAAATATACCTCCTCGTATCCCCGCCTGAGCATTTCTCAGACCAGAGGTGGACGATAGGTGATGGCAGTCAAGAAGGATCTGGCGACGTAGGAGTATTTCCTCAGGGGTAGGATCAAGCTCGGTGTTGAAATAGCTCACGTCGCCAGAAGACCAGGATGAGGGGATCAGCGAAGCCCAGTGGCGATCCGTGTCGCTGGGGCAGAAGTAGAAAAACGAATGATACCATGTGGGGCGGGGTTTCGGAGATGAATAAGTGCCCTTTGGAGAAAGATCAGTCCGACGAACAAAGCTGATGCCATTTGATGTGTGTTTGGCATAGTGAATCAATTGAAACAACCGAAGAGTGGGGGCGATTTTCTTGGCCACACAACTGCACTCGAAGGCAGAAGCCGAGGCCCAGCACCCGACATTGAAGGCGCCAAGAGAAGCACCAAAACACTGAAGCAGATCAATCACGAATGACGAGGGTGGAAGGCGAAGACCATTGGTGAAGGCCTCAGTCCAGATTCCGTGCCACCCAGGTGGGCAATTACCAATGGTAGAGAGCCGAGAGGCCACGGCAAAACTCTAGGAGGATGGCAACAGGGCGAACGGGAGAACGCGGGCGATTCTCTCTACTGATCCTGAGGGAAAGTAGCCTGGGCCAATGACCGTACGCTCGTCACAAGCAGTTCCTTGCCACATGGATCGCCAGTTGACGATAGAGTAAGACTCGGTGACCCTGGTCGCCTCAGGGTCAATCTCAACCCCATGGCGGGCCCGCTCGAATCCTTTTTGATGAGGGCCCCAGAAAGGAAGGGCGGTAGATTCATCAAAAGTTTCCTCGACCACGTCAGAAATCTGGGCAGAGGAAGTTTCGGCCAAGGGCGGAGGATTTAGGGGCACCCGTTCAGGGGTTTGGTTAGAAGATGAGGGAGAGCATGAAGGAGAGGGGGAAGGATCGGTACCCGCGGAGTAAGAATGGCTTTGGTTCTGGCTATCGGTATCGGAATCCATGGTTCAAAAAAAAAAAAACAAAAAGGAGCAGAGAAGAAAAAGGAACACAAAGCAGGACTGCAACGAGGGTGAGAAAGAAAGGAGGAGTCACGTACCAGGTGGGCGTCGGGGAATTCCAGACATCTGAAAAGGAGTAAGGAGAGGAATGAACGTTTTCCACTCGTCGGAAGAAAGAGGAAACGGTTGAAGGCTCGTCGGAAGAAGGAGGAAACAGTGGAAGCAAAAGGACTGTAAAAATGGGAGACGAGGCGGCAGAGAAGGAGTAAAAAAGGAAGGAGGACAGTAAAAATAAGGGTTTATATAGGAAGGCCAGTGAGCGGGAAGTGGAACCGTCGCGGCTAATGAGTGGGGAGCACGCGCGGCTGAAGGGACGTGCTGGCGGGAAACGGAACCGTCGCGACGTTTCATTGGGGACACGCGCGGCTGAGGTGACGTTTGGAAGGATAAGGTAATGATGACTTTTTGGGCAATTACTGAAATACCCCGATTTCCCCAACTTCTCCAGCAAGCTAGGGAGTAAAAGACCATAGTGCCCTGAGCGGTAGAGGGGCGCAGGGGAAACAAAAAATGGGCGATAGGAAACAGCGATAAAAGAGATAAGGCGATAAAAGCGTGGGCACAAGGGCGACTTAATAGAGGGTTAAGAGCCAAGAAACCAAAGCGACAAAGCGGCAAAGCGACAAAGCGACAAAGCGACAAAGCGACACGACATAGGCGGCCAAAAGCCCTCAGCCAAGCAAAGCTCGACTAAGGGTTGGGGGCAATTGATGGGTTCTCTTGTGGCGATCACAAGACAAGCGGTCCGAACTATGAGTAAGCCATCAGCCAAGCAAAGCTCGACTAAGGGCTTGGGGGCAATTGATGGGCCCAGCCCGGCGAAATCCAAAGGCCCACATAGCAGCCCACACGGCGTCCTGGACACAGCCGCTAGTACTGAGAAGCTGGGCCTAGGCGACAGTTCAGATGGGCTAAGCAAGCAAGCCCAGGAAGCAAAGGGAGGCCCAAAGCGACGGCCCAGTCCCGGCGACTCTTAGGGTTCCAAGGCAAGGTGAACACGTGTCAACATCCTACGGAGGCTACAAACGAGTGGCCGAGATTCAGCCTTGGCGACCAAGACAGGGGTACTATAAATACCCCCGTACACCCCATTAACCGGGGGACAACACTTTTACCCAGCGGACAAAACACTCCGCGGTACGTTACTCACTTCCCTTCCCATTCCTTAAACTGATCGCCTCCCATTCCCTTGAACTAACTACCCCCTTTCATTACTTACGAGGTACTCCACCCCCGGAAGACCAACAGGCTTGGGCTTCCATTATTGGGCCAGGCGACAAGGCTGGAACAATTGGCTCGCCAGATAGGGGCGATCAGACGACTTTCCAAGACACATGGCTTCATCAGCGATTCCCACTCTGATGGGCGAGGATGGTGAAGGAGGAGATGGAGTAACACCGGTCAAGCACATCAACCCAGGTTCCCGTGCAGACCCAAATCTCACTAGAAACATGGAGCGCGAATTCGAAGGCGACTCGGAGTCTCGAAGTACTATCCCTGCCGGCGATGCCTATGAACTATTGGAGCAGCGATTCCGGTCCCTTGAGCAGCAAAATGCTGAGCTTACCCAAATGTTGAAGACGGTGCTCGCTCAGCAAGCTCAAGCCCTCGGGGCCAACACTCGGGACAGGCAGTCGCCACAGGACTCTCATCTCGAGGTATTACAATAGTTCCTCCCGGCTACTCAAATATCACCTGCACAGTTGGCAGTTCGCCAACCTTTGTCCAGGGCGATACTCGCTGAGCCACTACCAAAAGGGTTGGTGCCGCCCAACCTGGATAGGTATGTAGGTACAAGCGACCCGGACGAGCACCTTCAAGCCTTCCAGATCGCCATGCAAATGCAGCAGGCTGGTGACGCCGCATACTGCAGGGCTTTTCCAGCGACGCTTGGGGGGCGAGCTAGGGAGTGGTACATGAATCTACCGGAGGGCATCATAACGTCGTGGGAGGGTTTCGCGAGGATCTTCTCACAGAAGTATGAGTGCAAGAAAACAAGGACGGTCCCGTTGCAAGCACTGGTGAGCTTGAGGCAAAAGCCGAACCAGTCGCTGAAGGAATTCTTTGACGAATGGACTAGGGTTGTCCAATCCATCAAAAGGGTAGATCATGAGATTGCTGCGGCAAGTTTATTCCAGTCGACCCATAATGGCAGACTGCGAGAGTCGCTGCTACAGGTGGCTCCAAAGTCGCTATCCGACTTGGAAACCAGGGTACATAAAATTATTTTGATTGAGGAGCAGTTAGCAGAGCCTTTACAAGGAGCGGCGAAGAGGGAAGAAAAGCCCGTTACAGGGAACAAGCAGGCCAAAGGGCAGCTGATGACACTCGATTTGACGTGATTATCAGCCTCATTTAAGCGACATTTCCTTGCTTGAAACGTGGTTTTAGGGGTAAAATAGCGAATATTCACTCAACTACCCTATTTCCTACCGATTTGGTTACTTTGGCCCCTTTTGGGTCTATTTGATGGTTTTCTAGTGTTTTTGCGTAAGCACAGGTTTTTGCCGTCAAATAAAGTAGCCATGGACTTGTCTAAGGCATAGGAACATCGAGGAACTGAACCGAAATCGATCAAAGGAGCCAATCAAGTCAAACCGAAAATCTTCCATTCACACTTACAGTTTCGGCGAAACCAGGCCTCCATATTCGGCGAAACCAGCAGTTCAAATCAACTGATGCCAAAAGAAGGATGGTTTCGGCGAAACCAATCAACTGCTCGGACCGAAAATAATGAACAGCCGGCGGAGCCCTGAACTCAAAGCCAGTTTCACCGAAACTATCCCTATGGTTTCGGCGAAAACATCAGCTCAGCCCGGCCCAACTAGGGTTAAGTATTTATACTTAATCCGGCGGCCCGAGGGAACACACACATACAAAGGGGAATTCATAATTAATCATAATACAACTTTTCGAGATCAGAATTCTCTGAAGTTCGGGAGCGAGGAGTTGGAGTTCGAAGAGCCGGATAGAGATCGTGACGCCATCCCTTCCACCTCGGAGAACCGGAGCTAGGAGTGCAACTTATCGAAGATCGGAGTCTGTCAGAGTCGTCTGAATTAGGTTTTTCAGATCCTTTTCTGTTCTTCCTTTGAATGATGAACTCTTTCCTTGTCTTTGTTTCTTTTGTAATGATCATGAGTAGCTAAACCCTTTAGAGCTTAGACTAGATGAACCCTAAGTGATCCAGGGCTTTAAAGCGGTCACGGATCGGCGGTGATTAGATTCGAAATTCAATCAGTTCTTTTTCATGTTTGATTCGTTCTTCATTGTTCATGTTTCTTGTCTGGATTGATCACCTAGATTAGATTCTTGTTAAGCTAAGGATAGAAGCGAACGCTCGCCTTACTTTAGAACATCGAATTAAACAATTAACCTTATAATTGGAGTGTGCCTTTCGTAGGAACCGGTTAGGATTAATTCACTGCAAGAGTAACTCATTAATCACTAGTAATCACACCAATTAATTAAGTCGTTGCGAGAGGCGACCGTACCCGGGCGGCTAGTTAATCTTGGTAGTTAGAACGGATAGAGCGAACGTTCGCCGGTCTTAAACCTAAGGGTAAGGAGTTATGGTGGTGTCTTAGTAACTGATTGAATAAGAATCGAAATCCGCTGATCTGTTGATTGCCAATGCTCTGGGAAACGAAGGGGGATTCAAAGTCTAAGTTCGTCTGTCATTCTTGTTTCCAAACCCTAATTCTCAATCTGCTTTAGTTTAATCTTTTTAATTTTTCTGCATTTCTTAGAAGTAGAAGTCGTGGAACTCACACCACGCACTAAGTGTTTTTCTTTGAATAATTTGTTAGTTCTGAAGTAGCCAATCATTCGAAGGCCCGTGGAATACGATCTGCTATACGCTTTTTCTTAGCATTAGTAGTTTTTTATTTGGTTGAAACGTCCGCATAACAACGACCGGAGGTCTCACCAGCAGCCCTCCGAAACACCGCCATACAGGAGATACCGCCCGGGAGAACAAAGGGGGTACCAGGAGAGGGGATACCCTGGAGAGCAGAGGGGTTACCAGGAGAGGGGATACCAAGAAGAAAGAGCGGATTACACACCGCTCTCGGAATCGCGAAGAAAGATCCTGCTGTATATGCAGCATAAGGGACATCCCATCAACTGGCTGGGACCAATGTTCACCCCAGCGGATCAGCGAAGTCGCCAGAAGTTCTGCGATTTCCATGACTCTCATGGGCATACCACTAAGATTGTAGGGAATTGAAAAATGAAATCGAAAGGTGGATAAGCGAAGGACGTCTCAGGGATTTCATTGTCAGCTCAAAACGGAAAAACAAGCGGAAGAAGAAGATCGCCGCGGGAAAGGAGAATCACAAGACAAGAAGGGTGATGTCTTCGCCTGGCTTAAAGAGCCTTTGGACAATGAAGATAGCAAGAAAAAGCCTCGACCTGAGGTGAATCACGTTTACCAAACCATTTTCGGTGGGGAAAGTTGCCCAACAAAGAAAGTCAAAAAGGAGGAAACAAAGGAAGTAATGATGATAGATCAAGTCAGTCGCCCAACGCTGGGATTCTCGGAGAAAGACATGGCCCGGGTAGGAGGCCCAAGTTTGGAGGCGATGGTGATTCAAGTAATCACACACAAGAGTCGAGTGGAGCGAGTGATGGTTGACAAAGGGAGCTCGGCGGACATCATTTTCTGGGAGCTGTACAAAAAGATGAACCTGCCAGCTAGCTTGCTCAGGCAGACAAAAACTACCATCTCAGGATTTTCAGGGCACACAGTCCCCATCAAGGGAATAGCCACGATGGCGGTAACCATTGGGGACGGAGACTTGCAGGTCACCCGATCCATCGACTTCCATGTCATGGATTGTCAATCCACGTACAACATGATCCTAGGGCGACCGGCGCTCGCCGCCTTCCAAGCAATCTCCTCCCCAGTGCACCAAGTACTGAAGTTTGCCACTAATGAAGGGATAGGTTTTGCCTGGGGGCACCCGGACATCGCCAGAAGGTGTTACAGGGCGGCGACTAAAAGCACTTGTCTCACCATAAGCTTGGAGGCGGAAAACGAAGGAGAAAGAGTCGTACCAGCGGAATCGGACGTCCCAATACCGCTGTTCGAAGAAGATGAAAGTAAGACAGTTCGAGTGTCGTCCTACCTAAGCGATGACAAGAAGCAAGAGTTGGTCAAGTTGCTCCGATAGTTCTCGCACCTGTTCGCATGGTCACCAAGTGATATGCCAGGAATTGCTCCAGACATCATCAAACACTCGCTAGCAATTGAGCCCGGGAGTCGCCCAGTCCAGCAAAAGCGGCGTAACATCTGCAGGGAAAGACAACATGCGGTGGCGAATGAGGTAGAAAAGCTCCTGAAGGCAGGGTTTATCAAGGAGGTGCAGTATCCTGAGTGGTTAGCTAACGTAGTTCTTGTGAAGAAGTCGTCAGGAGCATGACGAATGTGTGTCGACTTCACCAACCTTAATGATGCTTGCCCCAAGGATCCGTACCCCTTGCCCAACATAGAGCAACTGGTAGATGCAACGAGCGAATAATGAAATGTTGTCCTTCCTGGATATGTTCTCAGGATATCATCAAATACCTTTAAACAAGCAGGATCAAGAGAGAATGGCTTTCATGACACCCACGACGAACTACTGCTACCGGGTAATGCCATTTGGGCTCAAGAATGCTGGCGCGACTTACCAGAGAATGATCGACACAGTCTTTGTCAAGCAGCTCGGCCGAAACTTGGAAGCATATGTGGATGACCTTTTGGTCAAAAGTAAGAAATCCGATGATCATCTTGGCGACTTAAGGGAAACCTTCAATACACTGCAGGAGTATTCGCTCAGGTTGAACCCTTTGAAGTGTGTGTTCGGGGCGACATCAGGAAAGTTTCTGGGATATCTCATAACCAGGAGAGGGATAGAAGCTAATCCAGCGCAGATCGCGGCGATTACAGCAATGGCACCCCCGAAGACCGTGAAGGAGGTCCAGGTTCTATCAGGAAGACTGACGGCAATCAATCGATTCATTCCTAGGATCGCCGATCGCTGCGCTCCGTTTTTTGCGACCTTGAAGAATGCATCAAAGTTTGCATGGAGTGATAAATGTAACAAGGCTTTTGAAGAGTTGATGCAATTTTTAATTACCCCTCCTGTACTTGCATCTCCAAAGTTAAATGAAGATCTATTTCTCTATATCGCTATCTCTCCAAAGGCAGTTAGCGCGGTTTTAGTTCGAAGAGAGGACAAAGCCGAACACCCTGTTTTTTACACAAGTAAAACCTTAGTCAACGCTGAAACAAGGTATCCGGCGATAGAAAAAATGGCGTATGCTGTGGTTTGTGTGGCCAGAAAGTTGCGACCATATTTTCAGGCACACACAATACATGTGCTCACGAATCTTCCAATTAAGAATGCGCTAAGATCTATGAGCGTGGCAGGGCGATTGATGTGTGAATTTCAACTCACAACATTCAAGGTCGTATTCCACGGGGTTCTCTCAATGGCCACTACTCACATTCCTCGTAGACGGTTTATTCATTTGAAAGGATTTTTGGTTTGAAATAGAAATAAAAAACTTAAAGGAAACTTAAAAAAGAAAGAAAAATAAAGTGGTGCAAATCAAAGACAAAGGGGGCTCTCTTGGTGGGTAGTTTCATCATGCTCAAGATGACTAATTGAACAAACAAGCCAATTAAGATCGAGTTTGCATTCGGATGACCATGCATTTCACTTCTATAGACTCAATGCACTTTCGTAGCACCTAATCCCTATCCTAATACCACTCAACTTAGGCTCTCGCTCTCAAGCTAAGTGAAAAAGGATGCATTCTAAGTGTTTGATGAAATGCCAAGACACAAGATACTCTCTTAAGACTCTATGACCACAAGGCTAGGCACAACACTCTCATATCAATGCCCTAACACTAAGAGATTCACCAAAAAGCCTTCTCAAACTCAATTGAATGAAAATCCACATGCACACCAAGTGTTCGATAAAATGCCCAAGAGAGAAATCAAGTGAAAATGGTTGAAACAAGATGATCTAATCTCTTAGAACACACTCACTTCAATCCCTAGACCTACAATCTATGAAATCCAAGCACTCTCATGCATCAAATCACATTGAATGGACCAAATCAAGCAAACATGGCATAAAATGGCATTAAGAACAAGTCTAGGAATCATCCTCATACAACCAAGATCAATCATGGCAAGTTCTATACAATCATCCCTCTATCATAGCACAACTAATCTACCCATCCAAGATGAACCCTAGAAACTCAGCCACACATGGCCAAGGGAGTAAAGAGAAAAGAAGGAAGAATGGTCACCAAGAACACCATGGATGAATCCTTGAGATGATCTTCACTTCTCCACTTGTAAGCACTTCTCCCAAGGTTTGTTGGCTTCAATCCTAGCTCCAATGGCTTCAAATTGCTCCAAAAATGTGTTCTAGGGTTTGAGGGTTCGTGGGTATGTGTTTGGGGTTCAAGAGAGATGATATAATCCCCCAAAATGGCCAAAAACAAGAGTATTTATAGTGCAGGGGACAGTGCACGGCGTGCACATCTGCAAGGCGTGCACCCCTGCACTCTGCAGAAAGCCCGATCTTGTAATGCTCATATCTCCCTCGTCCGGACTCCAAATGACCTCCCGTTTGCTCCTATGCGCTCCTTGTCATCCGTACTTTGATGCCATAACCTGAAAATGCACAGAGGCAACTCCAATAGCCCACGAATTTGGCTCCAAAGTGGCAACCGGACAACAAAATGACACTTTGCACAAAACTTCAATAAAAGCATATAAGTCATGTCATTTCACGAATAAACACGGGCATTTCATAGGTCATTCATAAGATTAAAATGCACTAATTAAAGTCACATCAAATTCCCCTACGACTAAGCTTTGCTTGTCCTCAAGCAAATGAATTAGAAAACATCCAAGTTCACAAATGACAAGTTCGGTCCATTGAGATTCAAGCAATCACAATTTAGCTTAAACTGTTCCACGAACAAACTAAACCTACACATGCAAGAACATCAACCAAACAAGTCTAAACCTCACTAATTTCTGCACACTTCAAGTAGTGGTTGATTGGGACACAGCAAAACCGACCACGACAACACCAACTCTAATCAAAAGGACTTGAAATCGGAACATGGATCGTGAGTGGCGAGTGATTATGATGTGGCTATCGACTCGACTTCATCCGCTTCTAGATCCGCACTTTACAAACTCTGGCTAGGATTAAGGGCTACATTTGAGAACTCTTTTTTTTTTTTTCTTACTGCATACTAGTGCTCGATTCAACACTTCACTTAGGTGTTGAACCTGCCTAGCTCACAGCCTTTGCCCTTTTGCTTAGTGCTCAACCCGACACTTCACTTAGGTGCCGAGCTTGCCTAGCTTTTCTTTTGAGCATTTTTTTTTTCACAATTTAGCCACTTGATCCTTAGCCCTTTACAACTTTCACACAAGATTTCGAATTGGATTTCGTCTAATCTCAAGCCACAATCACGAAGGATCAAAAAGGGTAAAGAAAGACATGGAAAAGGGGTGAAAATTCTGATTGCCTTCATCATCTTAGACCGGTGTTATCGAGCGGTACAAAAACACGTATCAAACCAGTCAACCAACATACAAGAGTGATAAAATCTCAGTTCTGGCCCAGACTCATTTGATATTAGTGCTAACATGCTGGTTATAGGTTCTAAGTAGGACAGTCTAAACGTCATTGTGAAAACTTGAAGTCAATTAAACACCAAAAGTCAAGAACCGAACGATTCTACAATAGAGGAATTCGATATTCAATTAAGATCATGCAACACATCAAAACATAGCTTTAGACTTCTACCGACAAATAATCACACCAAACCTCAAACTCCCCTACGACTAACATGAGCATTGTCCTCAATGATCAAGAGAGAGAGAGGATAAGGTGAAACGAATATACCGCGCGGTGAAGAAGAGAAGCCGGAGATGGAATCCCGGGTCAAGTAACCTGTTCAGGACGAGGACCTGAATCAGGGGTACCTGTAGAAAACAAGGGAGGGCACACCACTCAAACACAACCCATAGTCGACAAGATGAGAGTACGGATGAGATGTGTGATCCAACAACATGACAAGTTCAAAGCCAGAAATGAAAAGAGAAAATCAGAAGTCAAACACAACAAAACATGCAGTCATAAACAGAAATAAAAGAAAGGAAAAATCCAAAGTCCTGAGAAGTGGTGAGTGATCCTGTGGCTCTCAGTGGGGTGGTGGTCGTGGGTGCCCAGGAACTCCTTTGTAGTCCACTCATACGCCCTCTCGTCAACCTCCAAGAGCGGCCAAATACCGGCTCCATCAGCCAAAGTCTTCAAAGCATCCAACCAACCATCATGACTCTGCAACCCCTCAAAATCAAATCTACCCTGTCTCGCCACGGGCCATCTTGCCATAACCTGATAACGACTGTAAGCCCGATCCCTGGGGTCGAAGTCGAAGATCCTCTGAACCACTGACTCAGGAGGGTCGACGCCACGAGGAGCTGGAGGCGGCGAAGGCGACCGTGGAGGAGGAGCAGAAGACTCCCCAGTCTGTCCCTTCCGCTTCTTGGAAGCTGGTGCCTTGGATCGCTTGGGGGCGGAGGATGAAGAAGCTGCTTTACCCTTAGGAGGCATCCTGCAAAAAAAAAAGTGCAAACAAAGAATCAACAAGAAGGGCACACTCCTAACACAAATCCTATCAAGGCGCCTAATCATAACACATGATCAAAACATTGAGCACAATTCAAAATCATCAAGTTCAAGTGCAACAACCTATGCTAGCAAAAATCAAATCATTGAATTCCAAACTTAAGCAAAAGGCATGCATAATGGATCAAAAACACGAATCAAGAACATATAAGCCTAAGTCCACACAATGTAAGGAGGAATACATAAAAATTAAACCAATGAGTGGTGATTGACCACACCCCTCCTCACACCAAGGATGGAATTCGGTCCCCGAATTAAGCACAAGGCAATGAAAAATCCAAATTGGCCAAAAATTGGTTATGAATCAATAACAGAGGCAATATCCACGGAACCACACTCACACATGTGACAATCCACACCAATCAACTAAGCACCACAACAAGTAAGATATCACAAATGTCCATTCAAAACCAAACAACCCCTCCACCCAAAACGAAAGAATAAACACACTACGCTCATCCCCCCAAACCACACTAACAAAAATCAACCACCAACTGCCACCATTTAGTTCATCAAGCAACACTAAAATCAGGACACAAGACACCTACCAACATCTGCCCAATTTAAGCTCCTAAATCACAAAACAAATTGATTCAAAACAAGCACACCCCTCACAGCAACCCATCCCCAGCTAGTAGAACAGCAACCAAATCAGAAATCCCAAATCAAAATTGGAAACCTGGAATCGAGGGCTGAGATGGGAAGTTGCCGGCTGGCAGGAGTGTGGTGGCGTCGGGCGGTTGAGGAAGCTTCGGCGGCGGATCGGATGGGTTGCGTGGTCGGGTGGGGCTGGGCAGGTGGGCGGCGTCGGCTGGGTTGCGTGGTCGGGTGGGGCTGGGCAGGTGGGCGGCCGGAGCTGGCTGGCGGAAGGAAGGCCAGCGGTCGATTGGGGTCGGCGGGCAGGTTGTTGGCAGGCGGGAAGTCGGCAGCGCCGGCTGGAGGGAAAGAGATGGCGGCGGGATTGGGAGGGGTCGGCCGGGTCGGGTGAGTGGGTCGGGTGGGGCTGGGCAGATGGGCGGCCGGAGCTGGGTGGCGGAAGGAAGGCCGGCGGTCGGGTTAGTTGATGTGGGTGGTGGCGGCGGCGGCTGTGTGCAAGAGAGAGTGAGAGGGGTCGGGGTTGAGGAGGAAAGGGGATAAGGGGGGTTGGGTCAGCCGGGTCAGCCGGGTCGGGTCAGCTGGGGCAAGTGAGTTGGGTGAACCAAAACCAAACCGAACAATGACTCAAACCAGGAAATCAAGAATCAGATGACTCAACCACTGACCAAACCGAAACAATGTAAAGGGAAAGATCAGGTGCACGGCGTGCAAGGCTGCACGGCGTGCACCAAGGAGCTGAAATTTTTTTCGAAACCTCCTGGACAGCACGTGCACCAAACCGTGCACGGTGCACGGTGTGCATCATGCACGGCGTGCAGTGGTGCACGGCGTGCACCTCCTCAGCTTAAAAACAAATTTTCACCTCGACGAAAAACGACCAAAACACCGTCAAATCAACCCAAAACGGACCCCGAACTTCAGAATTTCAACGCCTACGAGACCACAAAGGACACCACAACAACTCAAGGACCTTGAACACCACAAAAACACACAATCACGCAATCAAATCAAGAAGAAATGACATGAAAAACCCTCTGGTTACCTCCCGAGAAGCGCTTGTTTAACGTCTTAAGCTCGACGAAGCACACGGACCAGCTAAGTAAAACCATCCCAACTCATTACCTCTTTGAAATCGAAGTCATTACCTTGGCATGGCACACGGAACTTGAATTGAACCTTACCGACTTCGGGAGGTGTGAGCTCGGATTTCCCAGATGATGAAGTGTGAGCAATGGAGAAGGGGCCAAACCACTTGGAGTGAATTCTCTCATCGGGTGGCTTCTTAGTCTTGCTAGTCTCACCCATCGGTGCGGCTTCCTTGCCCTTCTCGGGTGGCTTCTCCACACCTTTCTTCTTAGCCTTAGGTGGAGTCTTTTGAAGCACGAAAGGTGGAGCCTCCTTTACTTCATCCTTTTTCTCCTGCACATCACTAAGAGCAAACAACTCCGCAAGACTATGACGGACAAGGTTAGTGCTATTAGTAGCCGAAGTAAGCTCATGCGGATTCTTAGGATCATGATGACTAGCATAAGACAAAGTAAACTCCATGCCATTTGAACGGTCAAAGATCATGCATTCATTATCAACCCTAAGTGTAAGTTTACCACCGTAGACATCAATCAAAGCATGAGAGGTTGCTAAGAAAGGTCGTCCTAAAATCAAAGGCACATCGGTATCACCCAAAGCATCTAGAATAACAAAATCCACAAGGAATTCAAAAGCACCGACTTTAACCAACACATCTTCAACAATACCACGAGGAGATTTCATGGTCTTATCCGCTAATTGAACATTCATGAGGGTTGGTTTTAGTTTCCCTATGCCTAGCTTCTTAAACATGCAATATGGCATAACATTGATACTAGCACCCAAATCGGCTAAGCCTCTACTTATTGCATGCTCACCAATAGTGCAAGGAATAGTAAAGCTACCTGGATCCTTAAGCTTCTCCGGTGGTTGCTTAGAGAGAATGGCGGAGCATTGTTCGTTGAGCTTTGCCGAAGTTACATCCTTAAGCTTGCGTTTGTTGGTGAAGATCTCTTTCATGAACTTCGCATATTGAGGCATCTTGGTGATTGCTTCTCCAAAAGGCATTGTGAATTGCACCTTGTCAAGAATCTCAACAAACCTCTTGAAATCTTTCTCCATGGAATCCGGCTTCAAGCGAGAAGGGTAAGGTGGCTTAGGCTCGTACGGAGGCAAAACCGGTGCGGGAGGAGAGACCGGAGTAGCACTCGTTGTAGCCTCTTGGGATTCATCCTTGGTGGTAGTCTTAGAAGCTTCTTTAGTCTTCGCCTCTTTCACTATGACTTCAATTTTGTCCGTATCATCATCGGAAACAAAATCTTCAACTAGAACATAGTCATCAATTTGAGCTCTTACCGCTTTAGGTGTGGAATCTTGAAGTTGCTTACCATTCCTCAATGTTACCATCATAAGCTCCTCGGGAACCTTGGGGTTGACCTTGGTGTTGGAGGGTAGGCTACCCTTTGGTCTCTCCGAGAGTGCCTTAGATATTTGACCCAATTAAGTATTCAAATTGGTAATTGAAGCTTGTTGATTCATGATAAGTTGAATCATTGCCACATTGGTGTCTTCTTGAGAGATCGAAGAACCACCCTCCTTATTTTGAGGAGGCTTGTTGAACCCGGGTGGTCCTTCACCTCTATGGTTGTACATTCCCGGTGGGGTAGGACCTTGGAAACCTTGACTTGGATGTCCACTTTGATTCCATTGATTTCCCCCTTGGTGCCCTTGACCTTGGGGTCCTCCTTGAGTCCCTTGGCTACCTTGGTTTAGGTTACTTCCTTGAGTCCATTGGTTGCCTTGATAACCCCTATAACCTTGATAACCTCCTTGATTTCCTTGGTTGTAGCCCTTGCTATAACCACTACCTTGACTCCCTTGGCCTTGGTAACCTTGGTTAGACTTGTTGTACCAAGGTCGGTTATAGTTACCTTGATAGTTACCTTGGGGGCTGAAATTACCATGGAAACCTTGACCTTGTGCGAAGCTTACCTCCTCAAGGTCGCCTTGGCCAAGTTCAGGAGTGGCGGAAGGACAAGCACTAACATCGTGGCCTTGACCCCCACAACATTCACAACAATATATAGAAGCCACTGGAGGGTTACCCACATGAGATGATTGAACCTTGGATGGATGCTTAGGCATGCTTAGGTTCCTTACTTGGGATGCCATAGCATCGATCTTAGACATGAGGAGCGCAAACATAGGGTCATCTTCATCTTGATGTCCCGGTAACTTATGCTTCTTCCCATAGGTGGATGAATCCTTTGGTGCATCAACACTTATAGCTCTAGAGTCATAGTGTGTGTCGCTTCCATATTTAGAGCTTGGAGGTTGTTGTCGAGACCAACTCCTTGTCTTGTTGGCCATCTCCGCAAAGAGTTCGAGAGCATCCTCGGGAGTGAGCGTCCTTAGATCACCTCCGGCGGCTTGGTTGATCATCCTTGTATTCTCAAAGTCAAGGGACCTAGCAAAGATATCTGCCAAGCTCCATTCGGCGAAGTTGTGATGAGGACAAGACCGAAGAAGGGCTTGGAACCTATTCCAAGTCTCATGGAAGAGCTCTCCCTTGTGTTGTGTGAAGTGGTTGATTCGATCCGGATTGCATCCGTCATATAGGGGGGAAAGAACTCCTCGAGGAAGGCTTCGGCTAGTCCCTCCCATGTAGTGAATGTTCTACTAGGTTGGTTCTCCAACCAAGACTTGGCTCGACCTTTGAGTGAGAAAGGAAAGAGCCGGAGTCTCACACAATCCGGGTGAACTTGGTCATTCTTAACCGTGTCACATATCTCCAAGAAGTCCTTGAGATGCCTAGATGGACATTCACCATCAATGCCATTGAACACCACTCCATTTTGAACCATTTGGATCATATTAGGCTTGAGCTCAAAGTTCCTAGCATTGACGGGTCTTCGAACAATGCTAGAGGCTGCCCCTTCAAGAGTAGGACGAGCATAATCCGCCAAGGTACGTCTTGCACCCCTTTGTGAGTGATCATCATCATTGGTATGGTGAGAATGCTCTGAAAGGTTGTCTTCATCTTCATGGTAAGACATGTTGTTGCGTGTGGCGCTATGAACCAAATGAGAGGGAGAGAAGGTTGGTGGCTCAATCACTTGCGCAAGACCATGAAGTCGTGCTTGAAGACGAGTGAGTCGCCTCATGCACTAGTACAAGATACCTACAAACAAGCACAACAAATACACCCAAGTAATACGACAATGCGGAATAACAAAACCAAACAACAAGTAAAAGGAAGCAAAAACTAAATTGGAAGGAAGTGAATAGATCGGTCTACTACTAAATGCTTTCAAAGGAATGAGAGAGTCCCCGGCAACGGCGCCAAAAACTTGATGTGTGAATTTCAACTCACAACATTCAAGGTCGTATTCCACGGGGTTCTCTCAATGGCCACTACTCACATTCCTCGTAGACGGTCTATTCATTTGAAAGGATTTTTGGTTTGAAATAGAAATAAAAAACTTAAAGGAAACTTAAAAAAGAAAGAAAAATAAAGTGGTGCAAATCAAAGACAAAGGGGGCTCTCTTGGTGGGTAGTTTCATCATGCTCAAGATGACTAATTGAACAAACAAGCCAATTAAGATCGAGTTTGCATTCGGATGACCATGCATTTCACTTCTATAGACTCAATGCACTTTCGTAGCACCTAATCCCTATCCTAATACCACTCAACTTAGGCTCTCGCTCTCAAGCTAAGTGAAAAAGGATGCATTCTAAGTGTTTGATGAAATGCCAAGACACAAGATACTCTCTTAAGACTCTATGACCACAAGGCTAGGCACAACACTCTCATATCAATGCCCTAACACTAAGAGATTCACCAAAAAGCCTTCTCAAACTCAATTGAATGAAAATCCACATGCACACCAAGTGTTCGATAAAATGCCCAAGAGAGAAATCAAGTGAAAATGGTTGAAACAAGATGATCTAATCTCTTAGAACACACTCACTTCAATCCCTAGACCTACAATCTATGAAATCCAAGCACTCTCATGCATCAAATCACATTGAATGGACCAAATCAAGCAAACATGGCATAAAATGGCATTAAGAACAAGTCTAGGAATCATCCTCATACAACCAAGATCAATCATGGCAAGTTCTATACAATCATCCCTCTATCATAGCACAACTAATCTACCCATCCAAGATGAACCCTAGAAACTCAGCCACACATGGCCAAGGGAGTAAAGAGAAAAGAAGGAAGAATGGTCACCAAGAACACCATGGATGAATCCTTGAGATGATCTTCACTTCTCCACTTGTAAGCACTTCTCCCAAGGTTTGTTGGCTTCAATCCTAGCTCCAATGGCTTCAAATTGCTCCAAAAATGTGTTCTAGGGTTTGAGGGTTCGTGGGTATGTGTTTGGGGTTCAAGAGAGATGATATAATCCCCCAAAATGGCCAAAAACAAGAGTATTTATAGTGCAGGGGACAGTGCACGGCGTGCACATCTGCACGGCGTGCACCCCTGCACTCTGCAGAAAGCCCGATCTTGTAATGCTCATATCTCCCTCGTCCGGACTCCAAATGACCTCCCGTTTGCTCCTATGCGCTCCTTGTCATCCGTACTTTGATGCCATAACCTGAAAATGCACAGAGGCAACTCCAATAGCCCACGAATTTGGCTCCAAAGTGGCAACCGGACAACAAAATGACACTTTGCACAAAACTTCAATAAAAGCATATAAGTCATGTCATTTCACGAATAAACATGGGCATTTCATAGGTCATTCATAAGCTTAAAATGCACTAATTAAAGTCACATCAGCGATTAGCTAAGTGGGCGATTGAGTTAAGTGAGTATGACATTCGATACCAGCCACGAACGGCGATCAAGGCCCAAGTCCTTGCGGACTTTGTAGTCGAAGGGGCAGTACAAGAAGATAACGAGGAAGGCGATGAATGGACGTTGTTTACAGACGGCGCCTCGAGTAAAGGAGGATCAGGCACGTGGATAGTCCTAAGGTCTCCTGGTGGGATCCTCCACGAGGTCGCATTGCGATTCGCAACTAATCGAACCAACAACGCAGCTGAGTATGGGGCATTGAAGGCTGGCTTACAAATCGCTAAGAGTATGGGAGTTACTAACATCAAAGTTTTCTCAGACTCAGCGATAGTAGTTAACCAAGTTAATGGGAGCTTTGAGGTAAAGGAGGAGTCGCTCCTCCCCTATTTTGATGAGGTAAAACTGCTTATATCGGAATTCAAAAAGGTGGTTATATCCCAGATTGCTAGGGAGGAAAATTGCCACGCGGATGCATTATCAAAATTAGCAACGGCGACAGATTTTGAAGAAGGGCGAATGGTCACAGTGGAGAAGGAAACAAGGATGAAGCAGTGTTTCCACATGATTAACGGAATTGGGAAAAGCGACTGGCGAACACCTATTATCCAATACTTGGATAATGACACTGTACCAAGCGACCCGTTAGAGGCGACCAAGCTCCGGCGAAAAGCAGGAAGGTGTACTATAATAGGGGGAGAGCTGTATCGAAAGTCAGCTATGGGTCCATACTTGCGATGCCTGGGCGAGGAGGATGCAGCTTGGGCCCTGGAGGAAGTACATTCAGGAGTGTGTGGCACTCACTTAGGAACAAGAAGTTTGGAAAGGAACTTAATCTACCAGGGCTTCTATTGGCCAACAATGAGAAAGGAGGTTGGCGACCTGGTGAAGAAATGTCACAAATGTCAGGAATTTGCAAGTTATCACAAGTTACCAGCAACAGCGCTCCAGGCGAATGTCAGCCCATGGCCATTCGCGAGGTGGGGGACGGATATCCTAGGCCCATTTTCGGAAGCCTCAGGGAAAAGGAAATTCCTCATCGTGGCTGTTGATTATTTCACCAAGTGGGTTGAGGCAGAAGCAGTGGCAAGTATCACCGCTAAGCAGATACAAAAGTTCGCGTTTAAGAGTATCGTCACCAGGTTCGGCATACCAGAAAGTATTATCTGTGATCATGGTACTCAATTCGACTCGCAAGTCTTTAAAGAATTTTGCGATGATTTAAAGATAAATCTACGATTCGCCTCAGTCGCCTACCCACAAGCCAACGGGCAAGCGGAGGCGGCTAACAAACTTATCGTGCAAGGTTTAAAGAAAAGAGTGGATGGATGTAAGGGTGTATGGGTCGAGGAGCTTGATCACGTACTATGGGCTCATCGTACGGCTTATAAAACGGCGACAGGTGAGACTCCCTATACATTGGCATATGGGACTGTGGCGGTCCTCCCGGTGGAGATTTCAATCCCATCTATACGGATACAGGAGTACAGGGACGAGGTCAACGAACAAGAATTGATGCTTAACGTGGACATGATTGAGGAAAGAAGAGAAAAAGCGCAGATGCGGCTGATCGCTGAAAAGGAACAGCTAGCCAGGCGATATAATCTAAAGCTCCGACCACATCATATCGCGCTCAATGATTTAGTACTGAGGAAAATTTTCAGGCCGGCGGTCGGGGCAGCCAAGCTCAATCCTGGATGGGAAGGACCGTATAGAGTACGACGAGTGGTTGGGGCCAATACCTTTAAGCTGGCAGAATTGGATGGAACAAAAATTCCCAAAACGTGGAACTCCATGCATCTCAGGCGATATTATGATTAACACTTGTAATCGATGCTAGTTTTAAAAGTAGCCAAGGCCCTTAATGTTTAAATCCAGAATATTTTTTAAGGGCATCAAAATTATCATGTAAGACCTACGGGCATTAACAAATCGTTGTGTAAGACCTAAGGACATCAAAATTATCATGTAAGACCTAAGGGCATTGAGATCGCTATGTAAGACCTACGATGCATTAACAAATCGCTGTGTAAGACCTAAGGGCATCAAAATTATCATGTAAGACCTAAGGGCATTGAGATCGCTATGTAAGACCTACGGCATTAACAAATCGCTGTGTAAGACCTAAGGGCATCAAAATTATCATGTAAGACCTAAGGGCATTGAGATCGCTATGTAAGACCTACGGGCATTAACAAATCGCTGTGTAAGACCTAAGGGCATCAAAATTATCATGTAAGACCTAAGGGCATGAGATCGCTATGTAAGACCTACGGGCATTAACAAATCGCTGTGTAAGACCTAAGGGCATCAAAATTATCATGTAAGACCTAAGGGCATTGAATCGCTAGACTTACGGGCATGGATAAATCGCCGGGTATATCCTCTTGGCAGCGAAACTATCGGTATAAAGGAAAGAAGCAAAGCGGACAGAAAAGGCATCACAAGATATAGGACCAAGGTTAAAAATGCACAAAAAGGAGCTAAGTGGCATATTTTATAAAAAAAGGAGAGAAAGAGAAAGAGAGAGCAGTAGCAACAATAAGCAAAAACATGATGTTGATTGTCTAAAAAGAAAGCAGTCATCACAACAGGTCAGAAGCAGGATCAGGGGTCTTTGGCGGTTGAGCCCTTCTCGCCAGTCTTGGAAGGATCAGCGGCGGAGTCGAGGTCTTTGCCACTGGTCGAGGGAGCTTGATCAGAGGATGGCGGCTGAACCTCCGAGCCATCGGGATTCAAATCAGGCAGGCCACGGCTGCGGCGAGTGGCCGCCACATATTCAGCATCTGCCGCCACTACCTCACGCTCCAAGCGAGCAGCGTCTCGGAAATAAGCCTCTTCCTCGGCGTCGGGTACGTCGGGAACCCCAAGATTATGGCGGTTAAGCCCTCGGATGACAACACGAACCATTTTTTGCCTAGGCCAACCCTTGTTGGGGAACAGCTCGTAAAACTCATTACGACAACTGCGCATCACCACACGCATACTCTCGCCGAGAGCATGAGTATAGTAGGCCACAGTCTCGTCATACTGAGCCTTGGCAGCTGCGAGGTCACGATCCGCCGCCGATTGTGCCGCCAGGGAGTCGATAAGCAGCTCTTTGGCACTATCCCTTTCGGCGGTTATCTCCTCCACCTGAGCGACCTTGCCACGAGCCTCATCCAACTCGGCTTCAAGAGCGACGATGTGCTCATTAGCAGATCGCAAGTCCTCCTGGACACCCTCCATTTGGGCGATCCGGGTATTCGCCTCAGCCAGACTTTCCTTCAAAGAGTCGGCAGCAGAGGTCGCCGCGTCCGCTCGGCGCTAGGATCAATAAACAGTAAAGGTCTCAGTAGGATCGCGAGGCGACGGTTTGGATGGGAATAAAGACAATAATAATATAAATAAATAAAGAGGAAGAGAGGCAAACAAGTAAATACCTTCTCCTCGTTGTGATAACGAGTAAGATCCATACGCAGGGAGCGTAAGTTCTCTGCCTCCTCCTTCAGCCTCTGGTTTTCCTCTTGCATGTGCTTACATGCAAAAGACAGGTCGCCGAGCTCGGCGAGGGCCTATGAAACAAAGCAAGTTATGAGTAAAAAAAAAAAAAAAAAAAAAGTGAGCAAAGGCATTTCACAAATACTTGAAGTAGCCGGCAGGAGGTCGCCCCGTGCAGATCTGGGATCTCCGAGCTTTCGCCGGGTGCGGTCACCCCCGCGTAGATGCCGCGGGAAAATTCCTCCGCAATATCACTCGCCATCCGGGGTGATATGTGGGATGCCACCGGATGGACAACAGCGAAGTACGGCATACGAAATCGCCCCTCGCCCTCCCGACCAGCAGGAGCAGGACGGTCAAAAATGTTATTGGCCCACTCGGACCAGTTAACTCGGCGGGCGCGATCGATGTTGACCTCCGGGGGGCGAGAATGGTCGCGAAGAGGCTCCGTGGGGCGGGGATCAAGCTCCGCGGCAGGCTCTGTTTCAAGATCAGCCGGGTCTGCAGGAGGAGGGATAGGCTCGGTGGAGAGATAGGAATCGTCGTACAACAGAGCGTCCTCACCAGCAGTCTGGTCAAGAGGTTCCCTCGCGGGAGAATCATTATCTGCCAGGGATGATTGGCGGCGAGAGCGGCGGAGGGGAGTTTCAGTTTCAGCGTCATCATCCTTGACTTCTACCACCGGTTGGGGTGGCGGGGGCGGGCGACTGGAACTCTCGCCCATCTTCTTCCTCGACTTAGAAGCCCCAGCCTTTTTCTTCCTTTTTGAGGAAGCAAGGCCTTCATCTGTTTCTGTCGCCTTCCTCTTCCCCTTAGATTTTTGAGGAGGAGGCTGAGTCGAGGCAGGGGCGACAGTAGTAGACTCTTGCCGGCTAGGGCGAGTCTCACCAACAGGCCCGCGGGCGGCAGTGGTGAGGAGGCATCCAACAAGGCTTACAGCGCCTGGTAAAAAGACAACTCAAGGTTAATATATATAAAAAAAGAGAGCAACACAAAAATGCAACACAAAAACGGTACAAACACATATAAGTTGCAGAAAGATGGTAGGCGGTAATGCGAAGTTTGTGTGTTCCTAGGGATTTGACTTCGGCGACTTAATTGCACAAGATAGACATCTCTAGCTAAAAGACGAAAGCAATCGGCATTGCCTAGGCATAAAATATACCTCCTCGTATCCCCGCCTGAGCATTTCTCAGACCAGAGTTGGACGATAGGTGATGGCAGTCAAGAAGGATCTGGCGACGTAGGAGTATTTCCTCAGGGGTAGGATCAAGCTCGGTGTTGAAATAGCTCACGTCGCCAGAAGACCAGGATGAGGGGAGCAGCGAAGCCCAGTGGCGATCCGTGTCGCTGGGGCAGAAGTAGAAAAACGAATGATACCATGTGGGGCGGGGTTTAAGAGATGAATAAGTGCCCTTTGGAGAAAGATCAGTCCGGCGAACAAAGCTGATGCCATTTGATGTATGTTTGGCATAGTGAATCAATTGAAACAACCGAAGAGTGGGGGCGATTTTCTTGGCCACACAACTGCACTCGAAGGCAGAAGCCGAGGCCCAGCACCCGACATTGAAGGCGCCAAGAGAAGCACCAAAACACTGAAGCAGATCAATCACGAATGACGAGGGTGGAAGGCGAAGACCATTGGTGAAGGCCTCAGTCCAGATTCCGTGCCACCCAGGTGGGCAATTACCAATGGTAGAGAGCCGAGAGGCCACGGCGAAACTCCAGGAGGACGGCAACAGGGCGAACGGGAGAACGCGGGCGATTCTCTCTACTGATCCTGAGGGAAAGTAGCCTGGGCCAATGACCGTACGCTCGTCACAAGCAGTTCCTTGCCACATGGATCGCCAGTTGACGATAGAGTAAGACTCGATGACCCTGGTCGCCTCAGGGTCAATCTCAACCCCATGGCGGGCCCGCTCGAATCCTTTTTGATGAGGGCCCCAAAAAGGAAGGGCGGTAGATACATCAAAAGTTTCCTCGACCACGTCGAAATCTGGGCAGAGGAAGTTTCGGCCAAGGGCGGAGGATTTAGGGGCACCCGTTCAGGGGTTTGGTTAGAAGATGAGGGAGAGCATGAAGGAGAGGGGGAAAGATCGGTACCCGCGGAGTAAGAATGGCTTTGGTTCTGGCTATCGGTATCGGAATCCATGGTTAAAAAAAAAACAACAAGGAGCAGAGAAGAAAAAGGAACACACAGCAGGACTGCAACGAGGGTGAGAAAGAAAGGAGGAGTCACGTACCAGGTGGGCGTCGAGGAATTCCAGACATCTGAAAAGGAGTAAGGAAGAGGAGTGAACGTTTTCCACTCGTCGGAAGAAAGAGGAAACGGTTGAAGGCTCGTCGGAAGAAGGAGGAAATAGTGGAAGCAAAAGGACTGTAAAAATGGGAGACGAGGCGGCAGAGAAGGAGTAAAAAAGGAAGGAGGACAGTAAAAATAAGGGTTTATATAGGAAGGCCAGTGAGCGGGAAGTGGAACCGTCGAGGCTAATGAGTGGGGAGCACGCGCGGCTGAAGGGACGTGCTGGCGGGAAACGGAACCGTCGCGACGTTTCATTGGGGACACGCGCGGCTGAGGTGACGTTTGGAAGGATAAGGTAATGATGACTTTTTGGGCAATTACTGAAATACCCCGATTTCCCCAACTTCTCCAGCAAGCTAGGGAGTAAAAGACCATAGTGCCCTGAGCGGTAGAGGGGCGCAGGGGAAATGAAAAATGGGCGATAGGAAACAGCGATAAAAGAGATAAGGCGATAAAAGCGTGGGCACAAGGGCGACTTAATAGAGGGTTAAGAGCCAAGAAACCAAAGCGACAAAGCGCCAAAGCGACAAAGCGGCAAAGCGACAAAGCGACAAAGCGACAAAGCGACACGACATAAGTGGCCAAAAGCCCTCAGCCAAGCAAAGCTCGACTAAGGGCTTGGGGGCAATTGATGGGCCCAGCCCGGCGAAATCCAAAGGCCCACATAGGGGGACAATTAAAGATTTTAATGATCTCGCTTCTACTATCTGACAGATGCTTCAGGGTTTTAAAGTCCCTCATGATGTGGATCACCTTCTTAAGTTGCTCAACAACGTTCATTAGAAGAGTATGATTTTCTCATTACATTTAGGGGTCGTTTATTTTGGGGAAAGATTGAAAGTGTATCTAGAAAACACAAGTATTTTACCTTTTTGTTTGTACTCTGTATTTTACATTTGTAGTGAACTTATGTAGTGTATTTTAAATATCGTGTTTAAGATTATAGTAGATACTTTACTAATAATCCTCTCAACGCAGCAGAAGAATAATCCGCTTTCGAAAACGCAAATATCATGTTAGAGCATGATTAGAGATTTTAATGATCTCGCTTCTACTATCAGATAGATGCTTCAGGGTTTTAAAATCCCTTATGATGTGGATCACTTTCTTAAGTTGCTCAACAGATGTTCATTAGAAGAGTATGATTTTCTAATTACATTTAATTTATCTTTCGACTTAACAAGGCAACATCAGGCAACACTTAAGTATTCAAAGTACAAACAAATTTTAACCATTAGGTGTATCGTGTATTAAGGGCAATCAAAAGTTTCCATTGCATAATGATTGTATTTTATTTTGTAAGTTTGAATATTTAGGTTTTATTTACTGCCACCCATGTACAATGACTTGGGCTGAAAGATCAACTTTCGTGAGTATGACTTGGATGTGTCATAAACATGATCCCCTTATTACATTTGATTGAATAGGTCCTTCATTTGCAAACAAGTGGAATTCAACATATAAGTAATACTTACGACATGATGAAACCTATAACATTGTGGATAAGGACCGATTTTGGGTAACACAAGATGTCTTGATCTACATGAGGAAAGTATTTGATCACCATGATGTAAGTTTTATTCTCATCGTTCACTTTCATTTTTTTCTAGTATGGATTTTGGTATTGGTCATCTGAATATGCGAATTGACCATTCTTGTGCGTGGGATTTTCCGCGAGAAGGTGTGTTTATGTGCTTTGATTTATTTATATAATTATTTCAGAAGTATGTTTGTATTGAGATATGTGCTATATTCTGACTAGTAGTTTTGTACCTTGTTAGTTTTACTACCTAAGTTAGTACTTGTGTAATCAGTAGCTTAATTATGAGGTTTCTATCTTAATTAATGTAGGACTTTGGTTGCTTTATCTTCCTTATATGATGAGGCTTGGCCTCCCTAATATTATGACTATTAGTTTTATTCATTATGGTTACTAGCTGTATAATCGATAGTTTAATTAGAAGGTTCCAGGTTAATGTAGGATTCGATTGCTTTTGATTTTTCTTTCTTCCTTGAATATATATCGAGTATATTGGGGCTTAGTTGACAGTTTGATGGCTCTTTTCCCTTTTATTGTTTTTTACAGAGCTTTTTTACTGTAATGTGACAGGCTATTAAACGGGGTATATTTTGCCACATGATAAGCATTTACAATTGAACAATATATGTGTTTTTAAATATATGTTCTATGTTATCGTTAAAGATTGGTGAACCATGACATACTATCATACTATTGGGACATAATTGTTCAGTAACAACTTTAGTCTAACATGTTCATATTAAAGACATAATATGAACATAAGTATCCCCACTTTTAGTGGAGGCACAAGAGTGTTAACTAAACGTATGGTGAACGCTCTGATGCCAAAAACTAAAAGTGGATAAAGGTTACCCTCACTTACGTTTTTGCAATCTAGAGTGATACTTTTATTATACCAAACATTTAAATTAACTAATTTAATATTATTAAGTCTATATTAAGCATAGTTGAAATTTTAAGTTATCATAATATAATATTACACCAGATATTCTTCGGGTTTTCTTCTACAACTACATGTTTTCAATATGATAAATTATCATCTCTACCAAATTAGAATTTTATTCAAATTGGGCTATCTATCCTTAACAACATTTACATTCTTATTATCCTCTAATAAAAAATGTTATTCAAAGTATATTTATCCATCAAATGCTCAATGGGGTTAATCATTACCTTAGCTTACGTTTTTGCAATTTATAGTGATATTTTCATTATAAAAAAATTTAAATCAATATTTAAATCAATAGATTTAATCTGAATAAATCTAAATTAATCTTAGTTGAAATATTTAATCATCATAATATAAGATTAAACACGATATTTTTCAGGTTTCCTTATACAAATAATTTTTTTTTATATATATGATAGATCATCATCTCTACTTTATTTTTTGTTTAAATTTCTCTATTTATTCTTCAACGAAGTTATGAAGATTCTTATTATCTGAAAAAATATTGTGGTATCTCGATATACGCTACACATTACATAGGAAACAATGGATTGCTTGAGACTCAAAATTTTAATTACAATTTCTTGTGTTTATTTTATCTTTACAATATGTATCAAAATGGGGTGTCAAAATATGAAAATCAAATAAAATATTTAGCTCTATACGTTGGTGAACTTATTGAAAATGTGATAGATTTTGTAATACTTTTACTTTCACATATCCATAATATCATTTATAAAAAAATTCTCCTTTCAGCCTTCGGGATTTGCATTTGGCTGTAAAACATCAATTGATGGTAGTGGTGTATTTTTTACCTCTATAAATATATATATGCAGAAATGAAATATAGAAGTTGACACATCAGCATATAAAACTTTTACTCTCCTCTCCTTATAATTGTAGTACTCAACCATAACTTCCACTTATCCTTCTCTCCTCACCTCACGTTCACATATTAATAACCATTTTTTTTTTGCTTACCAAAACATAACTAATTCCCTTTTTTATCTCTAAGTTCTTAAGTTTATAATTATTATTTTATCTATATTTACATTAATGAACAATTGAAGTCCCGTTCCTTTTTTCCGTTCCTTTATGAATAAAACTAATGTAAGTATATTTTATTGATTTTTATTAAAAAAAACATGTATTTAGAGTACATAAAAAATAAGAAAAACAAATAAATCGGCCAATGGGCTGACACTAATCTAGTTTTATATATGAAGGAATGTTATCATTGCTCCAAAGTGTGGAGTTGACGAAAGTACGAAAAATGATCTATTAACACATGATTTTTCTGTTAATTATCACAATTTCTTTATGTACATATTTAATATATCACATGGGAAACTAGGAAAATGATTTGGTAGTCATGTGATAAATTGTGATCGAGATTTGAAGAGTTTCGTGCAAATTATTGAGCAGAACGGCGAGTATGTAGGGATGCATTTAGTATTTGTTGTTGTGTTTTTTTATAACTGAGTGATAATATACTTTTATATGTTTTTATAGATCTTTTGATGATTTCGATATCTACAGTTCCCTTATCGTATGGCAACCATGTGTATGAGATTATGTGATAGCATTAGATATAGTAACACAACTCCACACCTTCGAATGACATGATACATAATTTTTACAATATGAATGTTCTTTTTTCATTAGGAAACTTTTTCAACACTAAGAAAGTTGCTGAAAACTGAGAATTTTGTAGTTGAAAAATTAGACATGACAAGGAGTCCATAGGACCAAACGAAAACCAAATCGGAGCTCGGATGAGGGAGAAACGAGCGAAGCAAAATTGCGGTCTGTGCAGATTTTAGGGTACACGACGTGTATGCCCAACAGATTTCTATATATTGACGATTTGTGGAGCTAAAAGGGGATTCTATCACTATTCTATCATCTCCCTTGAACCCCAAACACATACCTACGACCCCATAAACCCTAGGACTCATTTCTGGAGCCAAGTGAAGCTAATTGGAGCAATTGGAGCTTGGATTGAAGTCAACAAACCTTGGGAGAGAAGCTTACAAGTGGAGATTTGAAGATTGATTCAAGGATCCACTCCATGGTGTTCTTAGTGATCAACTTCCCTTCTCTTTTCCTTACTCCCTTGGCCATGTGTGGCTTAGTTCCTAGGTTCATCTTGGATGGGTAGATTAGTTGTGCTATGATAGAGAGATGATTGTAAAAACATGTTATGAATGATTGTGGTTGTATGAAGATGATCTTTAGACTTGTTCTTATTGCCAATTTTTGCCATGTTTGCTTGATTTGGTCCATTGAATGTGATGTAATGCATGAGAGTGCTTAGATTACATGGATTGTAGGTCTAGGGATTGAAGGGAGTGTGTTCTAAGAGATTAGATCATCTCAATTCAACCATTGTTGCAAGATTTCTCTCTTAGGCATTTTATCGAACACTTGGTGTGCACTTGGTTTTTCATTCAATTGAACTTTGATTGGTCTTTTGATGTTTCTCTTAGTGTTAAGACATTGATATGAGAGTATTATGTCTAGCCTTGTGGTCATAGAGTTCTAGGAGAGGATTTTGTGACTTGGCATTTCATCAAACACCTTTAATGCATCCTTAGTCACTTAGCTTGAGAGCAAGAGCCTAAGTCGAGTTGTTTTAGGATAGGGATTTAGTGCTACGAGAGTGCATTGAGTCTATAGAATTGATTTGCATGGTCATCCGAATGCTTCCTCAACCATGATTGGCTTGTTTGTTCAATTAGATCTCTTGAGCATGATGAAACTACCCACCAAGAGAACCTCCTTTGTCTTTGATTTGAACCACCTTTCTCTCTTGTTTAATCTTTGTTAGTATTGTTAATCTTTGCTTTTGTTTCTGAATTTCTTTTCAAACCAAACCAATTTCAAATGTCTAGACCGTCTATGAGAAGTGTGAGTATTGGTTTATGAGAGGACCCTGTGGAATACGACCTTGGTAAAATCCTTTATCAAGTTTTTAGCGCCGTTGCCGGGGACCTTTCTCAATCCTAAGAAATCATTTAGTAGTGGACCGATCTATTCACTTCCTTCCGTTTTAGTTTTTGCTTCTTTGTATTTGTTTGTTGGATTTTGTTATCCCGCTTTGTCGTGTTACTTTGATGTCTTGTTGAGCTTGTGTGTAGGTACCTTGTGCTAGTGTATGAGTCAATTCACTCACTTCCAAGCACAACCTCAAGGCCTCGAGCAAGTTATTGATCCACCAATACGTTCTCTACCTCATTTAGTTCATGGGAGCAAGGTTGCAAGTAAGATGAACTCGTGGAATGGAAGTAATGGTTATGGTACCTATCAATGGTTATGGAATCCGTCTCCTAATCCATACTATCACTTAATGGTTATGGTTCCCTCAAAAGTCTCTTGGTAGTAGTTGGATGAAGTAGGATGACCATAGTATGGATTAGGAGACGGATTCCACCTTTTCCATTCCCGATAATGTGACAGTATCTCACTCTCTTAGCTCTTGCAGCCAATTTGCATGGGATTTTAGGACATAAATCTGTTTTCCACTTCATAGCCAGTGCCCTCTTCACGGTCATTTGCTCCATACACATCATACGAATATCCTCTAACATACTGAAGATTGGCTTCTGTCTTGCCTCCAAGATAAGCAAGTTGAACGCTTCAGACATATTGTTGTCCACTGAATCACATTTTACCTCGGCAGCCGCAGAGTTCTCTTTGCTAAGTTCTTCTTTGTTATAGTTAAACAGTGCTTCTGTCGATGCTTTTGTACGTTGCCAAAATATTTTCCGCCAATCCTGATTTTTGAATTTCTTCCACCAGTTGTTGTATATGTGTCTTGCACACAGACGATGATCGGAATCGGGAAATAATTCTGCTATGCTTGGTACCAATCCCTACAAAATAAAATCATTATTAAATAGCAAACTGAATAATCAAATCCAGACAATAACTTTTATCTGCAGCAAAATTATATCATTTTACAGTAGTATTACGTTCACTAACTTGTTTCAGTAGTTGTACAATAGCAAAACTCATTAATAACCTTGGCTACCAATTTAATTGCACAACTGATACAATAGTAATACCTTTAGCAACACAAACACAATTATTAGGCGAATTCTGTAATAATTCAAGCATACAAATTTGGAATATATGATTGATGAAAGCAATTAAGCAAGAGCATTTCAAGTAAAGCAAACAAACTGAGTAACAATTGACTGATACTCCAAATTTCAAGCAAAGCAAGAAGTACTGAAGAACAAAGATTGAAGATTGATGAAAAACGTGACTAAAAAGTAGTGATCAATATGAAAAATAAAATACCTTTTGTTGGTCAGATGAAAAACACCACCCGAAACCATTGCCGACATCAAGATCCAATTTCAGTTGCTCTAAAAACCAGTCCCACGAAGCTTTTGATTCCACCTCCACTACACTCCAAGCAATGGGATACATTTGATCATTCGCATCTCTTCCAATAGCGGTAAGAAGCTCACCTTTACATAAGCCCTTTACGAGACACCCATCCAAAGAGACAAATCATCGGCATCCAGCAAGAAACCCTTTCTTCAAAGAGTCAAAACACACATACATCCTTTGAAAGAACGACTCATTCTTCGGATTATCCGAGTCCACCATTATATTTATGGATGAACCAGGATTGACACGTAGTAGCTCCTCGAGGTATGTCCTAAGAAGTGCATACTCCGACTTAAATGATTCAAATGTCGTCCTCAACATTTTGGCCTTCGCTCTTGAACATTGCATAATCGTAACCTCACATCCAAAGTCTTCTCTAACTGTCTGTCTCATGTGTTTGTTTTTCCATCGTGGATTTGACTTGATTCTCTCCTCGTAATGTGCGGCAATGAATCTTGGTGTGAAAAACTTGTTCCTATAATGATCAGGATATACATGCGGAATATACTTCTTCAATTGAACCACCTTAAATAAGTTATTCGGTGAAGCAAAAAAACAGCCAATTGCATCCCTTCCACTTGCACTCCAATCAAACTCAGTTGGAGTCATTCTTCACCCATCTCACATCTTTTCGATCGATGATATCATGCTTCCTAATTGCTTCCCTCACCTCCTTCATACTATTGAAGGTCATGGAAGTCTCAAAGTATGGCTTGGCCGAGTTCTTATCGTACTTCAGATACAGACTCTTCATTCGATAAATTTCTTCCTCATAATCGGTCTCATCATAGTACCCCACTTCATCTTACGCAAATCCATCACTCTCATATGCATCACCATTGTGATTACACAAGAAATGAAAACCTATCCTTAGATTTTCCTTGGCTACTTTAACTTTCCTTTTTATTTCTTTCACCTCTTCTCTTTCTTCTTCACTGACCCATGAGCCAACTTCAAAATCGCTATCTTCTGACTCGCTAAGTAACTCATTTTCAATATAGTCTTCATCAGATTCCTCCAACTCACCATTCGTAAGACCTCTACTAACATCAATTGTACCAATCTCATGCTCAACATAGATATAGTACACTTCCATTGAACTATATGTACTACACATGTCTCTAATGTGAGAGTCATTAAGAATCACCTCATATGCATCAACTCCTTCTTGTAACGGCTTCTTGTAATATAATTTCACATTTTCTATATCTCGAACATTATTTTTCAACCCAGCTTCTAAATCAAGAACATTAATCATGTTAGAATTCACTTGAGTAATCATAACAATCTCGCCTCCTATGTAACGAAAGTTGGTTCCGTTACCATTTAACTTCCCCCCTAAGTGGTAAGCCACACTAACATTCATCTGCAATTTAATTGAACATCATTTCAAAATCTCAGCAATAACAACAAGTAAAAAATCATCTTTGTATCAGTCAAATATGTCATTATCTTCCAGTTTACCTACTAGTGACAAATGATTTTTTTATTAAATCTTGGTTGAAACCTAAAAAGTGTAACTCCACTTGTTGTGTTGTCCTCTTTTGATCCGAATTTTGAAAAATAATAAACAAACAAATAAGCGGTCAAGGTCAAATAGAAAATAAACAGAAATAAGGTCAAAATTCATAATTAAAATCTCTCTACATTTCTCTTCCTTTTCAGAAAGTACTATTATCACTTACAGAGTTGTCAAACTCTCAATGGGTATTACAGAGCATTTTTTTCTATCGGCAACAAGAACACGATGGGAAGTAGTTAAACTCCCAAACAACGCGTTTGTTTTGAATAAGGACTGAGTATTCTGTCCGGCCACCGACCACCAGACGGTGCGGCCAGCCGTCGGCGAAAAAAGCCTGAATATTTAGAAGACGGCTTGAAGAGAGAAGAGACGGTGAGAGAGGAAAAGAGATTTGTTTATGTTTATGAAAACCCTAACGATTCTACTGGGGAATATATATGATTTTTGCTCTTGAGGTAAAAAGATATGATTTTTGTTTGTTTTAAGAAAAGTGGCGTAAATTAATTTAGGGAAAACTCAAACTGCTTAGTCAGAAATTACATTTTATAATATTCCGACGTGGCATGCTAACATGTGCATATTTAACGGAGAACTAACGGATTCACTAACGGAAGGATCTAATCGACAAAGTAGCATAAGAGGGGGTAAAAATATTTAATAGTAGAGGGAACAATCTGTTGACTTGGAAAAAAGTAGAGGGGGAAAGTGCCATTTTCCAATAAAGATACGTTTGGAATTTGGATAGTGGCGTTGGGATTGGCACGAAAAGAAGATGGCAGCTTCACATCAAGAAAAGGGTGACCATCCCACCAAAAAAAAAAGGGTGACCATTTTGGCATTTAGTTGAATTAGGTGACTGATTTGTAATTACAAAAAACTGTGAAAGTTTATTTGTTAAATATTGAAAGCTAACAATTCAGTCACTAATTTTCTAACTGGTGATAGGTTGGAGTTTTGGGTAATTTTGTACAAATTTAAATGTTGTGTGGTAATTAGTAAGGAATGTCGCATAATATGGTAACTTCATCGTATAACTAGTGAACTAGTTTTGATAACTAGTTATCAAAATTAGTTAACTAGTTTTTAAAATTAGTTAACTAGTTAATAACTTGATAACTAGTTAAATAATTATCTAAATCATGATGTTAACTAATTAAAAATAACATAACTAGTTAGATAACCTATTAACAACAAATTTAATTAACTCATCATGGTAATTCGTTAGTTAGTTATCAGCAAAATAACTTGTTAACTAATTATGTGCTTATAACCTGTCAACTAGTTATTATCAGTAAAGAAATAGTGAAAAATGAGGTTAATTAGTTAATTGGGCGTCGTCGGAAAAGTCGATGTAGTTTGGTTGGTCATCGAAGTCTTGCCGGAAAAATTACCGGAGACGGTGTTTGGTCGCCGGAAAAGTCGTTGGAGACCGACAGCCGGTCACCGAAGACTTACCAGAAAATATTTAGATTTTAATTTAAATATAAATAATTAAATTACGTGCATAATGTCCTCAATACCCTAACAATCTGGACTGTTAGATTGGTCAAATAGTCAAATATGATCGTTTGGTTGGATGATATGTAGATATATTGATATTAGGGATTTATTGATATGTTATTATATTGATATTAGTAAACCAATTAGCAAGATAACATTGTTTGGTGTAGTGATATTGTAATAATTGGTGATAAGTTCCTTTAATGGGAAATTGGCCAATTTGCCCTCAACTTTATGGGTTATAATACACTTGCTCTGAACATAATCGAATGAACTTTACCCTAGCTAATTCACCAACCACCAATAAGTTGAAGAAGCACTAGAAATAGCAAGGTCTTCCTTGTCTTCAGCTTAGTCTCGAATAATGAAATCAAATTTATGTTAGATGAATGAAAGGTTTGGAGGTTTGGCTTATTTGCTAAGAAAATAGGACACTCGTCAATTGTCCAAAACTAGTTGGACAATGGAATCGGTGGACGTCAATCGACAAATGGTGAGGAGGTGAGAGAGAATTAATCGGGGGATGAGAAATGGGGAAAATAAATAATGGCATTGTAATTGAGAGGATAGAACAAGGGCAAAAAGGTTTGCAAAGAGTGATATCACTATCACTCCACAGATATTCTATGGGGGAGTAGAATATCTAAAGAGTGATATTGATATCACTTTTGGCCCCAAATATCATGATATTCAGGACAGAGAAAACGATGATATTCTGAATAGTTAATGTGATGTCTTATTGACTTGTGATTATGTGTGTTAATGTTTCACATATAGGTCATGATTGGAATATTGGATTAATATTCCTTGTGACAAGTCATTCGATAGAGGGTAACGGTAATCTCCGTTACGGAAGGATGATTATGGAATTACTGGTTTGCGTTGTTAATTCAATTAAATGTGTTCATTCATGTTTATACGGAATAATCATGATAATGGACTGACCCCGAGCCACCCACCAGTTTTGCAGGAATTTCCTGGACAAGCAACGGGCCACCGGAGTTTCTTAAGGCGTGCCGAAGCAGTGGATCATGAGACGGTGTAATGGCGACTTGGAGAATTGCTCTCAAGTAGTTGGGCCAAATTCCGCTGTAAATGTTTGACGGATAATACCCTAGTTTTATGGTTGGTTTGAAAGTAGTTGGTCAAAGTTGTATTTTCAACCTTTGAGTCATCGTCTGTCCCGGGACACGTTGTCGTTTTACATTTCATAAAATTGGGGTGTTACATTTTGGTATCAGAGCCGGCTTCCTCCTGTTTCTCGGGTTACCATGAAACACTGGAAGATCGGTCTGGTGCGGGAGTTATTCTGGTGACTTTAAAAGAAAAAGGGTATTAAGTTTTGACGGATTTTAACCAAGGTTTAAAAGTGAAAGGTTTTTCACAGGCACCGGTCTCTGCAGATCCCTGCATCATGGCAACGGTGAGACGTTCTTGAGTTCTATAACTAACGTTGTTGAAATAATCCGTTATTATGACAAATGGTGGGTGTGGCTGATATAGATGTTACAGGATTAAAGTAAGAATTTATTTGCTTATCACGCGAATGATAAGGGTTCCGACAAGGATACAAACAAAGGCAAGAACTGCTAAGGAAGTTTTGTAGGTAACTTCTATGTTTTCATTACGAAAACCACTATTAGCCTTGTTCCTGACGGAATATGCAGATGACGCATCAGTATCTGGAATAGTCTCTCCTGAAATTGCTTGTCTTTCACTTCCAAAGGTACGCTCGTAGACAGTGGCGGAGGCAGACTGTGGGGTGCCTGCAGCCCCCTTGACTAAATGAAATTTCCCACATAATTTTCTCTGCTACATTTTATACCATCCGGCTATCTCCACTAACCTATTGTTATTTACAGCCATTTTTATTTAAGCCTCTTCATCAGTTGTCAAGTAGTTACCAATCCATCTTAATTCTTTCTTAATCAAAACAAGTTAGGCGTCTAGAGGGTTTTGTTGGGGCTGAACAGTTGCAGTTTATTGGGGTTGGGAGGGTGGAATGCTATATTCCACTTAATGTACCTAAACTTTGTCCTTAATATTTTTAAAAAGCTTAATTCATTCATAAAACAAGTTAAGAAAAGTCAAAAGCATCTACATGTTGATTTGTTCATGATAATTCTTTGATTGAATTGTTAGGTTTTTTTCAAAAAAAAATTAGTAAATTTTATGGTTTAGAAAATTAAGAAGTAAATTAAAGTGATTATTCTTTAATTTGTTATACATTAAATTTGATTTTTTACATGTGAAATTAGATAAATGTATATTTTTCAACGATAAAATTTTTTACTTCTACTGATGTGGAAGTAAATAGTCTGGAACTTTTTCTCAAATGAATATCAATGAGTCAATGAGTCAATCAAGAGAAGGAATACGGTCTATAATGCTTTCAGAATATTAAATCTTGACATGATTTGTTGTAAATGCTAAATGGTGTATTGATTATTGTATGAATATTAAATATTTTTTTGTTGAATTTTTGTTCCATTGAGGATTGGTTTTTCTATTATGTTGTTAATATTTTTTTTTGTTACAAATAAAGTACCCGTTGGCCAATTTTCTGGCTCCGTCACTGCTCGTAGATGTTTAATTTTCGTAAGAGACCGTTGATCACGACTTTGGCTCGATGTTGCATCGGGGGATCTAACCATGCAAAGTAACTACAATGGTTGTTCATCCTCTGCCACAGACCAAGGGGATAGATGAGTTTCTCTCTGGTTAGTTTTAAATGATAGTCGAAACTCGTAAAGCACATTTGACTTACCGAGCGACGTCTTTTGCAGCTAAAGAACCTTCGCCCTGGATTTTCTTCCGTCCAGGATGTGGTTATAATCGTGGCTTCCCCGCACTAGAAAATGGAAATCGTATAAATTTCTTTGATAAAAAAGCGATGAATGAGGTATTTCTTTTCTAACCTATGTTGTGTTATCCAAAGCGTTCCGTTACCGTCTATTTAAAGGGACGAACCCTATCCACCTAGCCCTTGACTTATTGGACCCCTTTTCTTTGTCCATGTGTGCCGACATGAAATGAGTGGTGTCACCATTATTGTGACCACTCCCTTCTCGAATTTGGCTCCCATAAAAACCGGGTTTCGAAAACTTGACCACCATCACCATCTCTTTCGTTTTCCCTCCCTTGCTTAGTAAACTCTCTCAATTTCGAGAATGTTCTATCGAGAGGATGGCAGTGTGTGTGACGTGGGATTGGTAATCTTTGTCTTGATCATTCTGTTTGGTCAAATTTTTGTCATCTGGAAGCTGACGTTGGAGACAACTGAGGAACGACGTCGGGAACTCGATCGCAAGAACTTGCATGATGAGTAGACCACTTTTATTTTGCACTAAATTTTGTTGTGGTAATTCATGTTTCAAGTTGTGATCTTGCGTTTTCGAGTTAGCATTTAGAAATAGGAATAACTGGGTTGAATACTTAAAGGTGGAAGAGAAGTAGAAATTATTATTAAGAAGGAACTGGGTACATAAACTGGTAGTACAAAACGGCTATTCGGGCCGTGTTTTTTTAGAACTAACTCCGTGCACTACAAAAAAAAAGGCTTTTTAGCGTCGCTTACCGGGGAACAGTTTAGCGTCCGTCGATTAAAAACCGACGCTAAACCCTTGACTCGCGTTTCACTAAGGGTTTAGCGTCGGTCGACAAGTGACCGACGCTAAAACTGACCAAAAACTGACGCTAAATTTGGTTTTCGGTTAGAAACGAAGCCAACCAGCTTTGGCGTCGGTTACCGACATGTTTTAGCGTCGGTCGGCGACCGACGCTAAAACACATATATATTTAAACCTCTCAGCTGCCACCCTAACCCTAATCGCATCTCTCTCCTTCTTCTTTCTTCTTCTTCCTCCTCCAGCCTTCTTCTTCTTCCTCTTCTCTTTTTCTGAAACTTTTTATGAAATTCTTCTTTTTCTACCTCTTCTTCTTCTTCCTTTTCCAGATCTCCTCCATCTTTCTTCTTCTTCCTTTCTTCTTCCTCCTCCACCTTCTTCTTCCTCTTCTTCTTTTTCCTTTTCCAGATCTCTTCCATCTTTCTTCTTCTTCCTCCTCCACCTTCTTCTTCCTCTTCCTCTTCTTCTTTTTCCAGATCTCCAGATCCAGCCGTCCTCTTCTTCCTCTTCCCTTTTCCTCTTTCCTCTTCCTCTTCTTCTCCTCTTCCTCTTCTTCTCATCTTTCTATTTCTCCCCAGCCATCCGTCTCCAGTCATCCGTCACCGTCATCGTCGCCGTTGCCGCCGTCATCGCCGCCGCCGCCACCACCATCATCACGTTGATCGGTCAAGGATTGACTGATTGGACAAGTAGTGACCAAAAGGGTGACCTAATAAATTTAAGTGACCAAATTGTACAAATGGAAAATGGAGTGACTGATTGGACATTAATAGAAAATGGAGTGACAAAATAGAAATTGAAAATAAAAAACTAATAAAAAAACGAAAACAAAAAAAATTTGGGTTGGTCAGCGACCCATTCGGTCAAGGATTTAGCGTCGCTCGTTATATTAATTAGGTCGGTCGCGTTTCGACCGACGCTAAAATTTAGCGTCGGTAGATTTGGCGTTGCTTTTTTTGACCGACGCTAAATTCCTTAGCGTCGGTCAGCAACCGACGCTATCCAGCGTTTCTGACCGACGCTAAACAAGCGGATTTTTGTAGTGGTGAAAGATCCACTAACTCGTTCGGACGCTCTCGCTTCTTCCCCTTGTCAGCCTCCAGTATCTTACTTGCCGTTTCTAGAATCTCGTCCCTAGACCGTTTCTTTCCACAGCAAATCTTGACTGTTCCCGCTTGGTCTGGTCTTCCCCTGATGGCAACTCCTGTCTGCGCAACATGAGCCATGTTAAGCGGAAAGCACCTGCCTACTTTTGGTACAGAGAGAAAAGGGTTTCCGAACTGATCAAAAATGGTACACCACCCTCCCTTAAAATGGAAGGAAAAATTCAGTTCCATAATCTGGCTCATGCTAATGAAACTACCGGCAATGTTAGAGATCAGTAACACGTCCGATATGATCAAGGGACCCAACCCGACGGAACCCTTCCCTTTGGACTTTGCCTTGGAACCCCTTCCAAAGGAAACGAGTTGGTTAAAGCTACGATCTAGAGAAATGAAGGAGTTTTCATTCGGAGTCATGTGATTAGGGCAGCTGCTATCTAGTGTCCATTCCATTTGAATAGAATCGCAAAAGGGACAGAAATCGGTCAAGTAAGGATTACCAGGAGGGACTGGCAGACTCTCAGTGGTGGGAAAAAATTTGAGGAATGGAGTCGCTCCTGCATTTTTTCTTCCTTCACCGAAAACTTCCATCCGAACCTCCCGTAAGTATTGACGGAATCCCCTCAGAGCACCATGCGGGTGACACTTGGAACCGAGCTTCATCTGGGTTAAATACCCAAGTGAAGGAAACGTTGATCTCCGACACAAGATCTACGTAAATCTCTCGCTTTCTGCGAAGACACGTGAACGGCTGAGAATCGTCCACCATATCAGCTCTACTTTTAAGGCTCTGTTAAAGCCTGAACCTGTGTTGTCATGTCGTTCTTTTTGCTTTTGACTTTCGAGTCCGAACGGAGGCTTCTTGGGCAAGCTAACCGTAACCTCTTCTTCTTTAAATTGACGCTCTCCCTCTAAGTCATTCTTTAAAGAAAAATGACTTGCCCTGATGAAACAGAAACCTTGAGTGGGATAAATTTCATCCTTCTAATAGTCATTCTTCTCTTCGTGGCTATCACCTTCATCCTAAAATTATGCAAACACATAGACCGACGAAGGCGTCAAGAAAATCCTCCGGAAGGACCAGTTCGGCGGAGTCGAACAGAAGTCCCATCCCGCATGCCTTAGTATTTCTTCGAATTCATGTTGTAACCTAATTCTCTTTCTTGTGGTTTTTGTCTGGGACATAAGAATGTATTGTCTTAGACGGTGCATACGTTCTTTAATCACTGGCTAGTTGGTAAGAATTTTTCCCTGCGGATGGCAGGTGAACCAAGAGATGTCAATAGCTTGTATCGATTCTTTAACTAGTTAATTTAAAAAGTCGATCTCGTAATCCGCGTCTGTTTAACCATACTTGCCGACACTCGCAAGTGGGTGAGGCTCAATGATGACACCTCCTCTTCCCCTTCTCTTTAAGAACCCCCCCATCTTCTCTTCTTTCTCTCGACAGCCGAATCACCGGTGGAAATCTTGAAGTCCTCCACCGCAGTCGCTTCAAGAATGGAAAGGGTCTATGACGAGGACTACGCCATGAAGAAGGCTATCATCCTCGCAACAGGATGCCTCCTTCTCATTGTCTCTTTCTTTTACTTTGTATGTCTAGGTTATCGTAGAGGCGTCTTCGATGGACCTGTGGAAGCATTCGAGAAAACGGCAATCATCATCTGTTTAGTGATCTTGTTTCTGGCTTGCCTTCCTTTTAGTTTTCTCGAATGAAAAATTAAGTTTTCTCACGTTTGTGACTTGCTCCGGTTTGACACCGTTAAAGTTAACTGTCGTATGATTTTGAGGACGAAATCTTTTAAGGAGGGGAGAAATGTTACACCCCGAATCTCTGAACCAGAATTTTTTTTGAATTTTATTCAATACGTTTGAGAAATAACCGCAAATAGACGTTTATATGAATTCGAGGCAAGTTAAGTTCACTCATGGAAGGTGGAGCGAGAGGTTAAGCGACTGACTCGACTCTTGCGGACCTGGGTTCGACTCGGATTGGACGCACGACCTTCGCGCTAAAATTTTGGTCATCTATGCCCGAATTTATTTAACCTCGGTATAGTGTGAAATGTTCAATGCGGTAGTCCTCGTTAATCAAATGGTTTTATAATTTGGTTAAGTCGGATTCCAAAGGAAGGCGGGTAAGGGTTAATGGAACACGGTTGCATGGAAGTTAAGAATTCTGCTTGGCCGAGTTGGTTGAGGAACTGAACCAACAACCTAAAGGTCATAGGTTCAAGTCCTTGCTCCAGCAAATCCTTTATTTTTATTAGTTTTCAGTCTTTCTTCAAAACGACGTAGTTTGGATAGATGATGACATCATAGTGACGTCACCACTAGGTCAGCATCACCTTCCATGAACCAAGGCCGCCGTCGCATCTTTGTTTTTCGGCAACTCCTCTATAGTTCCGGTGAGGGCCTAATCCTCCACATTATTGATGTTTGTCGGGTTTTGATGATTGTAAATCATCACCACTTGAATTCCGACCCCTCCAACTCCATTATTGGCCTGAATATCGCCAAAACGAAGCTACCTCGTCGACCACACAAATAAACGACCTTTCACTCCTTTTCGTGACCTTGACTTTTGGGGTACTCCAGAGGGCATCGAGAGGCTTCTGAGTCGGCTATAAAAGTCAACAAGCCTTCGACTTTGAGTCACGGAACCTCACCGTCGTAGCTCCGACGAGAGTTACGTCGGAGCGTTCCAAGCATGCCCAACCCTTGGAAAATACAAACCCGACATCGTCTTAAGCATGGAAATCTTTTCCAACCTTCAAAAGGTAGTTTCGTGCGAGAATTAGGGGAACCCGAGCTTCACCGGAGCTTCACCAAAAGAAGGGTGTTGTCTCCTGCAAATTGGAGAAGATGATGGCAGAGTTGCATTTTGGTCACCCAAATTCTATAGGTGACAGACAGTCCTCCAATTTAATTTAATTACTATCGTGGTCCAAGCCTATTAGTCTTTGACAGTTTGGCCCCTTAGATATTCTATTCTCTTAGTTTAATCCTAAACTATAAATGGTGACAGATTTGGCCCAACTAACTTTTCAGTTAGTACAATTTGGCCCGGGAGTTACGACGGTTCGTTAACTCCTTATTTCCATCCGATTCAAGCTACTAAACCAATTTCCAAGTCAACCGACTCAATTTATAGGTGGGTTGGTTTAAGGGGGTAAATTTCTTGGATTAATTAATTTCCTCAATTTAAATAGCTATTTGGTTAAACTTTGTCACTAACCAAATATCGTGATTATTCCGAATTATGACGGGAACCAGAGCAACGAGTGAGGTACTCGGGCCTTATTTTGGACTCGTGCAAGCTTAAATTAAGGTCCTTATAATTCTCGTGGTGATTTACTGCTAACCGAGTACTAACCCATCTGAGTTGGTTTTCTCGATAGGTTAGATTATTCAGAATAATGAGTGACGCGGATCCTCATTAGTTCCGGTTTATAAAGTTATGATGCCTAAGGTTAGAGGGACTTAAGTAGTCCGAGTGACTCCCCTACTTACCTGGAAATTAAGACGGAAAGTCTTAGTTTTGTCAACAAGGTGTCGTTTCTACGGAAAGTTCTATCTTTCCGGAACCGTCAGTTTTATACCTAATTATGTTTGATTCAACTATGGTTAAACCGTGATGTTATCTGATGATGTTTGGCACCTTGTGTATACAAGTGGAAAGTAAATCCTCGCTAGCTAGTCCTCCGCCGGGAATATCGATGGATACGGGTTCCTACCGGGTGATGGGAGTTGGGTATTGTTAGACCCAATCGATTCACGGTAGATGAGCCCCAACCGGATGATAAGAGTTGGGTGGAATTAGCCTCGACCGGATGATGGGAGTTGGGTATTGATAGCCCCAACCGATTCATGGTAGTCAGGAAGAATAGTGACTCTTGCGAAGTCCCTATTACAGGCTCAGAAGTAAGCCTTATCGATGATGGCGTAGAGGTTAGCTAGGCGCGAAGAGGGGACGCCCTATTGTTGGATAAAAGTTGTTCGAGTTTGATCTCGATATTTGTGGTACTATTAGAATAGTTAATGCGATGTCTTATTGACTTGTGATTATGTGTGTTAATGTTTCACATATAGGCATGATTGGAATATTGGATTAATATTCCTTGTGACAAGTCATTCGATAGAGGGTAACGGTAATCTCCGTTATGGAAGGATGATTATGGAATTACTGGTTTGCGTTGTTAATTCCATTAAATGTGTTCATTCATGTTTATACGGAATAATCATGATAATGGACTGACCCCGAGCCACCCACCAGTTTTGCAGGAATTTCCTGGACAAGCAACGGGCCACCGGAGTTTCTTAAGGCGTGCCGAAGCAGTGGACCATGAGACGGTGTAATGGCGACTTGGAGAATTGCTCTCAAGTCGTTGGGCCCAATTCCGCTGTAAATGTTTGACGGATAATACCCTAGTTTTATGGTTGGTTTGAAAGTAGTTGGTCAAAATTGTATTTTTCAACCTTTGAGTCATCGTCTGTCCGGGACACGTTGTCGTTTTACATTTCATAAAATTGGGGTGTTAATTCCCTAGAATTTAGTTGGATAGAGAATTTAAATCTCTCTCCAATTCTCTGAGAATTAAGATTCTCTCATCCAAACGACCCCTTTGTAGAATTCTATGGCCTTGGATCTCATTCAACCTCATTCAACCTTTTCCGTTAAACAATGGGATGAAAATCCCCTTCTCAATAAAAAATAACGAAAAGGCAACGACGTTGTTTCGTTTTGTTGATATATCAAATCTAACAACCTATGGGCTGAGTCAGCATAACGTATCAGCAAAATCGTAACGGTGTTTATCAAAATTCTAATGGAAGGGCTTCTTTGTTAAGCGTTCAAAGTAGAGTTGTGTGTTTTGTGCAAATAATTGTAAGAGGGCTTCTTTGTTAAGCGTTCTAAGTAGAGGGGTGTGTTTTAAGCAAATAATTGTAAGAGGACTTGTTTGTTATCTTTCAATAGTACAAGGATCTCCCAGCCTATTAACCCTTTCGTTTTAATATTATTATTAGTTTACTCCAAATATATTTTTTATATATTTTCTGTTATTAGATTAAAATTGTAATCCAATACTGTCAATTTAAGTATTTATATAGGCAGTGGATCCCCATCCAACCATTTGCAAGGGTTGGAAACTTCCAACCTTCATCTCAACCATTAGATCTCCTTTGACTTTTTGACCAATCTAATGGTCTAAATTATTAGGGGTATTTAGGACATTTCACATATATTTTAATTTTAATTTTTTTCTTAAATCAAACCAGCCGATCGGTTGAACCATAATTTCGGCTGGCCCAATTCTGCATAATTCAATTGATTTTTACAAAATTATCAAATGTGAAATTAAAATTGTAGCTCCTCAAATTTGAACCCTAGTCCTCAGAGTAAAACAATACCTCATCTAGCATTTGAGCCAAGTAACTTAAGTGATTAAATGACATAATCATTAGGTAATAATTACTTTTGTATAGAGTAATACCATAGATTAAACATACAATACCACAAATATCATAACTTGATAATTAAATTTCAGATCATTAATAAATACATTTTTTTATTGAATAATGAAAAAAATAATTTTGATCCTATCTACAACTCAAATTTCAGTTCTATTATTTTTTCGACATACTAAATTTTACATTGCTTTCTCCGGTTCAACGTATGGTGACTTTTCTGGCAAGACCCATGCGACTTTTCCGACGGCCGACCAAACTTCGGTGACTTTTCCGGCGAGTACATGTTCACTAGTTAACACCTTTTATGTTGATAACTAGTTAACAATGTCTTTTTTACTGTTAAGTAGTGAACATTTTTTTTTGCTGATAACTAGGCATGTGCAATAGTTCATAGGTTATTTTACTTATAACTAGTTAACAAATTATCATAATCAATTTTAACAAGATTTTTTGTTAACAAGTTATTTAACTTGTTGTTCTTAACAAGTTAACTAGTTAATATCATGATTTAGATATCTAGTTAACAAGAGTTTTAGTTGATAACTAGTTATCAAAATTAGTTAGTTAGTTAACTTATCAATTTAACTAGTTAACTAGTTAACATCATGACCAGATAACTTATCAAATTTCCGACAAGTTTTCCGACGACCGACCAAACTCCGACGACTTTTACGGCGAGTACATGTTAACACTTTTTCTGCTGATAACTAGTTAACACCTGTTTTTACTGTTAACTAGTTACCAGATTTTTTTGCTGATAACTAGTTATCTCTACTAGTTCATAGGTTATTTTACTTATAACTAGTTAACGAATTTTCAAGATCAATTTTAACAAGATTTTTTGTTAACATGTTATTTTAACTAGTTAACATCATGATTTAGATAACTAGTTTACAATATTTTTTTGTTGATAACTAGTTATCAAAATTAGTTAACTAGTTAACTTATCGAATTAATTAGTTAACATATATCGTGATCAAATAACTAGTAAACGTGTTTTAATTAGTTAACTTATATAGTTAACTAATTAACCATTGTTTTTGCTGATAACTAGTTATCAAAATTAGTTAACTAATTAATTTATTGAGTTAACTAGTTAACATCATCATCATATAACTAGTAAACGTTTTGTTAATTAGTTAACTTATATAGTTAACTAGTTAACACCACCACGATCAAATAACTAGCTAACAACGTTTTTTGTTTGATAACTTGTTAACAGATTTAGGTGATAACTTGTTATCAACATTAGTTAACTAGTTATCAAATTAACATAATTAGTTAACTAGATAACTTATCGAGTTAACTAGTTAACATCATGACTAAGATAACTAGTTAACATTTTTTAAGATGATAACTAGTTAACCAATCGAGTCAACTAGTTAACATCATGACTAAGATAACTAGTTAACATCTTATTATGATGTTAACTAGTTAACGAATTACCATAATTTGTTAACATCTTATTCTGATGTTAACTAGTTAACGAATTATCATAATTTGTTAACATCTTATTCTGATGTTAACTAGTTAACGAATTACCATAATTTGTTAACTGAAATTTTTGTTAACAAGTTATCTAACTAGTTATGTTGTTTTCGACATGATAATTAGTTAATATCATTATTTAGATAACTAGTTAACAAGATTTTTAGGTGATAACAGTTATCAAAATTAGTTAACTAATTTTTTTGGTGTTAATTAGTTAACTTATATAGTTAACTAGTTAACCTCATGATTAGATAACTAGTTAACAAAGTTTTTAGCCGATAACTAGTTATCAAAATTGGTTAACACGTATTCGACAACCAGATTATAAAGTTACAGAAGGTTCTCCCAACAATATTTGCATTTAAATGTTTACAAAATGACCCAAAATCTGAAACAGTCAACAACATATTGTTCAGTGACTGAGAATGTAAATTTCAATTGTTTCTAAAACATCCCAAAGTATTAACAACTGCAAATCAGTGACCTAACTTAACTAAGTGACAAATCAGTCACCTAACTTAACTAAATGAAAAATCAGTCACTCTTCTTCAATTGTGGGAATACGACGTTGCTGCTCCGGCCTATGCGCTCCGCCGGCCGCCGCTCCTTTGCCCGACGTCGTGTTCGACCGCAACGACTTCAGAACCCCAACATCTCTTTTACCCGACGGAAAGTGACGCTTGTCCAAACCAATACCTGGTGCTCGTTGGGATCACTCGATGACATCTTCATCCAGATCGGCGGCCACGACGAGGGTGAGAAGGTCATCCGCGCAATCAAGACCTGCGACGACGAGCACGATTCTTACGACTGGATCGAGCTCTAAGAAACTAGGTTGATGAATCGGAGGTGGTACTCCTCCAATCAGATCTTCCGATCATCGTCCTCAACTGCCGTCATCGCTAATGGAGTAATCCAAGCCCGACTCACGGTTCCGAATCCAGTTCAGACAGACCGAGTTCTTCGAATCCCGATCTCATTGATTCTTCTTCGCGACCGTGGAATTTGAGGACGACGAGGGCGGCATGTAAGGTGCTATGAGTGAGACCGGAAGAGAGAGGCGTCGCCGTTGTGGGAAGTGAACTAGGGATTTTTTTTAAATGACTAAACTGCCCTCTGTGTTTGGAGGTTGGAACGTTCCAACCCTTCCAGGGTTGGACCCGATCTCCCCCCTATTTATATAAGAAATATTAAAAAAGTTAATAAATCTCGACCTATAGGATATATTTTTTAGGGGTGGGAAGCCCGGCCCGATTGACCGGGTTTCACCCAACCCGGCCCGGTCAAACCGGGCTTCGGGCGGCCCGAGAAACTCGGTCAAAAGTCAATAGGGCCGGGCCCGGGTAGGATAAATATAGAGTTTCGGGCTTTCGGGCTTTCCGGGTTAAGCCCGAAAATAGCCCGGCCCGACCACTAGCCCGGCTACCACAAAAGCCCTACCCAGGCTACCCATTCTCAATCTCACATGGACGCCGTTTCCTTCCTTTCTTATTCTATTAATTTCTAGAAAAATACAGAGACTGATATTACAAAATACAAATCCCACCTCCCTACCATCCTCACATCCTGAGTCTTGATTTACTTCACCAAAACTCAAACTTTTGTTTCTTTGATTTTATATCTACAATTCCTTTTCCAATTGTTCTTTCTCAGAAGCATAATCATGCTTTTGGATCTGAATTCCCAACCATAAGAATGGAGTAGAAGTAAGAAGAGAAGCTTCAGCCTGCTATGATGCTTCAGCGGCTCCAATGGTGTGACTGACCAGGCGGGTTCGGCGGCTCTGGCGAACATAGAAGCTATATTTTTTGGATCTTCACAATCTAACTACCACTTCTATTTTTCCATGATTAGATCTACAATTTCATTCCTCTATTTCATAATCTACAATCCCGCCTCTATTTTTTTTCTATTTCATTATCTACAAAGTAATCAAGAAGAATAAGTAGAAGAAGAAGAAGCAGAAGAAGAAGAAGAAGAAGGAAGAAGACGTAGAAGAAGAAGAAGGGAAGAAGAAGCAGACGTAGGAAGAAGAAGAGACTCTCTCTCTTTAGTCTTTACATGGACAAGAATTATCTTTGGATTTTTTATTTTAATCATGGGCTGAATTTTTTGGTGGTCAACCGGGTACCGGGCCCGGCCCGGACCCGTGTTGACCGGGCTCCGGGCTACCCGGTCATTACCCTCGGGCCGGGCTCGGGTTGATTATATTACATTCGGGTAGCCCGGAAGCCCGGTTGACCGGTCCGGGCTTAGCCCGGCCCGGCCCGATTCCCACCCCTAATATTTTTATTTTGTTTGTTACCAATATAGTTTTGGGATTCTCTTTTGGGCCGAGTTATACGTGTATGGCCCAATGACTACTGGCAGGTAACGGATTCCGAAAGGAATAAGAAACGCAATCAGATTCAGAAGCTCTCGAAACTCAAAAGGAAACAGTCCGCTGTCATCTCCGAATCTTCGATTAGGTCATGGAAGAGGAACCAGTGGAAGGGGAACCCATGGAAGAGGTGTGGTGGATGGGAATGCGTCTTGATGAGTTGAAAAGCAGCGGTGACTACCGATGTGATCCTAAGGAGAAGAAGCGAAAGGAAGAGATTGATTTTAATGATGATGATCTTTGCGGACTAGTTTTTGGAAACGACCAAGTTGTGAAGGTTGGGCTGACTAATATAAAGGATGGCAACATGCGCATCTTATCGGTCGAGCCCCCCAAAGACTTCAAGTTGGATGTCTGGAAAGATTTCTCATGGAAGAGGAGATTTGCCTTCTTAGAAGGGAAACTGTTTATGATAGGTGGTTCGGGTTTAATCTCTTAGATGAATATCGTGGTGATAGTATTTTTGTCAATGAAAGAAATACGATGTATCCGCTAGGCGTACATTTCTGTGATCTGCAAAAGGTATGTTCTTCTTCTTCTGAATCTGGGCAATTTGAGTTAGCAGCACATCTGAAAGGACCTAAGATAACACCTATTGTTGTTCCCTACAAGAAGAAGAAGGAGATTTTTCTCATCTCAAATCCTTGGTACCGCTATATACTTCATCCCTTTCCTTTTGAGGTATTGTCATTCTCGAATGAGGGGTTTGCTGTTAAGCAACTCTGTGATCCGCACTTTTGGGTACAAGGCAAGTTTGTCAGAGTGGAAGCTCATGCAGTTGCAAAGAATATATTGTATGTTTGTGTGCTGTCTAAAGATAACCGCTACACTTTGTATGGTTTTGACATGGAGAAATCCGAGTGGCTTGACTTTAAGATGGTCCTTCCTGGTCCTTATGACCTGATGATGGGAAACCGTGCGGATCTGGATCTGAAATTAGTTCCTCCACACATCTTGGCCTCGTTTTTAAAGGAAGAGCGGTCTTTTATATGCATTCACAATGATAAATCATTTCAGGTAAACTGTTATGATTCATACAAACCTTGCTTGTCTGCTGCATTTGGGTTAAAGACAGAGTTTGATCTGAGGGTTGTACTTGATTCTATGAAGCTGGAAGGACTGTATGTATCATATGGATATGTGATTCCTGTTGATGAGAACCAAGTTGATTTGTTTTTACTCATTATATGCTTACGGAAAAACAAGATAGACAAACCTCGAGATTATGATGATTACATCCGGGTTTGCAAGTTTAAATTGGGTGAAGATGGGGAAATCAAGATTTTAACACCTATTAGTAGTGATAGTAGTTGGGATTGTGAATTTGGTCCTTTTCCAGAATTGTCTCAGTACCTCCTCCATGCCTTCACCTGCGACTACAGCACAGGTTTAACTCCTATCTTTCGGTTGTTTACTTTTTTTTTTTATTATAGATAGTTGATAGTTGTTAGTTGGATTGTGTGCATTTTTTAACAAGTCATTTTGTTTTTTGTGTATGGTGGTCATCAGAACTGAAGACTTATGCGTATGTAAGCTATCGGAGTAAGAAGTGGAATGGTGATAAGTACCGGTAGAAAGTGAATCAACATATGTTTGCAGAGAGAGTAGTAGCTAGAAAAGGTATGTGACAGCTAGCTTTCCTTCCCTCTGTACAATCTGTTGAAGGATTCTTACTTAGTATGTAAGTGAAGAATCAACACAATATAGGTTTCTTGATTTAATTAGTCGGGGAAAAGATATGATAAAACTATATTAAGACGCAAAGGTGGGATTGTAACGTCCACCACATATAGAAGAAAGAGGCCAACAGTCAGTCTCTAGGTTATTGGAGAGCATAAGTGCATAATAACCCTCCAAGACTTGTTAGTCAAATCGGCTAGTCATTGTAACGTAACTACTAGCTGCATGATTGCATCTAGTTTGAACCATCCAATTCAGGTTTCTTGTTGCTGGTAATGGCTCATTTCTTTTGCAGTAAAGACATCGAGTGGATTGTTATACCCATTTGCAACATTCGTTGTTATAAGAAAACATGTGTAATAGAATTTTAGCCATAGGTATCAAAGCTTTTAAATATTTCATCGGAGAAATTTGAAATTCATAATTCGTAAATCGGTCAATCTTAAATTTGTCTTAATTAATTCATCAAAATTTGGAATGGCAAAGCGCAAGAAATGCAGCTTTATCCCTTTTCACTCTTAGTTATACCAAAGTGTATTGTGGGGTTTTCACTCTTGCAGTCAACAAGCAATACGGTCATTTAAAATTATTGCCTATACGCTACTAAACATTAATGTAATTGTATAGAACAAAATCCCAGTGTTCCATTTATCTCAAGTCTTTCATTTCTCAACCACTCTTAATTGCAGCAAAATTGTCGATCAATTGTCATGGTAAACTGTAATAGGCCTTAGGAATCACAACTCCAATTTTAGCCAAAAAGTCCCATCAACCACTACACCTCCTATGATGACCTTGACATAGTGTTCTACTTCTTGGGCTCCCACGTCAACAAACAAGAGCATATATAAGTGCAATATGCTGTGAGGGATAGCCTTGTATATCAAGGCAAACTACCTAGTCAGAATCACCTTCACCACCAACAACTAAACAGTTTAGAGTTTTTTTATGAAAGAGGATCCATATATTAATGACCAGCACCAAAGTACATCAGAATGGCAGTAGAACAACAGCCAAAAACAACAAAACTACTGAAGTACAGAAACAAAAAGAAGAAAGCTGTGTAATTACAAACAGAACAAAACAGAGAACTATACTACACACATTACAAGAAAGAAAGCCATTCTGCTGAAAGTTGATCATCCCGTGCTTGAATAGCTATGTTATGAGCTGCATGTACCGAAGAACGAGGTGAATAACAAACATGTACTTGTTGATTCCATAAAAGAAGCCGTGTAATGATAGCAAGGATACTTGCTACTTGCCATGGCCATTCTTGCTGTGAACCTTCTATTGCCTTAACTAGTACTAAACTGTCTGTTAAAATCACCGTTGTTGTAGGAATGGACTTAACTAAATCAACAGCTACATAAATAGCTTTTGCCTCAGCACAGATTGGTGCTGCACATCTCAGAGTTCCAGCTCTGCCATTAACAACATATCCTCAATGTTATATAGAATAACACCGTAAGCTCCTTTCTGGATAGAAGCCTTAAAGGCTCCATCACACACAACCTTATGAGTGTAGGCTGTTGGAACTAGAGAATTTGTTATTGGATTTGTATTTGAGCTAGAAACTGACCTGTTCTTGAGAAGAACACTAGACTTCCATCTCTGCAAATCATGCATCCTTCTGCAAGCCAAATCCATTAGAGATGGAGTAATATCTTGAAAGAGAAGTTCATTTCGCATCTTCCATAAATACCAATCTGTGAACCCTATCTCAGTTGCCAATGTGTCTGAAACAGATGCAGATATATTAATAAACCAAGATCTTGCTGATTGATGAATATCTGGACATTGAATAGCAGGTGAAACAAGTTGCCAAAAAGATCTGCTTAGAGCACAGTGGAAAAGAAGATGTTCCAGATTTTCATCTTCTGCACAGCAAGTAGAACATTCTGAAGATGTTCCACACCTTCTGCGAAGTAAACTTTCTTTGGTTGGCAGTGCATTTCTACAAACACGCCAAAGAAAAAACTGTATCTTTTGTGGTAAATCTAAATGCCACAGCCATTTCCACAGTTTTTTCAAACCAACATCAACAGGTTGATTATGTGTTTGAGCACTAGAACGTAGGTAACGATAGCATGACCTAATTGAAAAGTTACCAGTAGACTCTAGATGCCAAACAAATCGGTCAGTATATCCTTCTGGTCCTAAAGGAATGAGTAGAATCTGTTGAACCACAATATCTGGAAATGCTGCCTTTAATTTCTGAACATCCCACATTCTTTGAGGATTAAGAATGAAATCTGAAACCTTCATGTTCATAAAAGCTGCACTACAAGAAGCCTTAAAATCAGGTGCCTCTGGAATCCAAGCATCAATAATTGAAGTATCATGACCATCACCTATATTTTTCCGAAGACCATGAACTAGTGCCTTTCTACCTTCAATAATTCCTGACCAAATCCAAGAGGACTTATGATGTCTTCCAGCTTGTAGAAAATTTGTATTAGGGAAGTAAAGTCCTTTCAACAGTTGAGTCCACAAGGAAGTTGGATTGATTAAGATTTTCCATGCCAATTTAGCTAAGAAAGCTAAATTGAAATCATAGAAATTCCTAAAACCAAGACCACCCTCTGTAACAGATCTCCTCAGTTCATCTGCAGGAAGCCAATGAAGCTTTGTACTTGAAGCATTACCTGACCACCAGAAAGGAAACACCTTCACCACCAACAACTAAACAGTTTAGAGTTCCCTGCTGTGTAGAATAGACATTATTGTGTTGGGGCCATATTTAAATAACGCAATACTCCGTATGCAACTTGCATACGTGAATATGGACATAACTCCGATTTTGGAGCAAGCAACATTTCCCCCCGGGATGTAGCGTTGATCTAGGCTCTTGGTTCTTCGAATGATCTAAGGGTCTAGATTAATTGGGGTAAAATAGTCATTTCATATTTATTTTATTTTAGTTTCATTTTTCTTTGCCCATCTGTTTCTGGTCATCAGACCACCTACTTCGGTCACAAGGACCACCGACTCCGGGCACCAGAACGCCATCTCCCATCGTTGAAAAGTTTCTCGGCGACATGAACCTCTATCGTCGATTGTTTTTACACACGTCATCATCATCATCAGATCTATCTTTCCGAATAAAATATGTTTTTTGTTCAAATTTCCATCCACATGTTATACATGGTATGTACAACGTGTATACAAATTGTGTACACTCTGTGCGTGGTTGAACATTCTGTAAACAATGTACAATGTATATTTTGTCGTACATGTTGTATATATGATTTACACTTTGTATGTATAGGGAGCGTAGACTCTGTATGAACTTCATAAACTGTAAGAGTACGCTTTGTACGACGTTGTGTATACTAGTTGCACAAAATCATAGGGTGAAGACTTCGGTACCTCCAGTAAAATTGGTAGTATTGAGTACCTCCAATTTCTCGAATCATCTTGTGCGTTCGTTTTAAGGAACTGATAAAAAAGTAATAACTAGCTTATTATTAGAATTTAATTATACATACCCAATATAGTCCAAACTTTATTTTAAATTGCAAACTCATCATTTTATATATCTTATATATCTAAACCAATGTATAAGTATTAATTTTGTTCAGGTCGGTATATAACATGATTTATTAACGAATTCATGTTCGAACATTCATTAAATCTTTCATTCTAGTCGGTTTTAAATCTTTTGATAGTTCAGGTTCAGCCAGCCAACAACGACTGGGGCTTTCTGTCAAAGAAATTTTTCTTCTAAGAACCAATCTCAATCATTAATTTATTTTTAGATCTAATGGTTTAAATTAAAGGGGTAAAAGTGTCATTTCACAATTTTTTAATAATTTAAGTGTTGACGTCACTGGAAAGTCTCCGGCGATCGGAACTCCGGTGAATTTTTCGAAGACCGGAGCTCCGATTTTGGAAAAAATTCGGTCGTCGGGCCTACTTTTATGATTTTTTTTCGGTGACGCTTCATACTTATTTTTAATATGTGTACACGTTTCTGTATATGTGTACGTGCACATTTCTGTGCATAAACTATGTACTCATTTGCACACATTTTTCGTACATGTGTACACATTTTATACATGTTTACACGTTCTATACACACACATGTTTATGTACTTACATTTTTGTATACGTGTACACTTATCTTATACACATACTCTTTTGTACATGTATACACATATTTATATACGTGCACATACTCATCGTACACGTGTACACTATCTTAGATTTTTTTATGTATACGTGTACACACATTTTATACACGTGTACACCTATTTGTACACGTGCACACTTATTTTTTACACTAGTGTACACATGTTTCGTACTCGTGTGTACATATTTTGTATAAATCGCGTGTACACGTTCTATACACACGTTTATGTACTTACATTTTTTGTACACGTGTACACTTATCTTGTACACGTGTACACATGCACAAACTCTTAGCCAACATGCATGCACTCTTTGTACACGTGCACACACTCTCTATACATGTGTACATATATTTATATACGTGCACATACAAGTGCACATTTATTTTTTTACACTAGTGTACACATACTTTGTACTTGTGTGCACATATTTTATATAAATCATGTGTACGCTACTAAAAAAAGAATTTTATTGTTACATGATCTCAATAATACTCAGTGGCATAGTTGTAGGAGTTCAGTCTTATAAAAAGTAGGTTAAGGTTTCAAATCTTCTTACCAACAATCTTTTTAAATAGTTACTGCAGCCGCCCGCTGAGTCCGGCGGCGACAGAGGGCGGAGTCTGGCGGCGGAGGGGAGGCGACAACAACGAAGTGGCGGCGGTAGGTGGAGGGTGACAGAGGGCGTAGTCCAGCGGTGGCGGCAGGTGGAGGCCGGCGTCGGTGGAGTGGCGGAGGGGAGGCGGCGGCCGGCGGAGGGGCTGTGGGTTGACTAATGGTGGATAAATTTTCAAAATACCCTTGTATTTTGGACCATTGGATTAATGAAATTTAATCAATGGTTGTGATCGTTCCTTGATGCCAAACCGGACTCAACAACGACGGAACCACTTTGAATTTGATCAAAATGCAGTTGGTTCTCAATTCTAAAGTAAATTTGAACAACGACGGAACCACTTTAACTTTGTTCAGATGCATGCACAAGGAGACTCCCTATTTGCTGAATTTGAACCTTGTGATGACCAATTTGGGGCAAGTGAATCAATAGTGCGTATGAAATTTAGCATGTCCTTGACACAAGTGCAGGAAATGGCGGCAAAGCATGGTGCTATTGCAAGCCATATGTGGAGTGTTTATAATACTAGTAATTAATCACGTTGGACGAGTGATCTATGTGATTCAGGTCGTGCTATTCAAAATGGCTTATACATTCAGGTCAAATAGAAGGATGGTTGTGTTATTGTACTTACCAACTTTCTATATTAATTTTAGGCACAAACCCCCCACATGTCACCAACTTTTCGTTTATTACTCGCGTGTATACCACCTATTGCCTATGTTTGTGGCGTCACCACCTACCGGAAGTTGAGTTCCGGATAGCACGCCGTCTATTTTTCTGCCTTTCCGTCGCATACCGTCTATTGACATGTCTTTTGTGGCTGATGTGGAACTCCTGGTGCGCAAGTGGAAAGCTTAATTCGGCCAACTCATTTTGCTTTTATTATATTGGAAAAATTAGAAGTCACTGGTCTTATCCTCATTCCGCTTCCCCACAACCCATTACGATTCTCCACCAGACAATCTGATTCCCCACGCAGTCTCTCCGTCTCTCTATTCTCTATGTTCTTCGTCCTCCATCTTCTTGAAAACGCCCATCTAACCCTAACCCTTGAAACAATGAATCTGACTTTACACGAATCTAGTCAAACCATTTCGGTTTATGTCAGATTTATTCCAAATCCACTTCTGTTTTGGTGACACGAAATAGGCAAAACCTTTTATTTTCGTGTCAAATCTATCCAGTTGACCTATTTGACTATTAACGAATTCGTTAGTTTAGATGGTGTCGTTAACAACGTGAGTTGGCCTGCCATGTAAGCATGTGACTCACGTGTTGATGGCCACATAGACTGCTATGACTTAGTTACCCCAACCGAAAAAGAAACGTCGTCGTTTCGGATGAACTTGAAACAAACGTAAGCTTCCTCTCCATCTTATCTTATCTTAATCTTAATCTTCTTAATCTTATTTTAAAATAGTCTATAGCAGATTAAGGGCTTGCTGCTGCCACATCAGCTTTTCAAGCAAATCTGAGCTCCCACCTCACCCGTTCTAAACGCTGGCGTTTTATTTTAGTGATAAATGTCTTTTTCTTTGATCTTTCCTTTCTAATTACTTTTCCCCTTAGCTTCTTCGTGATTTCTAATTTGGATTAGTCTTCTCTCTCCATCTTCTTCTTTACAAAATCTTACCACACCATTGTTTTGGGAAGACAAAAGGTCTCCGATATTGATTAATACGCAAACGAATGGAGAAACAACGAAAGTATGTAGAGAACGACATACTGAAGTTTTCGGCTTTCTCTCTTGATCCTGGAGGGTGTATTTTTTTTCTTTTCGGAATCTGCAGTCTTATGTAACCTCTTTGGAGAACCACGAACTCCAGGAGCTGCATAACGAAACAACAACAAACCGAGGTTGGAAAGGGTAAGGTAACTCGATTCAAGTGCTAACTAATTATGAGGAAAGGGAAAACCCATCTCTTTTCAGTCAATCAGTTCTCTTCTTCTGGTGTTTAACATTCAATATTGTCTCCTTCTTTGATTGATTCAATCCTTCACTCAGGTATCGTAAATTTTTTAGGGTGATGAAAGCGGCAGCTGTCCTGCCAATTCCCGAGAGCAGTAGAAGGTCTCCACCTCTCGCTGCCGCTGTCGGAGCCCAGAAGGAGGTTCGCTCCAAAAATAGGTAATTATCATATGGTTCTAGGTCACCTCCTTCTTCTTCTTCTAATTATGGGAATTTCGAGCTGTTTCTCATCCTCCTGTTTTGCTGCTCTGAAACCGAATTTGATTTGTGATTCTTTCCTTTATCGGGAACTTTGTTGATTATGAGAAATAGAGAAAAGTTGGAGCATGAAATGCTTTTGCTATCTGGGTTTTGATTAATTGATGAAAGGATAACATAAAACCTCTTTGTACTTGGAAATGATCATACTTGGATTTTGCATGTAGATTTTGAACTTGGCTGCGATTGCTACTTCTCCAAACCCAACCCACCACCTACCTCTGTCGTCCTCTTCCGTAGGTCGGTCTTTGAAACAAAATCTCTCATTCTTTTACTCTTTACTGAAATCTCAAGTCGATAGTGGAAATCTAAGCTCAAAGTTAATTTTTTCGCGTCAACTGCTGCAATCCGAATTGGTACCTAATGATCTTAATCCTCTTCAAATCTGTTGGCCACTAAGATTGGGGCCTCTCAAATCCAGACCTATTTGATCAAATTTTGTATTGAGTGCATCGAGAGTTAAGATATTCTCAGTTCTCTTCCTTGAATTCAATCAGTTTCAGAGCTGGTCTGCACAAAAGTTAGTGTTTCTTGCCAATTTCACAGGTGCCGATATTAATCACGTTCCCTGTTGATTTGCGTTGCAGTTCGGAGCCAGTGCAAGTGAGCTCCGTGGGCGCATTTTTGTTAACCAACATTGCAGAGTTGTTAGTGCTCATAGAAGTCTGTCTAAGTAAGGCTGTTAACATAATTTTACCATGTCATTTGGCTCATTATGCATCCCAGGATGCCTCTTTTTTTCAATTTCTCCCTCCATTTTCATGTTCTATTCTTTCTTATATGATTTGGTTCTTCAACCGGTGGAAACGTTATCTATATGTAGAATATCAATCCATATTGTAGAGAAGTAGTTTGAATTAAAGCTCCTGGGATGCCTATGTATAAGTTTGGTATGGTAATGCTCCTCTTCACACGATGGGGGCATGTTGTGGATATGATTTGTTGAGTGTGTTGTGTTTTGTGACCATCAGATTTTGTGTTTCAGTTGTTAAAGCAGTTGCTTCCAGTGATAAAGAAACTGTCACTACTAGAGTTACAACTAGAGGGGGGTTGCGTGGCAAACTAAATAAGGTTGTTTTAGCTTACAGTGGTGGGTTGAACACATCAGTCATTGTGCCGTGGTTAAAGTACATCTCTTCTTAATTAGTGTTTTCTTTTTTCTGTGTGCTGTGATTTTCGTTCAATTTGGTGGATTCAGAAACAATATTTGACTTTGGACTGGAATATTAGGTGTGTCCGTTGGGAACTTCTTAGTTTTTGGAGACCCTTATCTGAATATGGTCTTTGTGATGTGGAGTAAGTTTTGGTGTTTTACATGGTAGATCGTACTTGCCCCCATTGTGGAGTTTTTCTTTGTCAATGGAGTAGTAATTAAGTAAATCTTTTATGGTGATATGGCAGCTTCCAGTACCTGTAGATGGGAAGCAGATAGTCTGTATAACTCACATCTACTGTGTTTAATTTATCTCAACCAGGGCAGCTGAAGTGGGTTTTGCTTAGCTAATCCAGTTCCATTCCAATACTCTCAGTTCATGATTCTCATTGTTTATAATCCGTAATCTTTTATTATCAGAATTCCACATCAAGCTATCTGCATAGTTTTGGGGAGGGGGGTTGTGTTCCTAGGTTATTTGATGTTGGTCAATTAGTCATAACTAAATCAATAACCAAGCTTAAAGCTGCTTAATTTGAATGAAGTCCAGTTCAGGTATTCGTGTTTAACTGTAGTACTAATTAGTTGATGTTGGTCCATCATTCATAACTGAATCAAGTTCCAAATAACAATATTATGACATTTTCAGTTTCACATGTACTGCAGGAGTTTGTTATCTAGGGTTCTTGCAGGTTGTCTGTATAATTGACATGTATTGAGTTTAATTCATCTCAATCATTTGAGTGTAATTGGTGTTTGGTTTAGGGGTGTTTTGACTTGGTCGGTAGCATTTCGGCTGTTTTAGCATTTCGGCTGTTTGCGTATTGCTCCTGGCGATGTTTTGTGTTCTCTGTTTGCCCCATATTTAGTTGATCTGTTTGTGTAATGGTTCTGGAACGTACGAGTAGTTCACATAGAAGAACTTGAAGGTAGTGAATGTTGTGTCTTTTCCCCAGAAATTTAGATTTGAGTATGTGAGCTTTGGATTGAAACCTTTTATGTACAAATTCAACTCTTTATACTTTTCTTTTATTCATAATGTGTACATGAATTTTGTAGGTTGACAGCCCACCCTCCACCACCATCTACAACAGTTTCCGAAGTATAAAAGAATCAAAGACATTGGTTCCTTATAGCAACTACGAAGTGTACCAGTGCAGAGGGATCTTTTTAGTGAGAATGAGTTGAAAGGTGGTCACGAAGCTGAAGAGCAATGGTCTGATGAAGAGATAGATCATCAACAAGCAGATACAGAAGAAGGTTTAGAATCAGAATCATAAGAACAAGCAGAAGCAGATGCATTAGAAGCAGAAGCTGATGACTGAGTTCTATTTTCCTTTGCAAATACTAGCCTTTTCCTTTCTCAGTTTTGTCTTTGATGTTCCTTTGCAATAGTTAAAAACTTGAATTCTTTGGGGTTCTTAGTTGATTTTGATATATATGAAAGAGTTTGATGTAGTTGAAGTTAAGCCATAAAATCAACTTCTTTGGAGAATATTGTCTTGCTATTGATGTGTTTGACATAAAAACTAAAAAGGCAGTTGAATGTGGCCTGATTATTTAGCTTCCCTTCGTCTGAAAATAATAAGATTCAATATATCACAAATTCTAAGGCTAATTGGGGTGGTTATTATTACTCAAACCCAAAACTACAACAACTATATTGACACGAACCAAACTATTACCAAGCCGGAGTCTTTAAATACATATTACACTCAACCAATTAACTAAATTGTTGTATACAAAAATTGATAGTCATCTAAACAAAAACTCGAAACCTAAGCATTATGAACTACACACATAACACTATCGTAAACTTAAATAATAATAATAATGTCATCTTAACTATAATCATTACAATACTCCACTATCATAAACGGAAAAATTAATCATAATCATGTGATAACTAAATGGGTAATAGTACTAAATAAACATAAAACAGTGAAAAGTTAAAAACGGTTATACTAATAATGAACATTTAAAGGACTAAACATATCATTTTAATAACTTTTAAATAATATCATTCCATGACTAATTGTGTGCAACCGTTGCCCATCTTAATCATGGAAATGTGCGGAACCATTTATGTATAATTGTGTACTAAATTTATACACACACCCACCCAACCATATCAGTTTTATAATTCTCATAACAACAACGTCTCCATCTACAGTATAAACACAAGCAAAAAAAAAAAAAAAACAAACTACCAACATAACAAAATGAATCGCTCATAACACATTCGATTACAACTTACTAACACTCAAACCGCCCATAGGGCGGGTAACAAAAACTAGTTCATCCTTTGTTTTGTCATTCTTCCGATTCAAGAGCTTCCAACTTTCATTAACTTTTTCCTTCCTCTTTTCCTTCACTATTATATTTCGAATCACCCTTGCCACACCATCAATTCTCGACACAAACAATGCACTAAACGTCTCATCTGCGATTTCATAAACACTCACCTTTGATTTCCGACACATACAAAGCACTGCACGTCTCATCTTCAATTTATGAGTCATATTGTCGTCTCACTTGTGATTTCTGACACCTACCAAGGGGCGCACGCTTACTGCCGCCTCACTTGCGATTTCTCATCTGTTTTTTAGTGTTTTCGAATCGCCTCTGTACAGAGAATCAATTTTTGAGTCCTACTGTCGCCTCACCTGCGATTTCCCATCTAATCCCACTTTCGTTCTTCCGCAAATTGATCCATAGTCAGACAGAGAAACTGTACCCTAAACCTTCGTCATCGTCTCGCCTATCGTCAACAGCCGTTCATCCTCGATTCCTTCACCCTACTTCATTACTCGTTTCCAAGTTCGTATCCTCTAAGCGGAGTTTCTACAAACCGTCTAGCCCGGATCTGTCGATTATGGTTCAGGTGGTTGGGAGAGATGGAGGTCAGACTGTCAGAGCAACAAAGTCGCCAATGTGCGTACAGGAGAAGGGTAAAAGATAAAAGGAGGCTATGAAATTTCCATTTTTTTTTTACATCAGGTCGTTTCTCATTAAACAAGTGGCTTTCCACGTCAACCACGATATCTGACTAAACTTTGGCCACGTCAAAAGCCCATAAGCTTCCGTCAAATGTCATTAACGGAAGTATAGAAAATGGATGAAAAGGTGAAAGTGACAGAAACGGGTTTTCCAAAAGAAGTGGCTAATTATATATTTTTATTTTGTTTCTTACGAATATAGTTTTGGGGTTCTCTTTTGGGCCGAGTTATACGTGTATGGCCCAATGACTACAGGCAGGCAACGGTGCTAGGGTTAGTTAGGTGAAAGGGAATAAGAAACGCAATCAGATTCAGAAGCTCTCGAAACTCAAAAGGAAACAATCCGCAGTCATCTCCGAATCTTCGATTAGGTCATGGAAGAGGAACCAGTGGAAGAGGCGTGGTTGGTGGGAATGGATTTTGAGGACTTGAAAAGTAGCGGTGACTACCGATGTGATCCTAAGGAGAAGAAGCGAAAGGAAGAGATTGATTTTAATGATGATGATCTTTGCGGACTAGTTTTTGGAAACGAACGAGCTGTGAAGGTTGGGCTGACTAATATAAAGGATGGCAACATGCGCATCTTATCGGTCGAGCCCCCCAAAGACTTCAAGTTGGATATCTGGAATGCTTTCGCATGGAACAGGGGATTTGCTTTCGTAGAAGGGAAACTGTTTGTTATAGGTGGTGCGGGTGTTCATCTCTTAGGTAAAGTTCGTGGTGATAGTATTTTTGTCGATGAAACAAATATGATGTATCCGCTAGGCGTATATATCTGTGATCTGCAAAAGGTATTTTCTTCTTCTTCTTCTGGGCAATTTGAGTTAGCAGTACATCTGAAAGGACCTAAGATATCACCTATTGTTGTTCCCTACAAGAAGAAGAAGGAGATTTTTCTCATCTCAAATCCTCTTTTCTCCTTCCAAATGGACTCGAAATGCGCCATACAGCTGCTTGAAAAACTTGATATTGGTGAACACCACTACGCTGCTTTGGTTTCAAGATACAAAGAGCTACTACAACGGGATATCAAACTCACTTACATGTATCGTGAAGGCAGAACATCCTTGCTGATCGCACTGCGAACAAATTGGCATGACCTTCCTTTGGGATTCCACGAAATCGTCACGGAGGATGCTGACAACTCGTGGTCGGATGATTTAACCTTAGAAATCAACCACTTTCAGAGACTCAGTAATTCTCAATGAAATAAGAGTCTAAAATAAAAAAGCCCATCATCTTGTCAGGTCCACACTTTCTATTAACACGTCACATGCCAAAAAAAAATGACACATCATCATTTCTTTAATAAAAAATATTTTCTCACTTTCTATTTTATGTCTTCGGCCATCTCTATATCTCCACCCCCGTCGTGCCACCATCACATCTTCCTTCGCAACTGCCAACACCATCACCGAACATGGACTCGTCTAAATACCCACTTCACACCACTTTCATTGCGATCAACTGGAGGAATTCAATCAGTCCAAGCAATCACCGTATCAATGTATTTGTAAAATATAAAAATTTTCAACGGTGGACATTGATTTATAGAGTAATGTCCATAAACTCGAAATCCTAAATTCTATATATCCTATACATTATGATGTGGAGACTTTGTCGTGAGCATGTCGAACTTTCATTATGAGAATGTCAAACATTTATGGTTGTCTATATTATGTAGATGTTGCATTATGATGTGCAAACTTTGTTGTGATCATTAAACATTAAATGGCACCTCCCATTGATATGTAAAAGACACAACGTTTGCGAATCTGGGGAACATTGGACGCGACATGGTAATATGAGACACAACGGAAGAACTGATTCGACGATGCAAAGAGTTTAAGGTTATAGATACTATAAACTAATGATCCTCTTAGTTTCACATCTAAACTCACTATCCCGCTTCGTCTTTCTCTTTTATTTTTAGAACCCACCTAAATTAATCTTTCTGAAACTAATTGCACCTAAAGATCATCCATCACAACCTTTCCCCCCAAAACCTTCAATCTTCCAATTTGAAATTCTAAACCCTTCATTCTTCTAAATCCCAAAACCCTTCTCTCCTCCTCATCCATCTACCCTTCATATATGCATGATAAGCCCTGGCAGACGATCTTGGACTGATAAATCTCGACGAGTAGCTTTAGTTAGAGGCAAGTCACCTCACTCCCAAGTGATAAGAATAAGATAAGGAGTGGACTTGGGGGGCAATTGATAGGCCTTGGCTAGCAATCCTAGGCCTGGGAGGACACCAAAAGCCCAGGTTGGGAATAAGTCTGCGATCGCTGAAAAAGTCCACAAACCTGATAAACTCGGTGATCACAAGCCTCTTTGGGGATATTTAGAAAGACCAAAATAAGATGGGTCCTATCAGTCGCCAAGAAGGTCAACGTATCCGGCGATCCGTTGACCCTCCCTCTAAGGACTAGGCTACCTTCAGCGACGGCCCAAAGTCTAGGGAGGAAGGCCCATTTAGAAGCCCTATGCCTCCTTAGGGTTCCCAGTCGACCTAAGCGACGTGGCATTGTTACAACAACTAAGACGGATGATCACGATCACTCCAGCAGGGGGACCAGTCCCCCGTAAACACATTATCAAGAGATCAGGGCTATAAATAATGCTCTGACCCTTCATGGCAGAGGACAAACACTTTTACATAGAACATTTCCCTTGGTACGTTATTTTTTTCCCGTTCATATCTCTAAAATAATTCTTGGTCACCCAAAGAGCTCACTGCTACCCCTCCTTTCCATCTCGTACGAGGTACCCAAGCGAAGCCAGGCGACTATGGTTCCCACACTTATTGCACCAGGTGATCAGTCTGGAACAATGCACACACTAATTTACCCTCCTCTTCATCATGTCATGTGTCTTCATCGTTGATCCCTTACTGACTGTATCAAAAGAGTTACTCTTGCTAAGCTCGCCACCATTCTTCTTTATGTGAAAGAAGAAGATGAAAACATTGAGTTTGGTAACATTTTCAAATTGTTCAATATGAACCACAATCTTCACCATAGAAACCCTAAACACCAATATCGACAACTTGTTCGACGATGCATTTTGTTTATTATTGGAAGTCATTCAATAGTATCTTTTTTACATGCATTTTCTCTCTTTGCTCTGGTTTTGATAAGTTTTTTTCCCGTGATTGCGGGAAACTTGGGGTATTTTGAAAACCAATTGATCCAATCTTAGATTTAAACCGATTCGTGTGGAAAAAAGAAATTTGGTTTGTGTTAGTATTTTTTTATGAATTTCAAATAATAATTTATTAAAAAAGTTAGTTATTTATGATATAAATATATTTTTTGAATTAACATAAACAATCTAAAAGGTAAAAGAAATAAAAATTGAAGGGAAAAACCAAATTTTTAAATTTCTAATATTTTTTTCATTTGTGCGCCAAACTTTCCTTCAAATTTAAAAGAAAATTCAATTAGGTTAATCTCAATCTAAATCTATCCTCTACTTCGACATTCTCGCAGTCAGTCTCAATTCTTGGCTCATCGATTCTTGAAGCAGCTCCTTTCTCTGCCATCTCAATGTAGTCATCATCCAGCACGACAACCCTAACGCGCTCTTCCTCCTCGACATCTGTTCTGAATCTATAAATTAAGATCACTCTCACCGTTGCCACTAAAGCTTCTCATTGAAATTCACTTGAGAAAAAGGAAAGAAACCACATTGAAAACCCTAACAATACACATGTCTCATCAAATTCAATCTTGATTCTCTTACAGTTTCCACCTTTGGTTTTTGTTTCTCTTATTCATGATGATTTGATGGAGAGTGTAGGATGGGAATCCAAAGTTGTTCCTCTTCTTCAATATTTCCGTCAATTTCGTCTGTTTATCTGCTTCAATCTTTCTTCGGACGAGTTCGGCAATATCCTCAAGCAAGCTATCATATATATTTCTTGTGTAGATTCGTATATTTGTCATATATTTGAGTATTATTTTGAAGCAGGGCAAAGAAGAATCGCCAACAAATAGAGAAGAAAGGAGAGAGAGAGGTCGTGGTTTGGCCAAGGTGAAGGTGAGAAAAGAGTTGAGATTTGATAATCTCTATCTTGACGTTCTTATCACTTTTTGTTATCTCTTAATCTAGGGCATTGGTCTCAGTAGGAAGTCTATCTACTGTATGTTTTCCTTGCCTTCAAACTCTTGTAATGAGGTTCTTCAATTTTACTAAAGAAGTTACTCTTCCAAGTTCCGGTTTACAGGGAGGAAGAAAGGGGAATTGGAATTTTCTAGCACAATTTTAAAAAATATGTACCGTCAGTAGCCAAATGCGTAAATAAGTCTAAAAATAGCACAATCTGACAGGCAGCCAGCTAACCGCCAGCCAGCGCATTGCTGGCTGTCTTCCCGAAGCTAATTCCGTTAACTCCGTCAGTCTGGGCCGTTAGGGTTTCTTCAAACCCAGCCAGCTATGCGCTGCCTGCCAGGCTATGCGCTGGTTGGGTTTGAAGAAACCCTAACTGCCCCATTTTTAGTGTAAATACCCCTTGGAAGATGAAATTTTTCACCCACACTCTCTCAAACCCAAAACTTAGAATTTTAAGTAGCAAGCAGTCATCTACCAAGCTCGGAATATTAATAAAAGAAACTTCATAGTACAACAAGAAACCAAACATTACATTGAAAATGAAACATTACATTGAAAATGAAACATGACACTGACAACAAAGATTGAAGTACTAAAAGTTAAACAAACATTGGAAAAACTAGTACATGATAACAATGCAAAGACCCTTAAACTTAATAGTGCAATTAACCGTTCCTTCTAGGGTTTGGATTTCTGCTGCTTTGCCTCGCACGTGGGCACGTCCTCCTATTGTGCCCTTCTTGCTAGCAGTAACTGCAGTGAGGCTCAATATCTTCAACCCAGTCCATCTCGTTGCGTATGCGAGATTGTCGTGGTCGCCCCATCTCCCTGACCCTTCCTGGGCCAGGCATCACCTTAGGCCCTCCATGTGGCTCCCAGTCCTCTTTCGAGCCGATAGGGAGGAAACTCCTTCCGCTTATCTGTCTTACTGTTTCCAACCTGTAATGGGCGTTGGCGTAGTATAAGGGATCTTGATTCGCGGCGTTACATGCGCCCATGACATGTGAACAAGGCATCTTTAGCTGTTGGAACTTGCCGCACGAGCAATGACCGTCCCCCTCCTCGTAGTCCAAGCGAACTTCTTGCCTATTGTTTCCCTTCCCGTTGCTGCGATTTATCGCTGTCTGTATTTCGAATATGCCAGCATCATAATCGAATTGCCTCACTGTGTGGGAAGTGGCCTTATTCACTCTTTTCTGCAGGCGAGAAAGACACTTCTTCGTCCAGATTGCATCGGCCACCTGTTCTTCTCGAACCCTCTTCCGTCGATCTTTGAAATACGTTTGCAGCCTTTAAAAAGTGGATTCCACCAAAGCAGCAACTGGGAGAGCCCGGATTGACTTGAATGCCCCATTCACGCTCTCCGCCATGTTTGATGTCAATTGGTTCCATCGTGCCCCGTCGTGTTGAGCGTCTACGGCTCTTGACCAATATAATTGATCTTCAAGAGCCCACTTTTTATTCACGGGGTCGTCCCTTGCGAATCTTGCTGCCCCCTTTATGAACTTTCTCAAGGACCGGCGTTTAGCTTCAGGTAAGGGAGAATGGATTACAATGATGTACGTTGAACTTGTTAAGTAATTGGTGGAGTGTCATGATACTTACCTAAATTCATAAGGCGACTTTTGAGTTTTGGGTTCTTGGCGCTTTTGTTGTAATTGCTTACATAGTGTCGGGCGCACCACCGCCAATGCCATCCAAATCTGATTTTCTCTATTGCACTCACGATGCTCGCATGTCGGTCGGATATGACACATACTCCGCGTTTCTGTGTCACTAGCCGTTGTATGCAATCAAAGAACCATTCCCAAGTTTCCTGGCTCTCAACGTCCACAATTGCAAAAGCCACAGTGAAGATGTTCTTATTACCATCGAACGAACTAGCCATGAGTAGTGTGTGCTTGTATTTTCCTGTCATGAAGGTACCGTCGACGACGAGCACAGGAGGACAATGTGTGAAACCTTCGATGGAGGGGGCGAAACTCCAAAATACATGGTCAAATTGGGTGATTGTATCTCCATCATCCGTTGTGATTTCTTTCGTGACGAATTCAACTTGCGTCCCATAGTTTTGATCTTGTATTGCCTTCATTAGGGTAGGTAACTCGTTGTATGATTCCTCCCAATTACCATATATCCGCTACGTCGTGCGCTGTTTGCCGTTCCATGCCTTCTTGTATGAAATTTGTCATCCGTACATAGTATGTATCTCTGTCTGAAGAAGTTTGATCCGAACATGGGGGCGTGCTTGGACAAAGGGCGTGAGTGCATCAGCTATGACATTGACGTCCAGCTGGCTCGGACTGATGTTGTTCTGGCTGCCCAAACACAGATGGGTCGGATTGAATTGTTTTACCGTCCACACATCGCTCTCATCTGTAGTGAGCCTTATCCTCCACGGGCAGCCATTGCTTTGGTATCCATGACATCGTTGCTCAAGCAACCATTTGCTAGACCGTGTCGTGCATAACATGCGGTTATTCTTGAGTCCATATTGCTTCAGACTAGTTTGCGCCACAAGTTTGCTTTCAAATTGTTGCCCAACCGCAAACCCTGGCCCGTCAATGTGCCACCGTGGAACGTTATGAACGTCGTACTCGTTGTTGCTTGTAGTCATCAGTTCACCGATATCTTCTGGTAAATTTGTGAAATGGCTCAGGGGGGTGTAGTCTCTCGGTGGTTGTGCATCCACAAAGGGTTGAGCTTTAATGTCCGGCTCAGATACATATGCTTGGTCATGCTCCGAGTTGACGTCGCTCTCTGATGAGTCTCCTTCGATCTCATTTCCCAAGTGCGTTACCGTACTTTCTTGCCTGCTAGCTCCACGCAATTGTCCCGGATGTGTTTGATTGCTCTGACTGCTCTGACCACTATAACAACCACTCGCTCCATCACCCATGAATATAGATTCTCCCTGGATCGGCGTCCCACGGTGGTCGAACTCAAAGTATAGCTCTGCGACTCGGTAGTCTGACTGGGTCGCCATCATGTTGTAGATAACGTCCAACCCAGTAACGTCATCAAGGATGAGTGGGTAGTGTGCCACAATTTGGTCATTCGCAAAGACAGGACATCGATACATGACAGTCCTCAACACCGCCGAAGCTCCTACCTCCATCTTTTGCAAGAAAACTGGACAGGCCTGTTGTAGTGAAGGTTGCCTCGTCATTTTGAGGCGACATAATTTCCCTCCGCTGTAGCACACCCCACCGTGTTGTCCGTGTACTATGTCGCCATCCCATCAGAGCCAAAACGCGAAATTCATTCTGTCTGGTCAGAAGAAATTGAGAGTGGAAGTACGTTTCAAGTATTTTGGAAGAGTGAGTATGGTGGTTGTTGTCTTTATGAAGAGCTGCAGCTTTTCCCATGTGTGTGATCAATTATATGTTGCAGACTATTTTGGAAGAGTGTGTGGTACATTATTGGATGTCTTTGTGAAGAGCTGCAGCTTTTTTCACGTGCGTGATCAATTATATGTTGCAGACTGTTTGATCAGTGTGTGGTCAATTATATGAGTGGGTAGTGTGAAGAGCTGCTGCTTTTTTCACGTGTCTGATCAATTATATGTTGCAAAAGTCCATTTATGTGGTGCTCTCAACTCATAAGAGAACATATCATATCAGTCACAACTAAATGTGGAAAGAAATATGAAGTACAACGAAATATAATGTCGACATCGTGCACTATCATAACATGAAATAAACCTGAAATATGAATTACAATGTAATATGAAGTACAATGAAATAACACAAAGAGCTAGCATAACTACTCACGACCTCTCCCATCACGACCCCTCCCTTCTCGACCCCTACCATCTCGGCCCCTACGTCGACCTTGTGCCCTCTAATGTGCCCCCAGCTGATGGCCACCAGTAGCGCACATCCTCTGTGTCGGCTCTCACCTCAGTCCATATCCATGCTGCCCGTCACCCAGGGCAGCATCATCATCATCGAACGATGCCTCATATGTCACTACGGGTGGTGTGACATAATGAGTCCCGGATGGACCTGCGTAAGATGTGGATGGACCGGCGTAAGCTGTAGATGCGCCAGTGGTGACTCTAGGAGTGGTGTACGGCTGGCTCGGGTCCTGATGCTGTGTGTAATCCTGATGCTGTGTGTAGTCTTGCGGCTGGGTGTAGTCCTGACTTCCCATATAATCGAAAGCCGCGTCTCCAACGGTGTCGAAAGGATAGTGCTCGGAGTATCGGGCTTGCTGCTGCTGTGGATCCCACTGAGGCAATGACGGCTCCCACAACCGCGGGACAAGGGGGGACATCTACATGCTGTCGGACCCTACGAACAGAAGGAATCCTGGCTGCTGGAGGATCAGGTACTCGGTAGTCAGCATGTCGTGGATGGGTGGCCTGCCGTGGTGCCCTAGATGCACGCATAGACTCAGACGTCCTATGGATCCCGCCTGAAGCATGCATCATGGACCGCAATGTAGCATGCATCTCCTGCTGCTCCTGAGGCGTGATATGTGACTGGCCAGTAGTCACGTATAGCCTCTCCAAACCATCAACCTACAACACATAATAAGAATTGTTATACCTGTAACTAGAATTAGTGGTAATAATTATGACAAAGCGTACGTACCAAAGACTGTTCAACGGCTCCACGGCGAGAAACTGTACGTCTAGTGATGCCATGATATCACTAGTTGATCTCGTCGTGGAAGTGATAGGACTCCCTGTCCTCGCTCCGCAACCACGGGCCCGAGGCGATGTGGTCAAGACGACTAGACCAAAGCTCCCGATATCCACAAAATCTAGCTAGCACATCACTACGATGGCATCCACGATGTGTCACCTCCAGGTTACTAATGACCTCACCTACCGGCTGATCATACGTAGCAACAGTGCTGCTCGATAGTCTAAGGATCGGCGTCTCCCCTGATGGTGCCAAAGTGGGTACGCAACCACGTCATCTTCACTCTGCCAGCAGAAAGGTCAGAAGTAGATTGTTTCTTCCCAAGAAGCTCCAGCACGTAATTCTGCAGATCAGAATCCACAGCCGGAAGGCGCCTCTGCGACTCCACTAGCTCACCATCGACGCTCAGACCGGTGAGAAAGTGCACGTCCTCGAGTGTTATGGTTGCCTCACCATGGTACAAGTGAAAAGTGTTGGTCTCGGGACGCCATCTCTCGACCAATGCGGTGATCAGCTCAGGATCAGGGGTAAAATCCAGGCAGTCACGCAACTTATCCAGACCAATGGGGGCAAGGTATGTCTCGAACCTAGGATCGTACTTCACGATCTTCTTAGAGAAACGACAATTAAACGTCATATGTGGGTCCTAATAGTTGAGGGAAGAAGATGTAACAAAATTAATAACTAGTACTCAATTTTTTGAGTCAACCCTAAACATTTAAATATAATTAACATTCAAATATAATTAACATTCAAATATAACTAACATTTACATATAACAAACATTAATATATAACTAACATTTCAAATATAAGTAACATTTCAGTAATTACTATATACTAATATCAATTAGATGCTTACATTATTTGTAATTATATTAATTAGTATTATAATATAAGTAACATTTAAATATAATTAGTAATCACTATTAATAGTCAATATGTAATCTTTTAGGTTACTAATATTTACTACTTATAATCCCCATTAGTAGTCAATTAGTTTTAGTGATTAAAATCAAAGTTTATAATTTACTAATATTCGGTAATTATCATTAGTGGTTAATTAGTATTAGTAATTACTATGTAATTTTTAGGTAACTAATATTCGCAACTAATTACTATTATTAGTTAATTTTGAAGGTAACTAATGTTCGCTACTAATTAATATTAGTAGTCAACTAGTAGTTAATTTATGGTTCGAATATTGGCTACTACTATTAATATTCAAATTTGATCCTAATATTACAATATAAGTAATTAAAATATGAATATTATTAAAATAAAAATAACATTCAAACATAAATACATTGTAAATATAAATAACATGTAAATATAAATAACATTAAATTATAAATAACATTTCAAATGTACTAACCTGAGCTTCGAAAATTCTCGACGCTCGATGTCGGTCAGCATCACCCCATAAAATCGAATGGTCCTCGGGACTACCACTTCGTACCCCAACCGGCACCTCTCCAAACATGTAATCCATCTGCAATTTAATATCCACAAGCAAAGTTAAGTACATATAAAATCGTAAAACACAATTCATATGGATATAATTGACAGCACGATACCTTTTGAGGGAGGGTTTATGCCTTCTTCAAACGAAATTTCCTCGACGGACAATTGCTACCAGCCTACAAAAAAAGACGTCATTAGCGTACAATAAGCATAATTAGAAAATTATGACTAACACAAACTAACAAAAATACCTTTGAAAGAACTGAAATTGAGAGAGTATGAGAGGAGGTGTGAAGATGGTATGGGGGTAGGGGGTATTTATACAAGCTGTAAAAAATGGTAACCTTGTTTCCAGGCAGCGATGCGCCAGCCAGCCAGCGCAGCGCTGCCTGGAAGCAAGGTTACCGTTAAGTAACGGCTCCTTTCTAACGGCTCTGTTGCCAGATGGCGCAGCGCTGCAACGGCACAATTTTGAGAAGGCAGCCAGCGATGCGCTGGCTGGGTGGCGCATAGCTGGCTGCCTGTCAGATTGTGCTATTTTTGGACTTATTTACGCATTTGACTACTGACGGTACATATTTTTTAAAATTGTGCTAGAAAATTCCAATTCCCGGAAGAAAGCGTGGAGCTTTAGTTCATATTAGGAAGTCTAGTTGTCTTTATGCCACCTGCATTCTAGAACTCTATCTTTTTTTTTTCATCTATGTTTGTCCCCCTAGAATATACATTGAATGGCATGGGAAAATCTAAGGTTTTCGAGTGACGTATGGTACAACGACTATACTTCAATCTATCTACATGCAATTTTCGCTTATAATCATGCATAATTTCGATGCATTAAGGCCATAAGTCCTAGTTCTTAAGGTGAATCACAAAGTTTAAGTTGATAATGTTGGATGACATGCAAGTAGGGTTAGTTACTTAAATGGTCACTGAACTTTAGAAAATTTCCTAGTCATTACTAAGTTTTGGCCGATTATCCTAGAGGCTAGAGGTCACTATAACCTATGGACATCCATAATTCCGTCTGCCTACCTATGTGGACTCACCACGTCATTAGAGCTGCCATGTCAGCTCTCTATTTACCCAAAATCAACCCAAGCACTCGACCCAGTTACCTACCCAAACCAAATCTCTAATCACTACCCAAAAATCAACCAAATCCCTGACCGAAAATCAGATCTCCTCCTCCCTCCTCCTTCAAAAATCGTATCTGGCAGGAACTCCTCCTCTTCCACCCAAAATCAAATCTCCTCCTACTCCTCACAAAATCAGATTTGTCAATGTTGCATCTTTTCACAACTGCAGAACAGTTATATACCCTATCTAGGAAACCCTCCATGATTGATTCATTCGTCTCGCAAGCTTCAATGTTGGGGACTATTTGGCCATGGCTAGGATTCACTTCATCTGACAATTTCATGGTTGTTCCACTTCTCTCAACTTGAGAACAATCAAGACCTAGCAAAAGGCACACGCAACACATTCTTGAAAACTCAGTGGACAAGAGCAATTTGGAAACTCCTTCACAAACCAACCAAACAAAACTTTGAGGGATTCAATCTGGAAACTCTTTCATAAACCAATCAAACAAAACTTTGAGGGATAAGAAGAAATCAAACCTTTAGCCTTCAATACTAACTCATGGTTCGTTCCTATGGTTGCAAATCACTGTAGCCTTTTTTACCGCCGACCATCTGAACAAAATTCAACCCAATCAGGAATGCAAAATTCATTCAACAGGGTGGAAGAAATAAAAAAAAATGAAATATACCCTTGAAAGAATTTCCAGTGCTTCAGCTCTCTTCCGCGTGACGGCGCCCTTCCGGCTGAGGTGAAGCGGAGTCGAGGACTGTAGCAGCTTCCACGGCAGCGAGCAGAGAAAGAGGAATCAGTGAGGCGAGGAAGAAGGAGAAGACAGGAAAGGGAGGAGGGCGTAGGGAGAAGGAGTGAAAGGAGATGGTGAAGCTGTGATGAAGGTTCTTGGAGAAGCTAGGGTTCCGTCGACGGCGGCGGTGAGGAGGGGGACGAGAATAGGGTTTTGCTTCGTCGTCAGGGAGTTTAAGGATTTGGAGATCACCATTGATGGCTCTTGGGTTGATTTTGGGTTTGTAATTAGGTTGGATGGGTGGGTAATTGGGTTGGATGGGTGGGTAATTAGGACGGGTGGGTAATTGGGTTGGGTGTTTGGGTTGATTTTGGGTAAATAGAGAGCTGACATGACAATTTTAATGACGTGGTGACCAATGTGGCGAGTCCATATAGGCAGACATTTTTGGGTGATAACTATAGTTATCAAAATTAGTTCACGTGTTATTTTGCTGATAACTAGTTAACGAATAACCATGATCAGATAACAATATTTTTTGTTAACAATCTAACTAGTTATGTTGTTTTTAACCAGTTAACATCACAGTTTAGATAACTACTTAACAAGTTTTATAGTTGATAATTGGTTATCAAAATTTAGTTGACTAAATAGTTTGTTATTAGATAACTAGTTAACGAGATTATTTAGTTGATAACTAGTTAACTAGTTATTTATTTATTATTATTTTTTTTTTTTACAAAGACAGCTCCTCGCTGAGAAATCAAGGCAGCACACACAAACAAGGAATGAACATCAAGTCCCAACCCAAGAAGTCATGTATACCTCCATGATCCCTGGGAGGTTAGACAGGGCCATGCGAGCCACGTAACGGGCGGCCCTGTTACCTAAACGGCGAATCTTCATGAAACGCCAAACTGGAGCTCCGCGTTGCAGCTGATTGGAATCCTCATGAGAACGATCTCCCTTGGAAAGAAGGAATTCAACATCTTCTATGATAACCTACAAAACATCAAATAAAGGACACCAACAGTACGTGCATCTCATAAAACAAGAAACTCCATCACAAAAGGGTCGATTATACCTGGGTAAGTAGTTCCAACTACTTGTACTTCCAGTTCCTGATTGGTCAACGCCATTTCAACCCACATAAATAAAAGGAAAAAACACCTAAAATAACCGTTCATGAAAAGCAACGGTGAACAAAAGAGCCATTTGCTCAACGCCATGCTATTAGGCCTCTTCAACTTCGAGAAATCATCTACATCCTGCTCTAAAGAAACAAGATAAGATAATGGTAAAATAATAAAAACGAAATAAAGAAAATAAAGAAAAATAAAAGAAAACAAAACAAAAAAAACAGAAAATAAAAACCGAACGAGAAAAAAGAAATAAATAAAATAAAAGAAAAATAAAAGAAAACAAAACAAAACAAAACAAAAAAACAGAAAACAAAAACCGAACGAGAAAAAAGAAAAAAAACCCGTCGCCTAGAAGAATCACCAAGAACCGCCGCCCCGCCGGAGAACGGTCCTTCACCCTTCAGCCTCTTCTAGCCATTCCTCATCTTCTGTATTCCAGGATATCCCTCCTTCAAGCAGCAGTCGTCTTTCTCCTTTTTTCATAGCCTGCGGTTACTTTCGTCAATGTCATCAAATCCCGCCGGAGGCACAACCACACCTTACATTTAGTTGATAACTAGTTAACTAGTTTGAAAATTCCTACCGGTTTTTTACAAAAAAGTTCATACCGTTAGGATACTCCTTAATGTCCTCATTTGAGGACACCTCTTAGAGCCATAGGATTAGATCTTGGAGATCTAAAGGTCAATATTAAATGGATATAAGGGTAATTTCATTGTTTTAAAGATTGGAGATTTTTAATTCTGATTTGTTTTTCCATAATAATAATTATGCATTTAATTACGGATTTTTAGTTATTTAGAAGAATCTTTTAGTGCAATTAATTAATTTATTTTTAAACATTCCTTTTCTGTTCCAGTTTTTTTAAATACGACTTAATATATTTTCTTCGTTAATATATTTTCTCCATCGACGACATGATTTAATTGGTAACAGTTTCTTTTTATTTTTTGGAACAGTTACTTTTTTATATTTTTGGAACGGTTCCTTTTTAATTTTTTTCGGAACAATTCCTCTTTTATTTACGACAGTTAGTTTACAACTTTTATTTTAAGGAGATTATGATGATTATTTTTCTGGATATTACACCAACATCGTTCCATATCGATGTGGCTACCAGTCCATGATAAAGTTTTGGAACAAGTCTTATAATCGATTAAAAATCGTTGAAAATAGGAGAAGCAGAAACACAATCATACATCAAGTTCCAATCACCTAAAGCAAGACCATATAAAGATGAACATGTTCCTAATGAAGAAATTCGAACATGTTCCTAATGAAGAAATTGGAACATGTTCCTAAAACGTCAAACTGAAACATCGTGATGACGAAGATGAACATGGTCCTAAAAAAATCGGAACAAAATTTAGATGATCAAAAAGAAGAAACAACAACCTTTATTTTCTTTTGATTATATTCTTTATTCATTCATAATAAATCAAGAGCAATATTTTTGTGGAGCAAAGAATAGCTACGGCCGCTAATGGGCAGATGGCAAATCGCCCCTTCTTGTCGAACAACCCTAGCTAATGGGCAGACGGCAAAATCGCCCCTTCTTGTCGAACAACCCTAGATTCGAGATCTCGGTGGTGTGTCGGCGGCATCCCTTGGAGACGTAGACGGTTTAGCCACATATTCAAAGAAGACGACAATGGTTAAGTCACTAAACTTTTAAAGTACGCTTGATTTGATACGTTATTAAGTCAAAGTGGGTGAGCACGGACCTTGTAAACGGATTCCCGACGCCTTGTACCGCGTCACTATGCAGGAAGAGGATTCCTCCATCTAAGTTGAGAGCGCCGATTTTGTTTGGCTCAATATATTTGTTTAGGGGTTGTAGTGAAACCCTAATATTACTTATTATATATACTAGTTTCCAAATGACATTTTCATCCATTTTAATCTAGTCCGTTGAATTTAGTTTCTAATCTAACGGTTCCCAATAGTGTCCTTATATGAGGACACTAATAGGTGCCCTAATGGTAGTAGATTGACGTGCAAGAATTAACTCACAACATTCAAGGTCGTATTTCCACGAGGGCTCTCTCAATTGCCACTTCTCACACGGTTCATGGACGGTCTATTCATTTAAAAGGAGTTTGGTTTGAAAGCAGCGAAATCAAAAACATAGACGAAACTAAAGCAAGAAAGTAAAACAAAGCGGTGCAAATCAAAGATAAAGGAGGTTCACTTGGAAAGATAGCTTCATCATGCTCAAGAGGAACAAATGCACAAACAAACCAAACATGATCGAGGTTGTAATCGAATGACCACACAAATCCCTTCTATAGACTCAATGCACTCTCGTAGGACTAAGTTCCTATCCTATAACCACTCAACTTAGGCTCTCGCTCTCAAGCTAGGTGACTGGGGATGCATTAAAGGTGTTTGATGAAATGCCAAGCTACAAAACCCTCTCCTATGACTCTATGACCACTAGGCTAGACACCACACTCTCATGTCAATGTCCTAACACTAAGAGAATAATCAAAAGACTAATCAAAGTTCAATTGAATGAAAAATCTAATGCACACCAAGTGTTCGATAAAATGCACAAGAGAGAAATCATGCAACTATGGTTGAATTGAGATGATCTAATCTCTTAGAACACACTCTCTTCAATCCCTAGACCTACAAACCATGTAATATAAGCACTCTCATGCATTACATTACAAAGAATAGACCAATCAAGCAATTATAACAATTAATGGAATTAACAACAAGTCTAGAGATCATCTTCTTACATCCAAGATCAATCATAGCATACTTGTACAATCAACCTCTATCCTAGCACAACTATCTATCAATCCAAGGAAACTTAGAAAATCAGCCACACATGGCCAAGGGTACAGAGGAAAGAGAAAAAAAGATGATCACCAAGAACACCATGGCAATCCTCCTCTTGCAATCTCCTCTCCCAAGGTTGTGGACTTCAATCCAAACTCCTCTACTTTGAGTTGCACCAAAAGTGGCTAGGGTTGTGGATGTTGATTGGCGATGAAGGGAAGAGAGGAAGAGAGAAAGGGTGTTTGTTGATTGTAATATGAATAATGAATTCTCTCTCTTTCTCCCAAAAATCCTCTTTAAATAGGCTGCTGGAAAAGCCTAAAGTTTTCGGCGAAAACTTTATAAGTTCTCGCCGAAAATTCTTTTGAAAACCTCTGGCAGCTCTTCACTTTCTTCATATATTTTCGGCGAAAACTCAGAATGTTTTCGCCGAAAATTCTTCAAAAACCCAGCGTCAGCCTTCTGTAACTATTTGGCGAAAACTTCTCGGAGAGAACTATGAGGTTCTCGCCGAAAACTTCAGTAGAAAGCTGTGCACTTTTCTCGATTTTGTCTCGGCCTTAATTCCTCCGTCCTAGCTCCAAATGCACTCCCGTTTCTTCCTACGTGTTCCTTGTCATCTGTACTTCAACGCCAATTCCTAAAAATGCACAGAAAAAGTCCAATAAACCACGAATTTGGCTCCAAGGTGGCTTCCGGACAACAAAAGGACACTTAGCACGAAACATTCATAAAAGTATATAAGTCATGGCATTTCGAGATCAAAACGGGAGATTCTTAGGATAAATAAAGGCCTAAAAGTGCACCAAATATGATCACATCATAGATCCCAACTAGTTTAGTTAACACGCTATTGGACAACAACCAGCGTTTTAATTACCAACACGTTATCAAATTTGGTTAGGAAATTAGTAAGTGAAACCCTAATATTACTTATTATATATACTAGTTTCCAAATGACATTTTCATCCATTTTAATCTAGTCCGTTGAATTTAGTTTCTAATCTAATAGTTCCCAATAGTGTCCTTATATGAGGTCACTAATAGGTGTCCTAATGGTAGTAGATCCCAACTAGTTTAGTTAACACGCTATTGGACAACAACCAACGTTTTAATTATCAACACGTTATCAAATTTGGTTAGGAAATTAGTAAGTAAAATTGTTAACACTTCAGGAAATTAATGACTGAAATTGTTAATAATTAGGAATTGAGTGACTGAATTGTTAGCTTAATTTCAATAATTACTAAATAAATCATGAAAAATCACCATTTTAACCACATCCACAAAACTTAAAAAAAAAAATATTATTTAATTACCATAAACAATTCAGAACCAATCTCGATCTTCATTCCTCTGCAACGGATCTTGGAAATTAGCAGCGCCTTCCCCTTTCTTTAAGCTTCGATTCTAGGTCAAAGGGTCAATTCTTTCGAACCTCCATTGTTCAACTCTGCGAAATTAACTCAAAATTTCACCGTTTTCACCTCCAACCCAGGAAGGGTAAAGAACCAAAAGATTCAATCCTTTCCCTTTCTTTAACCTTAATTCCAGCTGACGATTCTCCACCGATTTCACGCTTTGAATCCTTTCTTCCTCCCATATTCACGCCAAGAATCAACCAACCCCCCTGTATGTAAGCGGTGGATTATCGTGACAAATCTCAGGTTTTCTAATCTTGCTCATTCCATTTCTGCATTCTTCGATCTGCTCTTGTCGGTGGGTTCTTTCGACTTTCCCTCCTTCTTTAATGGGTGAAGGAAAGATTGCATCTTTCTTATAGAATCGGTGGACGGATCGGATTGTATACAGAAATGGAGGTTAATGAGGAAGGTTCATCATCATCGGGTTCTGAAGCAACCCATCCAGCGTCATCATCATCATCCCAGCATCAGTTCAATCATCCCATGAACGCATTAGAGATCCTGAGGGAAACCGTTCGGATCCTCCGGTTCAACGCCGGTTCGTTCATGCTAATTGCTACTTTCCTGGTCTGTCCAGTTTCAGCTCTCCTTTTATCCAATGTACTAGTTGATCAATCCATTGTGAAGAGGCTCACCATTAGGTTGATGCTACTTGCAAAGTCAAGTGGCCTCCCCTTGAAGGGTTTCGTCAAGCACTCATGTCACCGATTCGCCGAGATGGTTGTCTCCTCTGCAATGTGCTTCCCTTTCTTTGCCACATTCTCTCTGTCATCGAAAGCTGCTGTGGTTTACTCTGTGGATTGTACTTATTCAAGGAAAGAAGTTGATGTATCGAAGCTAATGGCCATAATCTGCAGGATATGGAAGAGGGTTGCTACTACTTATGTGTGGTCGTGTATGCTGATTGCTGGATGTGTCACATTGTTCTTTGTTCTTCTGCTAGCACTTTGTAGTACGTTCTCCGTGTTTGGCCTCTGGCCTGAGTTGAATATGTACGCTGCTGTTCTTGTGGGGCTTGTGTTCTCGATTGTGTTTGCCAATTCGATCATTCTCTGCAGCATTGCGGTGGTTATATCGGTGCTCGAAGATGTCTCTGGACCACAGGCATTGCTGCGGTCTAGTGCCTTGATCAGGGGCCAGACTCAAGTTGGACTGCTCATCTATCTTGGATCGACGATTGGGACGGCATTTGTGGAAGGTTTGTTTGAGCATAGAGTGAAGACTTTGAGCTATGGAGATGGTTCTTCTAGGTTATGGGAAGGACCTCTTTTGGTGGTTATGTATTCCTTTGTGGTGCTCGTGGACATGATGATGAGCGCGGTTTTCTACTACAGCTGTAAATCATATAGAATGGAGGCTGCCGAGGAATGCCAGTCGATTTTGGAGACCATCACTGTGTCCCCTTATTCGTTGGATGTTCAACAACACGATGTTTTTCAGTAAATTTGGCCTTGAGGGAATTTAGGATGTTACTTTCGAAGTTTGGTAGAGCATCGCAATTTGGGAAGCTTATGTTCCTTTGACAGCAGGAAATGGCTCTTATGTTCTTCTGTTGATATAGATCGAAATGATACAGTGACCGACATTGTAAGCCTCTGTTCCTTTAGTTGCATATAAATCCTTGTACTGTTGTTTCAGAAGGTGGCGAATTCAGTTCGGAGAGGTCAGGTGGTGATTTTTTTTATCAGGTTTGAGAGGAGATTATAGCATTAGGCTGAAGATGTTTCATTTTGTTTGTTCTTATGATGGTCTGTTGTCCTGTCATTTTGAATCACTGTTGTAATCTTCATAGTCCATTTAGTTTTAGTTTGTTCAATGCCCATGTATCTAAGAATCATTTTGAGTTACGTTTATCGAGCTATTTTCAAAATTAAAGGCACTATATGGGGCATTACAACATTGACAAGTAAGGACTCAATCACATTGTTCTTTTGGATGAATGCTGCATTACCTCTTCAATAGTTTGTTCTGTAATGCTTTTGATCTCAGCAGTTAAACAAATGATCTAAAGGCCACTGGAAAGCTGTTCAAGGATCGTTCATCTTAGCTTCGAGGAGATATGACATGAAACTACTAAAGGGATAAGGTATTTTCAAAGTTATCTTTCATTCAAGCTCGAACTCCTCTTAGTAGTATGCTATCTGCATGAGCTCGTATCTCTAGCATGGATTTAAGCTTCGCTCTAAGTTCCACCCTCCACAAATCGATACATTCTCGAAATCGCAGTCATTGTAATCGTTTGTCTGATCAAGCCAGAACTTCCTCTGCTTTCAGCCTATGTTCAAACCCCTCTAGCTTATGTAGACATGGCTGCGACGCTTGCAGACAGGATTCGTGAGCTGCTCGAACCTCCACGGCACGCGATCTGCGTCCAACCCCTAAGGGCTGGACCGGTCCAACCAAGGGTAAAATCGGAAAATATAAAAATGTATTTGATGGGCCCGGCCTGCCAGCACTCGAAAGCCCAGGCAGCGGCCCAAGCGCTGCGGTCGCCGTCGATGGTTTGGACCTAGGCGACAGTTTGGGCAATCCGGACAAAGCAGGCCCAAGAGACGAAAAGAAAGCCCAAGACGACGGCCCAATACAGCGACTCTTAGGGTTTCAAGACAAAGCGGACACGTGTCGACATCTTATGGAGACTACGAACGAGTGGCCAGGATTCAGCCTTGGCGACCACGACAGGGGTACTATAAATACCCCCTGTACGTCCCATAAACCGGAGGACAACACTTTTACCCAGCGGACAAACGCTCTGCGGTACGTAACTCGCCTCACTTCCCATTCCTTAAACTGATCGCCTCCCTTTCCCTTGAACTAACTACTCCCACTATCGCTTACGAGGTATACCACCCCCTGAAGACCAACAAGCTTGGGCTTCCGTTATTGGGCCAGGCGACAAGGCTGGAACAATTGGCGCGCCAGATAGGGGGCGATCAGTTCAAGGCGAATGGCTTCATCAGCGATTCCCGCTTTGGCGGGCGAGGGTGGTGAAGGAGGAGATGGAGTAACACCCGTCAAGCACGCCAACCCAGGTTTTCGAGCAGACCCAAATCTCACCAGGAACATGGAACGCGAATTCGAAGATGACTCTGAGTCTCGAAGTACTATCCCTGCCGGCGATGCCTACGAACTATTGGAGCAGCGATTCCGTTCCCTCGAGCAACAAAATGCTGAGCTCACCCAAATGCTGAAAAACGGTGATCGCCCAGCAAGCTCAAACCCTTGGAGCCAATACTCAGGTCAGGCAGTCGCCGCAGGACTCTCATCTTGAGGTATTACAGCAATTCCTCCCGGCTACTCAAATCTCACCCGCACAGTTGGCAGTTCGCCAGCCTCTGTCCAGGGCGATACTCGCTGAACCGCTACCCAAGGGGTTGGTACCACCCAACCTGGATAGGTATGTGGGGACAGGCGACCCTGACGAGCACCTACAAGCCTTCCAAATCGCCATGCAAATGCAGCAAGCCGGCGATGCCGCATACTGCAGGGCTTTTCCAGCGACGCTTGGGGGGCGAGCCAGAGAGTGGTACATGAATCTACCGGAAGGCATCATAACGTCGTGGGAAGGTTTCACCAGGATCTTCTCGCAGAAGTATGAGTGCAAGAAAACAAGGACGATCCCGTTGCAAGCACTGGTGAGCCTGAGGCAAAAGCCGAACCAGTCGCTGAAGGAGTTCTTCGACGAGTGGACTGGGGTCGTCCAATCCATCAGAAGGGTAGATCATGAAATCGCTGCGGCAAGTTTATTCCAGTCGAGCCATAATGGCAGACTGCGAGAGTCGTTGCTACAGGTGGCTCCAAAGTCGCTGTCCGACTTGGAAACCAGAGTACACAAAATTATTTAATTGAGGAGCAGTTAGCAGAACCTCTACAAGGAGCGGCGAAGAGGGAAGAAAAGCCCGTTACAGGGAACAAGCAGGCCAAATGGCAGCCCTCCGAGAGACCGCCATACAGGAGAAGCCGCCCTGAAGAACAAAGGGGATACCAAGAAGAAAGAGCGGATTACACGCCTCTCTCAGAGTCGCGAAGAAAGATCCTGCTGTATATGCAGCATAAAGGGCATACCATCAACTGGCCAGGGCCAATGTACACCCCAGCGGACCAGCGAAGTCGCCAGAAGTTCTGCGACTTTCATGACTCTCATGGGCATACCACTGAAGATTGCAGGGAACTAAAAAATGAAATTGAAAGATGGATAAGCGAAGGGAGAGTTAGGGATTTCATCGTGAGCACCAAGCGAAAGAACAAGCCGCAAGAAGAGGATCGCCGCGGTAAAGGAGAATCACAAGACAAGAAGGGTGATGTTTTCGCCCGGCTTAAGGAGCCTCAGGACAGTGAAGATAGCAAAAAGAAGCCCCGTCCCGAGGTGAATCACGTCTATCAGACCATCTTCGACGGAGAAAGCTGCCCAACAAAGAAAGTCAAAAAGGAGGAGACACATGAAGTAATGATGATAGATCGAGTCAGTCGCCCAATATTGGGGTTTTCAGACGAGGATATGACTCGGGTAGGAGGCCCAAGTTTGGAGGCGATGGTGATTCAAGTAATCACACACAATAGCCGAGTGGAGCGAGTGATGGTTGATGAGGGGAGCTCAACGTATATCATTTTCTGGGAGCTGTACAAGAAAATGAACCTGCCGGCCAGCTTACTCAGGCAGACAAAGATGACCATCTCAGGGTTTTCGGGACACACAGTCCCCATCAAAGGAATCGCCACGATGAAGATAACTATCGGGGACGGAGACTTGTAGATCACTCGGTCCATTGACTTCCATGTCTTGGATTGTCAATCCACGTACAACATGATCCTAGGGTGACCGGCACTCTCCGCCTTCCAGGCAATCTCGTCCCCAGTACACCAAGTGTTGAAGTTTGCTACCGAAGAAGGAATAGGGTTCGTCTGGGGGCACCCGGACATCGCCAGAAGGTGCTACAGAGTGGCAACTAAAAGCACCTGTCTCACCATAAGCTTGGAGGCGGAAAACGAAGGAGAAAGAGTTGTACCAGCAGAATCGGATGTCCCAATACCGCTCTTCGAAGAGGAAGAAAGCAAGACAGTCCGAGTATCGTCCTATCTAAGCGACGGAAAGAAGCAGGAGTTGGTTAAGTTGCTCCAAGAGTTTTCACACTTGTTTGCATGGTCACCAAGCGACATGCCGGGAATCGCTCCAGACATCATCATGCACTCTCTGGCGATTGAGCCCGAAGTCGTCCAGTCCAACAAAAGCGGCAGAACATCTGCAGGGAAAGGCAGCAGGCGGTGATGATTGAAGTAGAAAAGATTCTGAAGGCAGGATTTATCAAGGAGGTGCAGTATCCCGAATGGTTGGCTAATGTTGTTCTTGTGAAGAAATCATCAGGGCATGGCGAATGTGCGTCGACTTCACCAGCCTGAATGATGCCTGTCCCAAGGACCCGTACCCTCTGCCCAACATAAAGCAGCTGGTAGATGCAACGGCGAACAATGAGATGCTATCCTTTCTAGATATGTTCTCAGGATACCATCAGATACCTTTAAACAAACAAGACCAAGAGAAAACGGCTTTCATGACGCCCACAGCGAATTACTGTTACCGGGTAATGCCATTCGGACTCAAGAATGCTGGCACGACCTATCAAAGGATGATCGACACAGTTTTCGTCAAACAGCTCGGCCGAAACTTGGAGGCGTATGTGGATGACCTTTTGGTCAAGAGTGGGAAATCCGACGATCACTTGGGCGACTTAAGAGAAACCTTCAATACACTGCAGGAGTATTCGCTCAGGTTCTTTGAAGTGTGTGTTCGGGGCGACATCAGGAAAGTTTCTGGGATATCTCATAACCAGGCGAGGAATAGAAGCTAATCCCGCACAGATCGCAGCGTTTACGGCAATGGCACCACCAAAGACCGTGAAGGAAGTTCAAGTTTTATCTGGAAGACTGACGGCAATCAATCGATTCATTCCTAGGATCGCCGATCGCTGCGCTCCGTTTTTTGCAACTTGAAGAATGCATCAAAGTTTGCATGGAATGACAAATGTAACAAGGCTTTTGAAGAGCTGAAGCAATTTTTAATTACCCCTCCTGTACTTGCATCTCCAAAGTTAAATGAAGCTCTATTTCTCTATATCGCAATCTCTCCAAAAGCAGTTAGTGCGGTCTTGGTTCGAAGAGAGGACAAAACCGAACATCCTATTTTTTACACAAGTAAGACTTTAGTTGACGCCGAAACGAGGTATCCGGCGATAGAAAAGATGGCGTATGCTGTGGTTTGCGCGGCCAGGAAATTGCGACCATATTTTCAGGCACATACAATACATGTGCTCACAAACCTTCCGATAAAGAATGCGCTGAGATCTATGAGCGTAGCAGGGAGATTAGCTAAATGGGCGATTGAGTTAAGCGAATACGACATTCAATACCAGCCGCGAACGGCGATCAAAGCCCAAGTCCTGGCGGGCTTTGTAGTGGAGGGTGCGGTGCAAGAGGATACTGAAGAAGGTGATGAATGGATATTGTTTACGGACGGCGCCTCGAGTAAGGGAGGATCGGGCGCGGGAATAGTTCTAAAATCGCCCGGGGGGGTCCTCCACGAGGTGTGATGATCGCTGCAGAGCGGTGATCAAATACTACCAAGCTAACAAGAGCTAGGATAGATCGTATTCCAGGGGTCTTCTAAGATCGACTACTCAAATAAGCTGGCAAATTACTCAGATTCAAACACTTCGTGCGTGGTGTGAGTTCCACGACATCTAATTCTAAGAAATGCAGAGAAATTAAAAATTTAACTAAAGACAGATTGGAAATTGGTTGATTAAAACAGAGATGACAGACGAACTTAGACTTTGAATCCCCCTTCGTTCACCAGAGCATTGGCAATCAACAGATCAGCGGATTTCGATTCTCATTCAATCAATTCTAAGACACCACCATAACTCCTTACCCTTAGGTTTAAGACCGGCGAACGTTCACTCTATCCGTTCTAGCTACCAAGATTAATTAGTCGCCCGGGTACGGTCGCCTCTCGCAACGACTTAACTTAACTGGTGAGATTACTAACGATTTATGAGTTACTCTTGCAGTGGATCAACCCTAACCGGTTCCTACGAAACGCACGCTCCAATTATAAGGTTAATTGTTCAATTTGATGTTCTAAAGTAAGGCGAGCGTTCGCTTCTATCCTTAGCTTAACAAGATTCTAATCTAGGTGATCAATCCATACAAGAAACATGAACAATGAAGAACAAATCAAACATGAAAGAGAAACTGATTGAACTTTGAATCTAATCACCTCCGATCCGTGACCGCTTTAAAGCCCTGGGTCACTTAGGGTTCATCTAGTCTAAGCTCTAAGAGTTTAGCTACGCATATTCATTACAAAAGAATCAAAGACAATGAAAGAGTTCATCATACAAAGGAAGAACAGAAAAGAATCTGAAAAACCTAATTAAGATGACTCCGGCAGAACTTCGATCTTCCTGTAGACTGCAATCCTAGCTCCGAGTCTTCGAGATGGAAGGGATGGCGTCACGATCTCTTTCCGGCTCTTTGAACTCTCACTCTTTGCTCCAGAACTTCAGAGGATTCTCTAAATTCTTTTGACTTCGTTCTTCCATTTGTAGGAAGAAGAACGTTTTATTGAAATAAAACTTTAAAACTTTTTCTTTTTCTATTTTTTCTTCTTTTCATTTTTTTTTTTGAAGCTTGCTTCTTTTCTTCTAATTTTTTTCTTTTGTGCCGATTTTTCTTTTAGTTGCTAGAGGGGTTTACACGTCTGGACATAATAGCTAAGACCACCTATTTAATGGTTATAGGCAGGTTACCACAAACCGACTTCCGGTAGGTCAATCTAGAACTACAACCACAGGGGATCAACGGGGAATGAAAGAATGGGAAATGACTGTAATGTATTATCGAACCGAAAGAACAGGCCAAGCTCAAGGGTCTCACCTAATGGATTTTATCGTTAGGTAGGCTATATGGCTTAGTAGCTGAATCTAGGTGCCCCTATCATTCTAGAACTCGTGTCATCGTGTGGTCTCGAGTAGGTCTTATGCAAATTCTAACTCATTCAAGCAAACAGAAAACCACTCAAAAGGAATTAAAATTGCAAGTTACGTGCAATGGATCAAAAGCTCACAGTTGGTTTGCTAGTCGGATTCGGTCATTTTCATGCAATCAAGGCTACAAACTACAAGTGTGATTTTAAAAATTCTGTTCTGACCAGACAATTTAGCATCAAAGTATACAAGTTGGTTCTCAAGTTCTAGGTTAAGCAGTCTAAGCATCATTATGAAAGTTTGAACAACAGCTTAACATCAAAAATCAAGAACTGAGCCATTCTAATGCTAGAGAGACTGGAAAGGAATCACGAGGCACACAGAAAACACAATCAAGGGCAATCAAGTTCATGCAAGGTTCTCTAGCATCCTACCCCACACTTAAATCGGACTGTGTCCTCACAGGACTAATTCTAGAGTTCAGAGTGAAGTAGAAGAACCTGGACCGAGATGGTTGGCGTAGAGGATGAGCACGGGTCCTCGGAGCGGAGGGAATCTACCCAAGCGAAGCAAAGGGAATCTCCCTACTGCCTACAAAACAGAAACAAATGAAACATAAAAAGGAAACCGTGACAAGTGCCCTGGATCCACACAGAAAAAAGTTGGATCGAAATCCGAAAAGAATAAATAAAAAGAAAGGACCAGAAAAGGAATACAACCCGGTCACTGCTGGTCAGGTGGGCCGGGAGGTGGAAAGTGGAGGAACTCGCCGAGCTGACGTTGCCACTCCATCAGTGCCTCATACCGCCTATCAGCGCGGTGCATATGCTGCTGCATAGTAGTCCATCTCGCCTACTGAGTGGCGTTGTCGGTGATGCGCCACTCCTGCAGGCGCTCATACAGCTCACCAATGTCCGCGGGGTGCGGTCGGGGCTGAGGAGGAGGCGCCTGGTATGGATCGGGGATGTGCGGCGGCGGCTGGTGTGCATACCCTGCCTGATGATGTGGCGAGGGTATATGGTCATGAAATTCTGGCTGCGGCTGGGGCTGCTGCTGCTCAGCATCATCTTCTTCTCCTGACTCGTCCTCATCTTCGAGAGGAGGGTCCGCTGCTACAAGGGGCTGACGTCCAGATCGATGTTGTACTCGACCGCCAAATCTCCTCCAACGGTCCGTACTCTGCGGCGTGGGATGTTCGGGCCATATTCATTGTTGAGGCCGAAGGAAATGATGAGCCGGCCCACAAAGTTGCCTCCCAGGAATGCGCGGGGACGACCGGACCTCTGAGTCTTCTTGCGGAGTAGGCGTGCAAGCACCCAACCGGGGTGAAGAGGATATCTCTCCCGGATGGCGCGAAGAAGTAGAAGCTCGTCCTTGCTGATATGGTGGCGGTCCTTGTCTGGAGTATATAAAAGCGATCTACGCCAAACCATATGAATATATTTAAAGAAAGGGTGAGAGAGCGACTTAACTGAGTTATGGTCCGTGAGGCGATCGCCAGGCACTCCAGTCATGTGGCTCTAGAGGGCATGGTACTCCTCGTGTCATCATCGTCGCCCCAGCCGAGGTGATGTCCATGGTAGTGCTCGTAGGGGATGCCTAGGTGAGCATCAAACTCATCATATGTGAGCTCCCTGTGCACCCCGCCTAGATAGAAGGTGACAACCTTCCTGTGCTGCCTCCTCTTGTGCTCATCCAGCTCGAATGTCGCCCAGAACTCCTGGAGAGCGATGTCTGGGAAGTCGGCGGTGAGCGTGGTCAGCTTCAGCAGGCCGGAATGAGTCAGTGCATCGAGCACGTTCCGGTACCAGTCATCATCGTGCTCTGAGAGCGACTCCATGGAAAGAGGGCGAACATCAGCTCCATGGGTGTTTTCGAACCGCTGGTAGCTTGCAAAGTAGTGCGGGGGTAGGCGAGCAACGGTGCGGTGGTACCCAGCACGGTCAGGGAAAGCTGGTGGAGGGCCCTGAACTGCGGGTGTGACGGGAGCGGGGGCTCCGGAGCTCGAGGCACCATCAAGTCGTGCCTTGGTCCTGCGCTCAAAAGTGGCGTTCCTAAACAAGAAAACAAACCCGATTAGTCAAACTAAAACCCTACCCCACACTTAGTCGAAAAACTCAATTTCACAAAGAAATGAGGAAAACCGAGTGGGGGTAAGCAAAGCAGATTAACCGGTAATCACGAGCAATAAAATACATGCTTAGGACAGCCAGAATGGAATTAGCACAATCAGAGTTCAGAAGTCAAACCGACATTTCAAAAAGTCAACATAATAGAACATTGAACCCTAATCATGGCAAGACTATCACAAAGCGGGAAATGACGGTATAATATGATCTCAGATGGCAAACACAATTAGCTGAACGAGAATGAGCACATAGGGCAGCCAAATGATCATAAACAGTTCATGGTCAAACCGACATTTCTCAAAAGTCAACATCACAAAGAATAGGACTTAGGCATAGCAACACATGATCAAACGATATAACAATTAAGCACGATACTCCCTAAGCATGCTAGAACAGTTCAACAAGTTCAGCTAACCTTGTTCACACGAAATCAGTCGGCACGCAAATCGAGGCAAACCGAAAAGTCAACCGATAGTCAACCCCGACGAAATTCAGCAATCAATATGTCAAAAGATTCGCAATGAAAAGTTCTACAACTTACCTTGAAGCCATGGATGCTAAAAACGAACGGTTTGGGAGAAATCGGTGAAAAATGAAGATTTTTAGGGTTTGGGTGAACTAGAGCTGTAGAGCTCCGATTTGGCTGTTCTAGGGCTCAAAACGATCGGAAATGGGAGGGGAAGGGTGCGACGGCGGCTGCGGCGGCGGTCGGCTTTGGTCGGCGGCGGCGATTGAAAGGGCGGTCGGCGAGGTTCAGTGAAAACAGGGGATGGGAGGGTTTTTTTTCGGGTTTGTATCGAAAATAGAAAGTGGGAGAGAGAAGGAGGATAAGACTGGATTTTAAGTGAAAAATGGGTGATTTTCAAAGAGATTTTCGGCGAAAATAAGAAGAAATTTTCGCTGAAAATATTAGTACTTTTCCGCCGAAAATGTGAAACAGGAACGTTTGAAAAACTCTGTGGGATTTCAAAGAGAATTTTCGCCGAAAATATTGAACTCTACGATTGAAAATATTTTCGCAATCCCGGCAGACTTCAGAAAATCATAGTTAAATTCACAAAAATCGGAAAGACCTAAAACGACTTGAAACTGACACTATGACACACAGACTACACACGAAAAATATGAAATCAAACAAACTGACACTTTTGTCTCCCCGAACCGACTCTAAAACACTAAGGTTGACACAAATCAAAAATTGACTCCAATCGTGGGTTGCCTCCCACGAAGCGCTCTTTTATTAACGTCCTTGAGCTGGACGATACCTGGACGGTATTAGGAAACATCCCAACTCAGATTCTCCTTAATGCTAGCATCGGAGTTCATAAAGTAGAGCTTCGGGGCTTCTCCGGTGAGCATGAATTTCTTCCCGTTCGCGTGTAGGAGCTTGGTACGTCCGTCGGGAAGGTGGTCAGTAATCTTGAATAGTCCGAAAAGTTCTGTTAAGGGATCATCATCTACAAGGAAGACAGTGGATGGAATGAGAACGATCGGCTCCTTCTTTTCTTTGACCTCCGGCATAATATCACCAGGATCGGTGATCGTCAGTATTTCCTTAGGAGATGCTTTTGGCTTCTCCTTCCATACTTGTTCTAGCGCCGGTAGCTTGGAACGAATTGGTGGTGCAGCTGGCTCGGTAGACGGTGGCGGCACAACTGGTCTTCAGACCATGTGAGTCTTCATTTTCTTGTTCTTTCCCCGAGGTCTGCTAGGTTTTGTGCTCGGTGACTTAGAAGAGGCTTTCAGTTCCTTCTTCTTTGGCGGCTTTTGAGGAGCAGATTTCGGTTTCTGCGTGGTAATCTTTCCAGCACCTGCAACAGCAATTGATCTAGGCACACTAGAAGAGATATCAGTAACGGAGTTGACCGAAGTCAACTCCACAGTTTCAACAGCTAAACAATGAAATTCTTCCTTCTTAGGCTTATATTTCATTACGTCTTTAAGGCGAAATGTGACAGTTTCTGTACCAACTCTCAAAGTTAAAGAACCATTTGGAACATTAATTTGCATTCCAGTAGTAGCCATGAAAGGTCATCCTATGAGAATGGTAGAATCATCCTTACTAGTGTCAATGATAACAAAGTCAGCTAAGAACGTGAAAGGACCACATTTAGTCACAACGTCTTTAATTTCTCCCCTATGAGTTTTAAGTGATCTATCAGCAAAGATAAGTTGCATACTAGGCGGTTCAAGTTCTTCTAGGTTCAATTTTTCATATAGACTCATAGGCATAACATTAACAGACGCGCCAAGATCAACCAAACAACGTTCTATCTCAACATCATTAATGACAAGGGGTAGAGTGAAAGAACTAGGATCAGAACACTTAGCTGGATATGGAGAGGAGGGTTTCTTAATACGAGCATCAGGATATCCTTCTTTATTCCCCTTCATGCCAGTCTCGATCCTTGCATTCGGCAGCAATGCTCTTGGAAAAGGAGGCTTCACGACGTACGGTGCAAGAGGAGGGTCATCCTCCTTAGGCGCCGGTTTCTGTTCTTCCTCTTGTGATTCAGCGATCCTGCGTAAAACAGCACAAGCATCAGCAGATAAACTTGGAAATTTTCTAACAGATACCATCTTGGCTTGCTCCTTTCTCGGATTCGGTTCTGTCTGGCTCGGAAGTTGGCCAAATGGTCGACCAGATGCTAGCATGCTTGAGATGTTGTTCACAGCTTGCTCAATTCTTTGACCGGCTGCTATCAGTTCTTGATTGAGAAGAGCTTGAGCTTTAAACTGACTGTCATGATCGTCGAGTCTGGTGATGATCTGACTAAGCTTCTTATCCAGGTCACTGACATTGTTCTCCTTCTGGTACTGCTGCCCTGGATAAGTGTTATTCAAGTATTGATTCTGGCGATTGCCAGGAGCAGTTCCATAGTTACCCGGATTGTGATGTGACGGCTGGTAGACACCTGCCGGCGGATGGTTAGGCTTCTGATCCTGAGCTGGACCAGCCGGGCGGTTATTCTGGTTCTGGTTATGGACGGCGCCAGCATTGTAGGGAGGTCTGTCTTGATAGTTCCCTTGCTGCCTAAAGTTGTGGTAGCCAGTATAACCATTCTGATTGTTAACGAAGCCTTGTTGAACGAAATTTACCTCTTCTGCAGACCAGACTTCTGTCTTACCAAAATTCTGGCATCGGCCTCCGTTATGTGCGCAAGCTCCACACCATTCACAATCAGCAATGTAGACAGAAGCTGCGGCGGTTTGACTGGTGTGGTAGACTTCTTCAAATGCTTCTCTACTTCTGCCTTGATAGCCGCTTCAAGATCTAGCTTGCTCCTTGATCCTTCAGATTGTCGTTCCCAGTTCCTTGACTTGGAAGCACAGTTTGCGAAGTGAAGAAGAGCAGCTTCAGGTGTAAGTGTAGTGCAATCTCCTTAAGCTAGAGAATTGACCCACTTGGCAGATTCTTCTCGAAGTCCTCGAGGAAAGATTTCAGCTAACTGCATCTGCTCGAATCCATGATGAGGAAAGTTGTATAGAAGTTCTTGGAATCGATTCCAAGTATCATATAAGCTTTCTCCTTCTTTCTGGGAGAATCTGGCAATGCTGTCCTTGATGGCTATTGTTCTGGCAGGAGGAAAGTATTCTTCAACGAAGTCCTAAGCCAGAGTATCCCAGTTAGTGTAATATCCAGGTGGTTTGCCAGTAAGCCACCTCTTAGCAGCGCCTTTCGGAGAGAACGGGAAAGCTCTCAAGCAAAGAGTGTTCTTGTCGAGGTTTCCGTTCTTAAAAGTGCTGCAGAGATCAAGGAAGTCTGCAAGATGAGTGCACGAATTGTCTAGGGGCCTGCCTTCGAACTGTAGATCCCTAGAGATCATAGTCAAGAATGGAATCTTGATCTCATAGTCAGGATCTCCTTCACTGTGCGGTACGGCAATGGAAGATCGAACGCTAGTCGCGCTCGGCTTGTTGTAATCGGCTAGACTTTTCTGTGCAGGCGGCGGTGGTGGTGGATTTCCGGCTGGTGGTGGTGGTGGTGGTAATTGATCACCCATGGTAGGAGATGGAGGAGGTGAAAGTGACTCGGTGTATGAAACGGATGTAGGTGACTGTAACAGTGAAGATGAGGGACTATCCTTCAGTTCCTCAATCTTAATCGGAGTGACGGGTGGAGGTGGATTGATTCTGCCTCTCCTTGAAATCTGTGATTGTCGAGGTGGAACAGAACTGCTTGGTCTCTCTATACTCTTAGCCTTGTCGGTTTGAGAGCGAGTCCAAGGGCGGCGATGCATACACCTGTGACAAACCTACAAATAACAAAAACAAACAAAAACCAGTGTAAAATCAAAGTTGGTGGAAAAGTGAAAGATGGAAAATAGAAGAATAAATTGCCAGTTCTTCTTTCAAACAATCAAAAGAAGTCCCCGGCAACGGTGCCAATTTGATGATCGCTGCAGAGCGGTGATCAAATACTACCAAGCTAACAAGAGCTAGGGTAGATCGTATTCCAGGGGTCTTCTAAGATCGACTACTCAAATAAGCTGGCAAATTACTCAGATTCAAACACTTCGTGCGTGGTGTGAGTTCCACGACTTCTAATTCTAAGAAATGCAGAGAAATTAAAAATTTAACTAAAGACAGATTGGAAATTGGTTGATTAAAACAGAGATGACAGACGAACTTAGACTTTGAATCCCCCTTCATTCACCAGAGCATTGGCAATCAACAGATCAGCGGATTTTGATCCTCATTCAATCAATTCTAAGACACCACCATAACTCCTTACCCTTAGGTTTAAGACCGGCGAACGTTCGCTCTATCCGTTCTAGCTACCAAGATTAATTAGTCGCCCGGGTACGGTCGCCTCTCGCAATGACTTAACTTAACTGGTGAGATTACTAACGATTTATGAGTTACTCTTGCAGTGGATCAACCCTAACTGGTTCCTATGAAAGGCACGCTCCAATTATAAGGTTAATTGTTCAATTTGATGTTCTAAAGTAAGGCGAGCGTTCGCTTCTATCCTTAGCTTAACAAGAATCTAATCTAGATGATCAATCCAGACAAGAAACATGAACAATGAAGAACAAATCAAACATGAAAGAGAAACTGATTGAACTTTGAATCTAATCACCGCCGATCCGTGACCGCTTTAAAGCCCTGGGTCACTTAGGGTTCATCTATCGCTTTAAAGCCCTGGGTCACTTAGGGTTCATCTAGTCTAAGCTCTAAGAGTTTAGCTACGCATATTCATTACAAAAGAATCAAAGACAATGAAAGAGTTCATCATACAAAGGAAGAACAGAAAAGAATCTGAAAAACCTAATTAAGATGACTCCGGCAGAACCTCGATCTTCCGGTAGACTGCAATCCTAGCTCCGAGTCTTCGAGATGGAAGGGATGGCGTCACGATCTCTTTCCGGCTCTTCGAGCTCTCACTCTTTCCTCCAGAACTTCAGAGGATTCTCTAAATTCTGATGTATGATGTATTATGAGATCCCCCTTTGTATTTGGGCCACTGGTTAAGTATTTATACTTAACCCTAATTCAGCCGGATTTTAACTGGTATTTTCGCCGAAAATATTGAGGAATTTTCGACGAAAATTCCTTTGCAATTGGATGGTCCGCCGGCTGATATCTCCTGTAAATTTTGGTCCCATAGTTTTCGGTCGAAAACTTAACATTTTCGCCGAAAACTTCCTTCAGTCGGCATCAGTGATTTTGTGCTGATATTTTCGCCGAAAATACTAGGGTATTTTCGGCGAAAATTCCTTTGTAAACCGGGCAGGAATTGTTTCGACTTGATTGGCTCCTTGGATCGATTCTGGTGCAATTCCTCGAGGTTCCAATGCCTTAGACACGTCCCTGGCTACTTTATTTGACGGCAAAAACCTGTGCTAACATAAAAACACTAGAAAACCATCAAATAGACCCGAAACGGGCCAAGGTAACACAAATGGCACGAGATAGGGCAATCGATTGAATATTAGCTATTCTACCCTAAAACCCATGTCTTAAGCAAGGAAATGTCGCTTAAATGAGGCTGATAATCACGTCAAATCGAGTGTCATCGAGGTGGCACTGCGATTCGCAACTAATCGAACCAACAACGCAGCGGAATATGAGGCATTGGAAGCTGGCCTACGAATCGCTAAGAGTATGGGGGTTACTAACATCAAAGTTTTCTCAGACTCGGTGATAGTAATCAACCAAGTTAACGGAAGTTTTGAGGTGAAGGAGGAGTCGCTCCTTCCCTATTTCGACGAAGTAAAGCTACTTATATCAGAATTTAAAAGAGTAGCCATATCACAAATCGCTAGGGAGGAAAATTGCCATGCGGATGCGCTCTCAAAATTAGCAACAACGACAGATTTTGAGGAAGGGCGAATGGTCACAATAGAGAAAGAAACAAGGATGAAGCAGTGTTTCCACATGATCAGCGGAATTGAGAAAAGTGATTGGCGAACACCTATTATCCAATATTTGGATAACGACACAGTACCAAGCGACCCGTCAGAGGCCACCAAGCTCCGACGAAAAGCAGGGAGATGTACCATAATAGGGGGTGAGTTATACCGAAAATCAGCTATGGGTACGTACTTACGATGCTTAGGAGAGGATGATGCAGCTTGGGCTCTGGAAGAGGTACATTCAGGAGTGTGCGACACTCACTTGGGAACAAGAAGTTTAGAAAGGAACTTAATATACCAAGGCTTCTATTGGCCAACAATGAGAAAGGAAGCGGACGACCTGGTGAAAAAGTGCCACAAGTGTAAGGAATTTGCAAGCTACCACAAGTTGCCAGCAGCGGCGCTCCAGGCGAACATCATCCCATGGCCGTTCGCAAGATGGGGAATGGATATCTTGGGCCCATTTCCAGAAGCCTCAGGAAAAAGGAAGTTCCTCATCGTGGCGGTCGATTATTTCACCAAGTGGGTTGAGGCAGAGGCGGTGGCAAGTATCACCGCTAAACAGATACAAAAGTTCGCGTTTAAAAGTATCGTTACCAGATTCGGTATACCGGAAAGTATTATCTGTGATCATGGTACTCAATTCGACTCACAAGTCTTCAAAGAATTTTGCGACGATCTAAAGATAAATCTAAGATTCGCCTCAGTCGCCTACCCACAAGCTAACGGACAGGCGGAGGCGGCCAACAAACTTATCTTGCAAGGGTTAAAAAAAAGAGTAGATGGATGTAAGGGTGTGTGGGTCGAAGAGCTTGATCACGTACTATGGGCTCATCGTACGGCTTATAAAACGGCGACAGGTGAGACTCCTTATACATTGACATACGGGACCGAGGCGGTCCTTCCGGTGGAGATTTCAATCCCGTCCATACGAATACAGGAATACAGGGACGAGGTCAACGTACAAGAATTGATGCTTAATGTAGACATGATTGAGGAAAGAAGAGAAAAGGCGCAGATGCGACTGATCGCGGAAAAGGAACAACTGGCCAGGCGGTACAACCTAAAACTCCGACCACATCACATCGCGCTCAATGATTTAGTACTGCGAAAAATCTTCAGGCCAGCGGTCGGGGCGGCCAAGCTTAATCCTGGATGGGAGGGCCCATACAGAGTACGGCGAGTGGTAGGGGCCAATACCTTCAAACTGGCAGAGTTGGATAGCACAAAAATCCCCAAAACATGGAATTCCATGCATCTCAGGCGGTATTACGATTAAAAAGGCACTTGTAAGCGATGCTAGTTTTAATGAAGTGACCAAGTGTCCTGATATTTAATCCCAAAAGTACTTTGCACCATCAAAATTATCATATAAGACCTAAGGGCATTGAAATCGCTATGTAAGACCTACGGGCATTAACAAATCGCTGTGTAAGACTTAAGGGCATCAAAATTATCATATAAGACTTAAGGGCATTGAAATCGCTATATACGACCTATGGGCATTAAGAAATCGCTATGTAAGACCTACGGGCATTACCAAACCGCTGTGTAAGACCTAAGGGCATCAAAATTATCATATAAGACCTAAGGGCATTGAAATCGCTACGTAAGACCTACAGGCATTAACAAATCGCAGTGTAAGACCTAAGGGCATCAAAATTATCATATAAGACCTAAGGGCATTGAAATCGCTATATACGACCTATGGGCATTAAGAAATCACTATGTAAGACCTACGGGCATTACCAAACCGCTGTGTAAGACCTAAGGGCATCAAAAATATCATATAAGACCTAAGGGCATTGAAATCGCCATGTAAGGCCTACGGGCATTAACAAATCACCGCGTAAGACCTAAGGGCAGCGAAACTATCAATATAACGTCTACCGACGATATAAAATGCTAAGCAATAAAGAGAGGCGTCAAAGATATAAGACAAAGGCCAAATGCACGAGTAGAAGTTAAGTGGCAAGTGTTAAGAAAAAAACAACATAGGATCGATTGTCTAAACAGCTACAGCTACAGAAAATCAGGGGTGGGTTCCTTGGCCCTTGTTGCTGGAGTCTTTGCCACCGGACTTCGAAGGATCAGTGGAGGGGTCGAGTTCCTTACCGCTGGACAAAGGAATAGATTCAGAGGGTGGCGGCTGAACCTCCGAGCCATTGGGGTTCAAATCGGGCAAGCCGCGACTACGGCGGGTAGCCATCACATACTCAGCATCTGCCGCCACCACCTCACGCTCCAAGCGGTCGGCGTCTCGGAAAGCAGCCTCTTCCTCGGAGTCGACTGGGTCGAGAACCCCGGAACTGTGGCGGTTAAGGCCACGGAGGACAGCCCGAACCATCTTTCGACCAGGCCAACTCTTGGTGGGAAAAGATGGTAAAACTCGTTACGACAGCTACGCATTACCACACGCATACTCTCGCCGAGAGAATGAGTGTAGTAAGCCACAGCCTCATCGTATTGAGCCTTGGCAGCCAAGAGGTCACAATCCGTCGTCGATTGTGCCGCCAATGAGTCATTGAGAAGCTCTTTAGCGCTATCCCTCTCAGCGGTTATCTCCTCCACCTGGGCGACTTTATCGCGAGCCTCCTCCAGCTCGGCTTCAAGGGCGGCAATGCGCTTGTTCGCAGCCTGCAAGTCCTCCTAGACACCCTCCATTTGGGCAATCCGTGCAGTCGCCTCAGCCAAGCTTTCCTTCAAGGATCCAGCGGCAGAAGTTGCTGCATCCGCTCGACGCTAGAATAAATAATGGTGAATGATTTCAGCAAAGGATCGCGAGGCGATAGGCCGGAGAAATATAAAAAAAGCAAATAAATAAATACCTTCTCCTCGTTGTGATAACGGGTGAGATCCATGCGCAGGGAGCGTAAGTTCTCTGCCTCCTCTTTCAGCTTCAAATTTTCCTCTTGCATGTGCTTACATGCAAAGGACAAATCGCCGAGCTCGGCAATGGCCTAAGCGGCGGAGCAAGCATGGGAAGGGTAAGAGGAAGTACGTAGAACTGGGGCAACAAAGCGAAACGAATAAACAGATAGACGAAGGCATTTCACAATACCTGAAGGAGCCGGCAAGAGGTCGCCCCGTGCAGATCTGGAATCTCTGAGCCTTCCCCAGGGGCGGTCACCACCTCATAAACACCTCGGGAAAATTCCTCCGCAATATCACTCACCATCCGGGGCGATATGTGGGATGCCACCGGATGGACAACAGCAAAGTAGGGCAGGCGAAAGCGCCCCTCACCCTCCTGACCGACAGGAGTGGGGCGATCGAAAACAGTGTTAGCCCACTCTGTCCAGGCAGCTCGGCGGGCGCGATCGGTGTTGATCGCTGGCGGACGAGAGTGGTCACGAGCAGGCTCAGTAGGGCGAGGATCAAGCCCGCGGCAGGCTCTGACTCAGGATAGGCTGGGTCGAGAGGAGAGGAAATAGGCTCGGTGGGAAGATAGGAGTCGTCGTATTCAAGGATGTCCTCATCAGCAGGTTGGTCGATAGGCTCCCTCACAGGTGCATCACTGTCCGCCCGGGGTGATTGGCGACGTGAACGGCGGAGTGGGGGTTCAGTATCCTCATCCTCGACCTCAGCCTCGGGCTGGGATGAAGGCGGCAGGCGATTGGAGCTCTCGCCCGTCTTCTTCTTTGGCTTGGAAGCCCCAACTTTTTTCTTCCTTTTGGAAGATGAAAGACCTTCTTCCGTCTCGGTCGCTTTCCTCTTCCCTTTAGATTTTTCAAGGGGAGGCTGGCTGGAGGCAGGAGGGGCGGCAGCAGGCTCCGGACGCCCAGGACGAGTCTCACCAACAGGCCCGCGCGCGGCGGTGGTAAGGAGGCATCCAGAGAGACTTATAGACCCTGAAAAGAGGCAAGCAAAAAGTTTAAAAAAATAAAATAATAAAATATATAATAAATATAAGAGGCGGGAAGAAGTAGGCGGCGATATGAAGTTTGTGTATTCCTCAGGACGTGACTCCGGCGATTTTATTGTATAAACTAAGCAACACTAACTAAAGAAGGGGGAGGTAACCAACGTCGCCTACGCATAAAATATACCTCCTCGTATTCCCGCCTGAGCGGTCCTTAGGCCAGAGGTGGTTGATAGGTGATGACAGTCAAGAAGGATTCGGCGACGCAGGAGTATTTCCTCGGGGGTAGGATCGAGCTCGATGTTGAAGCGGCTCACGTCGCCAGAGGACCATGTGGGTGGAAGTAGCGAGGCCCAGTGGCGGTCCGTGTCGCTGGGGCGGAAGTAGAAAAAAGAGTGGTACCAGGTAGGGTGAGGCTTCGAGATGAATAAGTACCCTTTGGGGAGAGATCAGGACGGCGAACAAAACTTATGCCATTTGACATATTTTTGGCATAGTGAATTAGCTGAAACAACCGAAGAGTGAGGGCAATCTTTTTGGCCACACAACTGCATTCGAAAGCAGAGGCCAAGGCCCAACACCCGACATTGGAGGCACCAAGGGAGGCACCAAAGCATTGAAGCAGATCGACTATGAATGACGATGGTGGAAGGCGAAGTCCGTTGGTGAAGGCCTCAGTCCAGATGTCGTGCCACCCAGGCGGGCAATTGCCGATGGTAGAAAGTCGGGAGGCCACGGCGAACTCCCAGGAGGATGGCAGCATGGCGAACGGAAGAACACGAGCGACTCTCTCTATTGACCCTGAAGGAAAATAGCCTGGGCCAACGACCGTGCGCTCATCGCAAGCAGCTCCTTGCCATATAGACCGCCAGTTACCAATGGAGTAAGACCCAGTAACCTTGCTCATATCAGGGTCAATCTCGACACCATGGCGAGCCCGTTCAAATCCTACTTGGTGGGGGCCCCAAAAAGGAAGGGCGGGAGAATCGTCAAAATTCTCCTCCACCGCGTCGGGGACCTGAGCAGAGGAGGTTTCGGCTTGGTATGGGGGATTTAAGGGCACCCGCTCAGGGACGGATAAGAAGGTGAAGGAGAGGGTGAAGGATCGGTACCCATGGAATAAGAATAACTTTGGTTCTGGCTATCGTCGCCGGAGCACATGGTTCAAACAAGGAGGCAAGAAACGGAAACGGAGGAGGAACACACGACAGAGAGATAGGACTACAATGAGAGTGAGAAAGAAAGGAGGAGTCACGTACCAGGTGGGCGTCGGGGAGCTCCAGACATCTGAAAAGGAGTAAGGAGGAGGAAAGGTCGTTTTTCCATCATCGGAAGAAAGAAGGAAACGGTTGAAACAAAGGGACGGTAAAACAGAGAAGTGAAGCAGCAGAGAAAGCGTAAAAAAAAGAGGAAGACGGTAAGAGTGGGGTTTATGAAGGCAATCCAGTAGGCGGGAAACGGAACCGTCACGATGGATGATTGGGGGACACGCGCGGCTGATGGGATGCGCTAATAGCCCCTAGGCAATGATGACTGTTTGGGAAAATACCAACGTACCCAGATTTCCCCAACTTCTCCAGCAAGTTAGAAGGGAAAAGACAGCACTGCCCCGGAAAGACGAAGAGACACACATGCGAAAGAAAAGATAAGCACGGGTGGCAGAGGCGGTAGGATGCAAAGTGACATAACAGCAGCAGTGGTAGGATGCAAAGCGACATAACAGCAGCGGCAAAGCCACGAAGTGACATAACAAAAGTGGCAAAACGTCGCAACACAAGCGATTGGAAGCCCTCACCCAAGCAAAGCTCGACTAAGGGCTTGGGGGCAATTGATGGACCCTCGTACGACAATTATAGGATAGGCGATCCGAACTATGAGTAAGCCCTCACCCAAGCAAAGCTCGACTAAGGGCTTGGGGGCAATTGATGGGCCCGGCCTGCCAGCACTCCGAAAGCCCATGCAGCGGCCCAAGCGTTGCGGTCGCTGTCGATGGTTTGGACCTAGGCGACAGTTTGGGCAATCCGGACAAAGCAGGCCCAAGAGACGAAAAGAAAGCCCAAGACGACGGCCCAATACAGCGACTCTTAGGGTTTCAAGACAAAGCGAACACGTGTCGACATCTTATGGAGACTACGAACGAGTGGCCATGATTCAGCCTTGGCGACCACGACAGGGGTACTATAAATACCCCCTGTACATCCCATAAACTGGAGGACAACACTTTTACCCAGCGAACAAACGCTCCGCGGTATGTAACTCGCCTCACTTCCCATTCCTTAAACTGATCGCCTCCCTTTACCTTGAACTAACTACCCCCACTATCGCTTACGAGGTACACCACCCCCTGAAGACCAACAGGCTTGGGCTTCCGTTATTGGGCCAGGCGACAAGGCTGGAACAGTATTAAAACCTAATTTCCAGTCGGCAGCTCCTTTTCCGCACTTCGACTTCCTCTCCAGCCACCACCGACGATCCGACTTTGAATTCGACTTCGGTGGCAAATTAACCCGGTCCTCCTTCTCCGCCACTGACGACGACACCATCGGAAGCTATTACGGTGGTCGGCGGTCCGAAGTGGTTGATTTGTTTGCACCTCCTCATCCTCTGATTCCCGACGACGACTGTGGAAGCTATTGCGGCGGCCCGGAGCGTTGGGTTTGTTCCCACCTCCTCCTCCTCCTCTGATTACCGTCGGCAAAGGCGGGAAGCGGCGGCCTGAAGCGGACGACGATGGAGCTGTACATTATTTAATTTTTAATATTGTAAAAATTACAATTTAGTCATTGTATTATAAGAGTTAGATAATTTGGTTGATTAGTATTAAACATTACAATTTTAGTCACAATTTGTTAAGTTGTTGACAAATTAACCTTGAGCTATAAAATCTAGTTCTCAAATAACAAGTTAACTAGTTATCTAATGATGATGTTAACTGTAACATCCCCGCCCAACCAAACGGATTGGAACTCGAGTTTGGATGGTTTAGACATTGGAAACAATGTTCTTAAGGTGCCATCGAAGTTCGGGACGTTCGAATTTGAGTTGGGTCGAGTTAAAACACCTTGGGGGTGCATTTGATGATACGTGGGCCGTGTTTCATGCATTGAGTGTTAAAATTCGGATTTTAGGAGTTTCTTCACTTTTTCATTTTCTCCATCTTCCCCCAAACCCGTGTTTGAAGAACCAAAAACCCATTTGGGTCAATCCTTGATTCCGGGAGTTGTAGAGCTCCGATTGACGATCCGTTTCTTGCTACACGTTCGTGGCGGTGAGAGGAAGAGATCGCTAGTCGTGGTTCTGGCTGGGTCGGAGCAGGCTGCTGTCCGTGGAAGAAGGAAGAGCTATGTTTTTGTGTCTCAGCCAGAAATCTCCAAAACTTCAAACCTCGATTCTGAGAGTTGTAGAGATCCGATTGGCGATCCGTTTCTTGCTATGAGTTCGTTGTGATGAGAGGAAGAGATCACACCCAGAAGTTCTGGATATTTCGGAGTAAGCTGCTGTCGGTGAAGAGGAGGATAGCTACGTTTTTGGTGTCTGAGAGTTTGGTTGTTCGGGTTTCTTGAAGAGTTTAGAGTCTCGTCTTCTTGTCAGGTGAGGGTTTAGCGTACGATAGGTAGTCTTGTCAGTGTGAGGAGTTACAATTCAGACTTAGAAAAATGTAGGGCCTTGCATGAAATTGAAAGAGAGTAAAAGGGGAAAATTGTTCTGCAATTGATTGTTCTGTGAAATATGCTGTTTTGTTGGATATTTGTTAATTGATGGATTGGTTGATGATTGATGGCTGTTTGTGATGAGTTTTATTGGAGAAATTGATTAACATGGATGATAAATTGATCGGAACTAGTAAAGAGTGATAGGAGGGACAGGTCTGTGAACATGAGAATTGTGTATATTATGCTATTGTCAGTCTGTGGTTGCAGGAGGGTGGTCCTGCCAATGTGGGGTCGCCCTTAATTGATGAACAGGTGGATGGCTCCACCAATGTGTGGTCATCCAATGAAGGACGTACAGGAGGGTAACCCTACGACTCATGACATGGCTTCCCCTGTACTTGCAGGTGGGGGTGGCCGGTGAGCTAGCCGTTTACCCTTAAACTGTTTGTGCCGTGGGAGGCGTTGAATGTCTTGTGATGTGTGGTTATGTGTGATGTGGGATTATTGAATGATTTGGATTGTGTGGGTTTACATGATGTTGGGATTGAGATGATGCTAGGTGTTGATGTATGAATTATGCAACGTGCCTTTTAGGTAGAATTGATGATGCGCGTGAAGGTGGTTGTTAATGTGTTTAGGGTGGTAGACTATGACTTAGAACTGGCTACTGGAATCGGTAGGGAATGTAGGTATGGAATTGGACAATAGAATCGGTACGTGGAATTGACTTATGGAATTGGTTAAGGGAATTGGTAAATGGAATTGAGTAATGGAATTGGGTGGTGTGATTGCATGAACTAGTTGAACTGGGGTCGTATGATTGATTTGAATGAAATTGATGTTGTGTGTGATGGTGATTGATAGTGTGTCTTTTGGTTATCGTAGTAAGGTTGGAGTCTTGAATGTGGATTGGTAAATGGTAGAGAAGAATGAGGATGTCAGAATTGGTCGAATTGTGGCTAGGAATCGTGTTAGATGAATTATGTGAACTAGATAGATTATGTGGTTTAATCTAGTAATGCTCAATAGGAGAGTTGAAATGGTAAATTGATGCTGTCGTGATTGTTACTATTATGTGGTGTTGGGTGACTGGTGTGATTGTATGGTTGACTTGTGTGAGTGTATAGTTGACTAGGTGGCTAGAAATGGGAGTGCGGAGTTTAATAGACTTAGAACAGAATTAGGTCTTGCATGAACCTATGAGAGTAAAACTGAATAACTGTCTTGTGATTGACGTATGATGATTGTGCTGATCTATGTGTGATGTGGGGATTGGGATATAAGATGATAGCTAATGTATTTGATCTAGAAATGTGAGATGAGATGGGGTTGGATGCGATGAATTCTATGATTGTATCTATTATTGCCGGTTGTGGTTAGACTAGAATTATGTCCTAGAATTGGAACATAGAATTGGTGTTTGGAACTAGAACGTGGAATTGTGTGGTTGAATCATGGTGTGGATTTGTGATGTGGATTTGTGTTGTGGTATTGTGATGTGGCATTGTGATGTGTAATTTGTGTAGTGGATTCGTAAAGTGGAATTGGGAAGTGGGTTTGTAAAGTGGAATTAATCAAATGGAATTGGGTAAATTGAATTTAAATGATAGAACTGGAAGGAGCCAACGTTACCCCAAATGTGTTTCACCCACCGACGGACTGGTGGTTAGGGCCTACCGACGGACTGGTAGATTAGTCTCCCGACGGGAGTGGAATTGTGGAATTGTGGAATTATGAATGTGGATATGTGACGTGTTCCCCATGCGGTAGGGGAGCACGAGGCCGGCGGGGGTAGCGGGGGAATAACTCCTTATGGCGCCTAATGAACTCACCTAGATCAATGAATGTGTGGTATGTGTTAGTGATGAGAATGCTTGGTTATGTGCGGTGGTGTATGCGTATTTGTGAGTGTGTGTGGAATAAGATGCATGTGTGATTCGTGTATGGTATGTGTATTGGAGGTGTTAGTGAAGTGCCTAGTGTTGTGTTGTGAATTATGTTGTTGTGATGAGATGTGAGATAGGAGTTGAATGGTCTAGGATTGATGATGATGATAAGTGTGAATTTGGGTAATGTGGGTGTTGTGGTTAATGTGTGGGTGTTGTGGTTGATGTGTGAGTGGAAGTGTTGTTAGTGATAGTGAGTTGTATTGTGATGTAATGTTGAACTGTGCGCTACATGAGTTGGCTATATCGTGTACTTGTGAATGGATGACTTGGGTTACATTGTTGAGACTGTTAGTTGTGGGCAATGGACTGAGTAGTGCACCTGTGTGATCACCTAGAAAATATGAAGGAGAAATGGAGAGTAAATGTATGCGTGTGAAGGTGAATGTATGAGTATTGATTGAATTGGGGGACGAGTGGTTACATGATTTTGGTTATGTTTGTGCATGTGGTTTTCTCTGTTGCATAATGTGGAGTTGGATGCGGTGTAATGTTGAGCTTATGCATGTTAAACTCTTGTGGATGTTAATTGAGATTTGAGCTTATGTGATCACCTAGTATCATGTTAGGAATTAAAATGAGGATGGCTGTGTCAGATTCCATTGTTGTTTGTGTGCGGAGTTGGGATCGCTCTTAGGCTAGGTTCGGCACATAGTTAAACCCAGTGGGTTCGCTCAGTTTCATTAGGAAGTTGATCCCCCCCAGTTTCTCTTTTCAGGTGTTCGGTTGAGTTCGGAGGAGTTGCAGGTTGGAGTTGTGAAGTGAAGATTAGGAAGCTATTGTGGAGTGACCACTGTTTTAATTTTAGATTTCAGTTGACACCTTTGGTTGGGAATTTTGTAATCGTTTTGAGATTTGGTTTCAGATTTCAGATTTTATGTAATGAAGGCCTTCAGTTGATTTTGAACTTTTTAATGGAGAGTTGTTTCTGTTTCCGCTGCGTTTTACTCCTTTATTTAAATGTGTATCTTCGAGTAGCACTCAAACCGGTTTGACCACGGGTAAACCCGGGTCGATTTGGGACGGGTGTTACATTAACTAGTTAACTCGGTTGGTTAACTAGTTAAAAATTTGATAACTAGTTAACTCAATTAGATTACTAGTTAAATAGTTATCTAAATCATGATGTTAACTAGTTAATTCGATAAGTTAATTAGTTAACTAATTTTGATAACTAGTCATCATCTTAAAAAAATGTTAACTAGTTTTCAAAATTAATTAACTATTTAACTCGATTAAATAACTAGTTAACAACTTGTTGTTAACTAGTTAACTCGACTGGTTAACTAGTTAACTAATTATGTTAATTTGATAACTAGTTAACTAATGTTGATAACACATTATCAATCAAAAAACGTTGTTAACTAGTTATCAGATAAAAACCATGTTAACTAGTTATCAGTTAAAAAAAACACTGTTAACTAGTTAACAACAAAAAATTGTGTTAACTAGTTAACTAATTTTGATAACTAGTAATCAACTAAATTTTTTGTTAACTAGTTATCTAAATCATGATGTTAACTAGTTATCAAACAAAAAACGTTGTTAACTAGTTATCAGATAAAAACCATGTTAACTAGTTATCAATTAAAAAAATACTGTTAACTAGTTAACAGCAAAAAAATGTGTTAACTAGTAATCAACTAAATTTTTTGTTAACTAATTATCTAAATCATGTTGTTAACTAGTTATCAAACAAAAAACGATGTTAACTAGTAATCAGATAAAAACCATGTTAACTTGTTATCAGTTAAAAAAAACATTGTTAACTAGTTAACAGCAAAAAAGTGTTAACTAGTTAACAACAAAAAAGTGTTAACTAGTTTTTTTAAAGGAAATAAAAATAATTTTTTTTAATTTTCCAAAAAAAAAAATTCTCGCCGGAAAAGTCGCCGGCGACGGCGGCCGGTCACCGGAAAAGTCGCCGGCCGCCGGAGTGCCAACATCAGCCACTGTAAATTAAATTATTTATTTTAAATATAATATAATAATTAAATTATATGTGTAAAGTCCTAAATACCCCTAACAATCTAGACCATTGGATTGGTCAAAGGGTGATATAATGATTGAGATGAAGGTTGAAAGTTTCCAACCCTTGGAAATGGTTGGATGGGGATCAGCTGCCAACCTCCACCACATTACGTCTTTGAGCGCAACCTCGAAACTGGGTCGGGAAAAGAAACAGATGTCCCAAACTATCTTTGTTAGCTGTCTGTTCCATGTTCATGGAGCCAAAGACATGAGTATTGGTTTTGTGATGTTAGATTGCTTACTAGTCATGGGCCCATAAAGCCCAATTGAGAATAAATCCATTCAACAGTAAGGCCTAACTTCCAACTAGGGGTGGGCAACGGTGCGGTTTGAACCGAACCGCACCGCATTGATTAAAATTCGCAGGAACCCGCACCGCATACATTGCGGTTCAAACCGCACCGCATTCATATTCGGTTCGGTTTAAACCGCACCGCAATATTTGCGGTTTCGGTGCGGTTTAAACCACAAACCGCAAAAACAAAAATAATAATAATTATAGAGGTTAATCACAAATCCTTAAATCCACAAATCACATAATCTCTAGTTTCAACAATCCTTAAATCCACAAAGAAACATCCACCTTATCATCACACACATGTTCATGACTACCAATAATCTATCAATCATTACTAATTCCGAAAATGCAGGTATAAGCGCCAACATGGCACCAGAGAAAATGCTACCGTTTTGCTGCTCAAGTGGTGAGTTTTTGACTTTCTGAGCTGTACCCATCATTCAAAAACTCAAAATCAATCTAGGGTTCATCAAAAAAGGGGGAAATTTGATTGATTGAAGGGAAAGTAATTGTCTTTTTGACTGCAGGCTGGTGCTAGTTGCAGAGGTCTAGGAGCTCGAACTGGTCTTCCATGGCGTACAGATCCACGCTTGCTCCCCTTTTTCCAGTGAATAAAGATGATGATTCTATAAATAATAATAATAATAATAATGACAATTCAATGTTACAACATGTCATAAACCCTAATTAGCAACAACTAACAGATGATCAAAGCTACAGCAAGCTATCAGCTTTAGTAGGATCATTAAATGAGAGACGAGAGATAATCACAAAAGTATTGAATGAGAGACGAGAGATAGCGATTTTTTACCTAAGTGGATAATCACAAAGCTACAGCAAGCTATCAGCTTTAGTAGGCTCATATAGATCAATGCTCTTCTTACTGCTGTCTGATCAAATCTCAAATTGATTGAGCCAAGTCCTTTTCTATCTCCACATTTAGCATCAAGAAGTTTTGTTAGTATCTTAGAAATACCTGGATCTGAACACCCTCGATTAATATGAGCCCGAAGGGAGGAAGTACCACTTGTGTGTGAACGGGATACATACAACTTTCCACAAGTGTTGCATCTTGCTCTCCATTCTCCAGTTTCAATTTGGATCCTCTTAAAGTGATTCCAAACCACTGATCTAAGATTTCCCTTGCTCTTTCATTTCCTTCTTGTTGGACTTGAAACTAAGCCTTCTTGATTTGCTTCTACCTCCATTTGATCATTTGTTTCTTCGATATTGGAACTTTGAACTTCTTGCTCTCTCATCTCTTCCTCCACCATTGTTTCTTGTTCTGCCATCTAAACAACACAAGGAAGGAACTCAATATGTAATGGTAATAAATTATACCAAACTGATCTGCAAAGCATGTTTAGTCAATATCAAATTCAGAAGTAGATGATAGTATGATAGCGTAGTATTCTAGCTAAGCTATTAGGTCCTTATCCTCTTTAATTTCAGAAACACTAAACAAGAACAGTGTATAACACTAAACACAGTGTATAACACTAAACACACTAAACCAGACTAATTTCAGAAACAAGAACAATAAAAAACCAACATCATATTATATCATATTTAGTCAAAAACTCATGGTATATGCAGTCCAACACACGGAATAGTAAGGCACTTCAGATATGCAATTCAGTTCCTAAAACAATTGATGCATTGGCCAACTAATGAGCAACAGTTTATATACAAAGGCTGCCTGGAAACAAAATAGAGTGATGTTGGTTGCTTGGAAACAAAGGCTGACTGTAAAGAAAAGAGAGTAGGTTCCATTTTGAGAATGCTTAAACAAAACAAAAGTAACTAAGCAACCATTTGCATGACTGAAATTTTGGGAATGGACCACTTGAACCACTGAACAGAAACTTGGGGATCAATGATTGCAGTAGAGTTCTTGGACACTTGAAGCATGATATAGTGTTTCAGGTACAGGTGGAAAGGAGCTAAATTCAAAGGTTATCATCTTTTCTTTCATTTTAACTTTTTAACTTTCTACTTAGCAAAGGAGAGTAAACCTGGCAACAGATAAAGGAAGATACTGAGGAAGCTAATCATCACTACAAAAAACGGACCATTTAACGGCGACGGTTTAACAGCGGCCACCTATATGGCCGCTGTTAAATTTGTTTAACATTGGTAAATTAACAGCGGCCACAGGCCGCTGTTAAAATAGACAATTTAACAGCGGCCTAGTGGCCGCCGTTAAATTAAAGCACACGGATCGCCTTCAACACCGTCTGATTATTAATCTCAATGGCTGAGATTAAATCCCTTCTCTCTCACTATTCAACAAACCCTCAACAACCCTAAAACCGCCGCCAACCCCTTCTTCTTCCTCCTCTTTTCTTCTGTCTCTCCGTTCAACAACCTAAAACCAATTCTTCTTCTTAATTTCGCCGCCGCGGACCCCTTCTTCTTCTTCCTCTTTTCTTCTCTATCTCCGTTCAATAACCCTAAAGCTTCTTCTTCCTCTTAATTTCGCTGCCGCCGCAGACCCCTTCTTCTTCTTCCTCTTTTCTTCTCTCTCTCCGTTCAACAAACCCTAAAGCTTCTTCTTCCTCTCAATCCACCGCCGACCACCAGTTTTACAGCTTGAAGCTGAGCTGAAGAGGAGCTCCGATTTTGATTACTCAGAAGAAGACGAAGAGGAACTCCGATGATTGGAAACCCTCTGTCGATTGTTTGTGTGGATTGCTTGAGTAGAGAGTTCGCAATATAATTTTGTTGTAGTTTTGTATATGATTTAATCGTTTGGATCGATTAATTGTTGTGCTTAGGAGGGAACTAGAGGACGACGATAGACAGTCGGAGCTCACACTGCCTCGCCGGAGCTCTGGCTATTGTTGCCGGAGCTCCGGCTTTTATTTTTAACCAACGAATTAATTTAACAGCGGCCTAAGGCCGCTGTTAAAATATTTGGTTTAACCGCGGCCACCTTTTACCGATGTTATCTGCATTTTACATTGGATAATTTAACAGCGGCACGTGGCCGCTGTTAAATTATTTTAACAGCGACCACGGCCGCGGTTAAATTCAATTTCTGCCGCCGTTAAATGCTTCGTTTTTTGTAGTGCATATATGCAAAAATTGGGTTTCATAGTGCATCTTTGTGATTGGCAGCCGTACATACTAATCTAGCTTGGCTCTCTTCCCATTTTCCATCTGTCTTATGCTGGATTTTCCACTTATCTACGATATATGTATGATTTGACAGTGGGGTAGAACATCAAATATTGTAGAGTGACTTGTAAGTAAGTGCAACTTAATTACTTAATATTGTGGCCTTTTAATGCTCCTTTTAATCCATGCTCTATCATCACATAGTTTTCTTCATTATAAAAAAGCAATTCAGAAAGCTAAGTACAGTACTCAAGCTTGAGCAAGTAAAAAAGCACAATCATTACTCAAGCTTGAGCACAAATACTAAAGAGTAAAAGACCAAATTCAACGGCAGAGCATTTGATTGATTATGAGGAACATACTTTTTGTGTTGACAAAGAGGCCAGTGTTGGAGTTGACGTTGCAGTGACAGACATAGGAATGTTAGATGGAGAACCCATTTGAGCAATCTGCAATCAAACACCTATAAGAATCAGTCCCGGTCCATTGCCACCTTCAAGAAAGCTAAGTACAGACTAACATTTGAGCAATCTGCAATCAAACACCTATAACAACTCAGTTATGTTGTCCTGGAGGCAACCCTTCTGCTTCTACATAATTTCTCAGCTACGTAAAAGGCGAATAGCCAGCCTGAATGGAAGAAATCTTAACCAAGCACATATACCTCAAATCAAGCAACATTTGACCAAAACCAAGATATTGTTGCTAGCAGCTTAACAACTCAAAATGGGATGACAGACAATACAAGTGAAAGCAATCGAGTAATGCGAAATAATATGCAGACCCTGGTGACTTGTAAAGCTATATAGTGTGTCGAACCTTACAGTTAGGTTAGGACAGGTTGACTTATTCGCTACGAAGCTGTCGATTGGTGAGAATCACCCAACTTATCTAGGGACTGTTTGTCATGCTCGGAAAACATAAATCTTCATGTATGTTGAATTGCAGAAGAAGAGGATGCGGAGGAGGAAGAAGAAGAAGAAGAAGAATTACCTAAGCTTGGTAGGAACAGTAGTGGCCGACTCTTCAGTTCAGTGCAACATGCTAGGGCTGGGTGACTTCTGACTTCAGTGCAACTCTTCACTTCAGTTCGTCGCGAAATCAGGATCCGGGTCGGCGGGCGGCGGCTCCGGCGAGGTTCGGCGATGGAGAGAAGCGGAAGCCGGAGGAGGAATGAGTCGGCGAGATACTCGCCGTTGCAGTCGAGCTCTCGACTCGAGAGAGAAGAGCAGCGGCGGAGGAACGGAACCCCTACTACTGTCACTGTGTAGAGTTGGGCTTAATTGGGCTCAGCCCATTGATTCAATTTGATTATGATTTGCGGTTTGCGGTTTGAACCGTTAAATCGCGGTTACGACTCAACCGAACCGCAGACTACGAGCATGAAAATAAAACCGCACCACGTATTATTCGTAATGCGGTTCGGTGCAGTGCGGATAAAAAAAATTGTGGTTCGGTGCAGTGCGGTGCGGTGCGAGGCGGATGAGTGCCCACCCCTACTTCCAACTTTGCTTGCAAAGAAGAAGAAAGAACAGAGAACAGACAATAAGCAAGGCTACTCCTATGTACATGGTCCAACCGGTTAAACCAATAACATCTCTGGTGTGGTTAATTAATGAATGAAAATAACAGAGAGTACGAAAAGAGGAAAGATTCCTTGAAGATGATCAGAGTCACCTGATGCAAGAGAGAAAGAAATAAAAGAAAGAAAGCAAAACGATTGGACATCACATTGGCAAAAGGTCAGATGATGTTTACACATACACAAAAAACCCAGCTCAGCTCTCTGGGGTTCATCCAAAAAACACTGTGACAGACCCTTCATATAAATATCAAATCAGAGATCTTTTCCAATCCCTGACAAGGATTAATATCAGCCGTTGGATTAGTTCAGAGAATCAGAGGGCATTTATACTCATAACTAAACATTGCATCCATCCATCCATCAATCTATCATCCATCAGTGTTCTGTAATCTGTGGTTTTAGGGGTTTTGGGAAGGAGGGTTTGATGGAGATGGAACCATAGTTGTAGGTAGGGATTATGAGACAGTGTGTGCCATAATAAAGAAACAAAGAAAGATGCATACTTTTCTGCAATTTTGGACCTTTTTTCTGTGGGGAAATGACTGATGAGTCCTGAGTAGAGATAGATGGATTATGGGTTATGAGATTTAGTTATCTGGGTTGTTGCTAGTGTGGATTAATTACTGAATTTTAATGAGTTGGGTATATTTTGTATTGTTTCTGGTTCTGGGTAGCTGGTAAAATGGCTAACTGGAACATAGCTGTATGATGATGGGATAGGAGAGGGGTCTGCTGAGTTGGGCAGTTGACAGAAATGGATTTGGAATTATGCTTCTTTTTTCATCTAAGGTTTTCATCATCATGACTACTCATCATTCTTCCTTCATTTTAGTGTTATGAGATCTTAATATGTGTCAATGACATGTTAATCTCTTATAGTGCTTTTGTAATGTATTATGGAAATAAATACAAGTTCCTTATCCAAAAAAGATCATATTTTGAAAATTAACCATAGCTGATTAAAGAAGTAATTAGGCACTGCTGAGTTGAGTTCTGTCAACCCTGCTGGTCCAGTCCAGTACTTGAAACAATAAACAAGATATATCTATTATTTATTATTTATTATTTCTATTTCATATTATATCTCACTGTTTGTGTCAGAAAGGAACAGAGCAACACAGAGGAAAATTTACTACGGGTGAAAAAATAAATAGTTAAATTAAATTTAAAAAAAAAAAGTAAACCAAAGAGGAAAAATACAGAAGAGAAGTGAAGAGACAAAAGGTAAAGTCTCTGATACTTCTTCTTCTCAATCTTTAATAAATAAATAAACAGAATCCTCAAATATTTTAATGGTCCATTAGGTTTGGATTGTGTCAAACTGATCATCTAAATTAAAATTTGGTCAATTCGGTTCCCCACGTCTAACCATCGTTACTGATGGCCCCCTGGCCCCAGAAGATATTTGCAAGCCCACAGAGGTCGCCATCGGGCGCATGGGCGGTGTCAAGGCACCACGCCCTGACACCCTACAACCGCCCCTTTCATAATCAGTAGGCAAGTCAGTCACATCTCTGATACCGGCCCACGACGCCGACGGGATGGGCCCCATCCAAGGGCCCCTGTTGCACCTCCCTCGCGGCCCACTGGGATGACGACGCGTGGCACCAGGGCCCTTGCCAACTGGGATGACACCGTCGACGGGATGGGCCCCCACATAGTGGACGACACGACACCCTCAGACCATACGCCCGATACTGCACACTAAAGGTTTTGGTCATCCGCCCTCTTATAGGGCGCACGCCCGATACTTCTCTGTTATCCTCTTCTCCCATTCCATATCTAGCCCTCACTCTCCCTAACGCCTGTTTCCCCGCCTTGCAAGGTACATCCTCACCGTGCTCAAGACAGGTCCAGGTTAACCGGGTTCGACCATCCCTGGGTTGAACCTCCTAAGTATTGAACGGCCCCACAGGGCGGATTAGTTACAATTAGGGTGCTATTGGGTCTTCTCACCGCAAAAGTTAGCTCATGGGTGAGATTTTTCCTCACACTTATATAGTGCACCATGTCCCTTCCAATTTCCGATGTGGGGATAACCCAACAACCCACGTTAACACACTGGTCTCTCAGTAAACATTAATCATCTATTGGCTATGACTAAAAGTCTTTAGTCTCTCGATAGGAATTACTAATCTACCAACTATGACTGGATCCCTGGAGGTTGTTGTCAACTGGGACTTTGATACCATACCACTATTGGGCCTTTTAAATTCAATGTAAATGTGTGATGTGATAAAAATAAGTGATTATTTTATGATTGCCGAACCTCTATGAGATGCCTTGTGACACTGGTTAAACTTAGGTGACTGAATGAAATGATGATTAACTTAAGTGACCGTATCTATAAATGTAAAAACATAGTTGACCACTTTAGTATAATTGTACTATTTTGTTCTCATTCATTCCATGTGTGAAGTGTGATAAAAGTACAAAACAACTCTCTCTTGTTTGTGCATATTCTCTCTTCTGCTTCTGTTCTTCCATCTTCATTCATTGCAGTTTTCAGACAAACCAATACAAAACTCATACTGTTCCTTTTCTCCTCAATTCAATATTTACTCTTTACCTTAAAAAATTAAATAAAAATATTTACTTTGTCGTGTCACCGGTTTAACTCTTACGATTACTTGTCTTCGGTCACATATTCTCAGTTTGGTAAACACTACAATAGGTCATTTAGAAATAATTCCCAGAAGACGATGATACTATTATTATTTCTAATACCAATTGTGAAGTTATGGATGGGAGAGCTGAGACTCTCTAGTGCTCATCCCTTATTGTGTTTGAAACTCTCGTACTCTACGAAGCCACAAAGTATGTAACCAACTCTCCTCTTGCTACTATATCCTATTTGATTGTGAGGAGCTGGTTACAATGACCAATGACACCAATGATCGTTGGTTTGACAGTGTTTTGGTTATCTTGTAGGCATCTTCCACGTTTCGTTCGTGCCCATCCTGATTTTTAAGTTTTCATATACTTCAAGAGCTCATTAACTCTAAGGTTGACTCGGTCGCAAATCGGCACTACAAGGCTCTCTTTACTCTCTAGTGTGATTGAGTTTTCTATGTAATTTATCTTTGATGTACATTTTGTTTCTCCAATAATGAGATGAGTAGTTCTACGATAAAAAATGAATTAATTACTCTCTCAACAACTATTGTGAATTTATCATCAAATTGGTTATATACAATTGTGTAAGTGAGTCTACCCATGGCTGAATTTTTATGTGTATTTTTCATGGATAGTCTTGACTCGGCCCATGAAAATACACCTAAAAATTGGGTCATGGAACGACCCACTTACACCCCAGAATACAATCACATATAAATTATCAAACAGACTAGTGGGTACACGATAAGTTATCTGGTAGTGAGTTTATCGAATTATAAATTAATCTAGTTATAAGTTATAACTCAATTGGGCTACAAGCCTACAATTCACTTAATTTATTTCAGTTCATTAAAAAATTTTAAATTGTGTGATGAATTATTAAAGTTTGCTCCATTTAAATTATGAATTTATAATGGAAAAATAACACTTTACCTCCTTCTACTTTGTCAACTTAACAAATAATTTTTTCCAAAAAAAACTTAACAAATAACACTTTATACTATAAATCTCTCTTTTTATCTTCCTATTGTAATTACTTTGCCGTTTGGTTTCTTCTGTTCCAACTATCACCTTAGACTATAAAGGCTATTATATTAAATCAAACAGCTCTATTATAAAGCAAATGCAAAACACAAACAAAAAATAACCAATTTAATATATAAGAAAAGCTATTATATATTGTATTGTATTATTTATGTTTATAGAGTGTGTTGGTGATGCAACTTTATATATTGCATAGGTAATCAGCATAAATAAGAAAAAAGACCTGACAGATACTTCTCTGCATAGCATCTTTCTTTTCTCCCAACTCAATTATTTATTTTATATTATAACACTCTTTTATTTAATTTGTTTTTTTTTAATCCATGTCCTCTCTTGGCTATGGTGTAGACTGTAGAGTGTAGACAAGTATCCAAATGGCAAAAATATTGATTAATTAACCAACTTAACTTGAATTATTACCCAAATAAATCGTAACTAATTACTTGTTTTGACCTTTGTGGAGTCATGGTCAAGTGCTTGATGGAAGGGGTGAGTGTGAGGCTTTCCCATGTTCATAAGCTTTGGCTGCTAAAGCTAAAGCAATCATGGAAGCTACCATTTTTGGCTCCTCACGTCAGGTGTCGACTCTTGTCCTGTCGGACAGCCTCACACTAATGAAAGTTCTCAACAACGCTCTCAAACCTTGGTCGTGGGAGTACTCTACTTACATCGCCCAAATCGTTCAGACCTTTTCAATATGCTCGTGGATTGAAGTGGGATTCACGCCTCGAACCCTCAACTCAAAGGTAGATTGAGTGGCTAAAGAAACTAGGAAGCACTTCATTCCGGGAGATTAGATCTATGCCTTGAATGACCACTCATATATTTTGTAGGATTGTTTTACTTCTTTTTGGGTTATGAATAGAAAAGCTCTTTTTTTAATTAAAAAAAAAGTCTAGAATCAATTATCTGATTTGACATATCGATAAACTTGGTACATTGTATAATTTAGATAGTAAAAGTAATCAATAATCTGACTTGACATAACCTAAGACTAGTGATCACTATATAAATTTATAGATATCATATTTTAAATTATCACTCATAATTACAGTTATTATGTTGGTGCATTTACCATTTTTTCGCAAAGAAGATTGTGTGTTGTCCATTTCAATTTCCAACTCCAAGCTCATAGGATACTTCAATTTGGCAGAAGTACAGATAAGAAATGTTCCAACAAATAAAACCCTAATTAAATATAATAAATCATTATGTTAAGAACAATTCTTTTTCCTTTTCTTGCTACCTCAACTATAGTAATCTTTCTTTCTACTACACTTCTCCTAAAACCCTAACACTATGGGACACATTTCCAATTTCAACAGTAAAACATGACCTTCCTCACATTCTCACTCAACCTAGGCAAAGGAGCTGTCTTTGATGGAGGGCAAGCTCTAGACACAGCTGAAGAAGAGTCTCTATTACATCCACCAGATTCGTACGAAGATCGATCGACGTAGAGCCTACCTCTGTATGCAGCCAGATGTGCATAGTAGACAGGAGGAACCAAAGACACAGGCTTTGTACACCTAACAAACGTGTAACACAAGTTATAGACCAGCTTCTGAAGCTCATCAGAGGTGAACTGGTTCTCATCCCACAAGACATGGTAATGTGTCGGCCTGCTGGTACCTTTCACACCCCAATGGCTACATAAGTAGAAATCAAACTCTGTTGGATGTGTGATCACAGTGTCCACCACAGTCCCCGGAGGTATATTCTCATTGCTGAACGATGATGGATCGATCTCGGAAGGGAATAGCCTTGTGTGATGCCTTTTCTGTACAACAGCAAATGTGATCAATGGTCTGTAGCCTGGGAACTTGGAGCATGCTTCTTTGATTGACTGAAGTTCTTCCTTGAGGACCTTGCTGAACTGTGTCTCACTCACTCCATCTCTGAAGAACATGATCCTCCTGGGAAGCTTGCTCACTTCCTGGTAGAATTCGTCGAGGAGTTCCTTCACCATTGTCCCCAAATCATGAATGATCTCTTGCCTGTGCGTCTGGGACCTCATCCTCGAAACGTACTTGTTCGCAGCTGGCCAGTTCATGCTGCCAACTACTGCAGCAACGGAGGGGCTTGAATCGTCGAACGGGTGTGGATGTGTCACGTCTGCTCCCATGAAGATCACCGGCTCGTCGATATGGAGTAGCCTGGGGATCTGTGAGGGTAATGAGTTGTAAAGAGCAACAGTGCAGCCACCAACTTTGGCATTGATCTTCAGGGCTAGATTGGCTAGGAACTGTGAGCTCAGCTTGCCAAGATTGGTGTACAAGCAACACTGAGTCACTACTCCAACGCTTGTCTCGGCTATCCTCTTCAGATCAGCATACCCTTTGTGTTTCTTCTCCATCAGGACAATGAGAAGCTGGAGATTCCCTCTCTGGATGTTCTTGAGCTTAGTCTCCAAGAGTGAGACATTGTTGAGGACTTGATTTGGCTCAAACTGAAGGCTGGCTGCTGTTGTTTTGTTGAGGAAGATGCCTAGCTGCTCACACCTATGAGATAACTGCTTTATAAACTTTGGAATGTTGGATTTCTGCTCAGAGCTGCCTCCAAAGCTTATCAACCCCCACCTTTCGATCTTGGTTCCTTCGTAGACATGGCCATCGAGAAAGTTCCACTGCCGATCGTGTCGAGATGGGACCAAGTCCTTCACATGTCCACCATTGCCAAGCTTCAGCTTTGGAGGTTGGAGAACTCTCCCTTTTAGCCTTGTCATTTCCCTTGAGATATTGAGCTTGAACTCCTTGGCTTGATTGCCACTGTTCACAACAAGAAACATCAATTAGAAAATCACAAAGGATCAAAGTAAGCAACTATGCAACACATTCTCACCTTGTTGGTCCAACTGATCCTTGCATGACTTCATCAATGATCGATTTTCGCTCTTTCGGTCTCTGGCATCCCATGTTAAGTATCTTAGCAGTTTGATCATCTGACAGCTTTCCCATAAACTTCTGGCCATCACAGATCATGCAAAGCTCCATAGGGAGATAGCAAGGCTTGCTCCTACTAATCTGCAAGCAAGGCAAGTTCCTAAACTGAATGTCGTAGCCGTAATGGTCCTTGAAGTAATCCACCACTCTAAGAATCGTCCCATCTCGATCAGGGAAGCAAAGGTTCTCAGTGGCTTCATCAGTCAAGCCATAAACTTTATACCTCTGAACAGTTTCCCTATGGCTAACAAAGACCCTTATGTTCTTCAAGGCTCTCTCAACTTCCTTCCTCTCTTCACCACTTAAACTCCTCGATTTCCTCTTTGGAAGGTCATGGAGAAACTCTAGCCGCTTCTGCAAATAAAAGATCACCCCAATGCTCTCATGGAATGCAGTCACAGAAAAGTCCACATTGAGAGCTAAACCTTGTTGAGTTGGTCTAAGGCTCTGAAAGAACCCTCTCAAGCCAACAGCTCCACCTCCAATCTCCCTAACCCCTCCCATGGAACTCGAATACATCGATCTCCCTACCGGTATGCAGTTCTCGGAGGGGCTCTCGCGAAGAACGACATCCAAAGCATGTAAGTAATCTTGAGGTAAAGGAACCCAATCATCTCCTTCTTTGCTCAAGTAACATCTCAAGTCTTTCCCTTCTAGCTTGGACACAAGGTTAATGTTCACTATAAACAGTTTCATTCCCTGCTGATGATGCTTCTCCCCCAAGTCAATGCTACTAGAAGGCTTGATGCTTGAAATTGGCAAGCTAATGTGGAACTCAAGCCTGTCACTTTGGAACTGAACTGGGCTGTAAAGATTCTTCCTTCCATCATAAGATGGATGAGCATTGGATAGAAGAGATGGGTTTTCTTTCACCATCTTCTGTTTGATCATCCTGGCTACTTCTTTGGAAGAAGGGTTTGGAGAGATCTCCACATTGTAGTGGTAGATTCTCTGTGAAGAATCAAACTTCACAAGGAAATGATTGGCCAAAAGTGTGATCACTGAACCTTCCACTCCACCAGAATCAGGCCTCTTTGCAACCACAGCAGCAGACTCTTGCTTATTGGAACCCATCACTTTTCTTCCTTGTACTTCACCACCAACTGTTCAAGATCAAACAAAAAAATGGTCTTAGGGACAGAAGAAAAGAAAAGAAGTAAACTTTGACAGAAACTCATAATGCATCAGCATCATCATCATTCATCACCTGGTGAAATTGCAGCTGCAGATGAAGCTGGATTGGTGTGATGGAGATGGGTTTTGGAGAGGAAGCTGTGGTGAGAGTGAGGGAAGGGCAATGGAGGAGACAGAGCAAAGTGGAGAGGTACGGCAGGGAGATTAGGGAATGGAAGGAGAGCAGCAGCTGGTGATGTTGGGTAATAATGGAAGCTCTGATTGAAGAAGCCATGATTGAACAAGTGGTGATTGTTTGAGTACTGAAGCAGCTGCTGATTCTGATGATGATGATGATTGTAATGGTGGTGATGATAATGGTACTGAAACTGATGGTGGTTTGTAGTAGTAGTAGTAGTAGTGGATTTTGCAGCAGCTCCTGCTCTGCCTCTGAAAGCTTTGTTCTTTGGTGTTGTTGAGTTGTATTTGTTGGTGGGTTTTGGTTCTTGTGTTGTGTCCTCCATTAATGGGTTTTGATCTTCTTCTCTTGTTGTCAAATGGGTGGTTCTTGATTTTGGTGGATTCCAAGAAAGAAACTCGAAGTTATTACAGACAAAGAGAAGGGAAGAAGGAACAGAGATGAAGAAGAAGATAGATAAAGAGAGAGAGAGAGGGGAGTTTTAAACTTGTTATGTTTTTTGTTGCTTTCAATATTGGAAATGAAACAGAGAAAATGAGAGTTTTGGGTCTGCCAAATGTAATTAAACTAATGGGGTTTGTGTTCTTTTTTTTGGAGGTTATGCAAAATTGTGTAGAGAAGGATTATGGTTGTGAAGATGGTGATGGAATAACTTTCCTTTCTTTTCTTTTCTTTTCCATTTGACTCTCTCTCTCTATCTCTCTCTTTCTCTCTTTCTCTCTTTCTTCTGTCCAAAAACAGTGTCTCAGTCATGGCTATGGTTTAGCCTTTTCCATTTTGCAGCCTCCCCTTTCTCTCTCTCCCATAGTTTGATCTCTTTAAGGTCAAATAGGGGTAGAGAGTTTCACAAAATAACTTTTTTTTGTTACGATGAAACGCTGCAAATTCATTCGTTCGTTCGACGGAGCGAAGAATAAGAAACATTACAACAAGAGAAAAGATTATTAAGAAGATCGAACCATGAATCTAGTAGGAATCCATGTGAAGTCTTCCTAGTCACTCAATTGTCCTTTAAAAAATAAGCTTGAAAATGTAAAAAAAAAAAAAAATTTTGTTAACCTTGATAATCATATGACTAAAAAAGTAGATTATACCATACCAATTGATGTATCTAGTTTAGTCCATGGTTATCTACTCAATATGGTTATCTACCCTAGTGGATGTGTGTCAAATACTTAATCAATGTGAATTTGGAAGTGTTGTCAAAGAAGCAAGGTTAGTAGTGTGGATTTCGTGCTCAACTCAATTAGTTAATTTTTTGGATTGTAGATATTGGTGATGATAAAATAAAAATCCAAATTACATGACTTTTCTTGTTGATTTTGTCAAATTTTTTTTTTTTGGTATAATTTGTGTGTTTGAGCCTTTTGTACATACTTATTTTTTGTATGAAAATAAAATTTTAATATCATTTATGAAAATAAATGGATTGGTTTGATAAAAGCTTTGAATTTTAGGGTATGTAAAGTGATGGTGAAGATTCCTTTTATACATATGATATTGTTGATAAATGTCCATCATTGCATTCACTAGGCACTAGCTAAGAGATGAAAAGACTTGGGAGAGGTTAAATGATGAGTATTTGGATATGGTTTTGATCCATTTTGGAATCCATTTTTTTCAAAGGAGGAGACCAAAAAGTGTATTAATGGTGAGAGTCATCAATAAAGCATATGCAACACTAAGATAAAATGTTTTTACATATTTTAGTAACCCCTATATTGTCTCACATTGAAATTATTTAAGGTCATTTTGATCTTTTTGCGGTTTTAGAATATTTTGAGAATAGTTAAAAAGTTACTTTCAAAGTTTTTTATTCTCCTATATGGTCGTTTCCCGGCTTGGATTTTAGATGATGAATTGAGCAATTGTCTTGCATTTCCGAATTCCTTATTTTCCATCTCTAAGTGTTCGTCCAATATCCTTCCCCCAAAATCCTGCTCCAACAGGTTTTGGAATCCCTTTCAAATGGATGGGAATTAAAAAAAAATGTTAATTTCTTTCCAATTCCAGGTCGTCATTAGACAGGAAAACAAAGAATTTAATTCCGGTGAAATTTCTAGTTTTCCTAGCAATCAAATACCATGCGAAAAACGACCCCATAATAATAATTTTATTTTTTCTTCTCATTTCTCATATGATATTTCTATGAGCTCAATAAATACCAATCCAATAAACAGTACACAATGTTCAACTATCATAAGTTATCCTTTTTTTTTTTGTATAATAAGCTATGTATGATTAACAAAATGACTAGTATGACCATTTCTCTATTAATAAAATGGAACAAATTAAAATTTTGGTATAAGTAATAATGACAAAATTCCATTCTAATTTAAATATCTAAACTATCTTTTTAGTGGTCAACTTGGGAGATATGCCATCTAAAGAAGAAGGCACTTTTAGACCATCCCTATTAAGCACACTAATCAATAAGATAAATAAAGTTTTGAATGGCTGAAAGTAAATCTTCTATGCTTCTCTTTTTGGCTACTAGTTTATTTTTGTGTAAAGCTTCAAATCTTGAGCCCATCCTTTTGCCTAAACTTTTCTTAACATGATTAGTGGACTGAGATGGGAGATTAATATAATATCATAAGAAACATATTTTTTTAAGGATAAATTATTATTATTATTATTATTATTATTATTATTATATATTTAAACATATGAAGTCATGATGATTGTAATGTTGGAATGTGGTGATGGGACATTATCATTTAGTAGTGGGGACAAATTCAACTATTTAACAAAGTATTAATTAATATTTTCCCTTGGGAAGATGTGAAGGAAAAATGAAAACAAAAGCACATATTTGAAGGAATGTAAAATATTGTATATTTTTGGCATATTTTTTTTTTACACACAAAGAGGTTAAAAATCTTTCGTTTAATGGATTAGACTGTTAAAATTAAGTGAATCGTTAAATAAACAATTCTATTGACATATGATATACAAATTAAAGAGTAACAAGTAACAAATAAAAAAGATTAACCAAGAATATCATTAAAGATAAAATATTTGACTAAGCATTTTGTTTGGTATACATAGCTCACTTGAGAGATAAAAAGATAATAAATTATAAGGAAAATATATTAAGTGAGCTCGTTATGTTTATCAAAACCTAGATAAGGAGATATCGAAGAGCACGACGTCCGAGATATAATGGGTTGTCAAGTTTACCACACGTGGAACGACTGAGAGAAGTAGGAGAGGGGGGCGTCCAAGAAGCCGCAAAAATATGAAATCAGGGCACCACCATCTTGTGAAAAAATCTCCAATTTGAAACAATTGGCAGGACTTGCATCATGTTACCTTCTATGTCTACCAAACCCAAGCCTAGGTCATGACACAGAGCACACGCATCCCCGGTAGTCGCAAATTCAATACTGAAAATGTTAAAATAGGAGATATTTTTTTGCAAAAAGGAGAAATTCTATGAACTCCGATGATAAGGGTATGACGTAAATCAACCAAAATTGTCCATGCATCATGTTGGCTACAGCAAACATAAGGAAGAAAAAAAACATTATTTTGTCCCTCTATTTTGTCAAGTTAGCAGACAACCCATTATATTATGAAACACTCGATTTTTACCGCCTCTTATTATAGCCAACCTAATAGAGTAATAGTCATGTCATTCCATCCAAATTTACATTTAAGTTTTTGTTAAGTAATGACTCACTAATATGACTCAACCATTAATGATAATATTACTTGCCATATCAACATCTTTAATCCATATTTGTTAGCGACTCAATTAAAAAGAAGAAAGAAAAGCATAAAAACCGTTTTAAATTGAATTTATAAATTGAAAAAAAATAGTTGGTTTGGTATTATTTTGGATTTAAAATTTAAATTATTTTGTTTTCGTAACTTTTTATATTTTCATAAAATAAAATATTTATTGAATTTTTTATAAATCATATTCTAAAATCTAAAAAAATATATATTTAAAAATTTATTTTTATTTTTTGCCTTTGTTTTACAAGTTTTTTGTTTAGTTGAGTCACCAGCAAATATGAATGAAAGTTGCTGATGAGATAAGGTAATGACATTATATGGATGATTCATACTAGTGAGTCATTACTTAACAAAAAATTGAATGAAAAGAATATGATTGTTATGTAATGTTGGTTATAATAAAAAAATTTAGTGTTTCGTAGTACATGAGATTGTCCGTAAAGAGGAAAAATACCATCATCCAAAAAAATATTGAAAAAAACGTTGACTAAGATTATTTTCTTTTGCCATGTATTCTCATTAATATTCTCTATGGCCACTATTATATAAAAGGTTCATTTCATTTTAATTTGAGGATTATTTTAATTGGGTGGTTTTGACATATATGGAATGAGATCAGCGTCCAGGAATTTTTGGTTTGGAAAGTTCCAAACCCATTTTCAACCATTAGATCTAGTTTGACCCTTTGACTAATCTAATGGTCCAGATTTGATAGGGGCATTTAGAACTTTACACAAACAATTTAATTATTATATTTAATTTAAATATATTATTATTATTTATTATTTAAATATTTTATTATTATTTATTATTACCGTTGGCAACAACTTGTCGCCGTCCAATGTTGCCGGCCGCCATCGTTGGCCGCCGTCTCCGGTCGTCGGCCGTCAACCGCCGGTGACTTTTCCGGCGATTTTTCCGGCGACTTTTTTCGGTGACTTTTTTCGGTGATTTTTTGAGTGACTTTTCCAATCACATTTCCGTCGACTTTTCTCCGGTGACTTTTTTCTATGACTTTTCCGATGAGGACAAGTAACTAGTTAACCTGATTTTTACTATTAACTTATTAACATGATTTTTTTATTCGTAACTAGTTAACTAGTTAACTTGGATTTTTATAGTTAACTAGTTAGTTAACATGTTTTCCGGTGAGGCTCCGGAGACCGACAAAACTCCGGTGACTTTTCCGGCGAGGACAAGTTAACTAGTTAACCTATTTTTACTAGTTAACTAGTTAACTTATCGAGTTAACTAGTTAACATCATGATTTAGATAACGAGTTAGCTAGTTATCTAATCGAGTTAACTAGTTAACCAATCGAGTTAATCTAGTGAATCAGTCGAGCTAACTAGGTAACTCGATAAGTTAATTAGTTAACCAATCGAGTTAACGAGTTACCAAGTTGTTAACTAGTTATCTAATCGAGTTAACTAATTAACATCATGATTTAGATAACGAGTTAACTAGTTAACCAATCGAGTTAACTAGTTATCTAATCGATTTAACTAATTGCCAAGTTATTAACTAGTTAACCAATCGTGTTAACTAGTTAACGTATCGAATTTAGTTATCCACTCGAGTTAACTAGTTAACCAGTCGAGTTAACTAGTTAACCAGTCGAGTTAACTAGTTAACCAATCGAATTAACTAGTTATTCAATTGAGTTAACTAGTTAACCTATCGAGTTAACTAATTACCATCATAACTAAAATAATTAATAAACATCAAAATTGGTAACTGGTTAATATATGTTATTAACTGATTATACACACTAACCCACTCACACTCACACTAGCTACAAATTGGTAACTAACGGACAAATCAACAAAGTACAAATTCCTTTTCCCTTCTTCCTCTGCATCATCATTCCATTCTTCACCTTCTTCCTCTGCATCATCATTCCATTCTATTTTTCACCGTCGCCAAAAGAAACAGCTCACCATCACCTTCATCAACACCGATTGAGCTCCTCGATCCTCATACTGCCCAATCTCTCATCGAATCTGTTGAAGCTTTCCTCTTTGATTGCAATGATTTCTCCCACCCTCCTTTTTTATTTTCTCCTTCCATTTCCGTGTAGGCGTGATCTGGATCGGGAATCGGCTGGTGTAGAAGGCTGCCGTATCGGAGGCCGCCCCAAAGCTTCTATTCGGGTTCCGAACTTGCGGCGGGATGGCATATGTGCGGAGATCCAGGCCATCGTCAACCTTTCATCACAGCCTTGTCGATTTGGAGCTGTCAATTTGGAGCTATTAATTAGTGAGGAGATTTTGATCGGCGATAGTGGGCACAAACTTTATCTCTATTGACCACGAGATCCAACCGATGGAGGCTTTTTGGTGAGAGGCCGATAGAAGCTTTTACATTGATTTTCAGACAGCGTTACGAGGAGTTCAAGCGTAAGTAGAAGGGAGAAGAACAAGAATCGCCTTCGCCTCCACCGTCTGCGTGCAGAGTATTGAGTTTTAGGGTTTGTAGAAAATGTTCGGCTCCAGCATCTTGCAAGAATGAAAAATTCCTTTTTCCCAATACCCCCACAAGTTGGAGGGCATAGATTATGCACACCAAGCTTGGAGAGAAGAAAAGTGAAAGGAGACGTGGCTAGAGGCTTAGTGAAGATGTCTGCTACCTGATGACTGCTTGAGACATGAAGTAGCTTGATTACATGTACTTGAATCTTCTCCCGAACCAAATGACAATCAAGTTCGATGTGCTTTGTTCTTTCATGAAAAGTAGGATTCTCAGCTATATGTATTGCTGACTGATTGTCACAGAATATTGTTGCAGGCATTGAATGTGGCACACAGAATTCCTGCAACAGATATAGGAGCCATTGCAATTCACAGGCTGTGTGAGCAAGTGCTCTGTATTCAGCTTCACAAGAGGACCTGGATACAGTGGTCTGCTTCTTGCTTTTCCAGGAGACGAGGGAATTTCCCAAGTAAACTGCATATCCAGTTACTGAACGTCTGCTGTCAGGACATGCTGCCCAATCGGAATCACTGTAGGCACTCAGATGTATAGGTGATTGTATAGAGAAGAAAAGACCTGATGCAGGTGCACCTTTCAAGTAGCGGAGAATTCTGGTTACTGCCTTGTAATGTATCTCTGTAGGAGCTGCCATAAACTGACTTACTTGCTGTGTAGCAAAGCTAATGTCAGGCCTTGTGTTTGTAAGATAGATTAATTTCCCAACAAGTCTCCTATATAACTCTGCATCCTCAAAAGGTTGTGATCCTGAACTAGACAAGTGTACCTTAGAATCCATTGGTGTTGTAACAGGTTTAGAAGTCAGAAACCCTGCTTCTTCCAGAATCTCTAAGGTGTATTTTCGTTGAGACAAATGAATGCCTTCATGATTTCTTGCTACTTCCAGCCCCAAGAAGTACTTTAGAGTTCCCAAATCCTTGATCTTAAATTCATCATGCAAACTCTTCTTGAGATTTTCAATCTCCAGCAAATTGTTACCACCTAATATCAGGTCATCAACATATACAAGGGTTGCTGTAAAGTAACCATTATCAATTTTCAAAAACAAAGAATGATCCACCTTACTTTGAGTGTATCCAAGTCGCTTCAGAGTGTCAGAGAGCTTGGAAAACCATTGCCTTGAGGCTTGTTTCAGACCATACAGTGACTTGTGAAGTCTGCACACTGCATTCTTTCTTTGCACATTGCTGTCCAATCCTAAAGGCAGTTTCATATATACCTCCTCTTCGAGTTCTCCATGCAAAAAAGCATTATTAATGTCCAACTGATGTAAATGCCACTTATGAATAGAAGCCAGTGCCAGAAACACTCTAACTGTAGTCATCTTCACAACTGGTGCAAAAGTTTCTTGATAATCTACTCCCTCCAGTTGTGTGTAACCTTTTGCCACCAATCGTGCTTTAAAACGTTCAATACTTCCATCTGATTTATACTTGATTCTATAAACCCACTTGTTTCCAATTGCCTTCTTTCCTGGTGGTAAATCAACAATGCTCCATGTTTTATTGATTCTCAGTGCCTCTAGTTCAGCTTTCATGGCCTCTCTCCACTTTGGTTCCTCAACTGCTTCTGTATAACTTTTTGGTTCTTGTAAACTCATAATGCTCAAGACAAACTTTTTGTGAGTACCATACAAAGTATCATAACATAAAACATTGGAGAGAGGATGACTTACTAACCCTTTTGTCATGCTAGAACAAGCATTTGAGACACCATTGGTTCTGTTACTCTGCACCAGGAGGTCACAATGGTAGTCCTGCAAATATTTGGGTGGCCTATGTTGTCTGCTGGTTTTTCTGAGGTTAATTTGTGGTTGTGATGGTGTGTTGGTGGTGGTGATATCCTCACTTTCACTCTCACTCTCATTTCTCTCATGTGTTTCTTCCTCACTTAGGTCATTTTCTGCTGGTTCTGCAGTTTGTCCTGGCTCATTCAGGTTAGGAGCAGTTTCTGGTGTGGCTTCATGTGTTGGGGGATCTAAGTCCTCATCAAGGTTTGTGGATATGATAAAATCCTCTTCAGTATTGGTTTGTGTGTTTGTGGCCAAAGGGAAGTTGTGTTCATAAAAAATCACATCTCTTGATGTGAAGACCTGGTGGCTGTTAAGATCATACAATCTGTAACCTTTAATTCCTGAGGTATAACCTATGAAAATGCATTTTCTTGCACGTTCAGCAAACTTGGTTCTATGATTTGCTAGAGTAGAGGCAAAGCAAAGGCAACCAAAAACTTTTAGATCAGACAAGGAGGGTTGTTTGTTATGCAGCAGCTCATATGGGGTTTTGTTGCTCAAGATGGGTGTAGGAACACGATTAATGAGAAAAACAGCATGCCTCACACAGTCACTCCAAAACCCTATTGAAAGTTTTGCTTGAAATCTAAGAGCTCGAGCAACATTTAAAATGTGTTGATGCTTCCGTTCTACTCTACTGTTTTGTTGGGGTGTTTCAACACAAGTGGTTTGGTGGAAGATTCCTTTTTCTGAATAGAAAATAGGCATATCAAATTCTTTGCCTTGGTCACTACGGATGATTTTCACAGTGCCATTGTATTGAGTATGAACAAAAGAACAGAAATGCTGCAAATGAGGACGTGCCTCAGACTTTAATTTCATTAAAATAAGCCAGGTATGTCTGCTGTAATCATCAACAATAGTGAGGAAATAACGAAAACCAGAATGGGAAGGCTGAGGTGCAGGCCCCCAAATGTCAACATGGACAACTTCAAAAGGCTTGAGACTCACAGATTGACTAGAAGGAAAAGACAATCGTCTCTGCTTGGCAAAATGGCAGATATCACAAGCTAAATGAGGATAAGTGGATATAGCTCTATCTATGTGCTTTAGGTATGGTATTCTAGTATGAGAGGTGTGTCCTAAACGATAATGCCACAGGTCAAACACATCAGATTGCAAGGAGGAGGTTGCTTGACTAACTAGTGTGCTAGGAGCCATGTGGTAGAGTCCTCGGTGCAGCTTAGCAGAACCAATAGTTGTCCTCAGCTGCTGATCCTGAATAACACAAGAATTAGAAGTAAAAGTTAGGCAAAGAGCTTGTGTGGCTGCAAGCTTGCTAACAGAAATCAGATTGAAGTTAAATTCTGGCACATATAAATCTTCTTTCAGAGTCAATTGTGGTGAAAAAACCACATCTCCAATGTGAGTTGCTTTAACCTGATGTCCTGTAGGTAAAGTTATGAGGATATCTGCAATGCTTTTGTATGTTGTAAAGAAACTTAGAGAGCAGGCTACATGGTCTGATGCACCTGTATCTAAGATCCAACCTGACTTGTCTTTGCCACAGTAATTAACCAAGGGTTGCATTGGCATAGTTAATGCCTCACATATAAACAGAAACTTGCCTGAATGTTCTTGTGAAAAAGCAGCAGCAGCAGTAAAACCACCTGTGTTGGCACTTGTGCTTGTATCCCCATGAGATTTCTGCTGCACCATACTCAGCAATTGGTTGAATTGATCTTGAGTCATTTGCACATTTCCACTGTCTGTTGCTTGAGTTGCATTAGCTTGAGGACGAAAACCTTGCTTGTAGCTGCTTATGTTCCCAGGAATGAAGTTTCCTGGCCTGTAATTTCCATTGGTTCCTTGTCCTCTAGGTCTTAGGTTGTTTGTACCACTTCCAGGAGGCTTCTGCTGCATACCAGGTGGCCATCCATTCTTAAAATAGCATCTGTCCACTGTATGATTAGTCATCTTACAGTAGGTACAGTATAATTGTGGCCTTGCTCCTGAGTTAGGCCTTACATATCCTTGTTGCCCTGCATAGTTAACCATTGATTGATTATGTTCATCTGTAGGCTGCTGTATGGACATGGCTACTGCATCACCAACAGTTTGCTTGCCTTGAGTACCATACAATTGGCGCTCATGCTGTACCATCCTCTGAACAACTCTTTCAAGACTCGGAAGTTCATCTCCAAACAGCACCTGAGACCTTACTCCAGCATAGTTATCATTTAACCCTCTCAGAAAATGTATAACAGAGTTTGTTGCTTCATATTTCTCCACCAATTTGAAGGACTTACAGTCTATATGACTTGTTGCAGTGCAGTCACAAGGCATAATTGGTTGGTAGTTTTTCAGTTCATCTCTCAATGTTATGATATTCCCATGATACTGAGTGATCGATTGGTTACCTTGTTTCAGATTGGAGAGTTCTTCCTGTAGCTCTGCAATCCGAACAACGTCACCCTGACCATATCTTCCTTTCAAACTCTGCCATGCTTCAGCTGCAGTCTTCAGTCCCATGATTGTTCTTTTTATGCTTGGATCTACGGATTGCTGTATCCAGCTCAGGATCATGATGTTGCACCTGGTCCATGGCCAGAACATCAGATCCTTGGCGTCTGGTTCTTCTATGCTGCCATTGACGAAACCCATTTTGTTCTTAGCTCCCAATGCATTTGACATGGATCTGCTCCAATCGGTGTAGTTCGTGATGGTGAGTTTCTCTGGAACGAGTGACTGTCCTGGTTGTTCGCTTCCATGTAAGTAGTATGGGTCTGATAATGGATATTCTCCATTATCAGTTGTTTGCTTTTCGCTCATAGCTCTAACCTCGCTCTGATACCATATTGAGTTTTAGGGTTTGTAGAAAATGTTCAGCTCCAGCATCTTGCAAGAATGAAAAATTCCTTTTTCCAATACAGAGCTCCGGACGAAGATCGTCGGCACCATAAATAATCACGGTGACGGTTCATAAAATGACGACGGTGGCAACGATTCCTCCGACGATAGCGTGGAATTCCCCGGGGAGGAGAGTATCAGGCTACAGTTGAGCTATTAGGGAGACCAGAGAAGAGAATGGATTTGTGCGGCGTGTTTGAAGAATTAGATTAGGGTTATTATATTTTTAAAAAGTCAAAACTACCCCTTCCTGTATTTGGTTTGGAAGGTTCCAAACTTTAAAGTTTGGACGCAGATCCTTTGCCTTAAAAATCGAAACAAAGTTGGCTTCTTTGTTTGCCACGTGTAAGAATGAACAATTTTCCCAATTAACAACAAGATTCCAATGGGAAAAAGGAAGAAAAATAATTTAACATAAAAACTTATATAGTGTGTTTTGATTGGATAGTTTGTCTTTGTTTGATAAGTATTTTGTCCCAATTCAATTATTGTGTGAGAAGATGAATTTCCTACCCTTCATCATCACTAGTGGCAAGAAATAACAAAACATAATAATTTTCGGAAAACCAAAATTCTCTTTGATGAGAGAGAGGATTGTAGCTAGTGTAGTGGATGAGGGAGTCGATCGGGTTATGACGACGTTGTGATTGGTCGAAGAGGACGAGAATGGACTACTATTCTCGGAGGAGGTAACTGTTGAAGCAACGTCGGAATATGATTTATGCATAACATGTATGTTTATGAAGAATAGGTCGTATAACTTTAATATTTCGAGGAACCACATGGTGAGCATGTGGCAACAAGTTTGTGGAAGGGGGTGTCAGTGGATAGTGGCGCCGTTGTTGGTGATGGCGTGTGTGTAGCGGCTTGCAGTCAGACATGCCAGCTCGTGCTAGGAGGTCACAGATGTACTTGGCTTGGCATAGGGTCATCCCGTCTTGCGTACGATGTACTTCAATGCCGAGGAAGTAGTGCAAGTCGCCGAGTTCTTTGATGGAAAAACGGTCGTGTAGGTGTTCGACCAAGGAGGCGGCTAGACCTGGGTTCGAGCCGGTGATAATGATGTCGTCGACGTAGACCAAGACGAAGATGGTATTATCGCCGGTGTTGTAGTAGAAAAGTGAGTGGTCGATTTTGGAGCCCGTGAAACCAAAACCATACAGCGCATCGCGAAGACAAGCAAACCAGGCCCGTGGAGCTTGTTTCAACCCGTAGAGAGATTTCTTCAAAAGGCAAACATGATTAGGATAAACTGGATTGACAAAACCAGGAGGTTGAGACATATATACCGTCTCTTGGAGATCACCATGGAGAAAGGCGTTAGAGACGTCCAGCTGTGTGATGGGCCAGTTCCGTGAGAGTGCAATGGAAAGGATGAGGCGCACGCTTGCCGGTTTGATGACCGGACTGAAGGTTTCCGTGTAATCAATGCCTTCAGTTTGATGATATCCTTTAGCCACGAGGCGGGCCTTATAACGCGCTATTGTTCCATCCGGATGGCGTTTGACTCGGTAAACCCATTTGTTGCCGACGACTCTATGACCTGTCGATGGGTGAGGAACCAATGTCCACGTGTGATTGTGGATTAAAGCATTGAACTCGTCTTGCATTGCCGTGCGCCACTCGGGGTGTTTGTTTGCAACCGTGAAACAAGTTGGTTCTATAGGTGAGTCATGGGTTTGAGCCGAGTAGGATTTGGGTTTGAGTGAACCGGTTTGTCTCCTTGTCACCATTGGGTGAGTATGACTTGGGGAGCGGGCAGGTGGAGGAGCCGGTTGGTGAGAAGGATTTGGGTTTGTGGTGTCGGCAGGAGGGGGGTGGGAAGTTGGTATTGTGGTGGTGGCAGGAGGTTGGAGGGAAGTGGTGTTGGCAGGAGGTTGGAGGAAAGTTGGGGTTGTGGTGTTGGCAGGAGGTTGGAGGGAAGTTGGGGTTGTGGAGTGTTGGTTTGGGCCGGCTGGGGCTGGGCCCGTTGGAGGGGAAGATGGTGGCGGGTGGATATGGGGAGAGGGGGCGGCTTCATGGTGTAGCTGTTGGGCCGATGGGCCCAACTGGAAATTAGGCAGTGGTAAGGACAATGTGGGCCGTGGGAAGAGATCTGACTCGTCTGGACTCGGGGCACGTGGTATGGATTGGGGTACCTGAAAAGGGAAGATAGACTCATCAAAAATGACATGACGGGAAACTTGAACCTTTTTAGTGTATAAATTCAAGCAGTAATAGCCCTTGTGCTGGAGGCTATAGCCCAAGAAGACGGACGGAGCAGATTTAGCATCAAGTTTATGTCTAGCATATGGTTTAAGCCAAGGAAAACACAAGCAACCAAAAATGCGAAGGTGAGTGTAATCAGGATCAGCTGAAAATAATTTATGAAAAGGTGTGTCGAAGGCAATTGGCGAGGCAGGTAACCGGTTAATGAGATAGGCAACTGTCTGAAAGGCATAGGTCCAATACTCCAGTGGAACTGCAGCATGGTGGAGTAAGGTACGACCCGTCTCTGTTATGTGACGGTGCTTGCGTTCGACACATCCATTTTGCTCGGGGTATGGGGACATGAGGTTTGCTCAAGGATTCCATGCTGGGCTAGGTAACTAGATAAGCCTTGGTATTCGCCACCCCAATCTGCACGGAAAGATTTGATAGGACGACCAAAGAATTTTTCCACCAATGAACGAAATTGGATAAAAATGGATAGAAGGTTAGATCGATAACGAGCATAATATAGCCAGACATATTTGCTAAAATGGTCATAGAAAAGCACATAATATCGTTGATTGTTGACAGACAAAACAGGGGCCGGTCCCCATACATCGCTACAAATCAAGTCAAGTGGGTCATCAGCTTTATAATTGGAAGCAGGAAATGGGAGTTTATGCATCTTGCCTAAACAGCAACCAGAGCAAACAGAGGGAATTCTTTTAGTGGGAAAAGAAATTTGATAACGACGAAGCACACGTTTAACATTTTCTAAGTGTGCGTGTCCTAATCTTTGGTGCCAAACAGGGAGATAAGCAGCATGAGCAACAATGGGGGGGGGCGAATCAAGGACATGGGAACAACATATAGGCCATTCTTACTCCGGCCTCGGTAGAGGACCCTTCTGGCCATCAAATCCTGAATTAAAACAAGGTCATGATAAAACAGAACAAAAATGTTATTATCACGGGTTAAGGCACTTAAGGATAGAAGATTTTGACAAGATTTAGGTATATATAAAATATTGTCTAGAGAAATAGGAGAGGTATTTAAATGAGCAATAGAAGAGCCGGAGTGAGAGATTGGAACGGTATTACCATCGGTAAGATGAACTTGGTCGGTTCCTTGGTATTCAGAGTGGAGGTGGAGGTTGGCAAGGTTATTGGTTAGGTGGTGGTTCGCGCCCGAGTCTAGAGTCCATGAGTCGACCAGATGAGGTTCAGGAGAGTAGGTGAAGTGGGCCGTGGGCTGAAAATAGGCTTGTTGGCGTGGGGACGGGCATTGGCGGAAGTGATGTCCCTTTCCATGGCAATTGAAGCAAAATAACTCCCTTGGGCTTGGCGGCCTGGTGGGGGAGTCGGCAGCAGGCCTCTGCCATAAGGAGCAGCTGCTGGGCCATGGGAGGCTGGGCCTGGGAAGGAGGCAGATGGGCCTGGAGCTGGCGGGCCGGAGTAGTAGGGTTGGCGGCGGCGGGATGAAGCAGCAGGCACCGCGACTGCGTGGTGTGGAGGGTACTGTCCCTGGATGGTAGCCGGCGATCTCCACGGCCCCGACCGGCGACTCTGCGGCCAGCAAAGTGGGAGAAGGCGGGTCCGGTCGTCAGTGACGTCTCCTCCGCGGTGAGTTCGAGTTCCTCCGTCAGAATCAGTCCGTGCAGTTCGGTGTAGGAGGGAGGAACTTGACGGTGTCGAATGGAGCGAGCAAAGGCTTTATACGAGGGTGCGAGGCCACGTAGGATTTGATGGACGAAGTCAGCATCGGAGACAGGTTCATTGAGGGCAGCAAGGCGATCGGCAAGGGCCTTTGCTTTCTGGAGATAAACCGCTGCCGGATCCGATAATTGCTTCATATCGTAGAGCTGGGACTTGTAGGACCGAGCTAGCGAGTCTGAGCCTTGGCCGTAGACGGCAGCAAGGGCTGTCCAAGCGGCAGCGGCGGAGGTGATTCCAACCAGAGTCTGTAGGACTCCCTCGGAGACAGAGGAGATGATCCAGCCGAGGATGATTTGATCTTGGCGGTACCAATCCGTGTGTTGGGGATTGCGTGCACCAGCTTCGGTGAGAACGGGTGACACATCTTCAGATCCATCGATGTGACCAAGTAGGCCGTAGCCAGCAAGGAACGACTCGAATTGGAGCCTCCAAAGGAGATAGTTATTTGAGGTGAGCTTAACTGTGAATGTTGCTGAGGGGTTGGGAAGAGTGGGAAGAGAAGAAGAAGAAGAAGAATTTGCAGCCATGATTGTGGCTTGGATTTAATGCTCTGATACCATAAGGAATTGGTGAAATCTCTCATACCAATCTTGGCCATGGAGATGGTTTATTTATAGGTAAAGGATTACAAATGGGAATGAGATTTACAAGGGAGAAAGGAAGAAACAGAAAATATACTTTGCTAATTTTAGCTACTGCAGAATGGCGATATTGAGGGGGAGGGAGGAAACAGTGGAAGACTATTTCAAAGTGAAGACTAAATCAAGGGAGTAGAATATTATTTATTTTATATTATTATTACTTTGCACATATACAGTTTCGTTACATGTTATTTTTTTGGAAGATAGCATTTTGCTCCCCCTACTTTGCTAACTTAACAAATAGTCCCTTATACTATAAATCGCTCTTTTATCTCCTTCTACTTCAACCACTTTGCATTTCGAGTCCTTCCGTTCCAACTATCGTCTCCTTAACATTACATCTGGACACATCCTTACACGACGAAGAGAGATATCGAAGGAAGGAGACAAAGAGTTGGTTAAGGAGATAAAGTGGGGAGGTATCCGTATCGTGAAGAGTATGATGAAATACGAAGGATTTTAAAATCACAAGTTTTGTTCGTCGATTTCATCCTATCCAATTATATATTTATATTTTCAATTAAAAAGAGTTTAATAAGCTAATACATGGTTATTGGAGCTAACATGGTGTATCAAATGTGCATTAATTAACGTCAAGAAAATGATAGATGGAATGAAAGGACCCAAACGGCAAAATGGTCAAATTAGGATGGGTAAAAAGAACGATTTATAATGTAGGGGCTATTTGTTAAGTTGAAAAAGTAGAGAGGACAAAGTGCTATTTTTCCAAAAAAGTTTAGTAAACTGTGTAACTTAAAAAACAAAATGATAAAAATTATCAAATAAAGCAGGGGCTTTCACTAAAATAAATAAAAAAAATTAACTATTAACCTAAATAAATACGTTTCAAAACTATTGATTTTTATAGATAAAATCGCCCCAGGACTAGGCGATATCGCCCAAGGCCCAGGCGATATCGCCCCAGCACCAAGGATTGCCACCCGTGACTCTAAAACGGGTCCGTGATTAGATTCGGTTGATTCACGGGTGTGAAAATAGCCAAGGACTAGGCGATATCGCCTAGGGCATGGGCGATATCGCCTAATGCATAGGTGTTATCGCCTACATCTCGGAGCACTAACCACCCTATAAATCCTTGTTAGTTTCGGGGGTTAGTCACCAAATCGAAAGAACTAACATTCTAAAATGGCCGACTACACTTTGTCACGAGAATTCCGAATCCAAGTTTTCTGGGGGGGCCGTATCGTCCAGGATTGGACCGGCTTATCCTACGAAAGGGGAAATAATGTCCGTCTGAAGATGACCAAGCGAGCGACCTATGATAGTGTGGTTACCGTGTTTCGCGGCGAAAATGGGTCTTGGAGCGGATCAGATAATCCAGTCATTTGTCTGGAGAATGTCGATATACAGTTCTGAGGGAAATCTGTCGCATTTCGTTTCTAGGCCGATATCGGACGACAACGGCGTACAAGTCATATACGACTTAGTTTGCGTCAACCCATTTTTCGAAGTTGCCGAGTTGTACGCCTTGATGGAAGAGGAGCCGTCTCAGTTCTCCGATTTCTCGGGGGTCATTCCAAATCAGATGGCAGAGCAGAGCCAAACGTATGATGGGGAATACATGGCGACCAGTCATATCGGTCCGGAGGAGGAGGAGGTTGACCAAGAGGGGTTGGCGCGAGATGAATATGTCAGCACCGACGATTATGGAGATGAAAGGAGCCATTGCTCGGCGGACGAAGGGAATCCAAACGTCGACGATGACATTTGCCAAACCGACGAGGAAGACGACGATGAAGAAGGGGGAGCCACAGCAAATAGCGTGGAAGTTTATGTGCCACTGGAACATGCCACGAGCGAGGGTGACGACTGTGACGACATTATGACAATCTCCAACACCTACTCCATGGACAGGCGCTTCCAGATCCCAGCGAAGGCGTACTGGTCGGTGGAGATGGAATTCTTCTTGGGTCAGACATTCTCTACCAAAGGTCAACTGGTGTCCCTAACGAAGAGCCAAGCAGTCATCCGCAACTATAAGTACAGGGTAATCACTTCCAACCCGAAGGAATGGGCCATCAAGTGCATCGACCCGACGTGTCCTTGGAGGATGCGTTCTACACTTAGCAATAGATATGGATTCTGGATAATACGACAACTCAACAACGGCCACAGTTGTGACCGGTCAACGATACTAGGGCCCCACCCACAGCTCGATGTCACGCTGATCTCAGATGCAATCATGCACATTGTGCGCAGAGATCCGGGGTTGAAGGTTGAGACAGTTATTGATTGCATTATGGAGAAGTACCACCGCAATATATCGTACCGGAAGGCGTGGTTTGGCAAGCAACGTGCTGTCGAGAAGCTGTACGGTGACTGGGTGGCATCATACAACAACATTGAGACAATCCTGAATGCTATTCGTCTCACAAAACCCGGGACACGGTACGAGATCATAACCCACCCGGTGGGTAACTGTAGGATGTTCAAGAGTGTGTTTTGGGCGTTTGGGCCATGCATAAAAGCCTTCAAGCACTGCTCTGGGGTCATGATCATTGACGGCACATTCCTCACGGGCAAGTACAAGCAAGTGTTGTTGATGGCTAGTACATTCGATGGGCAACATCGGATTGTTCAATTGGCGTACGCCATAGTTGACAAAGAGGATTCCGATAATTGGAAGTGGTTCATGGAGAATCTACAGAGACATGTGACCAATCGGGCCAACATCACAATCATCAGTGATCGACACAAGGGGATAGCAGCGGCAATGCGCAACATTGATCGAGGGTGGGTATGGAGGTGGTGTCTACGCCATTACGTAAGCAACTTCAACAAGAAACACCGCAACCAAACTTTAAAATCTCGCCTTTGGAACTTAGGTATTTGTCAACTTGTTTACGGTGTATATTTGAACTTAACTAATACAATATTGTCATACAAACTGGATATTCATAGAAGTCTTCATCGCTACCCGCAGGAATAGAAGGGAATGTGCGGAAGTTTGAGGCAAAGAAGGCAGAATGGTTGGCGATCCATGATGAACAAAACGTACGGGAGCCAAAATGGGTGAATGAGGAACTACCCTTATGGATCTTGGCCTATGACAACACTGAGGGAGGCGGTGCTCGGTGGGAACCATGACGACCAACGCGCAAGAATGTGTGAACGGAGTACTTAAGGGCGTGCGACGTTTGCCCATGTCTTCTGTGATCGAGCACACATTCCACCGTATGGTCAAGTATTGGCATAGGCGCCGTGGGGAATACCAGGGAATGTTGGCAGAAGGGAACGCGTATATGAAGTACTGTCAGAAATTAACCAAAGAATCTACGCCAAGTTCCGTCAGACACTACGTGCTGCCGTACGATGCGGCTAACGGGGTTTACGAGGTTAAGTCTGGTCCAAACAATCAAAACCGTAGCGGTAATAATAGCTACGTTGTTCGGTTCGATAGGCAGTCGAATCGTAAGGGGACTTGCACATGCGGGAAGTTCCAGGGGTACAAGGTACCGTGCTCCCATACTGTAGCTTGTTGCACATTTGCTGGTGCTAACTGGCAAAACTACGTCAGCCCCTTCTATCTGGTATCCAAGACCCAGCTAGTGTATGCTCAGTCATTCCAACCAATACTTGGTCCTAAAGACTGGATCCCACACACGGGCCTACCAGTGATCCCGCAACCTCATCTTCTTTGTGGACAGGGTCGTCCACGACACCTCCGAATCAGAAACGAGATGGATTGGCGTGAGGAGGGTCGCCCAAGTAAGTGCAGGACATGCGGTCGCGTGGGTCATAATGCAAGGACATGTGGAAGGAGACGGGACAGTGCTGGGGCGTCTTCTAGTAATCAAGCGTGAAATAAAATAGTATATCTGTAACATTTTTATCTCGGTTCGTTTAATAAAAAATGTTTTCAATTTCACCACTGTTTTTAATTTGAGTTTACATATTCCAAGGCAGTGCAAACACTGGCCGTCACTCTAGGCATAGGCGATGTCGCCTGTGACATGGGCGAGATCGCCTGGGTCACGGCAATATCCCTGTGCCACAACAGGGGGCAGTATGCATCATAAAACCCTGTACTGTGACCTCTCTGTGGGATGGGATAGCCATCATAGGGAGGGTATGTCGGCAGGCGTGATGCTGCACGTGGGCGGTGTGGTCCTCGATCGGGAAGGCGCTCATATGCTCCACTCATAGCCAATCCAGATCGGAGCACATGACTCATGTGAGAATCACTCGTACCACTCAAAATGGTAGCCTGCTCCAACGAGGTGATCTGAAAGGCAAAACAAAAAGAAAAGTTAGTGTACCCTAAGGGAATACTAAATTGGCTACAGTTACTCAAGTAGGTGGCCACTAACCATCCCCTGAAACTGTGCACCATCGTGTGATATGGCCAGGCGTGTCCGTCTCCTATACCACTCGTCGTACTCATCATGGAAGTGGTGGCTCAATGGATCTGCTCTCACCTCGCCCTCGGCAATGTGCTGATCCCGCTCCTCCCAGAGACGTAAGTACTGTAGGTACCTAGCACCCCAATCATGTACTGGTGCTCTGAAGTCTAGTCCCAACAACTCCTCGACACGAGCAGCAGCTCGGCGTCCTGTGGGATACGCTGACCATGTCCGAACTGACGCATGCAACGATCAGGATGGTGCCATGAGACACAGTCTATGCACAGCATGGGGCAAACAGCTCGCCAGAACACATCGTCCTCCAACTGATAGTCCTCCTCTCGAAAGGCGTACGGCATCCACTGGAGAATTAATAAATATGTTGTAAGGAAGAATTAAGAAAATCAGAGAGAGTATGTACATGAGGTTAAGATTCCTAACCACGAACTCCGTGTTCCGATCAAGTGCGTAGCGTATTTCCTCCAGCTTCATAGCCACGCGATGCTGGTGGCGCCGGATGACAGACATCCAGCGCACACCACGAGGAATGGTGTCAGCATCTGGTGGGTCACCACCTGCTACGTAGCGCTCGGCTATGATCGGGAATCTCTCCAAGGCCCAGAGCTGGACCAGCAAGGTGAAGCCTCCCAAGTCACCTGTACCCCTCTGACTCCCAGCCGTGAAGAAGGCCGCCCTCCCCATGGCCTTATACAGCCATGCTAGTACCGCACTACCCCAACTGAACGTGGATGCAACCGCAGAGTCCCCAATAAGCCGGAGTAGATGAACCGGTATCAAGTCTCCAGTCCGGTCAGCTAGTAGAATGGCGCCAATAAGAACCCAAGTGTAGGCTCGTGCATAGCGGAGAACAACATCTGCTGGAGCTTCAGCCGGTAGACGATCAAACATTCCCTTCACCCACGATATCTTCACTGACTGTCCCGTACAACTCCCAGCTGGGGGTCGGGCACCCAACAACTCCTCACATATGACACCCGGATCACGTCTGTCCACCGCTACGGTAACAGGAACTCCATCGATAGGAAGACCCGTAAGTACCTCAACATCCTCCAAAGTGATCGTCGCCTCGCCCTGTATCAGGTGGAATGTGTTCGTCTCTGGCCGCCACCTCTCAATCAATGCTGTGACGAGCTCCTTACACGGTGTGAAACCGAGTAAACGAACAACAGGGAGGAGTCGACACTCTCGCAAGAATGCCTCGTACTCTGAACTCCACTCTAAGCAAGAACTACGCTGTCGCAACTTCAGCGCCTTGCACGCATGAGGGTCACGCCACACTAAAGTAGCCCTATGCTTGTTCTCCCCCCACAATAGAGAACAATCACCAGGTTGAGGCCTACAGCCCTCAGGAGTCTGATCAACCAACGGTTCATCCCATCCATAGTTCGACATCTATTGTATAGTAAATTGTTAGGAAAACTGTTTTATACTAATTCTCTTTCTCAAAAGTATACTAGTTCTCTAACCTCAAAATTATACTAATTGTCTAACCTCAATATTATACTAATTCGCTAACCTCAACATCATACTAATTCTCTAAGCTATCCATAAATAATGACATGGTTCACAATGACATAAGAACAATAAATAATGTATGTACTACGTACCTTGTGTAATGGTGCGAGAAAAGGTCCTCTCCGTTTTATAAAAATCCTACAACGTCAATATGACAGTGTTAATAAATCACTTTGGAAAAAATTATCTACCATAATAACCCTAAACTAATTCCAACTAAAACCCTAAACTAATTCTCTAACCTAAAACCTAAACTAATTCTCTAACCTAAACCCTAAACTAATTCTCTAACCTAAAACCCTAAACTAATTCTCTAACCTAAACAACCTACTAAATAAATATAATTTAAAAAAAAAGGAGAAATGAGACTTACCTTTGCCTTAGGGGTTAAAGAGTGGTGTGGGAGAATGGTGGGGTTGAAAAATGGGGTATTTATAGAGGTTGGGGCGAGATTGCCCGGTGTCTAACCCTCGGGCGAGATCGCCTGTAGCCCGGGCGATATCGCCTGTGGCTGGGGCGAGATCGCCTATGGCTGGGGCGAGATCGCCATGTGTCCAGCCAGACAGCATTTACTCGGTTGGTTGGGCAATTTAGAATCGGTTTGATCAGAAATATCTGGTGCTGGGGCGATATCGCCTGGGCCTTGGGCGATATCGCCTAGGCCTGGGGCGATTTTATCTATAAAAATCAATAGTTTTGAACCATATTTATTTAAGTTAATAGTTAATTTTTTTTTATTATTTTAGTGAAAAGCCCCAAATAAAGCACCTTCAAGCTACATATGCCTATTTCCAACTCCTCAGACAATGAACTATGTAGAAAATGATTTTTGAGGCAAGAGGAATGATGCATTGGTCACATATATTGAGCAAGATTTATGTGCTAGTTAGGGCTGGCAGTCGGTTGCCGGTTTTTCGGTTTTAACCGAAAACCGGACCGGAACCGAGGTGACCGAACCGAGAAGAAACCGAGTCGGCTCGGTCGTCGGTTGCAGTTTTGGGAATTTTCGGTTTTAACTCGGTTTTCGGTTTAAACCGAAACCGAGGAGGAAAACCGAATTAGAACCGAGTGCCCTCTTCCACGAGCATCTCAAGAGCAGAAAATGCCCCAATTTCGTCACTTCAACGCCTTCTCCGCCGCAACCCATTTCCTCGATTTCGTCGTCGGTTTCCAGAGTCAAGCGGACGACGGCGGCCTCTTCCTCCGCCTTCGTCTACCACTAAAGCTTCGTGCTTTACAACGTCTCTGTTTTTTCCTCCTCCCCGCCGCCGCGGCATTTCTGCACAGTCCGAGCCCGGTCACCGTCGTGGATCCGTTGCGATTCTCGGCGGCGGAGCCGCCGCGCCGCCATCAGATACTCTCCGGCGGGAAGGAGGATCTGGGTCCACCGGCTTCGTTGGAGGACAGTGTGAAAAGATTGAAAAGCCTCCGCCTTTCATCGCCTCCTTTGCCGGCGCTCAGCCGGCAACAAATCGACGCCGCAATGGACCATTTGTCTGATTGGGTTTACGAATCGTGCGGCGCAGTGTCGTTTTCCAGCCTCGACCATCCCAAGTTCTGAGCTTTTCTCAATCAAGTCGGCTTGCCGCCGATCTCCACCGGAAGCCTCGCCGGCAGGAGACTGGACGCGAAATTCGAGGAAGCGAAAGCAGAGTCCGACGCCAGGAACCGAAATTTCGGTCAAAAGGAACCGAAACCGGCCGGTTCGGCTCGGCTAAAAAACGAACATTTTCGGTTTCGGTCGCCGGTCATGCCTTCGGCCACAATTCGGCTTTCGGTCAACCGACCTTTCGTTCGGTTTTTGACCGAACCGGGCCGACTGCCAGCCTGCTAGTTGTGACAAAGAATGCATTAATAATTCACAATGCTTTTAGAATATGAAACATTTATTGTAAACCATTAATGTAAACAGTGAACTATTATTTAAGTATTTTACAAATTTCAAATATTATGTTGTTAACGTTTAGTTAGTTATGTGAGGATTGAATTTCATATTATGAGGTCAAAAAATTTTATGGTATAATTTCGGAATCCCCTTGACCAATTTTCTAGCTCTGCCACTGGGTGGGTTGTCTCAAAATCCAAGTACGAGAAACTTTTTTTTTTCATCTGTGGGGTAATTAGTTAAAGTTAACTTTCGTTTATCTGATGAGGAGATTGTTCACTTGTGAGACACCACTCTAAGATCACCGCTGCAACGTAATATGTCTTTGGGTGGAGATAAGGAGTTGGTGAAGTCTAGTTGGGATAAGGAAGTGGTGAGGGATGGACAAATGTGCGAGTAAGGAAAATGATATGATTGGAGAGAAAATGTTAATGATATTATAGATTCTGTGTAAGATTATGCGATATAATGAAGATGTTCTAAGGTACAAGTCTTTCTTGCATATAATGAAGATGTTCTAAGGTACAAGTCTTTCTTACCAGGTCAATTTTTAATCGACGAAGTATCCTTACACCCCCAGTGTTTAATCATCCACCATTAACAATCCTCTTCCAGTCAGGATTTCCCTTTCGCTGGTGAACCCTTATACTTTTGCTTGACGTTGTCGACCAAGTATTAATGATTTGTCCATAATTAAGTACCTTTGTATGGGTGTAGATACTAGTTTGTCTAGAATTAAGTACCCTGGTGTGAGTGCGGGTACTAATTTATCAAGAATTAGGTATCTTTGTTTGAGTGTAGATATCATAAGCATATAAGCATCTTTGTGTGGGAGCAACCATACCTTATCAGACTGTCAGCATGCCAAATTATTAATCGATCATGCTAGATTGTTACTGTCCAATAACCGACTAAGAACTCCTTCCTTATCAGATTGTTGTCAGGTATAACAATCCGAAAACATCAGACGTATCATACTTTCGCCATGAAGAAATGGGTGTATGACAAACTTCTTTTCACCTACGTGAATTCTCTAAATTATGACAATCAAAATCTTTTAGTTTTTTTCTCACAAACAAGGATCGAACTCTCAACCTCATGGTTAAGAGACAAAGTGAACAACCAACAATGTCACACCTAATGATTGGAGTGGTTTACTATTTAATCAAAGAAAAGTTGCAGTGTTTTCAACACAACATCAAGAAAGCATAACTATAATGCTTTTGTTTATTATATTTCCAACAATTGATAACAAATTTATAATGTTTTACCACATATGAATAAAATTATTATATATTAAAAAGTAGAAAAAAACCAACCACACTTCTAAGTAATCTAAATAAAAATAAATAAAAATTATTTTCCGGTAAGATATTAACAGAAAAAAATCGGCCAATTAATCCGGGAAGGGAGGGGCGGAGGGAGGGAGGGGGGGTGGAAATTAATCCACCAAATAAATTATACTCGTGGTGGTCTTAAATCCAACATCATTACTTTAATACATAAACAGCCGATTGGCACTAACTCTAGTTATATTAACTATCATTGTTTCGGCCCGTTGGCCGATATGTTATATTTTTTTTAAGTATAATTAGTAAAAAATATTATTTTATAATGATAGATTTAATATTATTTTTAATAAATTGTAAATTAACAAAAAAATTGAATTGAATGATTAAAATTAAACGAACACTCAGTGGGTCAAATAGGTAACATATTACATAGCGAGAAATTAAACAGTTTAAAGTAGAAAATATAGAAATAAACTAAAATTAAAAAGTGAGTCACACATTTTATTTTAAAATATACTTTAATAATTTCAATTAAACTAATTAAAATGAAGAATTTTACTTTTTCCTAAAATTTGTTATGTTTAAAAACTATTTGGAATTTTATTTATTAATAATTTATTTTTTTGAATAATTTAAAATAAGAAGAAACAAAATAATATGATAGGTTAATAACCTATTATTAAAGAGAGAGTTTTAAATTATATCTCCCTAATTTTAAATACTCATATATTAGCTAGATGATTCTTTATACACACCCAAAAAATATACTATTTAATTTGAATATTGTGATTAATCATAGGATATGTAAGGACAGTAATTAATTTTAATTACATACTAAAATAAAATAGGTTCATTTATGATCATTGAAATGGAAAAAATACATTAAAATTTTACTTTTTATTCAAACAAACTTTTCGAATTAGTGAAGTCCTCTAAACCAAATATTAATTCAAATGCTCTCCCAACATAAGTCTATTTAAGACAAATGGAAAAAATGCAATTTTCTCAAAATATTTGCAAACAATAGTTGAGGCTAAAGAAATCATCACTATAAATTTTTTTGAGGAATAGTTAAACATAAACAAAATTGGAACCTCAATTGGCCTGTTAAAACTTAAAATAATTTGGAAATAAGGATCATGTTATATGAATGTATTTAGGTTTAATGAATATGTCTAATTCAAACTAATCAACTCGATCAATGCTTTAAATTTTTTAATAACTAATGACATGTAACCCATTTTACTTACGATCCCATGACTCATACTCTTTCATCATGATCTCACTCACCATTGATCTTAGTAAGATACAACCTTTTTCTTCAGTTTTCTCTATATCATTAAATATATTAATTGAAAAAAATTCTGTTAAATGTTCATGATTTTTTATGTTTTATGCAGGTTGATCCCTGATCAAATTAATTACTGACTTTCCAAATTTCGAGTACTTCAAAATAATTTTCCAAAAAATTCAATTCAATAAAAATGAAAAACAAAATTGCAACTCTCGCGAAACATTTGCAAACATTTGTAAATGGACAAACCCTTCAATTCACCCATTATCAAATTACTCAAAACTTAGCTATAAGTTGAGTTTTGAAATCACTCATTTTTTTGCAACTCTCGCGAAACATTTGCAACTCTCGCGAAACATTTGCAAACAAATAAAGTCGAGACTAAAGAATCAATCATCGTAAAAAAAATTTATTTTTTGGAATAGTTGAACATCATGAAAAATGAAACATCAATTGGCCAGTTAGATATTAAAAGAATTTTAAAATATGAATCATTTTATATGAATGTATTTAGGTTTAATGAATATGCCCAATTTAAACTGACTCAACTCGATCAATACTCTCAATTTTTTAATAGTTAATGTCATGTAACTCATTTTACTTACGATTCTATGACTCAAACTCTTATACACTAATGACCTCACCCACCATTGATCTTACTAAGGTAGAATCTTATTTCCTTAGTTTTCTCTATATTATAAATTTATTAATTAAAAAATAATTCTCTTAAATATCCATTAATTTTAATAATTTATGCAGCTTAATCAAATTAATTAATGACTTACCAAACTTGGAGTCCTTCAAATAATTTACCAACAAAAGTCATTTCAAGACAAATGAAAAATAAAATTGTAACTTTCTCGAAGCATTTCAAACAAATAAAGTCGAGATTAAATAAACCATCACTATTAAAAAATTATTTTGAGGAATTGTTAAACATAATGAAAAATGAAACCTCGATTATATTGGCCCGTTAAAACTTAAAAAATTTTGAAAATAAATATCATGTTATATGAATGTATTTAGGTTTAATACATATGCCCAATTCAAACTAACTCAACTCGATCAATACTTTTCATTTGTTAATAGTTAATAACAATTTTACTTATGGTACACTCATGAACTCTATACCATTGATCTTACTAACGTACAAAGTTTATTTGTACAATTTTGTCTTGCCTAATAAATATATTAATTGAAAATAATTCTCTTTAATATTCATAAATTTTTAAGATTTATGCAGCTTGATCCTTGATCAAATTAATTAATGACTTACCAAACTTGGAATTATTCAATTAATTTCTCAACAAAATTTAGTTCAGGACAAATGGAAAAAAATTACAACTTTCTTGTTCCATTTGCAAACAAATAAATTCGAGACTAAATAAACCATTACTGTAAAAAAATATTTTAAGGAATAGTTAAACGTAATAAAAATGAAACATCAATTTGCCTGTTATAACTTAAAATAATTTAAAAATAATGATAATGTTATATGAATGTATTTAAGTTTAATGAATATGCCTAATTCAAACTAAGTCAACTCAATCAATAATCCAAATTTGTTAATAGTTGATGACATGTAACACGCTTTACTTACGATCTCATGACTCTCTTATACACTTGTGGCCTCACTCACCATTGATCTTACTAAGGTATGACCTTATTTCTTTAGTTTACTCTTGATCAATACATATTTTAAATCACAAATAATTCTCTTAAATATTCGTAAATTTTAAAAATTTAGGAGTTTGATCCTTGATCAAATGAAATTATGACTTACCAAACTCGGAGTCCTTCAAATAATTTACCAACAAAATTCAGTTCAATACAAATGGAAGATAAAATTACAATTCTCTCAAAGCATATGCAAACAAATAAAGTGGAGACTAAAGAAACTATCACTATAAAAAACTGAGGAATAGTTAAACATAATGAAAAGTGAAAGTTCAATTGACCCTTTAAAACTTAAAACAATTTGAGAATAAGGATCATATTATATGAATGCTTGTATGTTTAATGAATACGCCCAATTCAAACTGAACACAACTCGATCGATACTCTGAATTTGTTAATACTTAATGGCATGTAACCCGTTTCACTTACGATCTCATAACTCATACTCGTATACGCTCATAACTGCACTCACCATTGATGTTACTGAGGTAAAACTTTATTTCTTCAGTTTTTTTGTAGCTCAATAGATATATTAACTGAAAAATACTTCTCTTAAATATTCATAAATTTTTAAGCTTTATGCAAATCAATCATTGACCATTAATCAATGATTTTTTTAAAGGGAATTAATCAATGGCTTAGTTATCCTAAATGTATATTAAAAATTCATGTGAGCAAATACATTATCCAATATAATGATTTAATTATTCTACACAGAACGTCGAACCTGATTATTAAACAACCCAGGGCCCATTTAAAAAAAGTATCATCATCTCAGAATAAACTATATGAATAAATTATTATCATAATTTCATTCACTCTACTATCTATTCAACTTGGTAGTGTATTTCTACAATAAACTATTGGTTATCATAAAACCAATGAATGACATTGGTGGGAAATGGGTGAAATGTGCTTCAATTTGTACAATGAAATAGATATGAGCAATGTGATTTAATATTTTAATGTAATTATAAATTAATTTGTCTAGCTTAGTTGGTAAAGCACATACTTTTATCCTTGAGGTTGTGGGTTCGAGTCTTGTAGTTACTGAAAAATTATATCCTTTATTTAAAAATATATTTTTAATAAATTTAAATCATATAAAATTGATTGATTGGCCAATTTCCTATAATTAAGGAGAGGCATGAAAAATCCTAGGTGGCAATAGGAAAAAGGCTAAAATGCTTATATATATTTGTATATCATGATATTCGAGATATCACGTACCAAACGACCCCGTAAAATATCTATAAAATTCATTCAACAAAATCATTCATTTGTCTTTATTAGAACACAAATTATAGTTTTTCAACACAGAAAAAAATATGAAGTAAATTTATAAGCCAAACATCCTTGTAACTTTAAAATATGAAATTCTCATTATCTAAGAATTTAAACACATTTCGATTAGTTCAAACTTTCAAGTACAAACTAAGAGTCAAACATTTAAAACTGTTTCAGTTTTTATTCAACCCAACATTTCAAATCTTAAACCTTTAAAACCAAAACCTTGTTCTTATCAAATTGGCTAATTAACTCGAATAATCATTGTCATATCATACATTTCATAGTTACCTTACTACAAACAGGAATATAACATTGAAAGTAACCATTACTAGGCTAGCTAGCTAGTAGAGAATTACAGTTACATTGTTGATAGTCCCACCCCATTGTGCAACCACTCAGGCTTTACAATCTTACGTGGACAATATATAGACACCAATACAAGGCTTTACAACAATTAGAGATACATACAAATATATAAACGAGGATACAAAAGATGATATTAATTGTGTCGAAAGATAATGATACTGACGTTGCTCCGTTGACGATATTCTACAATGGATTGATTCATCATCGTATTCGTATCTGACTTCCTTGTGCCAAGTTACCGGTGACCTCCTTTCAATGAACCAATCTTTCATCGTCAGCTTCAGTCCATCCAAACCCAACGACCGACTCATTAAATGATTCCATATAGTAATTATTAAAAAATCATTGTATTTAAAGTTATAGATAGTTTGATTGTTGACTATTAAAATTTATAATTTTACTCACTATTTTTTATGTGGCTGACATTGTTGGAATAACCTTTCAACTATATAAACTGATTTTCAAATACCGTGTTAACTAGTTAACTAGTTATCAACTAAATAACTTCGTTAACTAGTTATCAGTAAAAAAAAAACACATTATTAATTAGTTATGAATAAAAAACATTGTTAACTAGTTAATCAACAAAAAAGGTGTTAACTAGTTAACATGCCCTCAATGAAAAAGTCATCAGAGACGGTGTTGGTCACCGATATATAAATTTAAAATAAATACTATAATTAAGTTAGGTAAAAATATGGTGATTACCTTTAACAAATCTAGACCGTTAAATTAATTAAAATGTCAATCTAAATCTAATAATTGAAATAAGAATTAGAAAATTTCCAACCATGTGCTGATGACAAACCATTTGCATCATTAAATATCTTTTTTTTTTTGCTCAACATCATTAAATATCTATAATCAATATTGAGTTTCACCCCAAACCCAAATCACATCAAATTCATTAATCCAAAAAATATGGTGGTTGATACATAAGCCCATCGTGCAGGCCCAAATGGATGGTTTGTACCAACCAAGTAAAGAAAAAGCCCAACTAAGTAGAGTAACTGTATATACAAAACATCGAAGATGCCGCCTTTCATTTTCTTGCTAATTGTGAGTGAGAACCCATGTTTACTCATTACATGAAACTCCAACTCCTCTTAGTCACGATTTAGGCCCGTTCATTATAAATTATCTTAAATTATATAATTAGGTGAATTATATAATTTAGATAATTATAATTCATAATTCCATCCACCATATTTACCGAGAAGCTAATTTTGCAGCGGACTACCTTACTAACCTTGGTCAAAGTTTAGACAATGATATCCATTTTTTTTTTATTCTCCAAATGTTTCTCTTCAGCATAGGCTAAGATTCGACCTGTTTGGGGTTTGTTACCTCTCATTTTTATTTACAATTTCACCCAAAAAACCTTCTTCATGGTTATGCAATAGTCAAACAAACAATTATAAAGATCAATTAAGAACCTTGATGTCCTCAATTAACTAGGCAAAATCATATGAAACTACGATTATTCCAACACTATATATAGTAAGCTTTGATTAGCCTGATCAAGCTACAAGCTAAGAAAGACGAAAATCAAAAGTGAAAGTAAAAAAAGAAGAACACAAAAGCATTAACTAGATCTATGATTAATTAAAATTGAAGTTAAGTGGTAATTAAGCTCCTAATTAAAATTAAATCCCTAAATTGAGAAACAAAGTGAAGGAAGATCTAGAGAACTCCACAGTGACAATTCAACATCCTCTTCCATGTTTAATGAAGACGACGTCGTTGAAGAACGCGGCGACGCCGTACCACTTTTCCCCGTCCCAATATGCCCTCCACCGTCGCCGTTACTACAATCCCTGTCGCTAATGCTAAATCCCTCTTTCTTCATCTCTTCAACGCTACGTTGCCTCGCGGCGGCGATCATCGTCCTACTGAGGCACTCCGTCACGCCGTTATACGCATACAGCGACGCGGAAAAGTTCCTCTCGTAGTTCAGCCGCTTGCTGATCTCGCTCAACGCCGACGTATCTTCGTCGTCGTCGCCGCCGCCTCCGTTGCTCCGATCACGATTATCCGTGACTTCCTTTCCCTGACCGTCGTCGTTATGATCGCTGTCCAGCACGAACTGCTTCGTTAACGGCTCCATCATTTCCTGCGCGATGTCAAACGCTGAGTACGACTGAGACTCCCTCGACGCCGCGACGCTGCCGGAAGAGGAATCTGGGCCGTTGAATTGGCTGAAATCGATCATCAGATTCCCCAAGTTGTTCTCCGTCACTATTTCCCCATCGCCACTATTACTGACGGCGTTATGATAATTAACGACCGTTTGGATGGAGTTTCCCAAAACGACACCGTTTCTCATACAATTAACGGCCGACTTAACGGAGTTTTCCAGAACGGCGTCGTTTTGACCAAACTGATCTCCGCCGTGGATCTGAACATGATTATCCTCCACGTCATCATCGTGCTCAGACGAATACGACGACGTTCCAATCAAATCGATCTCCGGCCGATTGGGACCACCACAACCGGGTCGAATAATACCCGTTTCCAAATCCTTGCTCCGGGCCTTGAGCCGGAGGAGCAGGAGATTGGTGATCTTGGGAGGAAGAACAGGCTTCGAATCGGGAGACGAACAAGGCCAGAAATTGGTACGAGTGTTGGCGCCACGTAGGAGGCAAGCAGCTTCATCGTAAGCCTTAGCAGCTTCCTCGGCGGTGTCGTAGGTACCAAGCCAAACCCTAATTTTCTGGATTGTGTCTTTGATTTCCGCCACCCACCTCCCCGACGGACGCTGCCGAACTCCGACGAACCTCTTTCGAGCTCTCCGAGCTCCGCCGAGAGCCGCAGCCTCCTCCATCATTTGGTCCCATGACATCATGGTTTGGTCGTCGGCGGCGGCGACCTCGACGGTGGCTTTCCTTTTGGTTCCGGCGGGCATGTCTTGATGATGATGATCGGGAGTTTCATGATCGTTAATTATCTCTTCTTGCTTCATTTTCTTCTTTCTTATTATTGTTAATGGAGATGTTATGGTATGGGGAAAGTGAAATTGTGGGTGGGTGTATATATATATATAATAATAATATTATTATTATTATTATTATAACAAATAAGAGAATTTTAATTTAAAAATTAAGGGGGAATAATTGGGATTAGAGAGAGAGTGATTAAGGGGGATTGGGAACTTTACTGCTTGTATTCACATACTTGTTGGACATGAAAATCAGACTTATAGGCTAAAGACACTTGCTTTCTAATCATTGTAGCCAGCTAATTATGTGGTAAACCCTAAGGGGGCGTTTGCCTCTTTTTGAATGAGCGTAAGTGATTTGAAACAATAAGGAATTTGTGATAGGAAAACGATTTCGTATAGATTGTTTGATTTGGTGATTTCGGGAAGATTTGAGTTGTAGTGATTTGGGAAAAGAAACTCACATTGAAATAGAAAAATATAAATGTTCATAGGTGAGAGAGAGAGGAACAAGTGTCATTGGCAGTAATTTTTAAAATGAGACGGTGTTTATGTTCCACATGTGAATATGGATGCAAGTCGTTGATGTGAAAGAAACATGAAGATTTGCGTTTGTTTTTCAAATTTTTATAGTTTGGTTGAGCAATCAACAAATATGAATGAAACTCGTTAATGTGGTAAGGGCTTCACTGTTAGGTTGGTTATAGTTGGAGGGATAAATTGAGTGTTTTCGTAGTACAATGAGCTATTTGTTAATTTTGCAAATTAAATGGGAGCAAATTACCATTACCATTTTTTAAAATGAGAAGACATATTTCATATGCGAATCCAATATCTGAAATAACACTTATCGAATTATATGGTATCATTGCAACAACATTGGTTCAAACAATTAAATTGCACCAGTTTAGAACTACTTTTACTACTCCAAACACGATTTTGGGACAATCAATAGTGATCCAACATTTAAAATCTTTGGGAAAAAACAAGTAAAATACACGATATACCATCAAACTTTCATTTTCTTTTACACTCACCACTCAACTAATTTTCCTATACCTCATACCATCAAACAATACTTTTCATTTCAGCGAGTACCATTCTATCCTTTTTTTGGACTAAATAATAATGTATCTTGACAGTATGATGGTACAGTTAACATATATTGTTGACTTAGCTACCAACGAGGTATTATGCAAGCAAAAATTTGAAATGTTGTATTTTAAATGGTTTCACGTGTTAAGTTTTAAAACATTTTTTTTTAATTTTTAAGATGCATAATACTTCATTGGCAGTTAACTCAATAATATACGTTGATTATACCATCATTCCATCAAGACAATCATTATTTTGTCTAAAAAAAGGTCTGAGTGGTAATGAGTGAAGAAGAAAGTATAATTCAATGGTATACAATGTAGGAAAATTAGTTTAGTGGTGAATGTGAAAGAAAATGAAAATTTGATGATATCTTGTGTAATTTACTCGGAAAAAAAATTTAATTTTCGATCGAAATTGGTGGGCTGTGACAAATCTCCAGACTCCATCAAATTTGGCAAAAATTGAGAAACAAAGAACCCCTTAAGAAAAAATTGATTTTGAGAAAAAAGAAAATGGTGATTCGTTGGTTTGTTTATTTAATAATTTTGTTTGTTAGGACCAAGTCCAAGTGTTAAATAAATATAGGCATGCCATAGATTGAGATGCTAGTGTTGTTGGAGTGCCGTTGATCCGTTATTTTGTGTTTTTGTCTTTTAGGGTTTGAGGAAGTTGAAGGTTCAAATAATTCCCATTTATTTGGCCTCATTGTGGCCTAATAAATGATTTTCTCATTCTTTGTGTTGATTGTATAAAGTTTGTTACATATTTTGTACTATTCAATCTTCTAAAATATAGTTGGATTATCATACTCGATAAGCTGTGTAATTGAAAGAAGTTGGAGTTAGTTAGAGCAATGTGCAATGGCGTAACCAGGATTGGTATACGGGGGGAGCCGAATTGTATATTAAAAAATGGTGCCACCGGCAAAAAAATTTCTTCAAATTTGAATAATAGTATAAATTTTTCATTCATCTAATACTAAGTAAAAATACACAATAAATGTTTTGGTTATAGGTTGCTTAATTAGTAAAAAAATAATTATATGTGCCACCGGTAATTTTTCTTTCAAATTTGGATAATTTATGATCAAATATTTAATTATTACACACTATAAGTGAATTATGAGTAACTATTACGTAAAATTTAAGACAACATTTCACCGAAACAACGTAGTGGGGGAGCCGAACTTCAAATACCTCGGCGCCAAATTCCGAAAATACCAAAAAATACATGTAATATTAGACTCGATACCGGGGGAGGGGGGCGCCGTGGCTCCCCCTGGTACCGCCATTGGCAATGGGTTTGAGTATGACAAGATCCTGTTATCTTAACTCATGTTACTTGTTGACATATATTTAAATTTGTATTAGAGTAATCTTTTTAATTAGATGAGAGGTTCTTCATGCATGTTCTCAAGTAGTGAGAGAGAGATTGGTCTCACTTTGTTGCACTAGCTGATAACGTACAATAATGTATTGTCCCCTGAATTTCATTAGTCTTATCAAATCCTAATAGTACCAGTTTGATTGAGTTCTACCTTTAAATGTTTATAAAAGAAGACTTGGTTTTTTTTTTTTATGGAACGACTTTTACTCTTAGGTTTGAAACCAAAATGATTAATTATTATGATCGACTATAAGTGATTTTTCATTTTCGTGTTTACCTTTCTAACTATATAATCATTTAATGAGTTTTGTGTATGATCATCATGAGTTAATAAAAGTTTAATTTGGATTTAATAAATAACCTTCATAGGGTCAAACTAAAACGAGAATTTGAATGACCACGATGAAAACAAGAATTGATATTACTAGGGGCTAATGTGTAGTGAACACAATGTAACATATTTTAATTAGGGTTGTGTTCCAAAGCTTTTTTCATGTGTGAAAGTGATGTTCTTTTCTATGAATCTTTTAAGGGTTTTTTTTCAAAAAAAACTAATTTGGGATTGGGTTATTGAGTAAAGCCATAGATGAGCATTGGAGAAACCAAGATTGTAAAAGAGACACATCTATTGGACTTTTGTGTATGTTTATGTAAAAACACAACTAAAATTCATAAAAAAAATTAGGTGACCAATTATTCTACTTCTACTTTTCGTTTTGGGTTTTGATTTTCTTGTTGTGATTTCTTTATTTTTCCTTACTTTTTTTCTCGTAATTATTCTGAATAATTTTTGGTAACTCTTCGCACCTCAGCGCTTAATTTTCATTGATAACTAAACGAAATTAAAAAAAAAACTTAAGCAAGTCCTATAAACGTTGATGAGATAACAACAGATCACAAGTAGAATGAACACCAATTGAAAAATTATGTACAAGGCCAACTAAGAAGTCACCTACTCGGTTGCGTTCCCGATAAATATGCTCAACTTTGACCATCCAGTCCTGATCCAATATATCGCAAAAACTGACGACCTTAGAAGAGTCTTGGCGTGTGGCATCACCCTCCCCCGACAATAACTAGATCGTAGCGTGCAAAATTAGTTGCACATATACCCTTTCTCCCAAACAATTTGTAACTTTGTAACAACTCCTCTCAATTCAACCTTGGTGATCGAGCACGATCCCAAGTTCATGATATTCACTGCCAAGCAGCAACCATCAATATCTCTGAACAAACCTCATGTAGTTGCATGCTCATCCGATCTCAGGAATAACATAGCCGTAAGAATTAAGAGTGACCCACTCGGGTGGCGACAGCTTCCATGAGATATCCACCACTGTATTAGTAAGTGAACCAACATTAATGGATTGGTCATGTATTAGGGCCTCCTCCACGATAGTTGTTCATGACCTAATACATTGTGACAAGTCCTCGAGAATGGTGCGAGTATCAGAAAAATAGCTTCATTCCTAGTCTTCCAAAGGGACCAACAAACTACCCAAAAATAAGGCTAGTGCTCATCACATTCATGAGGTGTGTGATCCATGGAAGAAGTGTTCTTTCCCAACTTATTTGGTCTTCAGATTGGTAGGTAAGATGCGCACGGGTACTAACCACGAACGGGAAGTCCCGCGACACCATGCATGATTGTATCCTAGGGGTGGTGACACCATGAACACGATCCCTCCCTTGATTGGTGTCTTCAACCTCCCGCCATATTCTTCAACGATCTCTCATGAAAAAAACTAGTCAAATGAAATGATTAATTCGATATGGGCCTCTCTAGCTGTTATCGTCAGTTTGTTATTGGGCCCTCAGCCCAGTCCCTTTGTTTCTTGTATTGGGTTAAGTGTGTTGTCTAAAGTATTTAAGCTTTGTTCTGCTGTTTGTAAGAACCATTAAGGAATACCAAAAGTCTTTTCTCTTCTCCTAAACATTCTCATGGTATCAGAGCTGAAGCTCTCTTAATCCAGATTCATTCACCTTACATCCTAATCCACCAGTAGCAATGACAAAGGGTAGTGATGGAGCAACCTCCTCCTTGATCGACATACACTCCCCATATCATCTACATGCCTCAGACCACCTAGGTCAGATTTTCGTCACCGATCTACTCCACGACACCAACTATGGAGAATGGTCGGGGGACATGGAAGAAGTTCTTTTTGCCAAAAACAAATTCTGTTCACTACAAGAAAATTGCATTTTAACATCAATTTTCTAACGGCGGACAAAAAAGTGCTGTTAAAATAAAAGTCTAACGGCGGATTTTTAAAAATCCGCTGTTAAATAACAGCGGACAAAAAGTGCTGTTAGAAATCCGCTGTTAGACAAAAAGTGCTGTTAGAAATCCGCTGTTAGCCTTTTAATTCAAGGGGCGCCAAAATATCCCGCCTTAGCGGGAAATCAAAATTTTGGGGGGGAACCTAGCAGCGGATATGAACTGCTGTTAGGTTATCCGCTGTTAGGTTTTGCTGATGTGGCAATCTGTGTGCCCAACCCCAACCAATCACATTCTCTTACGGATTTTTTTTTCTTTGTCCCTTATTTTCTCTTCTCTTTCTCTTATTTGTTGTTAGATTTTGTTCTCTTTCTCCCTTATTTTCTCTTCTCTTTCTCTTAGGGATTGTTTCTTAGGATTTGTAGAAGAACAAAGAAGAGGGAGAAGAAGAAAAAAGAAGAAGAAAAAAGAAGAAGAAGAATCTAGATCTGGAATAGAGAAAGAAGAAGAGAAGAAGAAGAGAAGAAGAAGGAAGAAGAAGGAAGGAAAGAAGAAGAAGAAAAAGAAGAATCCAAATCTGGAATAGAGAAAAAAAAGAAAATAAGAAGAGAAGAAGAAGGTAGAAGGAAGGAGAAAAAAGAAGAAGAAGAAGAAAGGTGAAGAAAGATGAAGAAGAGGAAGAAAAAAGAGGAAGAAAGAAGGATCAGAAGAAGAAGAGGAAGAAAAAAGAATCAGAAGAAGAAGAAGAGGAAGAAGAAAGAGGAAGAAAGAAGGATCAGAAGAAGAAGGAAGAAGAAGAATGCAGAAAATCTGCTCTCCTGGAGCAGGTTTCTGCATTTTTTTTTAAATCTGATCGGAATTCTAACAGCGGATTTTAAGTGCTGTTAGAAATAACCGCTGTTAGGTTTAACGGCGGTCTGATTATCCGCTGTTAGCTCACCTTACGTTAGTCAACCTAACAACGGATATGCAACCGCCGTTAGGATTTCTAACAGCGGCCTATCCGCTGTTAGAATCACTAAAAAAGTGCTGTTAAGATGTCATTTTCTTGTAGTGGTTTTGTGGACAAAACTCTGGAGAAACTAGCCGATGGAGACAAAAACCTTCCTCACTAGTTGCGTTGCGATGCCTTGGTGCGCGGATGGTTGAAGGCGTCCATGACGTCGGAGATTCGCAAAAGTGTTCGTTATGCCACAACAGCCGCAGAGATATGTGATGATTTGAAGGAGCGCTTTGGTCGAGCCAGCGCACGACGAGCCTATGAGTTACGACGCTCACTTTGTCTGCTTCGGCAGGAGGATTTGGGTGTGTCAGCCTATTACACTCGTCAGCGGAGTTTATGGGATGAACTCCAGGCCATCTCACCACCGCCACGATGCACATGTAATGAATGTACTTGTGGGATTCAGAAGTCATTAAGAGATGCAGCAGATAAGGAACATCTCTACACTTTCTTAATGGGTCTCAATGAAACTTATGTTGGAATTAAGTCACACATATTGAGTTTGAAACCTATTCCTACCATTGCTCAAGCTTATCATCTAGTTTCGGAAGATGAACAACAACGTCCGATTAGTGCAGGACCTAAAATCACATCTGAAGCTGCTGCATTTAAAACTACAACAACACCTTCTCATCGCCAGGTCACGAGCAACCACTCTAACGATCGAAGAGTGGAGAGAAATTCACAGCGATGCTCAGCGTGTCGTCGTACCGGTCACGCCAAAGAAGAGCATTGGACGATAATCAGCTATCCAGATCGGTGGAAAGGAGAAGCGGGCAATGATAATGTTAGTGATGATCGGCGAAGCTCCGCTCCGAGAGCGGCTCATGCTCTTATTGAGAAGCAGACATCAAATCCTGTTGGAGGACTGATTGAAGAACAGATTAGCCAATTGTTGTCTCTCCTTGGGAATTCACCAACTCAACCTTGTGCCCCCACAACTACAGCAAACACCATGTCTGGTAATGTTTTAAGCACATCTTGGATTTTTTGATTCAGCCTGCACAGATCATATAACTTGTGATCAACAAAAATTACACGATTCATGTAACTCCAATAGACTACCAGCTGTGCGCATTCCCGATGGTACTCGCATCCCTATTAAAGGTGTGGGATGTGCCACTCAACTCAAGCTCCATGGGGTCCTTAATGTGTCGGGATTTGAATGCAACCTAGTCTCGATTAGTAGACTTACGAAAGAACATAATTGTGATGTCGTGTTCTTTCCTGACTCCTTTGTGGTGCAGGACTTACTAACGAAGAAGTTGATTGGGAGGGGTAACCTCCGTGATGGATTATACTATTGGGAAGGAGACGCATCTCGACAACTATTAGCAATGACAACGACAACAATGACTAGTTCTCTTTTGTGGCATCGGAGATTGGGTCACCCTTCTTTTGAAAAAATTGCGAAAGTTATTCCTTACAAACAATATTGATTTCTGTAATAGGATAGACAATTGTGACATCTGCATTCGAGCGAAGTAAACGCGATCACTGTTTCCTTCGAGCTCTATAAAGACACAATCTTGTTTTGAATTATTGCATTGTGACATTTGGGGTGACTACAAGACTCCTTCCTTCACTGGAGCTCACTATTTTTTTTACTGTTGTGGATGATTACAGCAGGGCTGTTTGGGTATACTTGATGAAACACAAATCTGAAGTTGGAACATTGCTGCCTACGTTTTGCACCATGGTACAAACGCAATTTGCCTTACCGGTGAAGCGGATTCGTGCTGACAATGGCCTTGAGTTTCAGTCACACCACATCCTCTCTTATTACGATACACACGACATCATTCTTGAGACAAGTTTTCCTCACACGCCACAACAAAATGGGGTTGTGGAACGAAAGCATCGGCACCCACTACAAAAAAATGCGTTTTAGCGTTGGTGGTACGCGCGAAATGGCGTCGGTCACCGACCGACGCTAATTTGAATGGTGTCGGTCGGCAAAACCGACGCTAGAAGTGGTGACGCTATATTTTAGCGTCGGTTTTTGGCTGATCGACGCTATTAGACATACCGACCGATGCTAAATGTACTGGAAAATCACAAAAAAAGCAGCTGCATCTCTGCAGCCGCTTCTTCTTCCACCAAACTCGCCGCAGCCTCCCTTCGACGCCGACTGAACCACTTCCACCAAACTCGTCGCAGCCTACCTTCGCCGGAGGAGCCCTAGGGAGATGACTTCAACCTAGGGCTGCGATTTTCCTTCGGCCTCGCTGCTGCAAAAACAGGGAGAAAAAATCAAAACCAAATACAAATAACCAAATACCTGGAGCTGCTTCTCGTCTTCTTTGATTTCTTTCCTCCCGACGACTCCCTGCTTCCAACTTCATCATCATCGACAACAGTGCCTGCATAGGGTAGGGTTTGGAAGAAAAAGAGAGGTTTGGGAGTGGAAGATGAAGAAGAGAGGTTTGGGAGATTGGAGAGGAAGATGAAGAAGAAGAAGAGAGGTTTGGGAGTGGAAGATGAAGAAGAAGAAGAGAGGTTTGAGAGATTGGAGAGGAGGTGGACTGCTGGAAGAAGAAGACGGGGAAGAAAGAGGTAATAGAGGTGGCTGCATAGCGTTTCAGCCTATTAGGGTTAGTATTTAGCGTCGGTCGACCAAACGACCGACGCTAAAACACGAGATTCTATTTAGCGTCGGTCGTCCGGTCGACCGACGCTAATCACTTTCGTTTCAACCGACGCCAAAACGCTCTTTTTTGTAGTGACCTCCTTGAAATGGCTCGAGCTCTTCGTTTTTTTTTAGGAAAACGTCAAGCTCTTATTATTAATGCGAAGTATCCATGCACATAGAGTGAAGTGCATGCGTGAGCCAACTCGGAGATGCATGCCACACAGAAGGCGATGCGAAGGTATAAAACTGTTGAGCAAGCTCATGCGCAGCCTTATTCCTGTCTCTCCTAACCACAACAACTCTAAAATCCTGTCTAGACAATAAAACGTCCTTACAATCAGAAATAATCATCCCAAACTCAGTACTCTCTCTACGCTCTCGTCTCGTCGCCGACTCTACCTCGGCCGAATTGACTTCAAATATCACCTGCTCATATCCACTTTGTTCGACCCACAGCAACGCGTCGAGCAAGGCCAAAGCTTCTCCCTCTCAGACTTCTGGCTTTCCAATCTTCCACGACGTACGACAACTCACCACTGCACCATTCGAGCTTCGCAGGATCATACCGCACCCCCACTTCTCTCATTTGGTTTGAAACCTGTGTCTACATTGCACTTCAGCCATGGCTGTCATTGATTCTCGATGCCACCAACACCACCTCTCGTTACCGCTCGCTCTGTTCTCCACTCCGATACAACCTCATGTCCTCCACTAACCACGGTACGAGCCGAGCTGGAAACTTGGGACCATACACGTTGATTTCTCTCGCGCCAAACCACCCATAACATTGCAATCCAGTTGCATATCCTATCCTCTTCCCAGTTGCTTAGAGCAAAGTCGATCCAAACCTTCATATTTCGAACACCATTCAGAACACCATGCAAATGCTCCCAAATACCAGCTTCTCTACTGCAGTCTTCCACAAAAGAGCATTCTCCGAACAGGTGACAAATATCTTCCACTACCATTCCACACACCCCACATCCTCGGGGACGTCGTAGTGCCTCCTCCGCAGCTCCGCCCGAACCGGAATCACTTGCCTTGCCAAACGCCATGCAAAGTGTCAGATCTTTGGTGGTAGCTTGAGCTGCCATATACGACTCCAATCACCACTCCGATTCAACGCCAACCTGTTCACGCATCTGTTCATATACACTTTATAGCCCGACTTTACGGAGTATTCACCTTGTTTATCCGCTGTCCAAATTATCTCATCCGCTCCTTTCCCAACTATAGTGGTAGTGCTAATAATGGCCTCGACATCTGCCTGCTCGAACACATGCTCCAACAGCTCCACATCCCATTCTCTTGTCTCTGGCATCCACAAGTCACACACCCTCAAATTCGCCCATTCCGCATTCCAAGGCGTTTGAATCATCTGTCTATCCTCCTTCTTCAACCACGGCTCGGACCACACGTTAACCGACTATCCATCTCCTATCCTCCATCGGTACCCTTGTCGAAGTAACTCATGACTCTCCAAAATGCTCCGCCACACAAAACTCGGACAGCTACTCAGTTCTGCCGACCAAAATTCCACTTTAGGATAGTATTTAGCTTTAAAAACCTTCGTGACAATAGCATTAGGGTTCGTCACAAGCTTCCATTCTTGTTTACCTACTAGCGCCATGTTAAAACCCCTCAGATCTTTGAAACCCATACCTCCATCTACCTTCCTCACACACACACTTCTCCCATCTCATCCAAGCCACTCTGCTTCCTCCCGTAGTCTTCGTACCCCACCAGAACGAGTTCATCATTCTTTCCAGCTCCTCCGTTAAGGTCTTAGGTAACATAAACACATTCATGCAATACATTGGTATTGCTTGAAGGACCGCTTTAACCAACACCTTCTTCCCACCCGAGGAAAGCATCTTACCTTTCCAGGATTGAATTCTCGCCCATATTCGTTCCTTCAGAAAATTAAGCGCTGCCCTCTTGTTTCGCCCAATCACCAACGGTTTATCTATATAACGACCACGGTCGAAAGGTGTGTTAACCCCCAACACGTAGCCAACACCCGCTTGTAGCAACACATCCGTGCTTTTGTTAAACATCACTCCTGACTTGTCGTAATTTACCAGCTGTCCTGATGCCGTAGCATACGTATCAAGCACCCACCTCATCCTTCTTGCCTCCACAATCTCTGCTCGGAAAAAGAAGAAACTATCGTCCGCAAAAAGCATATGAGATATAGAAGGGGCCCTATTACATACCTTCACCCCATGCAAACCACCTTTAGCCGTCTCACTGCGAATGAGAGCAGATAAACCTTTCGCGCAGATAATAAACAAGAAAGGCGATAATGGGCAACCTTGTCTCAAACCTCTCTCTGGCGTGATACTCTCCGTTTTATAATTGTTAACAAGGACAAGTAATCCACCGATCTCACACACATCATCATCCTATCCGCCCATTTTCTAGAGAACCCCATTTTAATAAGAATAGCATCGAGGTACCTCCACTCTGTCATACGCCTTAGAGATATCGACCTTCAAAGCCACCTCTCCACATTTTGCTCGTCGCCTATTCTGCATGGCATGGATTGTTTCAAAAACGACGAGCACATTATCAATAATAGACCGACCTCTGATAAAAGTCGACTGCTCCTCCGGAATGATATCATGTATAACCTTACGTAATCTGTTAGCCAGGACTTTGGCCATAATCCGATATCATTACATAAGGAAATAGGACATAAGTCACTCATGCGAGACGGGTTACTTATCTTAGGTAGCAGAACGATATTCGTCGCGCGAATATCATCACTTAACTTGCCACACCGCCACCATTCACGACACTCCTCCACCACCTGTTTCCCGACGACATCCCAAAACCGTTGATAGAAGGCCGGATTGAGGCCATCCGGCCCCGGCGCCTTATCGGGATGCATAGAGAAACACACCAGCTTAACCTCTTCTTCTGTTAACGCTGTCGTGAGCATAGAGTTCTGCTCTTCCGTGACTCGTCTCTCAACCACGTCAATCACCGGCTCCAAAATCATGTCACCTTCTTTAAAGAGATTTGTGAAATAAGTCGTTGCCACTCGGCCCATGCTCTCGTCGTCTTCTGCCCACGTTCCATCCTTCGTTCCAATCGCGCCAAAGCTTTATGTTTCTTTCGACCGTTAGCAGAACGATGAAAAAACTTCGTGTTCAAATCTCCATCTTTTAACCAGAATTGTTTCGCTCTTTGCTTCCACATTTTTTCCTCCCTCTCCAGTAAAGAGTTTATCTCCTCCCTACAGCCGTTAAACTCTCGAACTGATTCTGCATCATCGAACGATCTCAGCCTCTCCAATCGTTGTCTATTTTCTACAATCTGCTTCCCCAAATGCACCATATTGCTTCGATCCCACTCCTTTATTTTCTTTATGCAGTAGCTGAGTCGGGCCCCTACCGATTCGTGAGTAGTGTTCGACCATGCAGCTTCAATTACCACTCGCAAGCTAGGATCTGACAGCCACCAATTTTCAAACTTAAAATCTCTCCCCACTTCACCTCTCCTATCTCCATCAGTTAGCAGAATCAATGGGGAATGATCCGAAGTTGAGGCCACGCCGTTAAGCAACCTCGCGTCCGGATACATCTCCGTCCATCTCTCATTTATCATCCCTCTATCTAGCCTCTCCTCCTCAGCACTAGGGGTTCCTCTCGACTTCCACCACGTGAACGGGTGACCTTCAAGGTTTAGATCCACCAAGCCAGCATCTTCTATCGCTTGTCTGAATCCATCAATCAACGACTGTGGATGTGGATGCACACCCTTCTTCTCCTCTGTTGAGAGCAGGTCGTTATAGTCACCAATACAACACCACGCCTCCGTAGTTGCAAGTGCCCACAACATCGCCCACGAAACATGGCGGTTAGCTCTCTCCGGACAGCCATAGAACCTTGTCAACCGGCTCACCTGCCCCTTCTCATCCTTCGCTACCATATTTATAAAATTCCGAGAATAAGAAATCAGATTGAACTCCACCCCCACTCTCCATAACATCGCCAAACCTCCGCTCCGACCTACCACGTCCACTGTAAAACACCCCTCGAAACCTAACCGAACCCTCACCTTTTCCATCCTCGTATTCTCCACCAAAATCTCCATTAAAACACCACATCCGGTCTATGGGTTTTAATCAATGCACGAAGCACCCGAACCGCACGAGGCTGACCAAGTCCTCGGCAGTTCCAGCTTAACACGATCATTGCGGTGGGCAGGACCCGAAGCTCGAGCCTGCCAGAACCGAGTTTTTTGGAGCTCGGCCTCCATTAGTTGCATCATCCTGTTTGTTTTCTTTATCCACCTCCATAGAATCGAGCAAATCATTCCTCTTCCTTCTCTTCCTGTCCTCTGCCACAACCACCACATCGTCCTCCTCCTCTACCGCCGACATCAGTTTATTATGAAATTCCATGCTAGCCCTAAAGTTCACAGCTAATGCTTGAATGTTCGATGGTCTACCACTGCTCTCCGACCTCCAACCATTCTCTCTAGCTCCAAACCTCCTCCCCTCCATGGTTCGACGCTCCAAAGGTGATGGCCGTAGCCATGGGCTGCTCAGTTCCATCCGGTCCCCTCCTTCCTGGCGCTCGTATCTGATCATCCCACAATAGAACAATCTCCAACTCCGGAATGCGAAAATGAAGCTCGCAGAATCGATCAATATGACCAATACGGCCACAAAGATAACAGAATATCGGTAGTCGCTCGTATTTGAAAGTCACCATTATTTCCTTACTAGGCTTCTTCACCGATTTCTCCTTCTTCAGTGCCCTACGGACATCCAACCTTACTCGTATTCGCATATAGGGTCGGTCCAAGAGAACCAATTATATTCATCATATGCCACAAAGGTGCCCAAGAAATTCCCTAACGCCCGCCCCACCAACTCTGAATAGAAATCCGGCGTTAGGTCATGAACCTGCACCCAAAAATCGACCTCGTGTAAAGCTGGAGATCCTCCCCTGGTTGTAACTCATGCAGCGTCAGCAAGAAACCATCAAACGTCCACGGCCCCCCATCCAATACCAGCTTCAAATCGATTTTATGGTAAAACCAGAACAGATACAAGTCGTGCCCTCGATCTTCAATGGAGATACCTCTCCCCGGCTTCCAGAAATTCACCAACTGAGTTTTCATCGCCATGAAGTTTATATTTTTGTCGGTGATGAAAGTACCGACTAAGCACAGCTCGAACGACTCCGACGGCGCATCCACCAACTCCTCTGGTACAACAACCTCCTCCTCCTCTTCCAAAATATCCAGCCTTCGTAGCCTCTCTTCCATCGCCACAATCTCATCCGCCATGACACTCCCGCACGTACAAGATTCACCACAGTGCACAACCTTCGAGACACAAGCTTTCCAGCCACACGGATTCTGAGAAAAAAAACCCTAATACTAGGGACGACGCAAAACCCTAATTCTAGGGAAAAATCAATCCAAATACTTGGGGATATTTGAGCTCTTCGTTTTCAAGCAGGTCTTCCTCTACGTTTTTGGGGTGAATGTGTCCTCACTGCGGCTTATATCATCAACCGACTGCCATCACAACCGATACAAAATCAGATTCCTTATTCTCTGCTTCTTGGTAAAAAGCCTGATTATAGTCATATGCGCACCTTCGAGTGTCTTGCCTATGTTCATGATAATGGCAAAGGAAAGGACAAGTTTGCGGAGCGTGGCCGAGCTGGAGTTTTTCTTGGATACCCGCATAGTCAAAAAGGGTATCGGGTTTACGACCTCACCGACAAGCAAATTATCACTTCGCGAGATGTCACCCTTGTCGAGGACAATTTCCCCTTCCTCGCCATTACAACTAAATTGCCAGGTGGTACTGATATGACAATCGTTTCTCCACGACCATATCATCACTTCTACTGATGTTGCCTCCCTTCATATTCCTTCTACTGATATTAGTGAAAGTTTAGTTGAGGAAATGGGAACTTCCTCTTCATTACATGAAAATGCAGACACTCACATTTCCTCTAAAGCCCCAGTGCAAGGTTTGCGACGAAGCACTCGTAATCGACAACTTTTCACAACCCTCTACGATTATGAGACATCTCTCCCGGACTCGCTGCTCACGATGAACAACTCGACTGCAAATTCAGATTCATCTGAGGTATATCCTCTCATAAATTTCGTTAGTTACGATAAATTTACAAGCGGACATGCTGCATTTTTGACAGCAATCACTGCTAATGTTGAGACAATGACTTATCAACAAGCGGCTGCTCACCCCCATTGGATTGACGCAATGAAGAGGGAGATTAGTGCACTTAGCGCGAATGGCACATGAGATCTAACCCACTTACCACCAGGGAAGAAAGCTATTGCCTCAAAGTGGGTGTATAAGACTAAATTTCGACCAGATGGAGAGGTCGAGCGCCACAAGGCGCGTCTTGTAGCCAAAGGTTTCATGCAAATTCCCGGAATTGATTTCCATGAAACCTTCGCAACGGTCGCAAAGATAGTCACTATAAGGTGCTTAGTGGTTGTAGCAACGACACAAGGCTGGAAGATGCATCAACTCGACGTTAACAATGCATTCCTTCACGGCGACCTTGAGGAGGAGGTATATATGAAGGTTCCCGAGGGTTTCGCGATTCTGGGAGATACATAGGTATGTACATTGAGAAAATCTATTTATGGGTTGGGTCAAGCATCTCGAAACTGGCATGCTAAATTTACTGCTTCACTAACGAGACTTGGATTTCGGGCATCATCAGCTGACTATTCTTTGTTTATATATCATCACGGGTCGATTCACGTGGTTGCACTTATATATGTGGACGATGTCATCTTGACTGGAAATGATGAAGCTCTCATTATTACAGTTAAGCGTCAATTGGATGATGAATTCAGCATCAAGGATCTTGGACCCTTGAAATATTTCTTGGGAATCGAAGTAGCACACACCCCTACAGGAGTCACACTTAATCAGCGAAAGTGCGCTTTGGACGTACTTAGCGACAATGGAATGGAGAGTTCCAAGCCTTGTGATTTCCCAATTGAGCAACGACATGACTTGGACAAGGCAAGCACTGCTGCTATTGATGATACAGGTCAGTTTCGACGAACAATTGGTCGTCTTCTTTACCTAACTATCACTCGGCCAGACTTGCAATATGCAGTCAGTTACTTATGTCAATTCGTGAATGACCCTAAGCAAGAGCATCACAATGCACTCAAGAGGGCCCTCCGGTATATTAAGCGTGCTCCCGGTCAAGGCTTACATTTTCCAAAAAATAGTGAGTTGGTTCTTGAAGCCTACTGTGATGCTGATTGGGCGGGTTGTAAACTTAGTCGACGATCAACCACAGGATACTTCATTCGTCTTGGAAACTCCCTTGTCTCTAGGGATGACAATTTATAACCTACCCTAGGGTATCCTACCCTACCCTACCCTACCCGGTCAACAAGGATAATACCTTGTGTTGACGGGGTAAGGATAGGGTAAGGGTATTACCTTAGATGAAAAATTAGGGTAAGGGTAGGGTAAGGGTATGACCAAAACCCTACCCGCAAAATACCCTACCCTTAATCTCACTATAAATCTAAGTAATTTTTATATAAAATTATCAAACAAACTATTGTCCATGGTTGATTCATGAGATGACTCACAATTAACTAAAATAAAAACACATTATAATCATTAATATTTAATTATTTACTTAATCATGATTCAAGTCTTGATTTAGAATGATATAATTATGGTTGATAGTATAAATTAATAGTCATATATTTGTATAATATTACTTTATATATATTTTGTGCTTATATAATGTATTTTATTTTATTTATGTGGTTGAGAATGGTGTGTTTTGGTATAAACATTATCCAAAAAAATTGTGTAATAAGAGTCGATCAAAATATTCAGGGTACCCACGTACCCTTTGGGTATTTGTAGGGTAGGGTAAGGTTAGTACATTTGAAAACCCGTAGGGTAAATGGTTGGGTATTTTCTAATGTTATACCCTGGGGGTAAGGGTACGGTTGACCCCATACCCCGACCCTACCCTACCCATTGCCTAGCCTACTTGTCTCGTGGAAGACGAAGAAGCAAAGTGTTACTTCCTGATCGTCTGCCGAAGCCGAATACCGTGCCATGGCTGCAACTGTCAGCGAGATTGTATGGCTCCGACACCTTCTCACAGAACTTGGCATCCCACCTACGTCACCAACAAAGCTCTTCTGCGACAACCAAGCAGCGATTCATATTGCATCAAATCCAGTGTTCCATGAAAGGACGAAACATGTCGAGATTGATTGTCATTTTGTGCATGAACGGGTACTTAGCCACGAGATTCAACCGCTGAAGGTGAGTTCGAGGGAGCAGATTGCAGATTTGTTTACTAAAACTCTTGGACAAGACCAATTTCACTATCTTCTCGGCAAGCTGGGTATTCACGATCTCCATACGCCAGCTTGAGGAGGAGTGTTAGCGTCAGTTTGTTATTGGGCCCTCAGCCCAGTCCCTTTATTTCTTGTATTGCCGCGTTGTTAGGGTTAAGTGTGTTGTCTAAAGTATTTAAGCTTTGTTCTGCTGCTTGTAAGAACCATTAACGAATACCAAAAGTCTTTTCTCTTCTCCTACTCTCTAGCGCCAAACAATGTTCTAGTCCACATATGTTCGTCACCAAGGAGGCCATGTGTCGTTTTGATACATAAGCGACCATCCTTCTCCGGAAGCACATAAGTTTGCATACCATAAGCATCAAATGTAGAAAGAACAGACACGACAAATGTCACTCTACCATCAAGAACCAAGGAAGAAGCTTTGGCCCTTCCTTGGTCCTTGTTGGTAGAGTGGCACTTAAGGGCCAATGAAGGGTCAACAATGCTTTGGCCCTTTCTTGAAGATTTGGAATAGTATTGGACATTAGTTTGTTCTGAGTCAACAATGCACGAGAGATCTAAATCGGGGCTAAAATGAATTTCAATATGTAAAATGGAATTTTTATCACTAGTGAGCCTTTTCCAAAACTGGAGTAGAGTTTTACGTCAAATTCCACTATTACGATCTATCTTGTATATGTTTCAATTGTGGCAGCCTCAGGCACATCCAATCGAAATGTCATTCAAGGGGCCTCAATTTGAGGGTCATGGATGTTTCAGAAGCATCATGAAGTTTTTCAAGCAATCAGACACTTTAATCTGCTCCTCAACTCCAACAATCACAGGTCTGGGCCGATTCTCACGTCTTCGTATGACATGGAGAGAGGAGCTTCCGGTTGTGCATATGCAATCAAAGGTCTGGCTCTACTATGGAAGCTAGGATCTTGGACGCACCTCTCGCTTTGTCAACACCCTTGGATCCCATGTGGTCCGTCTCATGCGCTCCTGACACTTTGAATGGACAACCAAGTATCTTGCCAATCTACAATCTCGGATTTGATCGAAAACTCCGCTTGGCAAGTTGATAAGCTACTTTTCTCTTTCACGAGGATACAATCAACTGTGTTTTAATTATACTAATTCCAAAACCCTGTTGCATACCGCGTCATCTAGTACTACTCCCCCTCAGGCCAATACATGATGTCCTCAGGATACGACCTTGCCTTGTGCCTTAAACGTAAGCAATCCAAAGCTTTAATGTGCTCACTAGTCGATCCAACCCATTGGGCTCTTAAATTCCAACCAAATTACGATTTTATGACGCCTTTCCACCATATACTTCTGACAAAAGAAGGCATAAACTCCATAGGCATGGATGTGGCACACTTGTGTACAAGTTTTCTTTCAATTCGGAATATCTGGAGCTTCTACTCTTCTTCTACCAAATCTCAAGGAGGTTTTATGAAACAATAGGTTTTCCTCCATAATTCATCCCTCACAATTATCCAACAACTATGTGGCGTGCCATCTTCCCGTACTCTCCATCCTTAGGACCTAACTGGATGTTGGCTTGGTGGCGCCCACTACAAAAAAAATATACAGTTAGCGTCGGTTAGACCGGGTTTTTAGCGTCAGTCAGAGCCGACGCTAAATACATCTTGCGTCGGTCGACGCGACCGACGCGAATAACAGTGACGCTAATGTTTCTGACCAACCGACGCTAATGTTTCTGACTCACTGGTTGGTTATTCGGTTGGGTTGTTCGTATGACTACGCTAAATGGAAGCCCGACGCAAAAAAAAGCCAGCTCTGTGATGTTCTTCGCTCTCATCGTTGGCACCGCTTGTGCTCAGGCGCCCGCTGCCGCTCCCGCAGCTCGCAAGACACCACCTACTCCTGTTGCTGCTCCAAATCCCTCCGTCGTCCCTACCGCATCTCCAACCGCCTCCCCAACCATGTCTCCACCAGCTCCCTTTGTGTCCATGTTGCTGCTCCATCAGGCCCCAGATCCGCCGCCGCCGGAGTGGACGGCGGATCCCCAATGACGGATCTGGCTTGTCAGATTTAAGATCAAGACAAGTTTATAGTTAAGATTAAGACAAGTTTATAGTTAAGATGAACGAGCTGGTAGGGATAAAGATGAAGAGAAGCCCAAGTACAGACCTGAAAACGAAGGAGAGATGGTCTGCGGCGAGATGGCGGCGGCGTCCAGAGGTTGAGAAGCGGAGAGAGAGATGAGAGGCGGAGAGAGAGAGATGAGAGGCGGAGAGAGAGATGACAGGCACAAATGAGCTGTTTCGTTGGAAGCCATCTTTTTATAGTTAAGAAATTTAGCGTCGGTTACAACCGACGCTATTTACTTTCTCAAATACGACGCTAAAAACCCGTGTATATAGCGTCGTTTGTAACCGACGCTATTTACTTTCTCCAAACCGATGCTATTTAATTCGTTGGTTCAACCAGCATATCTGGTTAGGATAGTACATAACATCGGTTGATTCATACGCATTTTGCGTCGGCTAACCAACGACCGACGCTATTTACACGGGTCAAAGCGAATTCTGCATATAGCGTCGGTCTTTGACCGACCGACGCAATTTACTTTCTTTTCAACCGACGCAGATCCCCCCTTTTTTGTAGTGGCCTTTGGAAGTCGCATGACTGGGTGGATTTTTTCCCAATACTCTTTCTCTTCCATATATCATCAATACACTTTAGACCTCGACAACCTAACCTTCCTCCGCCAAGCCCCTCCGGACTATTTGTGGCACCTATCTATTCTGGTAAGTGCAAAGCTATGGTGTCCTCCTTCCTTCCCTCGCTTCAAGGTCAACGTCGATGGGGGTGATTGTGGCCCCTACAGGAGAGCAGTTGGGCAAGTAGTCTGGGACTCTACGAGAAGACTTCTTTCGCCAGTTCTAAGTTGTATATATCCATGTATTATGAATCTTTTTACCATTGAATAGTTGGCTTTAAGGGATGCATGCTTGCTCTACCACTAGTACTTGGGTTGGATATCAGCTGATATAGAGGGAGACGCCTCAGAATTCGTCGCCAAGGTGTCTCGTCGAGGTGTCTTCTCTAGAGACAGTGGAGTAATCATTTCAGATATCATCTTATTCCTTGAAGCAACTCCAGGTCTATCTCTTTAGGTAGTCCCAAGATCGGCTAATCCATCAGCCCATATGTGGCCCCTCATGCTCTTTGATGCCTCCAAAGTCAGAGTTTGGTAAACCTCTCGGCTTGGGTTGACACTTAATGTTTTCTTTTTCTTGTCTATCTCCTTATCTTATGCGAGAGCTAACTTTAGCAAAAAAAAAAAGTATCCTTTTTATATCGATCATTAGTAAGTCATGATCAAATTAACCATAAAAACCTAATAAATTAAGTGATTCAACCTTTATAAAATTGTGTTGATATGTAAATGGAATTTAAATTTGTTCTGTATTAGGCATTGTACTACTTGAGAGATTTTGGTATCATTGTCCTTGATATATTTTGTAGGGATTGTTCTTCCCTTCATAAAAGTTGATCATTCATCTAGAAAACAATAATTATAACTTAATAAGTGACCATGTCAATTGTTTATCTCAAGAAGAGTTACTTATAGGAGGGGAGATATTTGATTATTGTATATTATTGGAATAGTTTCGTCAAAATCAAGGTTTCTTTCTTAATTTAATGAATGCTCGAAGGATATTAATAATTTCTTAGGAAACGAAATTAATATATTTAATTTCTTATACATTAAATTTTATGGAAACCTACAAAAATTAAAGCCTAAATATACATAATAGGTTGGGACTCGATTTTCTCTTAGGATATACCTTGTAGTCTTGTCTCTCTGGATAGAAGTTTAAATCTTGTTTTGTCTTTTCTACCATCTGGTTTGTCTCCTGACGAAGCTATCTATGGCAAAAAAAAAAAAAAAAAGGATGGGAGTGTATGGTGACTCTTTTTCAACCTGGAAGTAGTCAATTGAATTTCCATTAGAGAGGAGCAAAAAAAAAAAAATATTAACCAAACGGTTTTTTTATGGTGTAAACCAATAAAATCGATTCAATAATGATGGGTAAAGCCCGACTCTTCGAAGAAGGGTCATCATCAGCCCTAAGCTCGATGTCAAGATAGAAGACGAAACTCCAGCTTTGACGAAGAAGTAGTGGAATAGGATTAACCTTTTCAAGCGAATGAATTGATGCCTTGATGGGCCAGGTGTAATGAGAGCCAACGAGAATGGTATCAACATCAACCGTCTTGATACCAAAAATTCACCTGAAGAGAGACCAACTCCTTCCTTATTACTTTGTTGTTTCCTATCATTCTCATTTGTCAAAGCTTAGTTCGTCCAAGTCCTATCATTAACTCATGTCTTACAAGGTATATCCAATGCCAAGAAGTGACCCTTTGTTTAGTAACGGAGAGGTGAGAGCCATCTAAATAATAGGGTAAATAATTCTAAAAACTCAAACTTTGCCAATATATAATAAAAAAGCACTAAGTTTCAAAAACCCCAAATCTATCCCGTACTTAACACCGTTAGGAACTGTTTGTAAGTTTTTGGACGGGAGTGACCGAAACGTTATTTTACATTCCACGTTGACTGACACGTGTTCGGCTGACTTATTAGCACATAATGGTTTTTCGATTAAAATTAAAATTACCCCTCTCCACCTCCAAATCAAACACTCTGCCATGGCTTCTCCTTCATCTTCTCATCTCCTCCTCTGCTTCACCGCCGCCTTCCTCCTCTCAACCGCCACCACAATCACCATCCCAATCTCCCCCTCCTCCACTGGAACAAAAACCATCGCCAACCTCCACGAAATCCTCTCCCACCTCGCTTCATCTTCCATCGCTAGAGCACTCCAATTAAAATCCTCCACCCCAATCTCCACCCATTCCTCCGCCGCAATCTACACCGCCTCCCTCGTCGAAACCCGCTCTTCCCCGGCAGCTACGGCGGATACTCAATCTCCCTCAAACCACCAAGTTCGTCATGGACACCGGCAGTTCCCTCGTCTGGTTCCCCTGCACCCCTAACTACCTCTGCTCCCGCTGCAACTTCCCCAACGTCGTCCCTTCCCAAATCCCCACTTTCCTCCCCAAGAATTCCTCCTCCCTTGCGACGACCCCAAATGCCGCTTGATTTTCGGCGACGAAGTCGCCACCCAGTGCTCTACCAGCTGCCCTAATTGTACTCAAAGTCAATCGTCTTGTCCTCCTTACTTGATTGAATACGGATCTGGATCCACCTCGGGGCTCCTTTCAATAGAGATGCTCGATTTCCCTAACAAAACAGTGTCGGATTTCCTCGTCGGATGCTCTATTAACTCCGCGAGGATGCCGGAGGGAATCACCGGATTCGGGAGAGGAAACGATTCGCTTCCGTCTCAGATCATCGCCAAGAGATTCTCACATTGTTTTGTTTCACACGGATTCAACGATTCTCCTGTCTCGAGTGAGCTGATTCTAGATCTGGATTCGAGAAAGAGGAGGAAGACTCTGGAGGTGAAGTATACTCTGTTCGAGAAGAATCCGAACGTCTCGAACGCTGCTTACCAAACCTATTACTACGTCCCGCTGCGGCAGATTTTAGTAGAAGGGAACTGGGTGAAGGTTCCGTACAATTACTTGGAACCTTCTAGATCGGAGGGGCGAATGTTGACTCGGGAACGAGTTTTACTTACATGGAGCGGCCGATTTTCGATGCGGTGGTGAGGGAGATTAAGATTCGGATGTCGAATTACACGCAGGTGAAGGCGGTTGAGGATTTGGTAGGGTTAGGGCCGTGTTTCAATGTTTCAGGGAAGGATACGTTGGCGGTTCGGGATTTAGGGTTTAAGTTTAATGGTGGAGTGGAGATGAAGCTTCCGGCGACGAGTTATTTTGTGATGGTGGATGATGGGGTTGTTTGTTTGATGATTGTTAGTGATGATGTTGTTCCCGGCGAGAGCATAGTAGCTCATGTTGGTCGGCGATTATTCTGGGGAATTATCAGCAGTGGGATTATTATGTTGAGTATGATTTGGAGGTGGAGAGTGTAATTTTAATTTTAATCGAAAAACCTGCTAATGAGTCAGCCAAAAACGTGTCAGTCAACGTGGAATGTAAAATAGCGTTTCGGTCACTCCCGTCCAAAAAATTACAAACAGGGCCTAACGGTGTTAAGTAAGGGATAGATTTGGGGTTTTTGAAACTTAGTGCTTTTTTATTATATATTGGCAAAGTTTGAGCTTTTTGGAATTATTTACCCTAAATAATATGAGAAACTTTAATTCACTCACGCCGCCTAATTTATACTCGAATGAGCATGTCCGTATGGTCCGAAACGAGCTAGTTACCTTGAGTAGACTATGTACATAGATGATAATATTAATGATCGAACCTACTAATACCCAGATCTTGTAGTTGCTCAACACCATTTTCAATAACACGTATTGAATTGAGAATATACAAAACTTGGATTCACACTCATGTCACATGATGATGATGTATTATGTATATTTGGAATGGGAAGCAGATGACAAACAACATTATCAAATCATCATCTGGTGGACAAATGAGAAGAGTTGATGATCATTGAGCCAGTTTGGGTTTTGTTGTTTCTGTTGGACGAATGAGAAGAGTTGATTCATTGAGCTACACAGCACAGCTTGTGTTTGTATATATATATATATATATTGGTTTGATTTGGACCTTTTATATTGTTTACTATTAAAAATATATAATTGCATTGGATTTGGAGGCTCCGATCCGACATAGAAACTGGAAGTATGCAGCGAACAACGGCAGGTTGACATGTGTTTATTGCTCCTTGTTTACATCATTGCCACCCATTTCTTTAAAGGGTTGTGACTTGTGAGCTCAATCTATCTTTAGACATCACTTGTATCTTTTAAGTACGCTGTTTTCGTGCTCCTGATTGTTCGATACCAACAAAAACTTATAACATATATGTCTGTCACAATATTTTTTTCAGATGAACTCATAATCTTGTCAATTGAGCCACTTTTGAGAGAGTTCACCCCGGACCCAATGCTTTATGGTTGTCCCAGTCACCAACTACTCGACATTAGTATGATATTGTCTGTTTTGAATCAAACTTTCGTAGACTTGTTTCGTGTTACTTTTGAAAATGTCTCAAACTAGTTTAGTTTATTAATTCTTTTAAGTTAGGCAAATATGACATGATTTATCGATGTGATATAGAGTTATAATCCCAAAAAATATTTGTAAACAATATACAATTGTTTTTACTACTGATTTGAAAAAGAGTTGTCATATCTCGACAATGGGGTCTGTTGATTTGGAACTTTGATTGAAGATAGGTTAGTAGCTGTCCTACCGGCGTACTAACCTATCTTCGATCTCAGTATCTCATGTATGGCCAAGGCAGAGTTTCTATATGATGCTTTTTGTTGTTGTTGAATATTTCTATATGATGCTGTAATGCTTGTATACGTGCAAGTGTAACAAAGAATTGTGCTTTTGTGTATTCTATTCACATATGTGAGCGGAGAAATGCCTCTACTGCAATCCCACACACATTCAATCGTTGAATTTTTACTCGTACCTCTGATACACACTGCATCAGGATTCAGGAGATAGAAGCGGTCTGCTCAGGCCGTCTGTGTTGCTGGAGTAATGAACCGGCACCATAGCCGGGTCTTCGTAGGCCGTCACCAATCTTCTGTAGAACTCGGACATTACACCACTGTTGAAGTCGGCTCTGTCCTTCTGCACCAAAACCTAATAACGAAAAGAAAAGCATGGATTGTTGGATCAATGGTTGCGCTGGTCAAATGAAATGCGGAATTGTGGACATTGGGCTGCAAGAATCTATATGCTTTGAATCAATTGCTTGTGTAGCAAGAAATAGTGGGGGTACCTCTGCAGGGTAGGCAGTGAATAAGGGGAGGAAGCGCTTCCGGCAGTACTCGTTGAAGAGAAGTGTGAAGACTGGAAGTGGGGAAACCAAGGTGGATGCCCAAGACAGCTTCTTCAGTGTGAATATTCCACCTGCTATGGCGTGCATCAGTACAAGGGAGAAGATGATGGTGTTGTGTACCATTGGCCAGAACCTTCCACCGGTTTCGTACTTAGGTGCGTACACGTTTATGAACTGCATTTGTGAAAATTTTACTGTCAGCTCAATTTCAGACATCCGATCTCAGCTCGAGCGAGAAAGATAGAATACTTCATGCGCAAACCAACCTGGTTACGGAAGATGATGTATACCATGCAGAAATACACAAGGAGGAAGGGTAGAATCATGGGGCTAGGAAGAAATACGCGATGCCAAGCAGTCCGAAGAAAAGTATCCTTGGAAGGTCTTTGTGGAAAGCGATCGAGGGAACATCAAAATCCTCATCCTCTGCATTTCTACCAAATAACTTGGCTATTAGAACGCCAAGGAATGGAATCACACGAAAGAGTTCCGAGGATATGCTCGTCCATCCAGTTGTGACAACATAAGCAATGAAAAACGATGCCTGCAGCCAACAGAATAAAAAAGAGAGTGAAAATGTGCATCACAAGCTTAGTTTCGTTACGGAAATAGGAATTCCTTATGCTTGAACATAGACAATTCATAACAGATACAAGGTCTCTACTCTGGAGTTGAGCAAATTATGAGGCTTTTAAACAAGGAAAGAGCAAGAAACTGTGCTTAACTAGATGAATCAAGCACAGCAATAGGACTTTAAGTAGATTACTGCTGTTTTGCACATTCACTAGAATATGCCTTCATATTCCAGAAACTACAACCAGTTGAAGGTTATAAGACATTTTCTTACCTGAGCTGGAACTGCAACACCCAGCTTTCTAGGGATGCTTTTGGGGTCAAGAACGATGGAGAGCTGATAGAAAACGGAACCAGAGAATACAGTTGCGAAAAAGACGTTCCAGACGGTGAACCAGATTCCTTTGTCACATGCACTCTTCTCTATCTGGCTTAGAGATATATATCCTTGAATGGAGGAAAGGAACCTCATTATGGGAGGTACAAACTTTAGAAACAACTGTAGTATTAAACTGGGAAGGTATCCTGTGATTATCTGACTAATGAACTTTCTGCAAATATGAGACAAGAATTCAGTACCCCCTTAATCGTGGAGGAGATGGCAACATATATCGATAAATAAAAACGTTTAGATTCCAGCAGAAGCAATATTCAGCAAGTAACTCACGAGGTTATAATGCCCTTCAGTGCTGGAAACCAAGCCTCTAACTGATTTAGGTTTGTAAGACCTTGTACCACTACCACAGGAATAAGGAAGAGAATTGTGAGGAGAATGCAGACAGCCACAATCAAGAGCTTAGATGTCCACCTTTGCATGAATGTTGATGAGAAGAAAGGCCAATAAACATCATCGGGTTCAGGAGCTTCTTCAGTTATCCAATGTATAGGGTTGATGGATTGTTGCAAATGAAGAGCAGTGACAGCAGCATATCGAGTCCGAAAAGACACAAAAGCGGCTCGAGTATCCTTCAACAACAGAAGGTCATTGATTTAGATTATCAAATACGAAAGCTGAAGTTATTATATAAGCTAAAGAAAGATAGGTTATAATATGACCATATAGGTAGAGGCATGCATACTTTTGCCATTGATATGTCTGATTGTTCGAATTTCACGTTCCGATCAATGGTTTCTAGCCTCTTTTCATAGTGATCCACAAGATCCACCTTTTCCGAAAACAATGGGAAGTGTTGAAGCTGATCATACGAGGAGCTACCACGTAAGCGAATAACCCTTTTGCATAGTTTCTTTGCCTCATTCTTCAGTCAGGACACATGCAAAACAATGAGAAGCAAGGTGAAGGAACTCCAAGCTATGAACATCAGGGTTAATTAATTTTCAGATACCAGAAAGATAAATTATTGCACTTAATTCTTAATATAATTTGTCACAACTATTGAACTACTCAATTGCATGAATTCAACTATTCAACTGGAACTCATCCAAGAAAAACTATGAAACTGTTCCAAATTATCTTTCATTTAAGATCAATCTTACATGGAGAAGCTTAATAGATAATATTATTTGGAAAGTGTGATTGTGAGACAGAAGAGGCAATTGTTATGTTTTATATAAAAATTAAAGTAAGAAATGGTATATTGTCTAAAATACATACATTCTCATGATACATCATTTAAACTTTCGAACAACCCCTTAGTTGAACATAAATTCTCAGCATGTCCTTCAAATTGCCTCCACATAATGAGAGCAGGCATCGCCATACTTGGTGGCATAGCCAGGAGTTGATGTAAGTGACCTTTGTAGTCATTAGCGAAAACTATCAAAGGCCATACCCATACTTATATTAGGGGCCTGTGTGATGCTCATATACCATGACTTGCAGCACCTTGTGGGTTCAACCACCCTTTCACATGACTAATCAACATAACAGAGACAATAGAACAGGTCGGAAATCAGGTGAATAGTGTTCTTACTTACTGTGAGATCTCGAATCTTGCTAGTTCGACGGATAACCACATGAGAAAGATATGTATTAGGGTGATTCTCTCTGAAGAATCTCTGAACGCTCTCACTGATACTGCTACCACTGGAGACAGGGATATTGCTCACTAAGATTGTGAACTGATGTGGCTGAGGGTCCGAAGAATAAAAAAAAGCAATCCTTTTCAACGATATATACTTGTACTCCTGCATGAAAATATCACATTCAATTTAATGTTTACCTTGTATATTGAATCAAATAATAACATTGATGCTGATCATTTCACAAGTGGGCTGAGGGCTGAAGATTACAGAAAACAACATTATGTTCATAGAATATAAACACAGCATTGGTTGCTATTGACTTACATGAAAAAGCAGACAACAAATGAATATAGTGATGACACTCGATTTGACGTGATTATCAGCCTCATTTAATCAACATTTCTTTGCTTAAGACATGGTTTTTAGGGTAGAATAACGAATATTCAATCGATTGCCCTATCTCGTGCCATTTGTGTTACCTTGGCCCGTTCCGGGTCTATTTGATGGTTTTCTAGTGTTTTTACGTTAGCACAGGTTTTTGCCGTCAAATAAAGTAGCCATGGACGTGTCTAAGGCGTAGGAACCTCGAGGAATCAAACCGGAATCGATCAAAGGAGCCAATCAAGTCAAACCGAAAATCTGCCATTCACACTACCAGTTTCGGCGAAACCAGGCCTCCATATTCGGCGAAACCAGCAGTTCAAATCAACTGATGCCAAGAGAAGGATGGTTTCGGCGAAACCAATCAACTGCTCGGACCGAAAACATTGAACAGCCGGCGGAGCCCTGAACTCAAAGCCAGTTTCGCCGAAACTATCCCTATGGTTTCGGCGAAAACATCAGCTCAGCCCGGCCCAACTAGGGTTAAGTATTTATACTTAATCCGGCGGCCGGAGGAGGGGGGAATTCATAATTAATCATAATACAACTTTTCGAAATCAGAATTCTCTGAAGTTCTGGAGCGAGGAGCTGGAGTTCGAAGAGCCGGATAGAGATCGTGACGCCATCCCTTCCATCTCGGAGAACCGGAGCTAGGAGTGCAACTTACCGAAGATCGGAGTCTGTCAGAGTCGTCTGAATTAGGTTTTTCAGATCCTTTTCTGTTCTTCCTTTGAATATGAACTCTTTCCTTGCCTTTGTTTCTTTTGTAATGATCATGAGTAGCTAAACCCTTTAGAGCTTAGGCTAGATGAACCCTAAGTGACCCAGGGCTTTAAAGCGGTCACGGATCGGCGGTGATTAGATTCGAAATTCAATCAGTTCTTTTTCATGTTTGATTCGTTCTTCATTGTGCATGTTTCTTGTCTGGATTGATCACCTAGATTAGATTCTTGTTAAGCTAAGGATAGAAGCGAACGCTCGCCTTACTTTAGAACATCGAATTAAACAATTAACCTTATAATTGGAGTGTGCCTTTCGTAGGTACCGGTTAGGATTAATTCACTGCAAGAGTAACTCATTAATCACTAGTAATTACACCAATTAATTAAGTCGTTGCGAGAGGCGACCGTACCCGGGCGGCTAGTTAATCTTGGTAGTTAGAACGGATAGAGCGAACGTTCGCCGGTCTTAAACCTAAGGGTAAGGAGTTATGGTGGTGTCTTAGTAATTGATTGAATGAGAATCGAAATCCGTTGATCTGTTGATTGCCAATGCTCTGGGGAACGAAGGGGGATTCAAAGTCTAAGTTCGTCTGTCATTCTTGTTTCCAAACCCTAATTCTCAATCTGCTTTAGTTTAATCTTTTTAATTTTTCTGCGTTTCTTAGAAGTAGAAGTCGTGGAACTCACACCACGCACAACGTGTTTTTCCTTGAATAATTTGTTAGTTCTGAAGTAGCCAATCATTCGAAGGCCCGTGGAATACGATCTGCTATACGCTTTTTCTTAGCATTAGTAGTTTTTATTTGGCTGAACCCTCAACGACAGGTTCACCAAATTGGCGCCGTTGTCGGGGACTTCTTTTGATTGTTGAAAGAAGATCTGGCAATTTATTCTTCTATTTTCCATCTTTCATTTTTCCATCCACTTCGATTTTACACTGGTTTTGTTTGTCTTTGTTATCTGTAGGTTTACAGGTGTATGCCTCACCGTCCTTGGACTCGCTCTCAGACCGAACAGGCTAAGATTGCAGGGAATCCAGACAGTTCTGCTACACCTCTACGATCACAGATTCTGAAGGAAGGCAGATCCAATCCATTCATCACTCCGATCAAGATCGAGGAACCGAAGGAGAGTTCCTCATCTCCGTCTTCACCGCACTCTTCATCCGCTTCATACACCGAGTCACTTTCACCCCCTCCATCTCCCACCATGACCGATAGATTACCACCAAACGGCGATCAACCGCCGCCACCCCCCACCTGCACAGAAGAGTCTAGCAGACTATAACAAGCCGAGCGCGACTAGCGTTCAATCTGCCATTGCCGTTCCGCGCATTGAAGGAGATCCTGACTATGAGATCAAGATTCCATTCTTGACCATGATCTCTAGGGATTTACAGTTTGAAGGCAGGCCCCTAGACAATCCGTGCACTCATCTTGCAGACTTCCTTGATCTCTGCAGTACTTTTAAAAACGGAAACCTCGACAAAAACACTCTTTGTCTGAGAGCTTTCCCGTTCTCTTTGAAAGGCGCTGCTAAGAGGTGGCTTACTGGCAAACCACCTAGCTACTACACTAACTGGGATACTCTGGCTCAGGACTTTGTTGAAAAATACTTTCCTCCGGCCAGGACAACCGCCATCAAGGACAGCATCGCCAGATTCTCCCAGAAAGAAGGAGAAAGTTTGTATGATACTTGGAATCGATTCCAAGAACTTCTCTACACCTGCCCTCATCATGGATTCGAGCAGAGGCAGTTAGCTGAAATCTTCTCTCGAGGACTTCGAGAAGAATCTGCCAAGTGGGTCAATTCTCTAGCTGAAGGGGATTGCACTACACTCACTCCTGAAGCTGCTCTTCTGCACTTCGCAAACTGTGCCTCCAAGTCAAGGAACTGGGAGCGACAATATGAAGGATCGAGGAGCAAGCTAGATTTCGAAGCAGCTATCAAGGCAGAGGTAGAGAGGCATTTGAAGAAGTCTACCACACCAATCAAGCCACCGGCAGCTTCTGTCTATGTTGCCGATTGCGAGTGGTGTGGAGCTTGCTCACATAACGGAGGCCGTTGTCAGAATTTTGGTAAGGCAGAAGTCTGGTCTGCCGAAGAGGTAAATTTCATCCAACAAGGCTTCGTTAATAATCAGAATGGTTATGCTGGTTATCGTAACTTCAGACAGCAAGGGAACTATCACGACAGACCTCCCTATAATGCTGGCGCCAATCATAACCAGAACCAGAATAACCGCCCGGCTGGTCAAGTTCAGGATCAGAAGCCTAACCATCCGCCGGCAGGTGTCTACCAGCCGCCGCATCGCAATCCGGGTAATTATGGAACTGCTCCTGGCAATCGCCAGAATCAATATCTTAACAATACCTATCCAGGACAGCAGCATCAAAGAGATAATAATGTCAGTGACCTAGATAAGAAGCTCAGCCAGATCATCACAAGACTCGATGATCATGACAGTCAGTTCAAGGCTCAAGCTCTTCTCAATCAAGAACAAATAGCATCTGGACAACGGATTGAGCAAGTCGTGAACAACATCTCGAGCATGCTAGCATCTGGTCGACCATTTGGCCAGCTTCCAAGCCAGACAGAGCCAAACCCGAGAAAAGAACAGGCTAAAATGGTAACTGCTCGAAAACTTCCGAACTTAATTGCTGATGCCTTTTCTGTTTTACGCAGGATCGCTGAAACTCCAGAAGAAGAGGAAGAAGAGGAACAGAAACCAGTGCCTAAGGATGATCCTCCTCTTGCACCATACGTCATGAAGCCTCCTTTTCCTAGAGCACTGCTGCCAAACGCAAGGATCGAGACTGGCATGAAGGGGAACAAGGAAGGATACCCTGACATTCGTATTAAGAAACCTGTCTCTCCATATCTAGCTAAGTTATCTGATCCTGGTTCTTTTACTTTGCCTTTGGTCATCAATGATGTTGAAATTGAACGTTGCTTAGTTGATCTAGGAGCATCTGTTAATGTCATGCATGTGAGTCTATATGAAAAGTTAAACCTAGGGGAACTTGAACCGCCCAGTATGCAACTCGTCTTTGCTGATAGATCGCTTAAAACCCCTAAGGGAGAGATTAAAGACGTTGTCACTAAATGTGGTCCGTTCACGTTCTTAGCTGATTATGTGATAATGGATACTAGTACAGATGACGCTACTATTCTCATAGGTCGACCTTTCATGGCTACTACTGGAATGAATATTAACGTTCCTAATGGTTCTTTGACTTTAAGAGTTGGTAAAGAAACGAAAACGTTCCGTCTTAAAGATGGCATGAAATATGACTCTAGGAATGAAGAATCTCACTGCTTAGCTGTTGAAACTGTGGAGTTGACTCCGGTCAACTCCATTACTAATGCTTCTTCCAGTGTCTCTAGATCAGCTGTTGCTGCAGATATTAAACAGGTCATTACGAAGAAGCCAAAATTTTGGTTCAAAAGCCGCTTAAGAAGAAGAAGGAACTGCAAGCCTCTTCTAAATCACCGAGCAGACCTCGAGGAAAGAACAAGAAGACAAAGACCCAAATGGTCTGGAGACCAAAAGCTCCACCGTCTTCCACCGAGCCAGCTGCACCACCTGTTAATTCCAAGAAACCGGCGCCGGAACAAGTATGGAAGGAGAAGCCGAAAGCATCTCCTAAGGAAGTACTAACGATCACCGATCCTGGTGATAACAAGCCGAAGAAGAAAGAAAAAGAGAAACCGACAGTCCTCATTCCTCCCATCGTCACACTAAAGAAGGATGATCTCTCGAGAGAGCTGTTCGGACCATTCAAGTTCGTTGATCATCTTCCCGACGGACGTACCAAGCTTTTGCATGCGAACGGGAAGAGATTCACGTTTACCGGAGAAGTCCCGAAGCTGTACTTCATGAACTCCGACGCGAGCGTGAAGGAGAATCTAAGTTGGGATGTCTCCTAATACCGTCCAGGTATCGTCCAGCTCAAGGACGTTAATAAAAGAGCGCTTCGTGGGAGGCAACCCACGGCTGGAGTCAGTTTTGTTTTGTTTCAACCTTGGTATTTTAGAGTCGGTTCGGGAGAGCCAAAAGTGTCAGTTTGTTTGATTTATTATTTTTCGTGTAGAGTCTGCATGTCATAGAGTCAGTCGCAAGTTGATTGAGGTCGTTCCGATTTTTCTGGATTTAACTGTGATTTTCTGAAGTTGGCCTGATTTACGAAAATATTTTCACCCGAATAGTTCAAAATTTTCGGCGAAACCACCCTTGTTTTCGGCGAAACCGATTTTCAAATTTCGAACCTGTTTCTCCTGTTCCTCATTTTCGGTTCAAAAATTTCTGTTTTCGGCGAAACCATTTCAACTAAGATTTCGGCGAAACCGAGCTTCCATTTTCGGCGAAACCGCTTTTTTTCAATCGGTCAATCCATGTTAACTTGTAGTTTCGGCGAAACCACCCCCTACTTTCGCCGAAACTGATTTGAAAATCACCCAAAAATCCCCTTTAAAATTTCGGACCACCCCCTCTCTCATCTACTCTCATTTTTGCTCAGCCACCCGAAACCCCCTATCCTTTTCATATCGCCGACCGCCCCATTTCAAAACCCGCCGCCGCCGCCATTTGCTTGCCGCCGCCACCGTGCCGACCGCCGCCGCACCTCTCCCCTCCTCATTCCGATCCCAACAAGCCCTAGAACGTTCGAATCGGAGCTTTGCAGCTCCAGTTCTCTGAAACCCCAGTTTTCAAGTTTTTCACCGATTCCTCTCACCTCGTTCATTTTTAGCAATCATAACTTCAAGGTAAGTTGTATGACTTTTCAATACGAATCTTTTGACATATAGATTGCTGAATTTCGTCGAGGTTGACTTTTTACTTTGGTTTGCCTCGTTTTGCGTGCCGACTGTTTCGTGTGAACTAGGATTGACTGAACTTATAGAACTGTTCTAGGATGCTTAGGGAGTTCCGTGCTTAATCTCCATATCATTTGGTCATGTGTTGCTATGCATACGATTAATTTCTTGTTATGTTGACTTTTGTGAGAAATGTCGGTTTGACTTTGAACTGCTGTGATCGTTTGGCTGTCTGATGTGTTCATTCTCGTTCATATTATCGTGCTTGCCAATTGAAATAATATTTACCGTCATTCTCCGAGTTGTGACAGTTTCGCCATGATTAGGGTCCAATATGCTTAAATGTTGACTTTCTAAATGTCGGTTTGACTTTTTGAACTCTGATTGTAATTATCCGATTCTGGCTGTTCCGAAGTATGTATTTTACTGTCTATGATTACCGGTTACTCTGCTTTCCTTACCCCACTTAGTTTCCCTCGTTTCTTTGTGAAATTGAGTTTTTCTACTAAGTGTGGGGTAAGGTTTTGGTCGACTAATTTGGTTTCATTCTGGTTTAGGAACACCTTTGAGCGCAGGACTAAGGCGCGACTCGATGCGCCTCGAGCTCAGGAGCTGCCGCTCCCGTCACACCCGCCATTCTGGGTCCTCCACCTGCACTCCCTCGCCATGCTGGATACCATCCCACCATCGCCCGTCTACCGGACTTCTACTTTGAGAACTTCCAGAAGATCGAACACATCCGTGGAGCTGACGTGCGTCCTTTATCCATGGAGTCACTCCAGGAGCATGACGAGGATTCCTACCGGAACGTGCATGACGCCCTAGCACCGGCCGGTCTCCTAGAGCTGACCACCATAGCCGCCGAGTTCCCAGACATTGCTCTCCAGGAGTTCTGGGCGACATTTGACTTGGACGAGCATAAGAGGAGACGGGGCCAGAAGGTGATCACCTTCTTTCTTGGTGGGGTGTACAGGCAGCTCACCTACGATGAGTTTGCCGCTCATCTGGGCATCCCCTACGAGCACTATCATGATCACCACCTCGGCTGGGGCGATGATGATGACGACGAGGAGTTGCACGCCCTCTGGAGCCACATGACAGGCGTGCCTGGCGATCGCCTCGGGAAGAGCAACTCAGTTAAGTCTCTCTCTCACCCGCTCTATAAGTTTATTCATATGGTTTGGTGGAGGTCACTTTTATATGTCAGAGACAAGGATCGCCACCATATCCTTAAGGAGGAGCTCGTGCTTCACCGAGCCATCCGAGAGAGCTACCCTCTCCACCCCGGCTGGGTGCTAGCTCACATCTTCAGCCAGCGGACCAAGAGGAAGAAGCTACCACGCAAACTCTTGGGAGGCAACTTCATAGGTCAGCTCATCCTCTCCTTCGGCATCAGCCATGAATATGGCCCTAACATTCCACGACACCCAATTATGACCGTTGGAGGAGACTTGGCGGTCGAGTACGACTTAGAACTCGACCTCAGTCCCCATGTCGCAGCAGATCCTCCACTCCAACCTGCGGTCGAGTCGGAGGACGAAGATGATGCTGAGGAGCAGCAGCAGCAGCCGCCGCCTGAGTTTCAAGATTATATACCCTCGCCACACCATCAGGCAGGGTACATCCACCAGTCGCCGCCGCGCATTCCAGATCCATTTCCGGCACATACTCACCAGCCGCGACATCACCCCGCGGATGTGGGAGAGTTATACGAGCGACTGCAGGAGTGGCGCATCACCGACAACACCGCTCAAGAGGCGCGATGGACTATTATGTAGCAACATATGTGCCGCGCCGACGGCGATATGAGCGACAGCTGGAGTGGCAGCGACAGCTCGACGATTACTTCCACTTCCCCCACCCCGACACCTCTGACCAGTGATGATCAGGTGGTGTCCTTTTCCTTGTCCTTTCTTTTTATTTATTCTTTTCGGACTTCGGTCCAACTTTTTTCTGTGTGGATCCGGGGCGCTTGTCCCGGTTTCCTTTTTATGTTTCATTTGTTTTTGTTTTGTAGGCAATCGGTAGACTCCCTTTGCTTCCGGCTAGGTGACACTTTCCTCCGCTCTCTGGATCCGTGCTTACCCTCTGTAATCAACCGTCCTCTTCCAGGTTCTTCCATTCCACTCTAAACTCTAGAATTAGTCCTGTGAGGACACAGTCCGATTTAAGTGTGGGGTAGGATGCTAGAGAACCTTGCATGAACTTGATTGTGTTTTGTGTGCCTCGTGATTCCATTCCAGTCTCTCTAGCATTAGAATGGCTTAGTTCTTGATTTTTGATGTTAAGTTGTTGTTCAACCTTTCATAATGATGCTTAGACTGCTTAACCTAGAACTTGAGAACCAACTTGTATGCTTTGATGCTAAATTGTCTGGTCAGAACAGAATTTTAAAATCACACTTGTAGTTTGTAGCCTTGATTGCATGAAAATGACCGAATCCGACTAGCAAACCAACTGTGAGCTTTTGATCCATTGCACGTAACTTGCAATTTAAATTCTTTCTGAGTGGTTTTCTGTTTACTTGAATGAGTTAGAATTTGCATGAGACCTACTCGAGACCACACGATGACACGAGTTCTAGAAGGATAGGGGCACCTAGATTCAGCTACTAAGCCAGATAGCCTACCAAACGATAAATCCACTAGGTTTAGACCCTTGAGCTTGCCTGTTCTTTCGGTTCGATAATACATTACAGTCATTTCCCATTTCTTTCATTCCCCGTTGATCCCCTGTGGTTGCAGTTCTAGATTGACCTACCGGAAGTCGGTTTGTGGTAACCTGCCTATAGCCATTAAACAGGTGGTCTTAGCTAATACGTCCAGACGTGTAAACCCCTCTAGCAACTAAAAGAAAATCGGCACAAAAAGAAAAAAATATAGAAAGAAAGAAAAGAAGCAAGCATCAGAAAAAAGAGAGAAGCAGAAAAATCAGAAAAACACGAAAAAGTTCAAAGTGTTGTTCAATAAAACGTTCTTCTCCCTACAAATGGAAGAAGAAGTCAAAAAAAAGTTCAAAAGAAAGCAAAAGAAGAAAAATCGTGTAAAGAAAAAGAATAAGTGCTAGGTTGCTTGAGGGTATCATAGGACGAGCGTTCATTATTCCACCAGTGTTTGGTTAGACGGTAGGAAGCCATAGATTAGATTCGAGGGAAGTTAGTCGAAAGCTACACCGCACCAAGCCATCATCATTCATTCCCATCATCCATCTCATTATAAACCCGAGTAGTGTAGATTTCATTACGGTCCTAGCAGGGAAGTCCTTCTTGACTAGATACTCGTGTTGTCACAGTGGTGGAGATGTGGTCGAAATGCAAACCTATGACAGAATTCGGTAACAGAGAATGATCGAGAGCAGAAACACGTCCTTAAACACAGAGAGTGAGAGCCCCCATTGTACTAAATATATCCTGTGTGAGGAGCCTGGTCAGTCAGGTCAAATTCGTGCATGATTGATTGCTAATTACTTGTCGTGTGCAGTTTATTAGTGAGACCAGGTAGCTTGGCTGATCAGTATGCATGTTAGGTTTCTTGTTCTAGGATCGATCTGTCTAATAATTCATTGTGCTTGATTGAGCTCCAATTTAATCGATCTTATCATTTATGAACATGACGTTTCTATTCAGTTTGCTTGAGGACAAGCAAAAGCTTAAGTGTGGGGTATTTGATGACACTCGATTTGACGTGATTATCAGCCTCATTTAAGCAACATTTCTTTGCTTAAAACATGGTTTTTAGGGTAGAATAACGAATATTCAATCGATTGCCCTATCTCGTGCCATTTGTGTTACCTTGGCCCGTTCCGGGTCTATTTGATGGTTTTCTAGTGTTTTTACGTTAGCACGGGTTTTTGCCGTCAAATAAAGTAGCCATGGACGTGTCTAAGGCGTAGGAACCTCGAGGAATCAAACCAGAATCGATCAAAGGAGCCAATCAAGTCAAACCGAAAATCTGCCATTCACACTACCAGTTTCGGCGAAACCAGGCCTCCATATTCGGCGAAACCAGCAGTTCAAATCAACTGATGTCAAGAGAAGGATGGTTTCGGCGAAACCAATCAACTGCTCGGACCGAAAACATTGAACAGCCGGCGGAGCCCTGAACTCAAAGCCAGTTTCGCCGAAACTATCCCTATGGTTTCGGCGAAAACATCAGCTCAGCCCGGCCCAACTAGGGTTAAGTATTTATACTTAATCCGGCGGCCGGAGGAGGGGGAATTCATAATTAATCATAATACAACTTTTCGAAATCAGAATTCTCTGAAGTTCTGGAGCGAGGAGCTGGAGTTCGAAGAGCCGGATAGAGATCGTGACGCCATCCCTTCCATCTCGGAGAACCGGAGCTAGGAGTGCAACTTACCGAAGATCGGAGTCTGTCAGAGTCGTCTGAATTAGGTTTTTCAGATCCTTTTCTGTTCTTCCTCTGAATGATGAACTCTTTCCTTGCCTTTGTTTCTTTTGTAATGATCATGAGTAGCTAAACCCTTTAGAGCTTAGGCTAGATGAACCCTAAGTGACCCAGGGCTTTAAAGCGGTCACGGATCGGCGGTGATTAGATTCGAAATTCAATCAGTTTTTTTTCATGTTTGATTCGTTCTTCATTGTGCATGTTTCTTGTCTGGATTGATCACCTAGATTAGATTCTTGTTAAGCTAAGGATAGAAGCGAACGCTCGCCTTACTTTAGAACATCGAATTAAACAATTAACCTTATAATTGGAGTGTGTCTTTCGTAGGAACCGGTTAGGGTTAATTCACTGCAAGAGTAACTCATTAATCACTAGTAATTACACCAATTAATTAAGTCGTTGCGAGAGGCGACCGTACCCGGGCGGCTAGTTAATCTTGGTAGTTAGAACGGATAGAGCGAACGTTCGCCGGTCTTAAACCTAAGGGTAAGGAGTTATGGTGGTGTCTTAGTAATTGATTGAATGAGAATCGAAATCCGCTGATCTGTTGATTGTCAATGCTCTGGGGAACGAAGGGGGATTCAAAGTCTAAGTTCGTCTGTCATTCTTGTTTCCAAACCCTAATTCTCAATCTACTTTAGTTTAATCTTTTTAATTTTTCTGCGTTTCTTAGAAGTAGAAGTCGTGGAACTCACACCACGCACAACGTGTTTTTCCTTGAATAATTTGTTAGTTCTGAAGTAGCCAATCATTTGAAGGCCCGTGGAATACGATCTGCTATACGCTTTTTCTTAGCATTAGTAGTTTTTATTTGGCTGAACCCTCAACGACAGGTTCACCATATAGTCATGACGTAGACAGCACCAAAATGAATCCACAGCCTGACAAAATGGAAGAAAAATGAGAGGAGTTGCTTTGGCGTTCCATAATCAAGAGAATGCATTGTTTTGAGATTTGCTTCTGCAGGTTGTTTTTTATTTTTCCGGAATTTTTCTCTGGGGTTTATTCGTGATTTGATTGTTTGAACGATGATGCACATATGTTTTGTATTTAAAATATTCATACATCATTTATTAAAAAAACTAAATGGAGTGCTACACAACAAGTCTCAAACGCAGAATGAGCATAGCTGACATATTCAACAGATTTAGACTTTAAAGAGACAAAACAGTTATGATTCAGTATTACTTAGTGCAACAGAGGAACATAACCGATAAGAGTTATAGGGCATCGCATTCTGAATAAAAAAGTAATAAGTGTGATGCTGAAAATAACTTAACAATTGACCAATAGTGTTCTGTCGAACTCTGGAAGTGAGAGTATTACCTTTCTGAACCATCATTTACATTTGAAATTGTGAAAACGTCCATAGAGTTGTTTGATATATCAGCAAAGTCGATTTCATGAAGTTGAGTCCCCAGGGCATTCACTGGAAGAAGAACAAAGATCCCTATTACTCCAGCAAAAGCAAATATTTTCAAACTGCACCATTCAGATAAGAACAACAAAACAGAACTTAATTTAGAAACAGCAAAAAAATTGTGGAAAGGCTAAGAAACCTAAACTACACCGGAGAGAAAAAACATCACAAACCAACAAAAGATTCTCGAATAATATCTCAAGGCAGAATCAAAGTTGTGACACTGAATTAGAAGCAAAGGAAGTTTCCAATTGAGGGGAATAAATTACCAGAAAGTTATGACTCGCATGAATACCAAAGCATCCAATCCATTGGATGATATTATGTCTTCTTCAGATAGCCTCCATGCTCTTGCCACCCAACCAGCGGAAGGTACAAACCTTCTTAGTTTCAAACGAAGTAGTCGTCTAGAACCTCCTTCAGCCAGAAAACGTGGAATATAGACTCTTAAGTAACTCGGTGTTTCCTCAGTACAGAATACAATGTGAAGAACAGAACACAAAGCCCCGAGTTTATTCCCAAAGAAGTTAGAAGCGCCGATACACGCATCTTCCCCTCTTACTCTGAAGAGAAATCTCTGTCCTCCTACGAAGAAGAAGGCAACGACCGTCATGCATAATAACAAGGCAGGAGCATGACGATTCCAGTCTCCAGATGGGACACTCGCTTGAATTCGAAGTTACTTGCAGATATCAACAACAATTCTATGTGAAAGAAGAATGAAAACAGAAACAACCGAAATTGACTGAGAATCTAATAAACCATATGGCACAGAGAGAACGAACTCAGAATTCGAGTATTTTTTCACATACAATCTCTTGCACGGCTTGATTAAATCATAAGCAAACAAAAGAAGCCGCTGTGGAGAATTCCGAATGCAAGTAAAAAGAGGAAACTATTAAAGAGAAACTCCATTAGGATTCCAATTTCAGACGAAATCGCAAGAATATGAAAGCAACCCCGTAATACATTTCATCAAATTGGAATTGAATGTAGACCTAACAAGCAATACAGCACAGAAAGTGAGCTCGAATGCTAAAAACAATCACGCCAGCTCTCTTCCTCCACAACTTGATTAAATCACACGCGATCAAACAAGTAAGCGAGTTATCAGCCAAACAAAACAAGCAGCCGACGGGAAATCCGAATAAAGGAAGAACAGGAATCGTCAAAGAGCAGCTTCGTATCGATTATTTTCTCTTTCTCTAGAGCAAAAAATTGAATTAAATCACAGAAGCTGAATTTGTACATAACAAGCAAAACATCACAAAGAAAACGAGCACAAATTCCAAAAAATTCAAGTCAGCTCTCTTTCTCCACAACTTGATTGAATGACGAGACAAGTAAGCAAGCAAACAGCCAAACTAAGTGTGAACAAGAATCGTCAAAAAGAAGCTTCGCGCCGATTTCCCCCCTCCTTTCATATCAAATCGAATTAACTTACCTCCTTCCTAGCCGTTCGAGTAATCCAGAAGCGCGCAAATGACCACGGGTGCTGCTGAAGTCGTCGGTAGCTACGAACTTCAGCCGGACGGCGAGTAAGAATACGGCGGAGACGCTGCTCCTGGAAGTAAGTGAGTGAGAGCGAGGGAGAGAAGCGCTGTCCGGGAGTAGAATTTCGGTGGTGATCAGTGGTTTCCCGGCGAGCAGTTGGTTGGCTGGATCCAGCAGACAGTTGACGAAAATGCATCATAACTCATAAGGTCTTGGCGTCTTGCTAGTCTCCAATTTTAGTAGCTTTCTCTTGCGGAGATGTCAATTACTGGGATACCCTACAGGGTTTCCTAATTGCTAACGCAGTAATGTCCTTGGAGAGACTTTTCCAAATGTGATTTTGGTCATTTCACGGACGTCCCCGTTCAATTTTTGGTGTCAAAGCTGGGGATTAATTATTGAACACAAAGAGGTCCGTAGCTACGCGCCAACGCGGAGTAGTTAAAAAGAAAAGTTGACGACTAAGACCATCCGCACTCATACAATTCACTTGCAATTGTAAAAATGGTCCCCACTTGCCACCTCATTCATTTTTGCAATCTACTCACTTTTAATTTCATTCACTCTACACCAATGCAATTCATTTGCAATTTCAATTGGTGGGACCATACTCTCTTTTCATTCAATTACTTTTATCTTCATTATTTTACTTATAGTTAATTATACATTTAATGAAACTAATAAATATTAATTATATATTTATTTAGAAATGGTGACATTTATAATTTATTTATTCTTGCGAACTGGCTCGATTGGCTCGTGAAATGACTCGATTTTGGCTCATGAAATGATTCAATTTTGGCTTGATTATTTTTAAAAATTCTAGATCTGGTAAACAATAATATTCATTTTGATTTTTGAGTATGCCTACAAATTAATGATAAGTAATAATTTAGAAAATTGAGTAAGTTCGAAACCTTGTAAATGAGCTCGGTCCGAGTTCGAAAGCTTGCAAACGAGCTCAATTCGAGCTTGAGCTCGTTTAGGTTCGTTAACGAGCCAGTTTCGAGCCGAGCCGAGCTTGCAATCGAGCTCGAGCTCGTTTAGGCTTGTTAACGAGCAGTTTCGAACCGAGCCGAGCCGAGCTCGAGCCAAAGTTCAAACCAAACGAGCCGAGCTCGAGCTGGGCAAAGCTCGACTGGTTAACACCCCTACCGATGATCGAGTCAGTTATGTCAAGGGCTCAGGGTTTAATGATTCTACTAGAATTGGATCATTGGCATGCCGAAATTAGACTGTTGCATGTCTTGAGTATCTTTACAATATATAATGGTAGATCTTTAAAAAAAATTGTCACCTAACATGTAACCCTTCTCTAAAATTTCCATATTATTCTTAATTTTGTTATATAAAAATCCATAATTAATCTCTCTTATCTCACTACATATTTATTTAGACATTTTTATCTTCATGATGACCACATTTGAAAAAAAATAAAATTTCCTAAAGGAAAGTGAGGTAAGAAATTAAAAATTAATTATAATAAAATTAATAATGTAAGATATTCTTTATTTTTTATACGTCATAAATAATACTAACTAAAAGTTAATATTTATAATTTATTAAAAATTTTATAAGATTGTACTATTAATAAAAATATAGAATTCCCAATATAAGTCAAAAGATGTTATCTAAAGCTCAAATTCGACTCAGAAACAGAAAACACACTACACTTGACTTGTTTACGGAGCTCGATTCGAGCTCGTTTAAGGTGGTAAATTATTAAATTTTTAACATTACCTAAAAATATGCTAAGATAATAATTTAAAAGTATATATGTGAATAATAATTCAAAAAGATAAATATTAAAATAATATATTATATCATTATTTAAAATAATATAAGGAAATTTTCACAACAAGAACTCCGCTCATACATATTTTATGCCTAAAATAAAATATAAAAAATTAGGATACAATTATATATAGGGAAATAGCAATTTGGCGCCCTCTACTTTGCCAACTTAACAGATATCTCCCTATATTATAAATCGCACTTTTTACCCCCTTATATTTTGACTACTTTGTCGTGTGGGTGTTTCTGTTCCAACTTCCGTCTTCTTAATATTAAATCTGGCCACATCCGCACACCGACATAGAGAGATATCAAAGATAGGAGACAAAGAGTTGGTCAAAGAGGTAAATTGGGGAGGTATCACGAAGAGTATGATGAAATACGAAGGATTTTAACACATTTTATTCATCAATTTCATCATATCTAATTATATATATTTATATTCTCAATTAAAAATCGCTTAGTAAGCTAATACATGGCTATTGGAGCTAACGTGGTGTGCTGAATGCCGTCATGAAGACGAAAGTTGTAAATAAATGACCCAAACGACAAAATGGTTAAGATGGGGTAAAAAAATAATTTATAGTATAGGGGGCTATCTGTTATGTTGAAAAAGTAGAGGGGTTTAAACTGCTATTTTCCCTTATATATATTTAGTAGTCATGTGAAACTTATATAAAGTAACAATAAGTACTTTTTTTCAAGTACAAAATTAGTTCATTAAATTGTTTGGGAATACAAAGTTTAGGGTTAAAACCCAAGGAAGAATACTAAACACATAAAACCCAAGTTACAAACCCAGCCCAAAGTGAAAAAGTATAACCCTAAACATATTAAATCCTAGCAAAGGAGACATCGGCCATCTTCTTTCTTTTGTCTTCAACTTCACCGGAGATGCATACATACCCAACAACGTCATAAGACACCGAGAAAGAGAAGGATCCAAGATATCCACCAAAGATAGGTAAGTCCCTACAACAAACTGAACAAACTCATCGGACTCACTTAGGAAACCACAACATCTCCTAATGATGAACGCAATGCATGAAGCAAGGAGGTAGATGCAAGAAATGAATGCAATGGTGAGTCATCACTTAACGGAATTTTGGATGGAAGGGGTTGTTTGTTAACTTAGGTTGGTTGGCTATAGTAGGAGGGAGTAAATTGATTATTTCATAGTATATATGATTGTTTGTTAATTTGGCAAAGTAGAAGGGGCAAAATACCATTTTCCATTAAAAATGCACCAATAATAATAACGTGACATACAATTGAGTTGTATGTACAATAAGTAACAATGCACATATTGTTACCGAAAAGTAAACATAAACATTAAAAATGTACCATTAATGATAAAGTGACATACAATTGAGTTTGTAATTAAGTTTACTATTAGCTATAAACGAGCCAATTGGGGAGCTTGTATACGAATCATGTTCACGAACCATTATACGGGCTGACTCGTGAACCAACTTACAAATCATGTTCACGGACGATAAACGAACATGATTGTGAGCCGAGCTCAGTGAACCTCTGATCCAAACATATTCGCGAACAAGTCAAGCTAAATCCTCTTTGCCTTGGATTCGACTCGTTGAGCTTTTGAGCCAACTCGATACATGCACTGAGAAAACAAAATGGTAAAAATATTAAATTTCCCCGCTTTTGGGTACCATTATTTTACTTCATAATTTATTTTCTTTTCCAACTATTTTCTTTTCAGAGTCTTTCTCGACCTTCCTCCGCATATTCACTTTCTTTGGACAGTTCAATTTTTCCTCGTTCTCGCTCTGAGCTGCAACGGAGTTCTTCGGTAGAGCCAGCGAGCGTGAGACAATAGTTAGACGGAGAGGGAGTTGTCGCTGTACGGCTGCAGTCTCTGGTCACTCGATCCGCTCCACAGTTGTGCGAGCAATTTCAATATTCCATTACCCGATCTATTCAACTGCAAGCTTCCATCCACTCGCTGCAGAATTCTGGCTCCCAGGTTCGATCTCTTCTCCGCATTTCCTTTATCGAATTGTGAATCTGGTTGTTCTAAAGCATCTAGGTTTCCTCATTTTCATTTTACGGCCATTAGCCTTTTGATGGAGGATTAGAGATCTGGCGAATTCAATTTCTCAGTTTAGTGCGTGGTGAATGGTGATCTTCCTGTGTAATTTTATGCATTTTGTGATTTTGTCCCTTGTTGATAGCATGATGAGTGATACAGTCTGATGTCAAGTTTAGCTTCTTGTTTGCTGCCTCTGGTGTTTCAATTTTGAGGTTAAGGGTGTTAATTCCTTTTTCATTTTAATTTGTGAGTTCTGCTGAGATAGTTAAGTTTTAGGGGTTTTGTCAAGATCGGAGTTTATCACTTGTCAGGGATTACTGTTGTATGGTGGCTAACCATAATGTAATTTTTTCTTGCAACTCTGAAGGGTATGATTTTGCAACAATGCTGTGAGTTTTTGGAGTGGTGAATCCGTTTTCAGAGAATAGGCACGAATAGAATTGTTTTTGGTCACTACGGGAGATATGGGGCGCCTAAAAATGCAGTCTGGAATCAAGGCAATTGTGGAAGAGCCTGAAGACTTGGAAGTGGCCTATTCTAACAAAACTACTTTAGCTTGCATGATAAATGCAGAAGTAGGTGCTGTTCTGGCTGTGATGCGGAGGAATGTGCGTTGGGGTGGTCGGTATATGTCAGGTGATGATCAACTAGAGCACTCTCTGATTCAGTCTCTTAAGGGATTAAGGAAGCAGATATTCTCATGGCAGCAACCATGGAATTCCGTTGATCCAGCAGAATATCTCCAACCATTTCTGGAAGTGATTCGATCGGCTGAAACTGGTGCCCCCATTACTGGGGTTGCTTTATCGTCTGTTTACAAGATCCTGACACTCGACGTGATTGATCGAAATACTTTGAATGTTGAAGATGCTGTGCACTTGGTTGTTGAAGCGGTGACTGGTTGTCGATTTGAGTTGACAGATCCTGCATCCGAGGAAGTTGTCCTAATGAAAGTTCTTCAGGTTCTTCTCGCATGCATGAAAAGCAAAGCATCAGTTATGTTGAGCAATCAGGATGTCTGTACAATTGTAAATACTTGTTTCCGGATCGTTCATCAAGCAGGAAACAAGGGTGAGTTGTTGCAGCGTATGGCTAGGCACACGATGCACGAACTTATTAGATGCATTTTTTCACATCTTCCTGATGTTGACAATACAGAACAAGCATTGGTGAATGGAGTTAGTACCGTTGAGCCAGAGGTATAATTTCTTGCTTTATATATTTTCATAATTTAATTTCTATTGGTGAGAATCCTGTAGCTAAACATGTCAGGAATCAGAAAGGGGAGGGAAGGATGGGGTTCATGTAATGCTTCTCTCGAAGGGTGTCATAAAAGTCCTAAATCCTAATCAAAGAGTTTTTCTGCGTTATAATGAACACCACTATTATTTTTCATGTACTCTCTATCGAGTATGCATGTTTTAAACTGAGTTATGTGTATACTTCTTAAAAAGGTCTATATAAGTCTTTACTTTTCCTTCAACAGATAGGTGGGCCGGATAGCAATAATGCCTTTGGAAGTAAACAAATGGAAAATGGAAACAGTAACTCTGAATTGGATGGTCAGCCAACCTCTTTGAGCCTGAGTTCCAGTTCCACTCCTATGGTGTCAAGTACTATGGAAGATAGCTCAATAGGGGCTGGTAACGGAAGTGATGTCTTTTCTTATGATCAGCATCTTATGAAAGAACCATATGGGGTCCCTTGCATGGTGGAAATATTTCATTTTTTGTGTTCGTTGTTAAATGCTGTTGAGCATATGGGAATGGATCCCAGGTCAAATACCATAGCATTTGATGAAGATGTGCCTCTTTTCGCCTTGGGCCTAATTAATGCAGCTATAGAATTGGCTGGACCTTCTATACGCTGTCACCCCAGGTTACTGACTTTAATTCAGGATGAACTATTCCAGAATCTGATGCAATTTGGATTGTCAATGAGCCCGCTTATCCTCTCAATGGTGTGTAGTATAGTTCTGAGCCTGTACCATCATTTGCATTCTGAAATTAAGCTACAACTTGAGGCTTTCTTCTCTTGTGTAGTTTTAAGACTGGCACAAAGCAGATATGGTGCTTCATATCAGCAGCAAGAGGTTGCTATGGAGGTTCTTGTAGACTTCTGTAGACAGAAGACTTTCATGGTGGAGATGTATGCTAACTTGGATTGTGACATAACATGCAGCAATGTGTTTGAAGAACTCGCTAATTTGCTGTCAAAAAGTGCATTTCCTGTTAACTGCCCGTTGTCCGCAATGCACATTCTTGCTTTAGATGGTCTGATTGCTGTTATTGAAGGGATGGCTGAGAGGATAGGAAATGGATCTGGTAATCTTGAGCAGGCTCCAGTGAGCCTTGAGGAGTATACACCATTCTGGAAGGTGAAATGTGACGATTACAATGATCCTACTCACTGGGTTCCATTTGTCCGCAGAAAAAAGTACATCAAGAGAAGGTTGATGATTGGAGCTGACCATTTCAATCGTGATCCCAAGAAGGGCCTGGAATTTCTCCAAGGAACTCATCTCTTACCAGAAAAACTTGACCCAGAAAGTGTAGCATGCTTTTTCAGATACACAGCTGGATTGGATAAAAACCTTGTCGGGGACTTCCTTGGAAATCATGATGAGTTTTGCGTTCAGGTTCTTCATGAGTTTGCGGGCACTTTCGATTTTGAAGATATGAATTTGGATACAGCTCTGAGGTTGTTCTTGGAAACTTTTAGATTGCCAGGTGAATCACAGAAAATTCAAAGGGTGCTTGAGGCATTTTCTGAGAGATACTATGAGCAATCACCACAGATTTTAGCTGACAAGGATGCTGCTCTTCTGCTGTCTTACTCAATAATTTTGCTCAACACTGATCAGCACAATGTACAGGTGAAGAAAAAGATGACTGAAGAAGACTTTATCCGGAATAATAGGCATATTAATGGAGGCCAGGATTTGCCACGGGAATTCCTAACTGAACTTTATTACTCAATTTGCAAGAATGAGATTCGTACAATTCCTGACCAAGGTGCTGGTTTTGCTGAAATGACCCCAAGCCGCTGGATTGACCTGATGCACAAGTCCAGGAAAACTGCTCCCTACATTGTTTCCGATTCCATAGCCAACCTTGACCATGATATGTTTGCAATAATGTCAGGTCCAACGATAGCTGCCATCTCTGTGGTGTTTGATCATGCAGAACACGAAGAAGTTTACCAAACATGTATCGATGGTTTTCTAGCTGTTGCAAACATCTCGGCTTGCCATCATCTTGAAGATGTCTTGGATGATCTAGTTGTATCTCTGTGTAAGTTCACCACTCTTTTAAATCCATCGTCTATCGAAGAACCCGTGCTAGCGTTTGGTGATGATGCAAAGGCTAGAATGGCAACTGTGTCTGTTTTTACCATCGCAAACAGGTATGGTGACTATATTCGGACTGGATGGAGAAATATCGTAGACTGCATTCTGCGATTGCACAAACTTGGTCTCCTGCCAGCCCGTGTGGCTAGTGATGCTGCTGATGAATTAGAAACTTCTGCTGAACCTGGACATGGGAAGCCCCCTACGAATTCCGTCTCTTCTGTTCAGGTGCAACAGATAGGAACTCCCAAGAGGTCATCTGGTTTAATGGGAAGGTTCAGTCAACTTTTATCTCTTGACGCCGAGGAGCCTAGATTACAACCTACCGGCAACAGCTTGCTGCTCACCAGCGTACAGTCCAAACAATTCAGAAGTGTCACGTAGACAGTATATTTACTGAGAGTAAATTCTTGCAAGCTGAATCTTTATTGCAGCTTGCACGGGCACTAATCTGGGCTGCAGGTCGACCACAGAAAGGGGCCAGTTCTCCAGAGGATGAAGATACAGCTGTATTCTGCCTGGAGCTGCTGATTGCAATTACATTGAATAACAGAGATCGGATAGTCCTATTATGGCAAGGTGTGTACGAGCACATTGCTAACATCGTCCAGTCAACTGTGATGCCGTGTGCTTTAGTGGAGAAGGCTGTGTTTGGACTTTTACGAATATGCCAGCGGCTGCTCCCCTACAAAGAAAACTTTGCTGATGAACTTTTAAGGTCACTTAATCTAGTCTTGAAGCTTGATGCCCGTGTCGCTGATGCATACTGTGAGCAAATCACGCAGGAAGTGACTCGCCTGGTAAAGGCTAATGCCACCCACATCAGATCTCTAATGGGGTGGCGAACAATCACATCCTTGCTTTCGATCACAGCTAGGCATCCAGAAGCATCTGATGCAGGATTTGATGCTCTCCTATTTATCATGAGTGGTGGTGCTCACCTCTTGCCAGCCAATTACATCCTCTGTGTTGATGCAGCAAGACAGTTTGCTGAGTCTCGAGTAGGACAATCCGAAAGGTCTTCACGTGCTCTAGATCTTATGGCAGGTTCCGTCGATTGCCTAACTCAGTGGTCTAACGAGGCTAAGACAGCAATGGGAGATGAGGGAGCTGCAAAGCTGTCACAGGATATCGGCGAAATGTGGTTGAGATTGGTGCAGGGGCTAAGAAAAGTTTGTTTGGATCAAAGAGACGAGGTCAGGAACCATGCCCTTCTATCGCTGCAAAAATGTCTTGCAGGAGTGAACGGTCTCAACCTTCCACACAGCTTGTGGTTACAGTGCTTCGACATGGTGATCTTCACAATGCTGGACGACCTGCTCGAAATCGCTCAAGGACACTCCCAAAAGGACTACAGAAACATGGAGGCTACACTCATCGTCGCCATCAAACTCATGTCGAAAGTGTTCCTCCAGCTCCTACACGACCTCGCTCAGCTGACAACGTTCTGCAAGCTATGGCTGGGAGTGCTCGGCAGAACGGAGAAGTACATGAAGGTGAAAATAAGAGGGAAGAAGAGCGAGAAGCTTCAGGAAACGATACCTGAGCTCCTCAAAAACATATTGCTCATCATGAAAACCACGGGAGTTTTGGTCCAGAGGAGTGCCCTCGGCGGGGACAGCTTGTGGGAACTAACGTGGCTACACATGAACAACATCGCTCCGTCGTTGAAATCCGAGGTGTTCCCTGATCAGGAACCGGAGCAGAAACCACCAGCCGGTGACGAAACTGCAGTCTCTGAAGAAACTGCTTCTCCATCGAGCTGAGGACACAGGAGGTTTCATTAGTTCTTGTTAATGCATGATTACATGCAACTACGTGTGCAGGGGAGGTGATAGGAGTATACACTTAATTTTTCGGGTTTGGATCTGGATTATGAAGAGGGTGAAGCAGAGAAAAGAAGAGTGTCATCAGCGGATTGATGCTGCTGAACCAAAGTGCAGAGCTGGGAGGAAACCTGTGCAGTAGTAGCAGGCAGGCTTTGCCAGTCTGCATTTTTTGTATAAACCCTATAGCAGCAGCAGTGCCGCGAAGTTGGATAGATTTTGTTGGTTATTGTTTGTAATCTGTTTCATGCTTGGAGTTTTGGAGAGGGAAGAGTTTGGTGTCTGTGTGCATTACAAATTTTAAGCTTTTCGTAATGGTTTGTTAGCTTAGCATAAAGAGTGCAAAGCTTTTTTTTGAAGCCAAAGAGTTGCTGTGTTAACATCAATTGTCGGCATGAGCACTTAACGGCAATAACGGCAATCGGCTTGGATGTGTGAATTATGGTTTCGGATAGAAGCTGCGTTTTTGGATTAAATTTTTGGACTGAGGTCAAATTGAACATCGATGGAAGCTATGTGAAAGGTCAATGGTCAATGGTGGAGTTATTCGAGATGCTTAAGGAAATCAGGTAACTGGCTTCACTAATTATCTCTAGAGAGCTTCTGTTCTTCAGGCTGAATAGGTGGCACTTCGACTTCGTGATGGCCTCTCCCTTACTTGGGTGTTTGGGATTTAGGAAGATCCAAGTGGAGTCTGATTGTCTTGATGTGGTTGAGCTTGTTGTAGCTATTGATATTCAGAAACACCCACGAGTAGTTCTCGGTACTGAGATTAAGAAGCTATTGTCATGCTCTCATAGAAGCAAACAAGGTTTACGATTTGTTGGCAAGAAGTTGTCCTATGAATACAATAAAATCAAATTCGTTCTTCAACCTCCATATATCACTAACTTTTAGACATAAAGCAATTTTTATCACGTCAAATGACATGTACTCAATTTTGTGCGCCACATTTCATTTAGTCACAAAAAACCAAAATCATTCTTTAAAAAACCCCAAAACTACAAATAATCGTGTAAAATTAGTACTAAACAGTAAACTTTATAGCGAAAAAAAAAAATTTAATATGAATCCATAAAAAATGTATTGAAGTCAACGGAGAATTCCGTGGACCGACGGCTGACGGTAGACGGCAAAACTTGCCGTAAGTTGAAAAGAATAAGCAACCTGATCTCCCCCTCCGTTTCTTCGACGGTTCATTTTCCCATCTCTTGGAGCTCAACAACTGCTACTCCATCTGCTCGCCCTTTCTTCTGTTGCTTTCTCTCGACATCGACGGCGATCTGAACTGAATCGTACCTCAAAAGCTCCTTATCCTACTCGCGTCTCACCATCGCCGTCATGAGCAATATATTCGAAGGATACGAGCGCCAGTACTGCGAGCTCTCCGCCAATCTCTCTCGCAAGTGCAACTCCGCTTCTCTTCTACCTGATGGAGGTAAGTCGAACTCAAACACTGATTATTCCGATCTCGATTTGACTTGGATGATGAACTGTTGAATTTGTCTACAGATGAGAGGAGGGAGAAGGTAGAGGAGATAAAGTCGGGGATAGAGGAGTGCGATCTCTTTGTATGTAGTTGAAATTAAACTTTGATTCTGGTTTATGTTATATTTTGTTTCTGATCTTCTGGCTTTTGTTTGCTTGGGGCGAGGAAATTAGGTAAGGAAGATGGATCTTGAGGCGAGGAGTTTGCAACCGAGTGCGAAGGCTATGCTTCTTGCTAAGCTTAGAGAGTATAAATCCGATCTGGCTAAGTTGAAGAGGGAATTCAAAGGGATTGCGTCTGGAAATCAAGCTGCTCACCAGGAGTTGTTGGATTCTGGATCAGCCAATTCAAATCCGGTAATGGGGTTTCTTGTTACTGATCTTCTTTGACCTTTCGTACAAGATTTGATATGTAGCCATGTAGGTAGTGGCATAAGTACTGTGAAGAAGCTGTTCAGCTTTAGAGTTCACTTCAAGAAGTTCTGAGATGGAATGATCTTAGTTTTTCATTTGATTGTACTGGCATTGTTGTTGGTAGTGATCAGATGGGCTGTTGAGCATTTCATGAATGAATTCAACTTCTGCCTGTTTGTTACGTACTTCTCCTATATATGTTTCTGCTATTGATGGATGTCCATTGTGGTTAGATGCATCTAGCTGACTAGCTTAGGTAATGATGGCGCAGGTGTCGGCAGGGCAGAGAGAAAGGCTCGCCATGTCCGTTGACAGACTAAATCAGTCAAGTGACAGGCTCCATGAGAGTAGAAGAACCGTGCTCGAGACAGAAGAACTTGGTATCAACATTCTTGAAGATTTGCACCAACAGCGACAGACTCTACTTCATGCCCATAACAAGGTATGCTCCTTTTGTTCTATTAGTTCTTAAGCCATGAACTAAAATCCTCAGGAGATGACTGGGTTAACCAGTTTGTAACATTATAAATTAGTTATCATCTCCAAGTAGGTGGAGCTTCGGGACTATTACTCCTTGACGCTCGTAGAATCCGATTCTCGAAAGTCTTAGCTTAGCATATGAAGGAAACAGCTAAATTTCCAACTTGGTATCACATGTCTTAGGAAGACCAGACCGGCTCATCTCAGTTATTACTTTGTACCCTTGAGTTTATCCCCATGCATTGCCATTTGCTTCCATCTTCAGTTGTCATAGTGTGAGCTTTTGATCTCTAATGCTAATACCTTATTGTGAGTGTTTTAATTGTAATCCTGTCTATCGAGTCGAGCCTCTTGCATAAATGCCTGCACATTATGTAGCGCCAGATGCTGGCTGACCCGCTTGGCTGCTTTTGGCGTTCATGGCTAACGTTCTTTTGTCCCCTCTTTGTATAGCTTCATGGAGTAGATGATGCCATCGACAAGAGCAAGAAAGTGTTGACGTCCATGTCGCGAAGGATCTCCAGAAACAAGTGGATCGTTGGCTCCGTAATTGCTGCCCTTGTGTTTGCAATCATACTCATCATCTCCTTCAAACTGTTTTAACCAGCTATAAAACTAACACCAAATGAACATTTGTACTTTCTGAACTCTTTTTGTATTATTGCATATTCGTGTTTGTGTATAGAATCTGCTCAAGACTGTATTACTATTTCTCTCCTTGTAACACATTAGATTGGACTATAGGGCTGAACACACTTTAAATGGGCCAGATGCGAAAACCGGCCCAAAATCTGGAATCTTTGGCCCAGAAATGGCCTATTTGCAAATACCGTGAAAATTATAATATCCCATTTGCTTGGATTCAGGCGAACAAGATTCACTAATAATTAATAAACCAAACGCATTTTCTATTTCTCTTCTTCCGCTTCCTTTTGCTTTCCTTTCACGTCGAGAATTAGCGATCTGTTGCGTTTGCCTTAGTCAAACCGAAACGAACAGAGAACGAAATCGAACCTCTAGGCTCTAGAGATCGGGGGGTCAATTTCTGAACTTCATGGACTCCGTGGCGTCGATTTCACCTTCCATGGTTCTCCCGCCGACCAACCTCCTCACAGTCAGGCGTCCTGGACTTCTTTCCTCGTTCTCGTGTTCCTCTTCCTCCTCTCATAGTCACCGGCGGCAGCTACTCCTTCCTCGCCTCTCTTACTCGTCCGATTCGAATTCTTCGTTTCGGTATCGGAGACGAGGAAGGCGAACTTATGGCGTAGTGAACGCCGGCGGTGTTGGAGGAGGAGGAGACGACGATCCTGACGAAGAATTGGAGAGAGCGCTTCACTTGGACGGGACTATCCCGGGGACATCCGATGAGTTTGTGAAGCAGGTCTCGTCTCGCGCTTATGACATGAGGAGGAATCTTCAGCAGACTTTCGACAGCAGCAGCTACGACGGTAACTTTTTCGTTTTCTGATCATCGCTTGATCGATCTTCCGCAGTTTGAAATTGAAGCTACAAATGTGCAATAGAGAAGCTGTGGTACGGTGTGTCAATTGAATTATCTTCGATTAGATGATTGTCTGATTGTTTTGTTTCTACCAGTCCTGGAATCTAATCCATGGAGGGAAACCTCGAAGCCGGTGTATGTATTGACTCACAGAGATAACCAACTCTGCACCATGAAAACTCGAAGAAGCCGCAAGTACTACTACTGCTTCTGCTTTGATATCTCCTTACTGTATAATTTCTGTTGTCAATCATCATGAACCATTCTCACTGTATTGTGTCAAACAGTGAAGTCGAGAGCGAGCTAGGGATGTTGTTTTCCAAGGGAGGGAAGAGAAGGCCTGATATGACAAACCAGGCCAAGAAGCCGAAAGCCGGGACGAAGTTCCAGATGCTTGTGGAAGATATCAGGGAAGGAGTTCTTGTAAGTGTTTGATAATATCATCTCTGCAGTTCAGTTTATAGATGTCTCCTGAGTTGCAATGCTTGGTTGCTTTAGCATTTCGTCCATAAGAGCTTGTTTGCTATCACTTCTCGTTGCTTATTTATGTCACGTTCTTAGACTTCTTGAAACTGTCAATATGTTGGACGTTGAAACCATTGAGCCCTGGCATCTTTGAACTTCGAAATCTTAGGAGTCTTGTCTGTTCACCTTCGACCTTGTGTCCTACTTAATCAGAAGAGCTGTGCAAAAACATTCCCTGGCAAGTGTTTATGCATTTCTCCTGGCTTGCAATGCTTGCTTGCTTTAACAATTTATGTATAAGAACATCTTTGCTATTACTCCTTTAGCCTATGCTAAATGAGAAAATTTAATAGTCTGGCTCATTGCATAGAACTAGAAGGTTTTGGTTGATTTAGGAATTTTCAGAGGAAGGAGTTCCTACAACTCTTAGAACTGTCGGAAGGTTGGACTTTGAACCCATTGAACTCTAGCATCTTCAAACTTTGGACTGTACATAGTCAAGCTCGTTTCATATCTTGTAGTATTGAAACTATTTGTTCACCTTTAATTCGACGTCGTACTATATCGGAAGGTTGTGCAAACTTTTTCTTGGCAGGTGTTTGAAGACGAGAACGAAGCAGTGAAATACTGCGACTTACTACAAGGAGGATGTGAAGGCGTAGCCGAAATTGAAGCCTCCTCGGTAAGTTAACTCACTTCCATTATTATCCACCAAACCAATTCATCCTATCTCTCTTCTTCCAACATTTGGTCTCCTCCCAACTCCATTGCAGGTGTTTGATCTTTGCCGCAAAATGAGGGGTCTCGCAGTTCTGTTTCGGAGAGGTAGGACTCCGCCTTTACCCCAGAGCCTCGAGCTTAATCTCAAGGCCCGCAAGCGTTCCCTCGAGGACCAAGAAGATGCCCCATGATAACCCGATCCGATAATTACCCTTGGCAGTTGCAGATGTTAGCAATTTGCAAGTAAATAGTGTTATTATACGCCATATTGAATTATTGATGTCCACAACAACATAGATTAGTATGTATATCTGTAGTACGTACTGTACGCATGGGTCAACGGTCAACTCAGTTGGTATGATATTTGTGTATACATAGGAAAAAGGCGAATAAAATGCCTGTTGACCCCTTGGAAGTTCTATTCTATACTTGAGGTTGTGCCGTTGGTTTATCAGCTTCGACTTACTGATGTGCTGTCCTGGTCCGTTGCTTTCGTGTTGCGTTTACTATCGGTTGCTCGTGAATCATAACCTTCACTTGACAACGATAATCATTTTACAAATTCATTTTGTCACAGCCACGTAAATACTTAACTGTAATGGTCTTTGCCAAACAGCTCGAACGAATATTTATGTTTCATCATCTTTCGCAATGTGAAACAGAGTATAGTTGTCACAATCCCTAGTCGTGATCGTGGCGTCTAGTTGTCATAGAACCTAGACGTGGGGATTGTTAAGTTTTCACATTCTCTTAATCCCTAGCCATGAAGCACGGTTCGGATTTAGAAATCCCTAGTTGTGACAAGGGTTCGGAAGCTTATAGAGATGATTTGTCCAGCAACATGACTAGGGTTTACCGAAAACGGACTCAGTGTCACATTGTGTTGTTCCAAGGGTGCATTGACGCAACCAATTGCTTGATCGAGTACCTAGGTCAACTCTCCCCAATCGCAGGAAGGACACAGTAATAATTCATCTTCAGGTTGGATGCAGTTCATGCATAGCGAAAAACACTTGTATAGTGACATTCGCTGCAGAAAAACTTGCTTACAGGTCTCTGCGTTTTCGGGCATTTTGCAACATGAGTTTCAAAGTGTACAAAATCTTGTATCAGCCATCTTCTGAATTTTGTAATGCATCAACTCATCCAGTCATCATACATAATGAAACCAAGCTAATAGATCATTCTATCGAAACCAAACATAACGAGTAAAGTAATAAATTGATTGAGGATGAACCGCTGAGGACACCTGAACTTCTTCCTTAACAGGGAACTATGGAATTATTCTCAGTGTACTACAACAATTGTGTAAAAAAGATTATACAATCAAGTCAAGGAAAAGAAAACCTGAAAAAAAAAGGGAGAAAAGGAACCAAAGATGTCTACCTTAAGCTGAAAGAGAGCCGAAAAATATTTCGAGCTTAAATGATCTTCTTCTTCTCGAAAAAGGTCTTGAGGTGCCAAAACTGGAAGGTGGCCACTGATAGAGACATGAGCAAGGAGAAAACACCAAGCCACCCCATCGTAGAGTTGGTGGATCTGTTCAGTTCTTGCATCTCCTCTTCCCTGCGGAAGAGGGATCGAAAAAGCAGAAATTGTCGTGAACAAGTGTTACGTATGGAGCCTTATTCAGAAGAGCCATGGAAGAGAGGCCTTACCTCTGACGTAGATACAGTATCTCCTCTTGTATGGCAAGAGTAGTGTCGAACAATTTTTTCACCTCCACTTCCATTGCCTGATACAGCATACAAGCAATTCGAAGATTACAAACAATGAAGATAATCAGATCGACGATAAGCAGGACCAACCATTGAGATAGAGTCAATATCTAAGACAAATGAAAACAATGGAGCTACGGTAACAGCATAACGAAGCCAAATACGTACAACCACTTGTACCATTAGGGTCAATCTGTATAGAAGTTGAAGTATAATCTGAGAATTATACACTCAACAATCAAATTATGAAGGAAAGACCCAACGAACAAAGTTCATAGCCTACTTCTAGCATAACCCCCCTATTCCTTAAGCTATTATATACTACATTTAGAGACCTAATCACGAAAGCTGTTTCATTTCCCCCTTTGTATCGATAAGAGGAAGGTTGCATTGAATCCAATCATAGGGACCCAATTCCTACAACTGTTGTATACTCAATCTAGGTCCTAATATCCCCAGCAGGAAAGCTGTTTCAACTCCCCTTCCACCCAACAAGAATACGGTGGCTTTGAGTCCAATCATAGGAGCACAATTCATAAACTGAGACCAAAACGAGCACAGAATTTACACACCACATAATCCAAAACTATCCAATCATCAATCACTAGGGTACTAAGTGAAGGAGTAACGTTAATCACAACCTATCCTCCAGCTATACGAAACTGTCAAAGTTAACAGCAGTATACCAAGAAACTGTCAAACATTAGACTTCTACACACTGGAAGATCCAATCTCCTCACATCACGAGATTTCTACCAGATTAAGCCAAGCATCAACAATTACAAATTGTGTTCCCTGGTCATGACAGCACAAAATCAGATGGAATTGGGCAAGACTCAAGTTCGGAGGACAAATAAAGGCAACCCTTCAATACCAAAGGACCCCATGACTACCGAGAACCTCAGTACCAGGAGACACTAGAGATTGATGAAAATTCTACCACCGGTTCAAAACTCACATGAACGATATCATAAACATTAGCTGTAGCTTTGCAGGTGTTCACAATAAAGGTAAAATGAGACCAATACCTCAACAGATCCTTTCTTCGCAATGCTACTCCAATCTTTGGCAGCTACACCAGTCCTCCACTCAAAATCCACCGTCAAGGTGATCGGAGGAATGTGATCCGACGTATAAAAGCAAGCCATGTAATCCCCAGTCTCGGAAGCCGTAAACGCAAACTGCCCTGATTCCACACTGTCCGCCGCATGATAGCTATTCCCATAGCTAGAAGTAACCTAAATATGCGAAACAACATCAAAATCAACCACATCAATTTTACCATCAAATCCCTAAGATTTAAATTCCCCAACTCTCCATTACTTTACCCGGACGGTGATCTTATAGGAATCGGGCAAGGGCTGGCCATCGTTAGGGTTGATGACGGTGTATTTACCCACGCTCATCGAATTGCTCTTGATGTCCTCGGATATGCACTTGGTGCTAGTCGATCGAATGTCGAAGCGTAGCGACTCGGATGTAGACAGAATCCCTAGAACCGTCAGGATCACGAGATACCCATAACCTACCATGGCGGGAGATCTTCAGCTTATACAGACTGCTTCCACAATCCGTTTAACGGCCCTACCAAATTGGGAGAAAGCTTCGATCGTAGTGCGAACTTCTCGAATCAGAGCACAATGGCGAATCGAGAGGAATTTTGGGATCAGAAGCGCTCATGGAAAGGAAAATGGACGTTTTTCTTTAATTATGGATTTATATTTCTGACAGGTGGCGCTACTTTATTGGATGAGACACGTAGAAGACGGAAGTACAAGTTTGAGGAAGCAAATCTGACTTTGACTTTCTTTGTACCTGGTCTCAGTTGGGCTCTAAATAAGGGCCTTTGAGACTGAGTGCTTCGAAAATGGATATGAGCAGCTCAATAGGCCCATCATTCTTGGGCGACACGTTGTTAGAGGAGAGATTTGTGGTTTGATTCCTAACATCTACCTAGCAAGTGGTTTGAAACGTGTAATTATCAAACTGGTACCCGAATATAAAATATTTAAGGAAAGATACAACCACTCGTTGAAGTCATCCGGAAAGATGGAACTCGTAGCTCTAAGCCACTGACCGACGGAAAAAGCCACCTTCCACAGTATCTGTCTAGATGACCGCTATGTGTATCTAAAAATCCTAGCAAGCATTCCTTTCTAACCAGACAACCCATAGAATAGCGTGCAACAACAACTAACAAAAGCCCGCCATTGTCTCGAACAGTTCCTAGCCTGCCATCTGCGTGTGAACTCCTGGATGTCATTAGGAAAAGGACCCCATATGGCAAACTTGGAACTAAAAGTCACCCACACAAAAGACAGCAAACGGGAAAGACAACAATAAATGCGACACCGACTCAAGGTCATCTCTGCACATCACATAAAAGTTTGGACCAATGATACCTCTCCTCTGAAGGTTGTCTAACGTCGACACCCTCCTGAGAAAGGCTTGCCAAACAAAACCAGGAATATTGGTAGGCACGTCTGCGTTCCAAACAAACGAGGCAGGAAAATCGATCAAACCTAGATACTCTTGAGGACATAAACTGCGATAGAGAGAGCTGATTGAAAAGATCCATGACAAGGTCAATGTCCAAAGGAGAGCTGGAGAGTCATCCAACGGGGATCGCATCTAGAAACTGGAGAAGACTCTGTTGTTCCTCCTTAGCACATCCCTGAAGTGTTCTTATCACTGGAACCCTCCATTCTAGTCTCTCCAAGACAGTCACCTAATAAAAAACACAATAAAAACGGGTTTGGGTTGTAGCCTCCACCCTAATAAACCTCATAGCTAGACACTCAACCGACACATAATGATCAACCCAAAAGACACCCCCCCCCCCCCGAAATCAATTTATTGCTATTGTGTGAAATTGTTGGTAAGTTGGAAACCAAACCTATCAATTGTGACAGTGTTCACGGAGCTTTGCTCAATAGATCCAAAACTAATTGGGTGGACTACGTACTTCACCGAGAGGATGGGTGAATATTAATGTTGATGGTAGTGTTTTAAGTTCAAGGAAAAGTGCAACAATTGGAGGCATCCCACAAGAAGAGGAGGTGTAGTGGATTGGAGTGTTTATAAACGACACTAGTTTGCAACCCATAATTTATGCAGAGTTGTTGGAGATTCGAGATGAGCTATCGTGGGTCAAAATGTTGGTGCACAATCAGGTTGAGGCGGTAGACAGACTCTCTTATAAAAATGTCAACAATTGTTGCATGGTGGCGCCTTTGAAAATCTCGCAACTGGATGTGTTTTTAGTTTTTCTAGCTAGTGCAACTAATCTGCTCTACTCCTTTAGGTCTCTCATTACTTGGCGGAGCTTACTCAATAGCTCATCCTTATGACAAGTTCTAGCTGCTCTACACTCATTTGAAAATCAACGTTGATGGTAGATTTCAATGCTGATGGTAGATTTCATGGATGCCCTTCATAGATTTCATCAATGTTGTTGGTAGATTTCACTTGAAAATCAATCCGCTGTTAGAATGTGCTGTTAAGATGAACTGTTGTTAGGTTTAACGACAGACCCTTTAACCACTGTTAGACGTTAATGATTCTAACAAGGGGTTTGCTGATGGTAGATTTCATGGACGCCCTTCATAGTTTCATCAATGTTGATGGTAGATTTCATTTGAAAATCAATCCAGTGTTAGGTTTAATAGCACATTTTATGTGCTGTTAGGATGAACCGTTGTTAGGTTTGACGACAGACCCTTTAACTACTGTTAGGTCACATTACGTTAATGATCCTAACAGCGAATTCGTAACCCGATGTTAGAATCATTAAAAATGTGCTGTTAAAATGTCGTTTTCTTGTTGTGACATGTTTTTTGTCCAGCTATTATTAATCTCTTTGTCCTAGACTTGTTAGTTTTTTTAGGTGTATGCACGATGTCATCACTTAGGATGGACGAAAGTGGATATTGAAGGGTACATTATGCTCGTCATCTCCGAGGTTTTCAAGTAGGAAGTCTATTGTCTAGTGGGAGATGCTATCATCTCCAATATCGGCTACTTTTTGGATTTTACCCCAATTTTGCACTTTTTAATTGTTCCTATAACAATCAATTGATCCTATTTCATAGTACGGCAAGTTCTTAGATATCTGTCAAATCGAGGAATGATGAATTTTAAGCGACTTTTTTTTTAGTGAATTTTAAAAATTAGGTGACTTAAGTGAATATATAGTCTCATTATCTGTGCAAATAAAATTAAAATTAAAATTGAACCTATCACTTGTTAGCTCGTTTAGCCGTTCATAAGTAATAAACGAATTTTTATCCCCATTATATCCCGGTCACCAATCAATCAGAACCGTTGGATCTCGTGAGATAAGCTCATCGGAGTCCTCATTCCGTTGTTGTTAGGACCGATACGAGTTCACTAGTAGTAAGTAATCAGTATGAATTAATAATTGCCTGGAACTAATAAAACACAATTCCCATATTTTTTTATACATTTAAATCAGCGTTGTAATTAATTAATCTCAATTCGACAGTTCTAAAATTAATTAACCTCCTGCAGAACCGAAACACAGAATTTTCCCGGAAAAAAAGAAACATTTTTTCTGTTTGGCTCCTGAGATTCATCCTCAATTTCCCTATCTCGTGAAAACACCTCTCGTTTCAACCGGCTCCTCGCTCTCTCCCATTCCGATTCTCGTGATCCAATTCAAACTCCTTCGATCCTTGTTCCTTCTTTCACGATTTTCGCAATGTGGATGGATTGTTAGGGCTTTCGCGCTGTAAGAAACAATTGAGTTGTGATTCGGAGATTTTGTTTTTTCATCGATGAAGCGGCGATGAGGAGAGGAAGAAGAAGAGAGGAATGGACATTAGATCCGAGAGCGTTGGCGGGAGGTCGGCAGAGAAGTCGAGTCTTCCTCCGGTGATCCCTAGGACTCGGTTGCAGGTGTGGTTCATTAGAGTTTGCTTCAGTATTCTCATATGGACTTGCTTGGTTCAGCTGGTGGCGGTTGGTGAGCTCTGGCGCCCGCGTTTCATCTCTAATTTGACCACTCGAGTGTCTCAGATCGCTGATCCTCTACACGTTGTTCAAGTATCCGTCCAGCCACCGCCTCCTCTTCCACCGGCGAGTAAGTTCGCTTTCTCTCCCTCCCTTTGCTGGATAAGGTCTTGGAGTTATCATGCTGAAAACTCAATTTATATACTGGAGATGTAGAACGTGCTGCTGCAACAGTGAGAGTTTTTAAATGTTTAAAAAATTGGGGAGCAGTTGAATCTCTGACTGAGACTTGCCTGTGAGCTACTTACTTTTAACAAAATTATTGAGCTTTAGTTTAGTATTTACTTCAGAGTGTCCCTTTTGTTCATATGTCATTGTACAAGATCGCGCCCCTTTGTGTTGCTTCTGCTGTGAATTGAGAGATTGACATTGTCTTTAAAATGGTTAGTGTTTTGCATGATTAGCATGGCATGGGGAATGAGATGGCATGCCTGTACCTTTCAACTTGATTCACCTATCTCATATTGGACTCGAGGATATTGTTTATGCTTTGTTGATGTGAACTATTTTCTTCTTCTCTTACAAGTGCTTGTTATCTAGATTCGGGTTGAAGATAGTTGGTGGAACTATTACTTCTTGGAGAGTATTGACAATGTCTCGTAAAATGGTTGGTTAGTATTTTGCATAATTAGCATATCACGGGATGATGAGAACTAGATGGTTTGTGTCTAGATTTTGACTTGATAAAACTGTCTTGTGATGGACTTGTGGAGATTGTGATGGTTTGTCGATGTGAACTCTTTCCTTCTTCTCGTACAAGGGCTCGTTATAGATTCATGTTGAGGATAGTTGGTGGACTATTACTTCTTGTAAATGACATTATTTTGTAAAATGGTTAGTTAGTGTTTTGCATAGTTAGCATGGTATGGGATGATGGGAACGAGATAGTTTGTTTCTAGATTTCAACTTGATTGAACTGTTTTGCGATGGACTTGCAGAGATTGTGATGGTTTATTGATGTAAACTCTTTTCTTCTCGTACCAGTGTTTATTATCTAGCTTGGGCTGGAAGACAGTTGGTGAACTATAACTTCCTGAACAGTATGTAAATGTGTAGGAGGCTATAACTTGCGGAACAGTATGTAGGAGGATGAATTAGACAAATAAATCTCCTCAAGTCTGTGTCTATGCAGTATGCACCAAATAATCTTGTTTTAGAATTAGCAGAAATGGTCATTATTTTTTTCATACTTATCTCCAGTAATGTAATATTGATGCTGACAAATGTTGCAGGAAATTATACGAGTAATGGTTTTCTTAAGGTATCCTGCAATGGGGGCTTGAATCAGATGCGTTCTGCGGTCTGTAGTCTGACTTCATTTGTTATTTGTTTGCCATGTATTCTTCAGCTTATTAACTGTAGTTGGATGTCATTTTAGATTTGTGACATGGTTGCTGTTGCTCGGCTGTTAAATCTTACTTTGCTTGTTCCGGAGCTTGATAAAACATCATTTTGGGCAGACCCCAGGTATATTTGATTCCTTTATAACCTCTGATGCAGTTTCTGCTCTTATGTTCCTCTAAAGGATTTAAGTTCTTCTGTAGTGATTTTGAAGACATCTTTGATTTGAGGCATTTTATAGACTCGTTAAGAGATGAAGTTCGAATTGTTAGAAGACTGCCAAAGAGGCTTAGTAAGAAATATCGATACGGAGTATTGGAGATGCCACCAGTTAGCTGGTCAAATGAGAAGTACTACCTAGAGCAGGTTTGATCCTCTTTTTCATTTGTTGAAGCAGGTGTATATGATTTACATTGTAGCAGATGACATTTGCAGAAGTTGTTCACTTTTTCCTTACAGTTGGCCTTCCTTCGGTCCTGTTGCACAGGTTTTGCCACTGTTCAACAAGTCAAAAGTGTTGCACTTCAACAGGACCGACGCACGCTTGGCAAACAATATGATTCGACCTGAACTTCAGAAGCTCCGGTGCCGTGTTAATTTCCAGGCACTGAAATTCACTCCCAAAATTGAAAGCTTGGGGCAAAAGTTGGTACACATTCTTCAGGAAAGGGGTCCTTATGTGGCTTTGCATCTCAGATATGAGATGGACATGTTGGCTTTCTCTGGTTGTACCCATGGATGTACACATGAAGAGGCTGAAGAGCTTAAACGGTTAAGGTGCGTAGGCTTGCAAGAAAATACATCGGTTATTTGTCATATTGCATTTGGTCTTTTCAACGAAGTGTTGCAATGTGCTCCGAGTTTATCATTGAAGAAAGATATGCTCATTAACAAGAGTAGTCTTGTAATGAAAGTTGAGATGATTAGATAGACGCCAATTCCAAAGGGGTTTCAAGTTTCAGGAAGATGCATGCTTGTTAATGATGAACGATCTTAAGTCAGTCACCTTGGTTATGCTTTGGATCTAGGTATGCATACCCTTGGTGGAGAGAAAAGGAGATAAACTCGGAGGAGAGAAGATCCCAAGGTTTATGCCCTCTAACTCCGGAAGAAGCAGCGTTAATTTTGCAAGCTTTAGGTGTTGACAAGGACACCCAGATATATATAGCTTCTGGTGAGATATATGGCAGTGAACGAAGACTTGCAGCACTAAGAACTGCATTCCCTCGTATAGTGAGTTCCTTACTAGTTGTTGTTTTTATGTACACATTGCATCTCCAAATCGTAGCATAACAGATACCTTTTCAGGTGAGAAAGGAAACACTGTTAGACACATTGGAGCTGCAGCAATTCCAGAATCATTCATCTCAAATGGCTGCCCTGGATTTTATGGTCTCAGTAGCCAGCAACACTTTCATTCCTACATACGATGGAAACATGGCAAAAGTGGTCGAAGGGCATCGCAGGTATATACTTCCCGTCTGTCTGTCTCAGGCTGCTTGATTCAACTACACATATTCTTCCGCCATTGGTTCTGAGACGAGATCTTGTGCAGGTATCTAGGATTTAAGAAGACAATCCTACTTGACCGAAGAAGACTCGTAGAGTTGCTTAATCTGCATCAGAATGGTACACTTCCCTGGAACAAATTCACTGTTGCTGTTCGCCAGGCACACGAGAAAAGAATGGGACAGCCATGTCATCGCAGGGTTATCCCTGATAGGCCAAAGGAGGAGGATTACTTCTACTCAAATCCTCAGGAGTGTCTGTGTGAGGGAACAACTTGTGATGACCTACTCGGCACTCGTAACTCCAGTTCTGTCCGGTGAGAACTCGTGTAGAGCTCTGTGTTCTGTTCATCACATCCAATGTTTTTGCACAGGCTGTTGGCTTTAATGGTGACAATTCCAACTGAAGAGTTTATACACATACACGTTTAAAGCTTTGTAAGAACCAGCAGGTGAAGTTTTTTTTTCTTTAACCTTTGTCGATAGTATTTATTCCTTTTTTTTGCCAGTGTAGCATTCTCATAATCAAGGAATTGACAGATAACAGATTGTTGTTCTTTAAGCTTTCGAATCTTCAAAATCTGCTGTTTATCTAATCTACTCCCAGAAGATGATATCACCTTGTTCTCCAACCAGACCGAGATCCTTGAGCCTTCGTTCTTGAGTATTCGATCTCATTCAGTTCTTCCTCTCTTTGCTCGAAAATCTCATCAATTTGTTGCAGTACCTTCTTCTCTCCTGATCTTATTCCTGCTGCAATTCGAAGCCGAGGACTCGAATCTTCGCCTTGCATCAACTTCTCATCCTGCAACATTTTTCCGTAACCCAGTTGGTACCTGGTAAGAAAGCCAAGACTCAAAACTTGTGCAAGAAATCTCACCTCTTCGATGGTCGTGTGAAACCCAGAAAGAGCAGATTTGCAGGCATCGCGAACCACGCGACAGATGAGCTCCTCATTGGCGCGGCTGATCGGCAGCTGGAGATGGTCCCAGATTGTGTTCCTGAAGATGGACTCCAAGAGGAAAGCATCTGTACCTCCGAGTGCCACGAGACGCAAGTAAGGGAGCAGTTTAGTTGGTAGAGGGTAGCCTAGGATGATGTCGAAATCTGCAGTCTCTCCCATGCCATTCGTCTCAGCAACGTCAAGCTTATCCCCTACGAACTGGTCCTCTTCGGAGATCTGGAGCGTCAAAGTGTAGACGTTCCGGTCAGGTTTCGATTCCACGAATCCATAGTCTAGGGCCAGTTCTGCATTGCTCTTGTTTAAGTCGTACTGGATCAGAACCTGTCGAATCAAAACCCACAAGCTCTCAAGTCAACAAAATCCAGCTCCAATCAAAAGCATACGATCTCGATCGAAAATTGGAGCTGGGGGATAACATCACCTGCTCACCAGCCTTGACTGAAACAGGAGATCTCAAAGAGAACAGAAGATCCCTAGAGAAAAGACCGGCCCCTTTAATCTCGTACGCGTAATCTTCTGTCGTAATATCTTGACTATGATTGATCTGAACATCCCAGAAACCATCAACATAAACCCCAAACTCAAATATAACAGTTCTTCCCAGAAAACAACAGAATCTTACCAAGTCTGCAAGAGGGATAAGAACAAGATCTTCGCCACGGAGTCGGGAGAATGCTCTCGATCGGAGGATCCCAAATGCCCAGGTGAAATCTTCCAGTGTCACATTGGAAGGAAACATCTGCTTGTGAGGCTTCAAAATGTCTTGCTCAACTCTCTGGAACTCTTTCTGCAGATACTGCTTCACCCCTTGGGTTATGTTCAGCAGTTGAGTTCCTAAACAACAGTAAAAAGTTCACCCACTATGGCTCAGTCATAGTTCAACTATGCAGTTTAACCTTCATGCTATAGCCTGACCGGTTCCATCTTCAATATGGTTAGACCGGTTCGATTGAACTTACATATTGTAGTCTAACCGGTTCGATTTTGTATGGAGCTTCAGTAAACAATGGGGGGGAAAGCATAACATTTCAAGGACACAATAACTAACCTTGAAGCTCAGCAAGCTCCTCTTCTGACCTGCGCTGAATCCCAAAAACAGTTTTCATAATTTCATCAAAACCCACAGACAATCATTCATGAATCACATTGAATACTAAAACCCTAAAAATTACCCACCAAAACAGAGTTGAATCAGTTGCTTCAGGAAGAACATCCAGGTATGCTTTCCAATCCGAACCATCCCCCTTCAATTTCTCCCTAATCAAGAACAGAGCCACCGATATCCACGGTTTCAATCCACCGCAGATCCGCCCAATTTCGGACCCCTCGACTGACTTAGGGTTAATCCAGAACTTCTTGGGAACTTCCAGTACGACCTCGTTCCTTCCGATGTCCCGTTTCGCCACCAGGCCTAGACCTTCCGTGACGACGCCGGGTCTCACCGGAGTCTTCCGGAGACGACCCCTTTCTCCGTCAGCCATTCCCAGAACGTAGCGACCGGCGGCGGCGGCGCCTTCGCCGTCGTCGGTGATTGGAGAGCTGCAGTGGCGCGAATTGAGGCGTAGTTGGGCTTTGCTACTGAAGGGGAGAGAAATGAAGTGGAAATGGAGAAGAAAGCCGCCATTTTTGCGGGTTTTCAGTGAGGAGAAAAAAATGGTGGGAAATTTCTATCGTAGTTAGTGATTGTGGAATAATGTGGATAGTGTAAGCAGAAGAAAAGTTTTGAATTGGATTTTCTCTGGATTTCTTTCTATCCAGAAACTAACGGTTTCCGTTAAATCACCGTTAATTAATAACAAACTTCTTCATATTATTAGCCAGAGGAAACAATTATGATAGATAATTAAAGGGAAAATAGCACTTTGGCCCCTTTTACTTTGCCAACTTAACAAATAGTCCCTTATACTATAAATCGCTCTTTCTACCCCCTCCTACTTCGACTACTTTGCCGTTTTGGTCCTTCTGTTTCAAATTTCATCACACACCTACACAAAGATATATCGGAGGTAAGAGATGAAAGTTGGTTTGGGAGGTAAATTGGGGAGGTATCACGAAGAGTATGGTGAAATGCGAAGGGTTTTAAAACCGCACATTTTATTTGTCGATTGCATCCTATCTAATTATATATACTTATATTACCAGTTAAAACACGCTTATTAAGCTAATACATGACTATTGGAGCTAATGTGGTGTACTGAATGCACATCCATTAACATCACGAAGACGAAAGTTAGAACGGAAGGACCCAAACGGCAAAGTGGTCGAAGTAGGAGGGGGTAAAATGAACGATTTATAGTATAGGGGGCTATCTGTTAAGTTGGCAAAGTAGAGGGTGGCAAAATGCTATTTTCCCATAATTAAAAGCAAAAGATACTATATTTGTCAATTTAGTTAAGTACTCTAGTCATTGTCAAGGAATTGAATTCAAATATTTTATTGGTATTTGAAACTGAGATATTAGATGAAGCCTTGATCATTTGATTATGATATTTAGGTTTTCACTAAATTATTTAATTCATTTTGAAAAATCTCAACTCCTCCTACGAGTTTTTGGTAATCTGTCATTAGTCTCCGGTGGTTTTTCTGGTGACTAATTGGTGACTTTCTTGATGATTGATTAGGGAGGATGAAATCGATGAATAAAACATGTGGTTTTAAATTTTTCGTATTTCACCATACTCTTCGCGATACATTCCCATTTGATCTCCCTGGCAAACACTTTGTCTCCAACCTCCGATATCTCTCTCCTTTGGTGTGCGAATGTGCCCAAATTTTATGTTAAGAAGATGGTAGTTGGAACAAAAGGACCCAAAAGACAAAAGGGTCAAAATAGGAAAGAGTCAATAGAGCGGTTTATAGTATATGGGGCTATATGTTTAGTTGACAAATTAAGGACAAAAATGGCAAATGTTATTTTCCCTTTAAAAAGATATGATGTGTGTGCTAGTGCCAGGCGTAGCTGTCAGTTGAGCCCGACCCAAACCCTCGTTTATAAGTAAGTAACCTTTTGACTCTAAACACTTTTAGCCCATATTTATACTAGTTTATATACTAGTATAAAAGTATAAACTATGGACAACCTTGTGGCGGGGGTGACCCATAATTAATATCCAGATAAATATTTGGGAGCTCGGTCCGACCCGAATCCAAACCCGGTCAACCAGAGTTGGGACTACCCGGTATAACATTGTAACATTAGTCATATTATTTATTATTCATAGATTTTGCACCCTGCCTAATTTGGATATGATGGACGAAAATTAGAGCTTAATGAAAAGTAAAGAACACCATCTATCTATATATGATCCATCAATCATCATTGTTCTTTTTCATACTATTTTGCTTCTTTCTGATCAACAACATATCCAGCTGTCGTTGATTAAAATGTGTTTTTCTAAACCTAATCATCATTCGTGAAAATTAAACATGGAAACATCAATCAGTCAGTCAGTCAGTCATATTCATTGAATTTGCATCCTACCTACTTTCTCAATGAATATATATTAGATTTCCGAACAAAAAATAGGCCACACGGCCACAATATATATATATATATATATATATTATTACAGCTGCAGCAAACCTACGTTATATGTGGAAGGAAGGCATTCATAATATACATCACTATATATTCCTTATTACTTATTACCATTACAGTTGGTGCAGTGCTGCGTGCATGGCTGGAAGCCCAAGTGCCCAACCCCTACCAACTACTAACATTGTATACGTAACATCATGTAATTATATTTTCAGCCTATTGTATTTTATGTATCAAACTCATAATCTACTTAAGTATTGGCTCCACTATTGTTGCGCAACCTAGTCGTTATATATACTAGATAGTCGTTGATTTTCAGTGGCCACATTGTTTGGCCTAGTGTAGGACTATCAACTAATCATTGATTTTGACGGCACTTAATTACTAAAGTAGTCTGATTAAAACCGCTCATCTGTTGCATTTACTGATTTAATCAATCAATTTCTTCTCTCACAACAGGCAACATAAGGAGAAAGCGACCGCCCAACTTCCGTCGCTATATAATAGAACCCATTCTGAAAACCACATTCCGTTACTAAAAGTAAAGATAACCAATGACGACGAAAAAGGTTTCATTAGCGACGAATTTCGCTCTAATGTTTCTATGGATGGTGGCTATGATGAAGCAGCTTCTTCAGTGTTCGTCGCAAGCCGGCGATCTTAGCAGGCAGTGTGCCTTCTTCTTGGGTGGCACTTCCTTTGATGTTGGGACGAACAACTACTTGAACATGACTAGTGAAAGGGCCGACTTCCTACCTAATGGGATCGATTTTCCGGCTGGCCCTACCGGCAGGAACTTGGCCGACTATATTGGTATACGTAACGAATCTCCCTACTCTCTACATCACTGAGTATATATACTCATTTCATGCGAAGGAGCAATGAATCGTATTAATTAGGGTTTGTTTCAATACTTAGGTACCAGTATCCTAACACTAAAATTTCTTCATAATTGTATTTGAATTATAGAGTTTTAGTTTAGTGTACATGAGTTAGGATACAGTGTTATAGAAGTTTTGAGTTTATTTTTGTGGTTTATGATTTTTTTACTTGGATTTGTGGTCAAATGTTAGAGTTTGTGATAGGATTTAGAGTCTGAGTCTATGATTAGTGTTTGAGGGTTAGTATTTAGTGTTTCGGGAGTTAACATTATTTATTAATGCCTAAAGTTTATTGCAATGAATTTATGACTTATTATTTGAGTTTAAAATTTCAGGTATGACGAAAGTTTAGTGTTACGGTACTAGTATCCCATATATATTTCTCTTTTAAAAAAAATTGGGAATTTATTGGGCAGCTATGAAGATGGGTAGAAATTTCAATCCGCCGGCCTACCTCTCATTCATCGCCGAAACTTGGGGCACCTACGACTCAGACCTCCAGAGTGTAATAAACAACGGTGGCCTCAACTTTGCTTCGACAGGCGGTGGAATTTCTGAATACGGTCACATGCTTTATAGTCAGGTACGACTGTAATTAATTTCAGAAAATAAGTAAAAGGTTTTATAGTTTAATTTATATATATATATATATATGGGTAACACTTCGGTACCCTAGGGTATCGGTACCTTAGCATTCAAATTCTATCGTATTTGGTGATTGAACTTTGGAGTTTGAGAACTTTAGTTCAATGTTTAGGTGTTAGAATATGGTGTTAGGGGTTTCGAGTTTAGTTTCTGGGTCTACGATCTTTTAATTTAGACTTATCGTCAAATGTTAGAGTTTGAAATACGATTTAGAGTTTGAGTCTATAATGTCTTGTTTGAGGGTTAAGATTTTGTGTTTAGGGGTTAGCATTGTTAAGTAGCGCTCAGGGTTTATTGCAACAAATTTATGACTTATTATTTGAATTTTAAAGTATAGAAATTTGAATTTTTATGCTAGTTAGGGTACCGATACCCACGGGTACCGAAGTTATATATATATATATTATTTATTTATTTATATATTTACAGGTGGTGCCAATAGGAACGCAAGTGAGCCAGTTGGAGGGTGTGGCAAGAGACCTTCAAACTGTGTACAATTCAACTGCCGCCGCCGCTTACATTAGTAGGTGTGTATATTACATCTCTGTCGGACTCGGGAGCATAGTAAACCAACTGGATAATCTCATTTTCTCCGACCCATCCTTCATCAACACACTTACAAGCGAATACGTTAGTTACGTACAGGTACGTACCTAACAGTTTTGAATTAATCGAGTAGTTGGAAAAAATTAAACTTGGGATATATAACATTCTCTAACAGTCTAACAGCTCTATACGCGATTGGAGCTCGAAAGTTTGGAATCGTAGGACCTTTACAGATTGGGTGCAATCCAGCCAGTCGTTCCCTTAGCCCGACAGGCCGCTGCAATGCTAGAGCGAATTCAATTTCAGCGGTTATCCCTTCACGTTTTACTGAAGCTCTTAGCATTTTAAGAGACACAAATCAAGATATAATTTATTCTGTCGAAAATACTTATAACATTAACGCCGACATCACCAATAGTCCTTCACTATATGGTAAGTCATCATTAGTGAAGATTACAATACTATTGAAATATAGTAGATACTCCTTAGAATCATGAACCTAAAACACTCAATCTTAAACCATACAAATCTTGAATCGAGAAACCCTAACTCATAAATCGTAAATCTAAAATAAAAATAAAAATTCCACATACCCTACATCACCCAAACCTTAATACCTAGAATTAAAAATGTGTACATGTTGACCTAATTTTTTGTAGGTATAAGGAACGTTACAAATGCGTGTTATGGGAACGGAACGACGTTGTGTCCCCCTAATTCTATTGTGTGCGGGGACAGACCGTGATGGACACTTGTATTGGGGTCTCATCAACCATCCCAAAGCGGTTCAAGATTGGTCGTCGAAGCCTTCTTTAGCGAGAATCCGAGATACACACCAACCCTATAAGCTTTGCACAACTGATTAACGATCCAAACCCGACAGAAAGACATGGCCTGTCCACATTAGTGATGCCTCCTTCCTCATGCAAATCTAATGATACATAGGTGTATAGTTGGATAAAAAGAAATGACCCGTTGTTCATAAACTACTATGTATAAGGGATTAATTAAGTATAACTACACTAGGATAAAAAAAAATTGTAATAAAATAAAAAGCAATGGCTAGTTGATTATTTTTTAAATTTCCTTAGTATCATGCATTCTCGTGTGGTCAGGTCTTAGAAAATTCAAAAACTATATCGCTTTTGAGTAATTTCGATTTTCATCATTGTGCGTTGATCCATGGTGAAATTAAATGTTGACGGTGCTACGAGCTCATGTTCAATGGCATATTCAGGATTGATATACGGGGGTAGCTAAATTGTAAATCGAAAAGAGATGTCACGGGCAGCTAAACATGGCTCAAACATTGTGACCTGCTATTTAAGAATTGATCTCATGATGATGTAGTTAGATGATGCATCTCTAGTCTAACCAATCTCGAATTTCAATCACATTGAGAAATAATTAACATATTTTAGTTATTTTTCATAAGATATCTAATTATTATTATTATTATAGATTAGAGAATCATTTTGTTGATCATATTATTTCTACTCCCTTTCCGAATGAATCAAATGAGGATAATTAACAATTGATACGAATTGGGCTTGGTTGGATATGTACGGGCTCCCTGATTTTCATTTCAGGCCATTTGGGCTTTAAGGCCTGCAACTCTATCTTAAGCGAATTCACAAATTCCATCTATCTGCATGGTTAATACTTAATAATATTATAATAATGGGATAGATTACACATGTGGTCATTAAACTTTAGATGAATAAGCAGAAGTCACTTCCCTCCAAATCCTCTATTTTCACGTACTCGTAATAATAGTATCTCTGAATTTATCATTATATAATGAAATGGAAAAAAAAAAAAACAAAAAAAAAGTCTTCAATTCAACTTTTTCGTTACTCTCATAAAGTGTAATATGTCTTCTCCTAGGCTAGCAGCCCAACTTTCTTATCCCGTGACGGCGTAGCCAGAAGTGGGGTCTATTATGAAAAATCAGTAAAATGATCGAGATGTAAGAGTTTCGATCAAGTCCAAGTGAGATCCAATATTCAATTATAAACATTTATATTACAACTTTGCATACATTTTTTTCAAAACATAATTTGTCAAGTGGTGTCCGAGAAACCCGCTTCGAGCTCTGACTCCACCTCGTTTGGAAGAATCCTTAACTACAACAATTGTGGAATCTTTTTATGAAACCAAACCCAATATACAGCAAATGTAACACTGTGAACTCGCTCTCATGCATGCACGGCTCATCTATCATCCAACTGTACCAAAACAAATATCCCCAAATCATAAACCCATTTCACACACTGATTGCGACAATTAATTAATTAATTATTCATTTGGAAATCTTGTTGATTATTATATAATAATTGGATAAAATCTTAGAGTCAGCTATATCTGTACGTAAGTACGTACTATGCACTACTCCGATCTTCGCTACTATCGATGCCTCGGTTTGTTTTTATCATATTGCTTTTTTTTTTACACAGGAAAAACTGCTTCTCATTAAAACTCGCGACGGAGCCAAGGCAATACATCAAGGTTACAAAAACGGTAAGGGGCCATTCAGGAGGGGGGCCCATACATCGGGGAGAGATCCCCGGGCCCGCTATTTGGCTACCCAATCCGCTTTTTTGTTTCGCGATCTAGGGATGAAGTGGAGAGAAATTAACTGTGAAGATCTGAGGACAGCTGCAACAGTTGCAAGGTTTGCAGCACAGTCCCAAGGCCATGGGGCCGGATTGTTGTTCAAGATATCCACTAGATACTTGCAGTCTGAGAAAATGCGCGCTTGAGTACCGGATGTGAAAGCTGTGAACACAGCTTCAGTAATGGCGGAAGCCTCGGCAGCCATCGGAGTAGAAACGAGAGCGGTCCCAGCTCTACCATCACATACAATGCCATGGGGATTAGTAATCACAACCCCATAAGCCGCCGACTGAGTCTCATAAATGAAAGACCCATCACAGTAATAGTCAAGGCAGCCATTACTAGGCGGTGGTATTGGATGGGATGGGATAGGGTGAGCTGGGGAAGAAGAGTGGGTCTGAGGACCAGAGTGGCAAGAGCTCCACAGAGTGGTATCACGGTTGCACCAGGAGGCCGTCATTGCGGCACAGGGAAGAGCTCCATCAAAAACAAAAGCGTTGCGAGCCTTCTAGATGTTCCAGCATCCAGCCGCAACCAGGGGCCATGAGGCCGGAGCCAAAGTGAGATTGAAAAGCCAAGTACCAAAGTCAGCAGAGACAGGGGGTAAGAGAGAGGGAATGATGAGGGCCCACGTCGAGCGAGCGTGGGAGCAAGAGAACAGGTAATGCGTAAGGGACTCCCTTTGATCACAGAGCGGGCAGAAGACCGATTGAGAGCAGTTGCGAGCAGCCAGATTGGCATTGGTCGCTAAACAGTTGTTGATACCCCTCAAAGGAAGAAGGCCACCTTCGGGGGAATATTAAGACTCCAAAGCCATTTCCATTTAGCTTTTGTCGCTCCGTCGGCTGGGATGTCTGGTGGGTTTGTGGTTGTGCGGGCTATGTGGTAAGCCGACTTAACAGAGAATTGGCCGTACGGGTCTTGCGTCCAGGCCCAGAAATCCTCCATCCCGGGGGGGGCATAAGGGGTGTTTCTAATAGCCTCATGCTCTTGGTTGGAACAGGAAGTGCTAATCAAGTTATCCTTCCATCCCAGGACTGATCGCTCAATCAGATCCTGAACGGTAGATGACCCAGGGATCCTAGAGGTAAGACGAAATCCCGGGTAGGAAGGAAGCCATGGATCCTCCTGGAGTGAAATATTAGATCCATTGCCGACAACTTTGATGCAGTGATCCTTGAGCATAGCTCGCCCCTCCAAAATACTCGCCCAAATCCAGGAAAGACGTCTCCCTTTAGCAGCTGAGAGAAAAGAGCAATCAGGGAAGTAAAGGCCTTTTAGGAGACGAACCCATTGAGAATCTGGTTGATTGAGCATTCTCCATCCTTGTTTAGCCAGAAGAGCTTTGTTGAACAAGCCAAACTCCCTAAAACCCAACCCTCCTTCCCACATCGGCTCACAAAGGACCTTCCATTTGCACCAGTGAATGGTCTTCTTGGTCATGGACCCTGCCCAGAAGAACTTCCTTAAAAGGGAGTTCATGCGGTTGATCATCTTCTTAGGTAGAGCGAATAGGCTCATAATATAGGTCGGAATAGCCTGAATAACTGACTTCAACAGGGTTGTTTTGCCCGCATGCGATAAGAGGAGACCTTTCCAAGCTTGCCCCTGTTTCTCCATCCTCTCAATAAGGAAATTGAATGTTTCCTTTTTTGAGCGACCCCATTCAGTTGGCACTCCTAGGTATTTGGAGTGGTCTCCGCCCATCTCAAAGTTAGCTGCACTAATGATCTCATCTTTTACAGTGGTTGGGGTGTTGGCACTGAAGAAGATAGAAGACTTTGACGTATTAATCTCTTGACCAGTAATGGCCCCATAGCTGTTAATCGTGTTCATGATGCTTAAGACTTCCTTGTGGTCGCTTTCCCGAATATAACAGTGTCATCTGCAAATAAGCAATGGGTCAGGGTTGGACATCGAGGGTTTAAACGGACCCCTTGAATTCTATTGTCAGAGACTTCCTTTTCGATCATGAAAGAGAGTGCGTTGAACATAAGGATAAAGAGAAAAGGGGAAAGAGTATCTCCCTGACGTATGCCTCTGGTCGGGGTGAAGAAGTCTGATGGTGATCCATTGAACATAACTGAGAAGGGCACCGATTGGATACAGGCCCGGATTTGGTCGCACCAACCTTCATTGAACCCATAAGACCGGAGTAGCATGTCTAGACAAGACCAATCCACTAAGTCATAGGCCTTACGCATATCCAGCTTTAGCATCATATCTTGTTTTCGGCCTTTCTTCCTGATTCGGAACCGATGAAGGACCTCATGGACCATAATAATATTATCTTGGATCATCCGGCCTCCTGTGAAGGCTCCTTGCATTTCAGATATCAGGGAGGGCATCCACTTCTTTAGTCGAGTCGCCATAACTTTAGCGATAATCTTGTAGTTGAAGTTGCAGCAACTGATGGGACGGAACTGACTCATTGATTCCGGGTGCGGCACTTTAGGGATAAGCGCTATATGTGTGTCATTCCAACCTGTAGGCATGACCTTGGTAAGGAAAAACTTTGTTACCTCCTCACATACCTCATTACCTATCAGATTCTAGTATTTTCTGTAGAACTGTTGATGTGACTATATTTGGTGCATTTTAAGCCTTTGATTAGCCTAAGAATCTCCCATGTTTGATCCTATTTTGCCATGATTAATATGCTTTTATTGAAGTTTTGTGCTAAGTGTCCATTTGTTGTCCGGTTGCTACTTTGAGGCCAATTCCGTGTCTATTGGAGCTGTTTTCTTTGTATTTTCAGGTCTTGGCATTAAAGTACTGGTGACAAGGAGCACGTAGGATCAAACGGGAGGTCAATCGGAGCTAGGACGGAGGAGATACGGCCGATGCAAGATTGGAGAAAATGCACCATTTCTAAAGGAATTTTCGGCGAGAACCTAGAGTTCTCGGACCGAAAACTCTAAGCAGACGGCGGACCTTTGATCATTGAAGTTATTTTTGGCGAAAATTATGCAATGTTTTCGCCGAAAATCTGTGAAGAGATGCCAAAGCCGCCGGTGATTTTCAAGTATATTTTCGGCGAAAACTTCACACATTTTCGCCGAAAATTATGGTGTTGTCCGGTGCACTATATAAAGAGGAAGGAGGCGAATTAAAAGGGGAGCTGATATTATTTTTACACTCGCCGATCATTCCTATTTCCTCTCAACTTCACAAACCCTTTTCTCCTCATCAATCAATCCATCATCAACCCTAGAGCAAGGTGCAAATTGGAGTAAGGAGCTTGGATTGAAGCCCACAACCTTGGGGAGAGGAGCTTGCAAGAAGAGGATTGCCATGGAACCCTTGGTGACCATCTCTCTTTCTTTCTCTTGTGTACCCTTGGCCATGTGTGGCTGATTTCCTAGGTTTTCTTGGATTGATAGATGGTTGTGATAGGATAGAGGTGAATTGTACAAACATGCTATGATTGTTCTTGGATTGTATGAGGATGGTCTCTATGACTTGTTGTTAATTCCATTGATGGCTATGGCTTGATTGGTCTATTATTTGTAATGTAATGCATGAGAGTGCTTGGATTACATGGATTGTAGGTCTAGGATTGAAGGGAGTGTGTTTAAGAGATTAGATCATCTCAATTCAACCATAGTTGCATGATTTCTCACTTGTGCATTTTATCGAACACTTGGCGTGCATTAGGTTTTTTCATTCAATTAACTTTGATTAGTCTTTTGATGATTCTCTTAGTGTTGGGACATTGACTTGAGAGTGTGGTGTCTAGCCTAGTGGTCATAGAGTCATAGGAGAGGGTTTTGTAGCTTGGCATTTCATCAAACACCTTTAATGCATCCTTAGTCACTTAGCTTGAGAGCGAGAGCCTAGGTTGAGTGGTTCTAGGATAGGGATTTGGTGCGACGAGAGTGCATTGAGTCTATAGAAGGGATTTGCGTGGTCATTCGATTGCATCCTCGATCATGTTTGGCTTGTTTGTGCATTTGTTCCTCTTGAGCATGATGAAGCTATCTTTCCAAGTGAACCTCTTTTACCTTTGATTTGCACCCTTTTGATTTGCTTTCTTGTTTAGTTTCCTTTATGTTTTCATTTCCTTTTCAAACTAAAACCAATTTTAAATGAATAGACCGTCCATGAACCGTGTGAGTATTAGCTATTGAGAGAGCCCTCGTGGAATACGACCTTGATAGTTGTGAGTTAAATCTCGCGCATCAAGTTTTTGGCGCCGTTGCCGGGGAACTTTCTCAATCCTTTGAAAGCATTTAGTAGTGGACCGTTCTATTCACTTCCTTCCATTTTAGTTTTGCTTCTTTATTGTTTGTTTTTGTATTGGTTTGTGTAGTTTTGTTATCCCGCATTGTTGTACTACTTGGTTGTGTTTGTTGTGCGTGTTTGTAGGTCCCTTATCCACCTATCTAGTTCATGGGAGCAAGGTTGCAAGTAAGATGAATTTGTGGAATGGAGGTAATGGTTATGGACCCTATCAAGGGTGGAATCCATCTCCTAACCCATTTTATGGTCATCCTACTCCATCCAACTACTACCAAGAAACTTATGAGGGAGATAACCATTGGTGGGATCAAGAACAACAAGCTTCAACACCCATGTGGAATGAGCAATGTCCTTATCCATCTCCACCCTGCCATCATGTCTTGCCGGAGTATTATCAAGAGGATTTCACAAGTCATGAACAACATTCTCCACCGCCTTCTATGCTAGATGAGCTCTTGAAAATGGTGAAGGAAAGTGAGCGTCCTCGAGAGGAGTTTGTAAGCTATGAGGAACCTCCTCCACCTTTTTCCACACTTGAGAAAGCTTTGAAGATTGCGGAAGATAATGCGAATCAACTTAATCGTTTAGCTCAAGGCGTGACGCTCATCAAGGAAGCTCTAGAGGATGAACAACACTCTCCATCTCCCCCCACAATTGAGGAGATGTTGCAAATTGCTGAAGATAACGCGGCTCGGTTGGATCGTTCAACTCAAAGTATGAAGCTCATCTCCGACATCCTTGAACCGGAAGTGCTTGTCATGGAAGAAGAAGAAGGTGAGTCTCCCCAAGAAGAGTTCATGAGCCATGAGAAACCTCTTCCATCTCTTTTCATGCTCGAGATCTTACAAATTGCGGAGGATAATGCAAACCGAGTTGACCGCTTATCTCAAAGCATAGAGCTCGTCACGAAGATTCTTGAGAATGAACGACATCCCAATCATGTGGAGAATGTTTATGATGATGAAGATGACACTTGTGAATCCGAGGAGCTTGACACGGAAGAAGAGTTGGTAATGGAGGAGATTGAGGAACATGTTCTTCCCATGGAGTCGCCATATGACAATGATGTGAGGATAGAAGAATCAAGGAGACTTGAGGATGATGACCTTTAGAGGAGGTGAGAGATGTTTTGAAGATTCTTCAGAAGAGGTGGCACCGAGGGTGGAGCACGAAAGTGAACAACACCACCCTATTGAGGTCCCACCAAAGGTTGTGAGTACTCTTCGATCTTCTTGCTTGATCATGAAGTACTTGTGTCAAGAGACGGACACAAGCTTCATAACCTCCCCTAAGGTAACTATGGAAGTGGAGCCACCTCTACTTGAACCGGAAGACTCCTTGAGTGGTATCACCAACGTGGAGACGACGGAGCTCGATGGTACTCCCCTTCCATACATTCTTCCTCGAACTCCTAAACTCAATGGTAGAAGGCCATGTCAAGGTAACAATTGGAACTCAAGCTTAGCTCATTGGTCATTCTACCATTTGCTTCTATCGCTACTTGGAGCTCAACTCTCATCATGGAAGAAGCTACTTGACTTGAAGGAGGTGCTAAGTTGGACACCATAACGCAGGTATCGTCGAGCTTAAGACGGTAACCAAGCGCTTCTTGGGAGGCACCCCATGTTATCTTTACTTTTTCGCTTTTAATTCTTGTTTGAGGTTTTTGTGTTGTTTTTAGCTTTTTGAATAAGGTTTGACAAGCATTTTGGATCACTCTTCACCAAGGATCATCGTGGAACTCTTTCACCTCTATTACCTCCTATGCTCCTCTCTGCCAACGCGGTAACTTCGTTCCACCTTACCCTCTCTCTCTTGATCATTGAGGACAATGCTCATGTTAGTCGTAGGGGAGTTTGAGGTTTGGTGTGATTATTTGAGGTAGAGATGTAATGCTATGCTTGATTTGCATGATCTTGATTGTTTTCAAATTCCTCTATTGTAGAATCATTCGGTTCTTGACTTTTGGTGTTTAATTGACTTCAAGTTTTCACAATGATGTTTAGACTGTTCCACTTAGAACCTATAACCAGCATGTTAGCGCTAATATCAAATGAGTCTAGGCCAGAACAGAGATTTTATCACTCTTGTATGTTGGTTGATTGGTTTGATACATGTTTTTGTACCGCTCGATAACACCGATCTAAGATGATGAAGGCAATCAAAATGTTCACCCCTTTTCCATGTTTTTCTTCACCCTTTTTGATCCTTCGTGATTGTGGCTTGAGATTAGACGGAATCCAATTCGAAATCTTGTGTGGAAGTTGTAAGGGGCTAAGGATCAAGTGGCTAAATTGTGAAGAAAAGGAAAAAAAAAAGAGAAAATGCTCAAAAGAAAAGCTAAGCAAGCTCGGCACCTAAGTGAAGTGTCGGGTTGAGCACTAGCAAAAGGGCAAAGGCTGTGAGCTAGGCAGGTTCAACACCTAAGTGAAGTGTTGAATCGAGCACTAGTATGCAGTAAGAAAAAAAGAAAGGAAAAAAATGATGAAAAAGAAAAGAAAAAAAAAGTTCTCAAATGTAGCCCTTGATCCTATGCCCGAGTTTATAAAGAGCGGATCTAGAAGCGGATGAAGTCGAGTCGATAGCCACATCTTAATCACTCACCACTTTCCAAAATTTCCTTACCTCCGCCTATTTCATTTCATTTCCCGAGTTCAAGTCCTTTTGATTAGAGTTGGTGTTGTCGTGGTCGGTTTTTGCTGTGTCCCAATCAACCACTACTTGTAGTGTGCAGTAAAATAGTGAGGTCTAGACTTGTTTGGTTGACGTTCTTGCATGTGTAGGTTTAGTTTGTTCGTGGAACATTTTAAGCCGAATTGTTATTGCTTGAATTTCAATGGGACCGATCTTGTCATTTGTGAACTTGGATGTTTTCTAATTCATTTGCTTGAGGACAAGCAAAGCTTAGTCGTAGGGGAATTTGATGTGACTATATTTGGTGCATTTTAAGCCTTTGATTAGCCTAAGAATCTCCCATGTTTGATCCTATTTTGCCATGATTAATATGCTTTTATTGAAGTTTTGTGCTAAGTGTCCATTTGTTGTCTGGTTGCTACTTTGAGGCCAATTCCGTGTCTATTGGAGCTGTTTTCTTTGTATTTTCAGGTCTTGGCATTAAAGTACTGGTGACAAGGAGCACGTAGGATCAAACGGGAGGTCAATCGGAGCTAGGACGAAGGAGATACGGCCGATGCAAGATTGGAGAAAATGCACCATTTCTAAAGGAATTTTCGGCGAGAACCTAGAGTTCTCGGACCGAAAACTCTAAGCAGACGGCGGACCTTTGATCATTGAAGTTATTTTCGGCGAAAATTATGCAATGTTTTCGCCGAAAATCTGTGAAGAGATGCCAAAGCCGCCGGTGATTTTCAAGTATATTTTCGGCGAAAACTTCACACATTTTCGCCGAAAATTATGGTGTTGTCCGGTGCACTATATAAAGAGGAAGGAGGCGAATTAAAAGGGGAGCTGATATTATTTTTACACTCGCCGATCATTCCTATTTCCTCTCAACTTCACAAACCCTTTTCTCCTCATCAATCAATCCATCATCAACCCTAGAGCAAGGTGCAAATTGGAGTAAGGAGCTTGGATTGAAGCCCACAACCTTGGGGAGAGGAGCTTGCAAGAAGAGGATTGCCATGGAACCCTTGGTGACCATCTCTCTTTCTTTCTCTTGTGTACCCTTGGCCATGTGTGGCTGATTTCCTAGGTTTTCTTGGATTGATAGATGGTTGTGCTAGGATAGAGGTGAGTGTACAAACATGCTATGATTGTTCTTGGATTGTATGAGGATGGTCTCTATGACTTGTTGTTAATTCCATTGATGGCTATGGCTTGATTGGTCTATTATTTGTAATGTAATGCATGAGAGTGCTTGGATTACATGGATTGTAGGTCTAGGGATTGAAGGGAGTGTGTTCTAAGAGATTAGATCATCTCAATTCAACCATAGTTGCATGATTTCTCACTTGTGCATTTTATCGAACACTTGGCGTGCATTAGGTTTTTTCATTCAATTGAACTTTGATTAGTCTTTTGATGATTCTCTTAGTGTTGGGACATTGACTTGAGAGTGTGGTGTCTAGCCTAGTGGTCATAGAGTCATAGGAGAGGGTTTTGTAGCTTGGCATTTCATCAAACACCTTTAATGCATCCTTAGTCACTTAGCTTGAGAGCGAGAGCCTAGGTTGAGTGGTTCTAGGATAGGGATTTGGTGCGACGAGAGTGCATTGAGTCTATAGAAGGGATTTGCGTGGTCATTCGATTGCATCCTCGATCATGTTTGGCTTGTTTGTGCATTTGTTCCTCTTGAGCTATGATGAAGCTATCTTTCCAAGTGAACCTCCTTTACCTTTGATTTGCACCCTTTTGATTTGCTTTCTTGTTTAGTTTTCCTTTATGTTTTCATTTCCTTTTCAAACTAAAACCAATTTTAAATGAATAGACCGTCCATGAACCGTGTGAGTATTAGCTATTGAGAGAGCCCTCGTGGAATACGACCTTGATAGTTGTGAGTTAAATCTCGCGCATCAACTGTCCGGAAAAACCATCAGGACCCGGGGACTTGGTCGCCCCCATACTGAAAACTGCACTCTTGATCTCCTCATGAGAGATAGGGGCGGTGAGGTCCTCATTGACTTGGTCATTAACGATGGTTGGTAAGTCGTTAATGGTGTCCCTAGACTGGAGTGGGACATCCTTCTTAGTGAAGAAGTTTTCAAAGAAACCTTTTGCAATCCTTGAGAGATGTCTCTCGTCCTTGACCCAGTTCCCCGAGTCATCTTTAAGCGCTCTGATGGTGTTTCTTTGCTTCCTGAATACCGTGGAAGCGTGGAAAAAGGACGTGTTGCGATCACCATTTTTATACCAGTTGATTCTTGCTCTTTGTCTCCAGAAGAGGTCTTCATTTTTCCAGTGTTCCTCAAGCTCGAGAAGAAGCGCTTTTTCCTTGTCGATAATGTCTCGAGATCTCTGGACATTCTTGAGGGAGGTTAAGTGGGCCTTAATCTCCTTTTCGCGCCTATGGCTCGAGTTATGCTCGACTGCCGCCCATTTCTTTAGGTCTTGACCGCAAGCCTCTAATTTTTCCGTGAGGGTAATGGGAGCATTCCAGTTTTGGATAATAATATCTTTCGCATTCCGTTCGATTTAGCCACCTTGCATCGTACCGGAAATGGGTCTTCCTGGTTTCCTGGACTCCATGGAACTCAATCCGAATTGGGCAATGATCAGAACCTATTGCCTCATCATGAAAGACTAGGGCGTGTTCAAAGCAGGAACGCCATTTTGGTGAGCAAACCGCTCTGTCAAGACGTCCCTTAATCAAGCTCGAGTCCTCATGGTTGTTTGACCATGTAAAAATGTCACCAATGAAACCAAGGTCAGACAAGCCATTGTTAAAGAAGAAGTTTTTTAGGGGTTCAGACGAGTTGTAACAAACCGGGAGACCCCCATATTTTTCATAGTCATATAAAAGAGCATTTAAATCCCCTACAACAAGCCAAGGAACCCCCCAACCCGGTCCTAATCTACTGATCTCATCCCACAAGGAACGTCTTTCACTAGCATCATTAGGAGCATGAATAAAGGTACAAAAAAAGCCAGACTCATAGTCAACAAAAGCATGAATAAAAAACCTACTAGAATATAAAATCCTAATCTTAAGGTCGGCAATCCACCAAAGTGCAAGGCCTCCCGCTCTACCAATAGGATCCACACAGAAACCATTAGCAAAGTTGCACAAAAGCCTTTTCCTATCCATAAATACGCCGTATTTTTGGTCTCCATAAGGAAAAGTAAAGAAGGCCTAAATTTGTTGACAAAATGATGGAGATGATCACCTGTAAGAGGGCGGCCTAACCCTCTACAGTTCCAACTAATCGCACTCATGGGTCGCGAGGTGGCTCAAGGCAGACCACCGACGCCTCCGGAGAACCCGGCTCATCTTGACTTCTAGGGAACGGAGAGAAAGGGGATCCCGGATCATCTTGGCTGCCCAAGACTGATGTGAATGGGGACCCTGGATCATCCTGGCTCATGACAAAAGTTGGTGAAGGAGTGAAACTTCTTCCCTGTATTTTCTTCCCTCTCCCTTTTATCCTAGAAACTGATTTGTGGAGCTTGGGAGCTGTAGACATGGACTGGCCAGACTTAGCCATCAGATTAGGAAGGGAAAAAGCTTGGCCCATGTCGTTTGCCCTCCTTTTTTTATAACAGGAACCGAGCCCAACAACAGCTCTAATTCGGGCCCAGCGTGTGCATTAGAGTTGGGTGTCATCCCTTGGGCCATGTCTCCTGCTTCCTCTGAGCCCATCGCTAGCGATTCCATGAAACGAGTGAGATCTTTAGGGGTGAGAGGAGAGTGGGCTTGGTTGGACAGGTTTTGTTGTTCCCCTGGAAAGAGATTCGAGTACCTAACCGAACGGCATGAAGGCGATTGGAGATCCGAAGTCATCTGTTCAAATCCAGGCGGGGGAGGTTCCCAAGGGGGGATGTCAGAGGTGAACTAGCCGTTGTGTAACGGGTGAATCCCAAACCGAGGAGAGATGGTTCAGCAGCTCCGTACTGTTCTCGAGAATCGTGCCTTGAGCAACGCCCTCAGCCGGCGACGAGAGTGAGAGAGGGCGAATCCCGGGGAATAGCCTCTCCACCGCTCGGCTGACGCTGAAACCGGTACTCGGAGGCGAAGATGGGGGGAGTTAAATCCCGCAAAGATCGAGATACGGTACCTCCTGGCGGATCGCCACTGCCACCCGTCGCCATGGTCGATTCCCTCTCCGCACAGCTTTCCAGCTCGTGGCCGATACGACCCCAGAAGAAACACATCTTCGATATCTTTTCATACTTGAATCGGATGGATTCCATCATACCTTCAATCGGCAGGTCCTTCTTGGGGCGGAGAGGTCTGGACACGTCCATGTTGACCATCATTCTCGCATAAGGGCACCACCTTCCTCCTTCAAGCCCTGTGGATCAATAGCAATCAGGTCGTTGAAGAGTTTTGCTAGGCTCATTAGGTTCCCCGCCTTCATGTGAGAGACTGGAAGCCCGTGCACTTGGACCCAGAAAGCAGAGATCTGAAAATCGAAGTCCGCCGGAGACCCTCTGCCATTCCACTTGCTGAGAGCAAGCAACGTATCTGATAATAGCCAGGGACGGCGTTCCCAAACCTGGTCGGCCGAGGCTCTCGTCGTAAAGATGAAAAGGAAACGGTTTCCACCTAACTCCCTGATAGTGGGCATCGCAAGTCGGGACCAAGCGCGTTTGGCACCTCCAACTGCCATTCCCAAGCTCGCACGCCTGGAGCAGAGGAATTTCCCAATCAGCATGCGGTCTGCCCTCAGGGCCGCCTGACCGGAGGATGGTTGAAGGATGATTTCAGGATCCTGTGGGGATTGGGACAGAAAACTAGACGAGGCAGCCATGGTCAAAAGCTTGGAAGTGGGTGAATCGCTTTGGGAGATTAAGGGTTTTTCGTAGATCTGGTGGAGGGTGTAAGAGATTGGGAAGGCTTGGGGTTTTATGGTAAAGGATAGATTGGATTCTGTGAGGTTTGGCAGATGAGCACTAACTTCAGATGGGACGTGTGAGAGCTGGATCTCAAAACGCAGGTCTGGAGTATGGCCGTATCTCAGGTCAGTCATGGGAAGGCACGTTTCTTTCACTAAAATGGGGGGTTCTCTCCTCGATAGCCTTTCTTTACGCTTTGCGCCGATCATCTCTGCAATTAACAGGGAATAGCATTGCAAGCTGTCTCCCATAATTCCTTGGTGTTGAACAGAGGGGGTTTGAGGTTCACATTTAATAAATTCATTTTTTTGGTCGAGAGGGAGTATGGGGAAGCGTATCCCGGGGTCAGGGTAGTGGACTTTGTCATAAAGAATGGGTTTTACTCCTTTGTCGTTTCCAAGAGGGGGATTAGGGAGGACTTTCTCTTTCCCTACCAAACAAGAGTTAGTCGGCTGCTCCTTGGTCGGACGGCGGTTCTCCGGTAGAAAAATAACCAGCGTTGGGAGGTTGTTGTTCAGAAAATGGGAATCCCATCGATCCTTGTGGGTTTGGAAAGTCAGATTCACAGTTGTTAAATGCTCCTTGAAGGAGAATAAAATAGCCTCCTCAAGGGAAAATGGAAAGGCTCCTTAATGGAGGATTCTGGAAAATCGAGAGAGAATTGTAGAGGGAGAAAATTAGAGAGAGACATTCTCCGTTTTTTAAGTGTGTCCTCTTCTTCTCTTTTTTATCATATTGCTACTACACAAATGGTTGTACTCGATAATCTGCTTTTATTAAATTGTTATTATAGAGCCGTCTCCCGATAGAATAATGGACTGATTTCGATATCTCTGGTGCTAATTTGATTATATACTAAAATATTGTGAGTCCGGCTTGCTGTCAAATAAAACTCCCTTCCTTGACACCATCAAGGAAGGATCTCAGCCATTGATTTATTTTTTCAGATCTAATGGTTTAAATTAAAAGGGTAAAAGGGTCATTTCATCATTTAATTTAATTTAATTTCTTTTTTAGTTTTTTTAATTAAATTCAAACAGCCGATTACCGAAACTCCGGCGACCGGAGCTCCGGCGACCAGAGCTCCGACGACTTCTCCGATGAATTTTCCAGACGATCGGAGTTCCGATTTCAAAAAAAATTTCGGCCACCGGACTACCGTCGTCGGGCCTATCTTTCTGGAATTTTTTTTTCGGTGACGCTTCGTACTCATTTTTAATATGTGTACACATTTTTGTACATGTGTACGTGCACATTTTTGTACATAAACTGTGTACTCATTTGCAAAGATTTTTCGTACACGTGTTATACATGTATACACGTTTCTATACATATGTACATGTTTGTACACGTTTTATACACGCACATGTTTATGTACTTACATTTTTGTATACGTGTACACTTATCTTGTACACATGTACACAATGTGTACACATGCATACTCGTTTGTACACGTGTACACACTCATTTATACATGTGCACACACTCGTTTGTACACGTTTTATACACGCACATGTTTATGTACTTACATTTTTGTATACGTGTACACTTATCTTGTACACATGTACACAATGTGTACACATGCACATACTCTTTTGTACACGTGCACACACTCATTTGTACACGTACACACACTCTTTGTACACGTGCACACACTCTTTGTACACGTGCACACACTCTTTGTACACGTGTACATAATATCTTACATTTATTTATGTATACGTGTACACACATTTTATTTATATATTAGTGTACACATATTACATACTCGTGTGCACATTTTGGTACAAGCATACTATTTAATAAGATAATTTTATTGTTATATAATAACGATAAGTGCTTAGTAGCATAGTGGTAGGAGTTCAATATTTTAGAAAATAGGTCATGATTTCGAATCACAACAACAACAAAGATTTTTAAAATATGAATTATTTTATTGAGGCGGCGGCGGCGGCGGTCCGGCGACGGAGATGGTCCAGCAGCGACGACGGCAGGAGCAGGACAGATTTAATTTAAAACTTTATACTTAATTATGTTTGTGAAATGTCCTTATTACCTCCATTTTATTTTTGCACCGTTGGATCTATTGGATGACTAGGATTTATTTGATGGTGTCAAGGATCCTTTTTCCTTGACGTAAAGCCGGACTCAAATATTGTTATTATAAACATCTCCAAAATAGTAAACTTCAAAAAATTTGAATCACTTATCAATACGTAAATTTACTGTACAAGAGAATTGATGTAAGAAAAAAATGGTGATCGATCATGAAAAGGTTTGTGTAAACTTTTTATTACGACTGTGAATTAAAGGTTTGAACTAGAATAGCGGAAAGTTTAAAGGTTAGAGGTTTTGTTGGAGTTGTGAATAATTTTTGTAAAAATTAAGAGGTCTCAAAATACAACATTGGTGAAAAGGGTATAGTTAAAGTTTTTATTAGAAGGCTTCTCCCTAACAAGATTGTATACCTACTTTTGTGAAAGGGTGAGCGCCTAGATAAAATTATCAAAATTCTTTTTTCCTCTAAATAGAAAAAGATAAAATTAAAAAAGTCGTGTTTACTTAGGATTACTAATCCGTATAAAGAACATCTTTCCACAAACCCTAAAATCCGATGGCCTCTCTGAAAACACACAAAAACTGAGGAAACAAAGTTATAGAGTGACGACTGGTTGATAGTCTGTTGGGTGCAATAAGAGGTAATGTCACAAACGTCTTAAAGAAAGCGATATATTATGCGATTCAGCTAAATCAATATCCTTGTTCCTTTCTTTGTTCAGTTTCTAACCGTTCAATCGGAATCAAACCTTCAAAAATATTAATAACATGAAAATATGAGGACCTATCTATCTATCTATCTATTATATATATATATATATAGCTAGGTGAAGACTTGGTTCAACTCCTTTTCATACCAAACCAAAAAACGTGTTTTGACTTTTGTATAATTACCACCAACACCTTAACTAAAACACAATATCCACATAAATCCAACAACATAACATAATAAAATAAAAGAGTTTGCAATAATTGGATTATGAGTTGGAGCCTAGCTGGACGTTAACCAATGTACATATTAGGACAGCAATATTACATAAACTGGAATTTTAAGAAAACAAGTCATTTTCAAATAAACTGCCCTCTATTCTGTACACTCAAACTTATATCCATGTCAATTTATCTTATTTTATTCCATTAATACGATAAATATAAAATTTTACTGGGTTATATGTAAATGCGGATAATATTTACAAGAGATTGACAATTAGAAAAAGTATGATGATTGCGGAAAGATAAAAAAAAATTTGTTATAAGTTGGAGAATGTTAATATATATGATAGACAAAAATGTTGTGAAAGATACTAGGATCCACTATTTTTTTGGGGAACTCACATTTTTTAGGGGAGGAGAAATTCTCAAAATTGAAAACCCTATTTTTCTAAAACAAAGAAACTTGACACCATTTGTCACAGCAACAATTACGGATATCTTAGAATATTATAATAGAGATTTCCATAAACATAACTAATTATTCTTATAACAAACGAACCTTATGATGGGTTTAGATGTCTCCACTCTCTATTCACATATTCACACTTATGTTAGGCTAACTCCAACTGAAAGGTCAAATACTAAGGTCTTATTTTGAAATATAGCCTCTAAACCTCCTCGAAAATTGTAACTGCTCCAACCATGACTAAGGATAAAATGAACCAGTCTTATAATTTTATTTTTTGTAATTTTGATAAATCTAACTTATGAACAATCATACTGTTTTTTACTTTTATTATTTTATAATTTTTTATGATAATTCGAGACGAATATTTCGATAAAATTTGAGTAATTTTTATGTACTTCGTAAAAATATGTTTAGGTACTTTAGCCGTTATAATTAAATATATTTTTTAATCTCATTGAAATGTTATCCGACAAACTAAATTCATTCCAAAATGACCAAAAACCCATCAAAACACCTTTTTTAAAGTTAAAAATAATAATTTTTAATAAAGAAAGGCCTAATATACAAATTTGGCCAAATCTTTCACGTTTATGTCAATTATGTCCACTTCTATTTTAGTGACACGAAATAGGCCAAACCTTTATATTTTGTGTCAATTCCAACCCGTTGAGGGGGTTTTAGTCGTCCTTAGCTCTCTACTTTTATGTTTAGGCACAACTCGTTAGTGCCTTGGGAATTCTGTTTCAGTGGTTTATAGCTTCTGATAAATTAGTACTGCACTAGTCCATGGGCGATGACGCTGAATCGAGTTCGGCTAGCAGATCGAGGTTGATTGTCTATTGCAGGCACAACATGACGAAGACGTCTGGGACATCCAAGAATCCGGGTAGGAAATTCGTCTGCTGTAGGCACTGGCAGGTGGTTTCCGATTACAGTACACATCTTCGTGTTGTCATAATTCCCACTTTGATTTGAAACCCAACGTCAATCTCACGCAAAATACGAAACCCAAATCCCGAAGTAAACCGAAATTGTTCACTGACCTTCGGGAAAATCTTGGGCTGCATACGTTCTCGAACCAAGGTCTTCTACGATTGTCGTGCAGCGAAACCCGTGACTAGTTTGGTCAAAGCTTGAATCCCGTGCGTTGAAGGTCGGCTTTCGCTATGCGATTGATCCGACACTCGGTTGCGTGTTTCTGTCAATAGAATCAAGGGGTTGAGGAGAGAGCTCGCATCTGCTGGAGTTTAGGGTTGTTGTCGGCGTGAAAGAGAAGGAGAAGGATGATGATAAGGATGTGGAGTTTAGGGTTGTTGTCCGATGAATTAAAAGTTGCAGTTAAAGGCTGGGTAATTTCTAAATCAACGTGGCAATCCACGTCATAAATAGTGACACGCACTAATGCCACGTTGTTAAAATTTCGTCGAGATAGTTCACAGACTTGCGATTTAACGGACAAAACGCAACAAACTTGTAAATTTGTTCCGATAGAAGTGGACAGAATTGACATGAACGTGAAAGGTTTGATCATATTTGTGTATTCGGCCATAAAAAATTAACAAAATTCATCCATACACCTTATCTCTCCTGAGATTATTGCACTGGGCCACACTTAAAATCTCATATGCCTAGAGACCAAAATACCCTTAAAAAAATAAAAACCTCGATATGAGTCCTCTATCTTAGTTTAGTCCCTAGGCTTAACCCTTAGTTGGAGATAATTTTTAAGTTTTAAAGTCTCATTTTAAGATTGGCCCCTAGTTAAAACTATGGCTGAAGACAGCCTTAGGCATTAAAAGGTCATAGTTTGTATATGAACTCTTAATATGTGTAATTAAAAATCACCTAAAAATAAAAAAATAAAAATCTTCTTCCATCGCTTTAAAGTTACAAAGGGAATTGTTTTTTCATTTGGTGGTTCATTTTTCATACAAAATAAATTTTGATTGGCAATAGGTTTCATAAACATGAAAGAAAATATTGAAAAAAATGGTAGAGATGTAAGTATCGACGAGTATTCGAAACCTAATGAGAATGAAGAAGGAGATTTATATAGGCAACTTAATAGAATGAAGAAGGAGTTATCATTGAGTTCAAGAATCAACTTGTTATAAATAACCGTCACAAACTAACTAATTATCAACGATTATCATGTAACTGTCGATAACTGTGACCTTTTTCTAAACTAGAAATTGAGGGAAGGTGTTTGAATATTACTGATTTTCTTGGTGTCTATAGACAAATGAAATCAAGACAATTGTCAAAATTAATGCTAATACAACCAAATGAGCTTTGCTTCTATTCTTGTCTTTCCTATTGTTACTACCTTAATTATGGGAATCAAATTGGCGTGTGTATGTTCATCCTAAATACTAAATACCAATGATGAGCTTTTTAGGTTTTATGGGTGTCAATATCAAAGGAAAATTAAATCCTAATATCTTATACTATCTTTGACTTTGGTTTCTGTCCAACACCTTGTGAGTTGTGATTAATATGATCACAATACAAATTCCAAATAAACCCAACAAAACTAATTTTAACTAAAGAGTTTGCAACAAATGGATTATGGGCTGGAGTCTACCTGGACATAAGCTAGAGATGAAAAAACCTTTGACAATAATATTAATTAAGGGTTAATAATTTAAAAAGCCAAACTAAGTAATTATAATTAGAATGTACAATTTTTTTGAAATCTCAAATCTTGCACAAAAATTAAACTGAGTAATATAATGAAGTTAGTTTTTTTTGTTAAAATATAAAATTTATAGACTACGTAGCAAATGAAGATCATTTACTGACACACTATTTTTATTTTAACATTATCTTTTATTCTTATTTTCTATTGAAAATTAGGATAAATTTTGCTTCTTCGTCACTCTCTGGACCTGGTCAATCAAGACAAGATTTATGCTGCCGATTTCATTTTTTCGTCATAATGCGGAGGCGGCTTCCAAAATCGCCAGCCTCGAACAAATCGAGGCGAAGGAACTGCCACTGCCGCTGCGGTGGTCCCCGAGGAAGAGGTGGAGGATGACGAAGGATTCGGAGACGAAGAAATCTGATTATGGACTTTGTTTTTGTCGTTGGGGGTGGATGAAGAAGTGATGAGATTCTGAATTGTCTCTAACAACACGCTTTACATGTTGGTGATAACCAAAATGGTCAATGGCGTTGGATTGTCCTTCTTCCCCAATTCCATGAAATACTGATACAAGCAAAGGGAGAAGAAAATATCCCATTAAGAGAAAGTGATATGTAATATATATGATTTCAAACCATAAAGTCTAATCTACTCGAACATCATCATACCTAGACTTAAATAATAATAATTTTGACTTGATTTTTTCATATAAATTTACTAATTTTTTTATAATCCTACAAGATATTTGTGTTAGTTTTTCCACCTAAAGTTATATCATAATAAATTTATGTATTTAATATTAATTAATAAGCTTGTAAACATAATTTCCTAGTTGGGTATTGGATTCTAATTAAGGTATAGTAATATAACCAATTAGAATAAATTAAAAATTACGTATAGTTGTATATTATAGATAAACATAAATTATTTAATTTTAATAAAAAAATTATAAATAATGATATAACATAAATTTTATACTTATAATTCTAAGGTACTAAAATATATATCAATTTGTAGTTAAAAATAAATACAAATGTGGAATTAATAAGATATTTAATAGGAGAGATAAATTATGATTTTTTTATAAAAAAATCAAGAATGATGTGAAAATTTGAGAGAAGGCTAATATTCTATGTGGCCAAAAAAATTTCATGATCTATCATAATATATTTTAAGATTAAGATTTAAGAATATTCAATCAGTTATTTTTTTATATAAAAAATGAAAATTGTAGTTCATTGCCTTTTAAAAATTTGTTAATATGGTCGAATATGTTGAATTGTCGTGGATTTGTTGCTAATTAAATTGTGTATAAGTACAGTATTCTCTATTTGTAATATATATTGTTTTGTTTAATGTTATATTTCAGTGTTGAAACTTGAAATTACAGCAGATTCCCTGGGCTGCAAATGAGCTTCGTATGAAGGTGGCGGAGAGAAAGAGTTATTTAGATATTTGTAAGGACTATTAATGCTTTGTCAGAAACTAATCTACCAAATTATTATGTTAATATCGATAATTAATTACGGCCTTTTCTAATTTTCGCTATATAGATTAATGAAACCACGAGAGTTGTGAAAAGGCCGAAATACCATTTCCATGTGGCCGGTGTACGTGTGTACAAAATGATAAATTTGATTCCAGTGAATGTATCAAATTTAGTTACCTAAAATGTAAAATAAACTACAAAAAAAGAAAATAAATCTAGAGTTTATTTCTAAATAAGTTAATTAAATATAATTTTTAGGATTCATCCCACCTTTAAAATCTCTTCTATGTCAAATTACTTTTTGACCAAATCTCAAAATCAAACAATTCATGTATTATAAATTCGGGAAAATAGCACTTTACCCCCTTCTACTTTGCCAACTTAATAGATAGCCATCTGTACTATAAACTGCTCTTTTTAAAATGTAGTTGTGGCCAACAACACTGCATCATCATTCACCGAACAAAATCCTTTACCATTTACCGTATGTAACAGCATCACTTACTGAAAGAAAATTGGAAAAAGATAGTACTAGGCTGCCAGAGGGCAGCGGACGGACAGAGTAGGGAGAGAGCGTCGGACCGCCTTGCCCCTTGGGTCTTGAATCTTGATCGTCGGAGCTCGAACTTGTTTGCACCTGTGGAGTCGGAACTTGTTCTCCAGTCTCCACTAGCGAAGTCGACTGTCGAAGGGAAACCAAATTAGGATTTAGGGTTTTTCTTTGACTGGTTTATTAAGGATTTCTCCGACTCCAAATTAGTTTTAGGGGTTTTTTTATTTATTTTACAGTGCGATTAATTCGGTTATTTTTTGGTTAACCATGCAGTTAGCAATTTAACCATTAACCTAACTACTAACCGCACATGAGTTTAGTGGTTAACCGCTAACCACTAACCGCATAAATCATCGCGGTTAGTGGTTATAACCACTAAATCTATCATGGCCCACACTGCGGCAAGTGGTTAACCGCTAACCGCTAACCACTAACTGCATAAATCAGCACGATTAATGGTTATAACCACTAAATCAATCATGCCCCACACATCAACTACCGAAATCTAACAAGGAGGCTGAAAAAGGCAAACAACGGAATTTGGAACAGATTAGTCTCCGTAATGATAGGCTGCGATTCCGTTACTTTCCTTTTCGATTCTTTCTGATATCTCCAACAGACAGTTGTTTCTTCCTGCATTATAAACTCCATTAATTCCCTCCCAGAAAAACCAAAATAGTACCAATAATTCAAAAACACGCTTTAATATCAAACAAACAAAGAAAGAAATCAATCATCTTTCATTGATCATTCACAACTGGGCCTCACGTCCTTTACGACCCTACCTTTACTCTCTCTCACCACCCACTCACCCACCCACCATTGCTCAAAAGCTCAGACACCATTGTAGAACACAGAAACATCAACCTTCAACTTGCTTCTGCCTGCATCCTTGTTTTTTGCCTTTGAGTTCACAGAAGAAACATCTGAGAAAAGGGCAAGAAATCAAACCAGTCAGCTGCGACTGCTTCAACATCTTCACATATCTCCTCCCTATTATTATAATTATAACCCTTTATTCCACCCATCTCCCCATGTCTTCTCCCCTTTGTCTCCTCTGAAAAAAGATCAATTCTTTCCAAACACAAGAAAACATCACCCTCTCCTTGACTTCCCTTCCCATCTCTTTCTTTCAATTCAACCCTATATAATCAGTTAATTACCCACATTCCTTGTCATAATCTCAACAACATTCTTTCACCTGGATACTACTGTTCATCATGAAGTTTGGCAAGGAGTTTGCTTTACAGATGGTGCCAGAATGGCAGGAGGCATACATGGATTACGATTTCCTCAAGATCCTTTTGAAGGATATCTTAAGGTTCAGGAAAAATAACCCCGAACCTGCAGTTCCTAACTGTGGTGGTGGTGCTGTTAGTGAGGCTTTGAAGAGGAAGCTGACTCTGTATAGAGCTTACAGTGGGTTGACGCAGAGAGCCAATAACAACAGCTATAACCCTCTCAACGGCTCTTCTCATGTTGACAGAGCCAATGACATTGAGAACCAGGCGATTATGGTGAATTCTATTGATCAGAACGGGTCTCAGAGCTACGAGACGGCGTTTATGATGGCTTCTGATGAAGGTGGAGAGTACGAGCTTGTCTACTTTAGACGGCTGGATGATGAGTTCAATAAAGTGAACAGCTTTTATAAAGCTAAAGTGGATGAGGTTTTGAAAGAAGCTGATACCTTGAACAAGCAGATGGATGCTCTGATTGCGTTTAGGATCAAGGTTGAGAACCCCGAAGGTTGGTCTCGTGTCGATCGGTCTGAGCAGATAACCCGCCTGGCTTCTAATGTTGCAGCTTCTGCTGCTGCATTGGATGCCACCACTCCTAAAGGAGCCAAAGCAGGAAGTAAGTTTTTGTTTCTCTGCTACCAAAGATTTTAATTTGATGAACATGTAATTAATTGACGGAAAGTTCAATGATATGGCAGAAAAAGTTCAGTTCATGGATGTAATTGAGGAAGGATCAAGCAGTTATGAACGATCATCATCGTCAGATGGGTCAAGCCACGAGGAGGAAGAGGACAAGAAGAAGAAGGGGAACGGAGAACATGAAGTAGCTATGGGAGAAAATGTTCATGTGAATGGAAATGATAAGAAGGTAAAGTTGGTGAAGTTTGACATACCACCTCAATTGGAGGTACTACACCATGTGCATATTAACAACACCTTGGAGTCTCCTCGATCCACCATTAAAGGCTTCATTAAAGTTTCTGAGCACAGCAAGCTCAAATTCACAAAGGGGAACCTCAGGAATGTCGAAGAGCAGCTGAAGCGAGCTTTCATTGAGTTCTACCAGAAGCTTCGCCTTCTTAAGAGCTACAGCTTCTTGAATACTCTGGCATTTTCCAAGATCATGAAGAAGTATGATAAGGTATAAAAGATGAATGTCTTTTCTCCATAAAGAGAGGATGAGATCCTGATTCTTTGAACTCATTCCTACAGATTACTTCAAGAGGTGCTTCAAAAGCTTACATGAACATGGTGGATAACTCCTACCTAGGGAGTTCAGAAGAGGTGAAATTCACTTCCTTGAGTTTTGCTGGGGTGGATGTTAACATTGCCATTGAGCTTATCTGAGACAAATTATATGTTACAGGTTACCAAGCTGATGGAGAGGGTTGAAGTTACATTTATCAAGCATTTCTCCAATGCAAATCATCGTAAAGGAATGAGCATCTTGAGGCCAAAACCTAAAACGGACAGGCATAGGATAACTTTTATCATGGGTGAGAGACCCTTCCCTTTTTGACATAAGATAACAAGGAACATATCCATTTCAATCCTTTGCTGTTCTTCTCTGACTCTGTGGTTTGGCGAAATTTTGCAGGTGTGTTCTGTGGTTGCATTGCATCTCTTATAGTGGCCATAGCCCTGATCATCAGAGCTCGAAATATCATGGACATGCCAGGGAGACTGCAGTACATGGAAACCATGTTTCCACTTTACAGGTAAACTTGAATGCAGCTTTTCTGCAATTTCAAGAGCTCAGTAATTCATTGAGAGGTTGTTTTACATGTTTTTTCCCTGTATCTCCAGCTTTTTCGGATTCATCGTCCTGCATATTGTTATGTATGCTGCAAATATTTACTTCTGGAAGCGATGCCGGGTGAACTATTCCTTCATTTTTGGGTTCAAACCTGGGACTGAATTAGGGTTCCGAGAAGTCCTGCTTGTGGCTTTTGGAATTGCAGTCCTAGCACTCTGCAGTATACTCTCAAACCTAGACATGGAAATGGATCCCGTGACAAAGGATTACCAGGCCTTAACCGAACTCGTCCCTTTGGGCTTGCTTACTGTAAGATTCTTTCCTCCTAACCTAGATGTACTTCCCCAGCCACTTGAATCTTCCAAATTCATACACTTAACCTCCATTTATGTGGCTCTGCAGCTGCTTCTGATCATATTGTTCTTACCATTCAACATCTTGTATCGCTCGTCTCGATTCTTCTTCCTCACATGTATCTTCCACTGCATAGCTGCTCCACTCTACAAGGTAACAAATTGAGTTGAACTCTCCACTTGAACCTCAAGAGCATAAAATGGTGGTGTGATCTTCACCTTTAGCTCATCTTAGTGAAATATCTTGTGGTGCAGGTCACATTACCAGATTTCTTCTTGGCAGATCAACTAACCAGCCAGGTTAGAAATTGGAGACCCTTTGCTGTAATACCATTACGAAGCTCGAATACTTTAGAAGGAAGAACTAAATGCTTGAACTTTTCTTGTGTCTACTTCAGGTGCAAGCCATCAGAAGTCTTGAGTTCTATGTCTGTTACTATGGATGGGGCGACTATAAACGGAGGGAAAACACTTGCAAGAGTAGTGGTGTATACAACGCATTCTATTTCATCGTTGCTGTGATTCCATTCATGGCACGCCTCCTTCAGTGCCTTCGACGGTTGTTTGAAGAGAAAGACGCTATGCAAGGGATCAACGGGTTGAAGTACTTCGTAACTATAGTAGCAGTCACGATGAGAACAGCTTACAGTTTGAACAGAGGAGTCTCTTGGAGATTAATAGCTTGGGTCTTTTCTGGCATTGCAACCATTGGGGGCACTTACTGGGACCTTGTACACGATTGGGGTCTCTTTCAGCCCCATTCCAAGAACTGGTTACTCAGAGACAAACTCATTATCCCCTTCAACAGTGTATATTACGTAGCAATGGTGAGTCCAATCTTGAAGCTTTCCAGGATTAATCACGATGGCTATCCATAGCAGCTTTTGATGGCATTGACTTTTGCAGGTGGTCAATGTGTTGCTGAGATTTGCTTGGCTACAGACGGTGTTGAACTATAACTTCACGTTCCTGCACAAGCAAACTTTGATCACTGTTGTTGCAAGCCTGGAGATCATTCGTCGTGGCATCTGGAACTTCTTTAGGTAAAGTATTTTCTTCAACGCATAAGGACAGGCTTGTATTACATTCCTGTCCGACTGGCTTCTAACTGCAGAACTCTGAAAAAATTGCAGGATAGAGAATGAGCATCTTAACAATGTAGGGAAATTTCGAGCATTCAAATCAGTACCGCTGCCATTCAACTACGACGAAGACGATGACAAAGATGAATAGTAGCAAAACAAAAGCTTTGTTGTTAACTCAGGCAGTAAAAATTCTTTTTTTATGATTTTATCAGATGTAAAGGTTACTTTTTTTCATACTCCACATTTATACAAGTCCAAAGGTTGCGAAACTTGACTTGTCCCATTTGTACAAGTCATCATCAGCTGCCTGATTGCAGAAAGTGTTCAGCCCTCATGTTTGCAGCCAAAGTAGAAAAGCACAGCTTCCTGAATCTCTGCAGACAATTTAACAAAGGCATGAATATTCAACTTATCAGACAAATGAACTTTATAGCTCCTCGAATATTCCACACCTAATCACTAGTTCATAAACTATCAGCAAGCCAAGCAAATGTTAGAGCTGAACCCTTTCAATCTCATTAGCCACAACATAAAACCACGGTTGAGCAGGAACTTATTGTTGTTATAAGATAATATCTAAGGACGGTCATAGAGCAAAATATCAAACAGACGCCATTGCAGAACAATTAAAATAAGCCGCTCTGAAAATGACACTCTGCTCCAGCACACTTAAGATGATCCTAATGAAAACAAACAACCTGTTCCGCCACCAGCATTGCCACAGTTGTAGAGACACCACAGAACACAAGTTACTTTTCGGGTCTAACACAGACAAAATCTGGCAATCTATCCCTAAGAAACCAACTACCGAATTGAACATAATGCAGGAATGATATAATAACTTTACTGTGATAACTTATCAGGGAATTTGAGAGATAAAGCCATGGCAATACGATGAAGCAACCATATCATTGATCCAAACACGATACGCATTCTAAGCCACAGTAATAAAACACTCATTTTTTTTATTCTCAAGCGGGCAATTAGATGGAAACACTTTGTGTTTGAGCTATAACCAGTTAACCACTGATTCAATATAAAACAAATATTTCCTACTTTGAGCTCATTGACTACTTGAAGGAGCCGCTTCCTTCGCTACAATCTCAACCTTCTTCTGCTGCTCATCTTCCATCCTCAAATCCTTGTACACCTGCTCCTCAGCCCTCTTCTCCGCCTTCAAAATCGGCTCGTAATAACCAGGATTAGCCTCGAGACACTCCTTCAAAACCCTAGTTACCTCCGAGCACTTCGCCACTAGGTCAATTTTCTCATCTTTCTCTTCAACGCAATCCTGCCAAGCTATGAACGCATCCTTGCACGGACCTCCTTTCATGAACAAGCAGAACCCGCATTCCTCCTTCTCTTCCTCCTCTTTCGCCGGAGAGGGAACCAGTGATGTCGTTGGCGGGGAGGTTGAATTATCCGGCGAGTCGGGGTCAGGGTTTCTGGTTGAAGAATTGACGGCTCCCATGGCTGAAGAAACCTCCAAAAAACGTCGGACTCTGAGAACTTTTTTCCCGCCGTTACGTGTTGGTATGACGGCGATCTGGTGAGGCTCCGCCGGTTTTATTTTGACTCTCTAACTTATGTTCCACGGCTAGTTTGATTTTGGGCCTCAGCTTTTCTCGAAGCCCATGAACAGTTATCTAATTGGTTTTGGCCCAACTTAACTTAAGTGTCGGTTGTCGACTGGAGTGTATTAGTGTAAACAAAAGTGAAAATAGGTCACCAAAATAAAGTGAAAATAGCACTTTGGCTGCTATACTTTTCCAACTTAACAGATATCCCTTGCACTATAAATCATTCTTTTAACCCCTCTTATTTTGATCACTTTCGGTATTTGGTTCTTTCATTCCAACTTCTATTTTCATGAATTTAATTTATGCGAATTCAGTACACTAGATTAGCTCCAATAGTCATTTATTAGCTTACAATTGGGAATATAAATATATATAATTAGATAGGAAACGCTCTGGTGCCCCCACTAGAAGTGGGGTACCGGTAACCCCACTGACGTTTCGATGGATAAACATGCTTATAATATCTTGTTTTTACGGGGTTAAGAATCTGCATGTCATTAAGGGATAGATAGGGCAATTTGAACAAAAAATAATTTGGTAGAGATGATTATCTATCATATCGAAAGAAAATACAGTTGTAGAAGGAAATCTGAAGAACATCGAGTGTAATCTTATACCATAATGACTAAAAATTTCAACCAAACTTAATTTAGACTTATTATGATTAAAGTTATTGATTTAAAAGTTTTGTTCAATGAAACTACAACTCTAGATAGCACAAACGTCAGTGGGGGTAACTACCTCCACTTTTAGTGAGGGCACCAGAGCATTCACCATAACTAGTTTTTCTTACCCGCCTTTTGGGCGGTTTGATTGTTATAAAATTGTAATAGATTGTGTTGTTAAGTGATCTATTTTGTTTTAATGGTAGTAAAACTAATTTTACTAAACATGCACGTGGTATGGAATATGTAATTTGATACATGTCTCCATTTCCAATGTTGTCTCCTTCATGTTGTTTTCCTCATGTTCTTTTATTTTGATTATATTTGTCTTCATGTTTTCGGGGTATCTGAATAGGAATTTGGTATCCCTGTATTGTTAAAGAAAACTAATTATTGTTATATATGTTTGGTTAGTAGATTTTTTGAAAATTAAATAGTTGTTTACCTTTTCATCAATTAGAATGAGGTCTAGAGGCATGATTGTGACTGATTTTGTGTTTCTTGCTCTTCACTTTCTAGACACTCTGTCAGTTACGCTTGTGTTCTCATTCTTCGAGTTAAGTTGAGTTTATCAATTGTGTGCTTTGTCATTTTCGTATATGTGTTGTTGGGATTTGGAAATGAATGGATATATATAACACCCTATTAATAGTGGGTCATTATGATTAGAGTTAATTATTTATTTTAATGACAACATTATTATTCTTTAAGATATGTTTAGGGGCCAAAGGATGGTGACATAATTGAAATTATGTCATCACAACAATATTCATTCACAGCCATAGGATGGGATTCAGGTATCTCTTGGGCTGATTAATTATGAAATGAGTGAATTAATTGCATTGATTCTATTTGATTTATTAAGGATAATAGTTATGGTAGGATATTATATTTATTCTAGGCAATCAATCCTTCATAACACTTACCCCAATTATGCCTCTCTCTGCTGATTCAAATCATATTCAAACACTTACCAAATCCGAAATAAAACCTATCTCTGCCTTCATATTTTTTCATATATTCAGAACCCTAAACCCCTTAAATGTGCAGATAATAGTATTTTGGCAATACTATTACTGAGTTATGTAATTCGTTTGTTGATTATGTTGTTAGTTTATGTACAAATGCTTTTGCCTCATTTTAATTCGTTGGTTGATTATTCAACTAAAGATGATTACGAAAAAAACATAAAAAGTAAATCCTTTATTATGGGGAGTAAACCCTAAACCCTAAACCCCCCCTAAACCCTAAACCATAAAACCCCTAAACCTTTTTGATTTGTGTTTCTAGTGTGTGATTTGTTCCTGCAAATAGGATTGAATTTGAACATATACTTGTCATTTAACACAAAAAATGTGCAGATAATAGTATTTTTGGTATGTAATTCGTTTGTTGATTCTGTTGTTAGTTTATGTTCAAATGCTCTTGCCTCATGTTAATTCGTTTGTTGATTCTGTTATTTTTTAACAGGATTGAATTTGCTCAGGATGACTAATTCGTTTGATGATTTATGGGAGAATTAGTCATCCTGAGCAAATTCAATCATGTTAACAAACAACAAAATCAACAAACGAATTAACATGAGGCAAGAGCATTTGAACATAAACTAACATCAGAATCAACAAACGAATTACATAACTCAGTATTAGTATTGCCAAAATACTATTATCTGCACATTTTTTGTGTTAAATGACAAGTATATGTTCAAATTCAATCCTATTTGCAAGAACAAATCACACACTAGAAACACAAATCAAAAAGGTTTTAGGGTTTAGGGGTTTTAGTGTTTATGGTATAGGGTTTAGGGTTTATGGGTTTTGGGTTTAGTGTTTATGGGTTTTGGGGTTAGGGTTTAGGGTTATGGTTTAGGGTTATGGTTTAGGGTTTATGGTTTAGGGTTTTAGGTATATGGGTTTTGGGAGTTTAGGGTTTATGGTTTATGGGGTTTGGGGTTTTATGGTTTTAGGGTTTTATGGTTAGGGTTTATGGTTTAGGGTTTTTGGGTCTTAGGGTTTATGGGGTTTGGGGGTTAGGGTTTTGGGGTTAGGGTTTATGGGCTTTGTGGTTTTGTGGTTTTAGGGAGGGTTTTAGGGTTTAGGGTTTATGGGTTTGGGGGGTTTAGGGTTTATGGTTTACTCCCTAGAATAAAGGATTTACTTTTTATGTTTTTTTCGTAATCATCTTTAGTTGATATTTCGTTACCTTTTCTTTTTTTTAGTTATAACTAATCAATACTATTATCTAGCTAATAATAGTATTTTACTATCTGCATTTTTTTAACCATTCTATGAATTCTGCTGTTTCGGTATTCGTACAGTACTGATAGTTATCTATTTTTAGTGTGTTTTATATGTGTTTTACATAAAATACAATTATTTAACATTAATTTCTGTTCAATTTTCTAGATGTGCCCGAGGTAGATTTTGATTGGGAGGCGTTGGAGTTCAAAACTGTCAAGGATGTCGAATCATTTTACTGAGTCATAGTCTCGGATTTGTGATCAAAATAAGATCCAACCAACTTCATCCTTTTATCACGGTTCGGAATGGGAGAATTAGTCATCCTGAGCAAATTCAATCCTGTTAACAAACAATAGAATCAACAAACGAATTAACATGAGGCAAGAGCATTTGTACATAAACTAACAACAGAGTCAACAAACGAATTACATAACTCAATATTAGTATTGCCAAAATACTATTATCTGCACATTTTTTGTGTTCAATGACAAGTATATGTTCAAATTCAATCCTATTCAATCCTATTAGTAGGAACAAATCACACGCCAGAAACACAAATAAAAAATGTTTTAGGGTTTAGGGTTCAAGGTCTAGGGGTTTAGGGTTTAGGGGTTTTAGGTTTTAGGGTTTAGGGTTTTAGGGTTTAGGGTTTAGGGTTTAGGGTTTACTCCCCAGAATAAAACTACATATGCAATTTCCCTTTACTTTGAATGAATCAACTGCTAATATAATATTATTACCAGCAAAAATCATATGCACGAATCACAAGTCAGAACAAATAATAGTATTAGCCTAATAACAGTATTCGTTCAAACCCCAAATCAGAGTAGAAACACCAATAAAAGAGATGAATGTTGGTGCACATAACTAATCCCCAACAAAATCAACCACAAAAACATATTTTCAGCAGATTCAATCTTCAGAAAGTGAATGACAACCAAGTGTTTCACCAAAACCAGAGTCACGAAAACCCAGATCAGAACAAATAACTCACAAGCGAAATGCAATAGTGGCGATGAAACGATGGCGGACTTGACCGGCGAGTACTGAGGAAGCGGTTGACCTGAGTTCATTTTGCCGACAGCAGCCACCAAGGAAGGAGTCGGAATCGGTGGTTAGGGCGATTGGAAGAGACAGGGCACCAAGAAAACAGAGAAACGGGAGAGAATGAGGGTGGTTCTTCTTTTCAACGGTTGAAAGGGTAAGAAAGTGAAAATGATAACTGCAATATTCTGTGTAATAAATTACATTTAATATGGGTAGAAAATCATGGGATTATATTATTTTATTATTAAAAACCCTCCACCATTAGATCTATTCTATGGAGATCTAATGGCTCTTATGGATTATGTCCTATAGACATAATCCAACTTTTGTCACCACTCCTAATCCGGTGATTGATGTTTGATTGTTTTGGTATTGTACCGTTTGGTTTGTATTTATTTAATTCTTTTATGTTTAGGTGTACGTAATAATCATTTTGATCGTCATTACCCGATGTTATACTGATTTTTAAGAATAATTTAGCAATTCAGTTGAATAAAAAATATATTTAAAGTTGGGCTTTGCAAGGATTTGGTTCAAGATCGGATTGGTGATACCCGATATTCATCTGTTGTAGGTTGGGGTTCGGGTAATAACTACCCTAAATAGCCGTTGGGGTAGCAAAATTCATATTGTACTCATACCTCTTGGTTTACGGTTATAATCATAACCAAAAAATATTTAATTCTAAAGATAAAATACACACTTTAATAATTTTGAAACACCTAGAAATTTCTTCATTCCTTGTCTAATGCTTGCTAGTTAGTTTCTATCTTACAACCAATTGAAGGTGTTGTATACTTATATTACGTTCTTATGATCATTGTTCATGGTTTTATTTATTATGATATGTTCATGCTTTAGTAACCACGACATATACACTTTGTAGTCAGAGTCAGTAAATTGGTGGATGTGTTTAGTGCAACGTTTCTGCATGCTATTATTATGAAAATTGGAGGAGGAATGTCAAGTGTAAATACAACAATGATATTGCCTATTATATTGGTGAATGGTTTTCTGAGATTACATAATGCAACCATTATTCTTCTTATGTATGAACACCCTTTCTGTGAAAGAATAAGATAGACGACTCAGTAGCGTAGATATATTATTTGGACTCTCAACTCAATCAATACTTCTTAGGTGATGAGCAATATTATCCATAAAATTACATGAAGCTCAGCTGGTTACAACTTAGAACTTCAAGTTAAAGTACATGGGTTTTTGAAGAATGATGATGATACTTCTATTATAACACAGTAACCAAAACATATACATGGTTGCACAAAGCACCCATCTCCCAGCCGCAATAGAAGAAAGCACAACAAAAAAAGAAACAAAACATGGAAATGAATAAGTCTGCCAAAAAACAGCAGAACCGAAAGTACAGGAGTTGATGCTGCTTCCGTTCAAAAAGTTAGCTTAGCATGTCTCTAATGACTTTTAGCAGCCTTTATACTTCTTCGAATGTTATGCAATGTCTACATATTCAAAGTAGCTTGTTTGCTCTCTTTTTCTGAACTCTTTACTTATGATCTGGTTGCCAACTTAGGGAGGACCATCATCTAAAGAGCTAGGGAAGAATGCAGTTAGGTAAGTGAGATGAATAAGCACCTAAATTAGAGATGAATTCATAGCAGAAACAGGGAAAAGTACTGCTCGAAAAAATGGGGGTTTCCGCACACAAAGAGATCCAACACCTAAGAAGACAAAAAGAAGATAAACTGACCATTACTAAAAGCCAGATCGTTTCTGATTCTTATGCGAGGGAGGGCGAGCATTGCTCCGAGTGCTTCAATTTTGAGACGCTACTATTTTCAAAATTAAGCTTCCTGCAATCTCTGTTGACCTAGAGGTATGTAACAGATGCAAGCTCGATAAATGGCCAATCAACGGGAACTGGAACTATGGTTTCTGGTTAGGTATTGACAATACATAAGACTCCAAAACCTATGATAGCTATACCCTTCTCCAAACAACCTGAGAACACGAAAAGTATACAACAACTGAAACTTGATAATTTCTAATTAATAAAAGAGTTAAGACTTAAGTCTTTATGACTTGTGATTTCTACGGACTACATACCTTTTAATAATTTTCAACAGCTGCAGTTGCCTACATAACAATTAGTAAACTTTCCTGCTAGACAATGGACTGCTAAAACCTTGACCACGACTTATTAAGATACAAAATCAAACAAATTGATCTGAATATGTTCCTGCTTGTCCTCTTTACATTGCCAATCATGTTTGGATTTGGAATGTGAAGGGGAGTTGCCTTACCTGCTGCCTGGATCTAGAATGTGATTGGCATGGTTGGGGAAGTTGATGAGCTGGCACAGAGAAATCATCGAAAAATCCAATAGATACTGTAAATCAAACTGTTCATGCTAGTCATATAGGCATACTGTATTGACAATCACAGTGATTGCATTCAAGGTCTGCAATTTTTGTAACAGTATATCTGAAGCTGAAGAACTTGAGAGGTCATACCTGTGAAATTCGCAAGAATGACTAACTCTTGTGTAGACCAACACTGAAACTGATCGCATTCAAGGTTAGCCTGAGGATATGAATTCACCGGGACGACGAAGGTATGAGTTCAATCACAGTTTTAGAAACTACAACGTTAACATCGTGAGTTCAATCAATAGATTATAGCACCAGAACTGGAGTATGATACGTCCTTGATTGAAAAATCAATATTATCATATGTTCAAGTTACCTAATACAGCCTTTCCGATTTCATTCAATCCTAGAATCGCCCTTATCAAAAGAGTGTTATGAGGACCAAACAAAAATATTTCTATTAGCAAGTAGAAGCAAGTCCTCTAGAAATTCATCACATAATAAACAACAAAACCAATGAAACACAATTTGCAGGTTTCATCATCTAGTATCACCTTCTTGTGGAGAGGATGCCTAAAATCAACGGCCTCGAGATCACGAAATACAACGGAAGAAGAATCCGCTCCACGGATAGAAACCCTAGCAACACATCGATTGTTCACCTTCTTCTTGGAGCCTATTCCACGACTGGAAAAAGAAACAAAATGAAGCAAAAACACTGGAGCAAACATCTAAAACAGTCAGCAGAATACAATAAAGTAATATCAAGTGGCTTTCTCTAATAAAAATTAACTGGAACATTCTGATTGTCCAAACTACAGCTTATGGCGGATAAAAATATACTTTTGAACAACTTTGGATGACCATGGGTGAATTGCAGCAATAACCAGGAATGAAATAGAATTTGCTGTTGACTTTCGGCATTAACCATTAGTTTCTCATATGCTTGTACTGATGCAAACCAAATTCTAGATGCATGACTTAACCAAAACTTCAGGTGCATTTACCAACCAATGGCAGTTGCCTCTGTTCTTGAATTCTACTTCTGAATTCTTAGCCAACCAGTGATCAATTATTCAGAAGATTTGGTCTCACAAATTTCACCACAAACAGACATCTAGTATGTTCAAACTTCATAAACTTAGATACCTCATTATTATTTTTCAGAAGAGAGGTCAGACAACTACCCCGTTAGTGAAAGTTGCATCAATATAAGGGAAGAAGTGACCAATTCATCTAGAAACAGCGTGGAGGAAATTAGGGTTATAGAACAGCAGCGAATAGGGATGTGGGGAAACAAAGAAGAGTGAAGGGAGGAATGAATGACCTTACTGGATTGAAACTCGTCAAGGAAAGACATTGATTGAGAGGATAATTGTAGTGTCAAAGGTCCCCTTCTTCTTTCTTCTCCACTCCACGTGATGCTCATTCCCGCCGCCGATATAGGCAATAATCTTCAGTTTCGAGTAGCTAGGCAATAAATCAAAGATGGGATGGAAGGAAGGACACATCTGATTTTGAGGTTGCTAGTACCATGGGATCTAAAGCAAGCTCTGTTTCTTGGACACGATCGAGAAAAGAGAGAGCGGAGAGACACGCAATAGATAACCTAGAGAAGGAGAGCTAGTTGTGGGCATAATAAACACTGTCGTTTTAACTTAAGTGAGGTGGCAGCTCAGATTTGCTTGAATGGCTGATGTGGCAACACCCAACCCCCAAAACAACCCTAGTATATTTTAAGATTAGATATAATGAAATCTACGAATAAAACATGTGATTTTAAAATTCTTCGTATTTTACCATACTTTTCATGATACCTCCCGAACCAACTCTTCGTCTCCTACCTCCGATATTTCTCTTTGTCGGTGTGCAAATGTGTCCAGATTTAATGTTAAGAAGGCGGTATTTGAAATGGAATGATCCAAAAGGTAAAGTGGCTGAAGTAGAAAAGATAAAAAAGAGTGATTTATAATGTAGAGGGATATTTGTTAAGTTGACAAAGTATAGGGATGCAAAGTGTGAACAAAATTACAAAATGCACAAGTCGTTAAGAAAAAGGATCATATTGAAAGAACCCTATACGTCACCGTATCAGCGGAGATCTCAGCTAACTCACTAAAGTTTCAGTCCCCACGATCGAATAATAAAAAAATCAACTTATTACAGACAGACTTGAAAATTGTCAGACAAAAAAAAAAAAAAAGGAAAGAAAATCGAAATCAGCAAACTCTCGAACTTAGAAATCATTCTATAAATCCCAACTCCCCAAATCCTGTATTAAGCTCCACCAAAGAACCATGGATCCAAATCCTCACAAAATGCGGAAGCGACTACCTTCTCCAAACGCTACTCCCAATCACCACTCCGCTTCACCCACCGCCGCCAAGCGATTCGGATACGCCGCCGCGACGAGGGTCAGCAAGGTAGTTGCAGCTTTAATGGTCTCCTTGCCCGTGATCTTCCTTCTTTCGCTGATTTTCCGGCATTCCAAGTCCGATCTCAGTCTCGGATTCGCCGACGCCAGAGTCCTCGCCGCCAACCGAGGAAACGACCCCGTTTCGTTGAAGGAAGTTCTTCATGGTGCCCAGTGGAATGCTACAGTTCCAGGTGAGTTTCAAATTGAGCTGAATGAACTCCTGGGTTTTGTTCGGATCGATGTGTTTGAATTTGGGATTTTGCTGTTTTGGGGGGGTTTTGCTGTTTTTCGGGGTTCTTTCAATCTGAGAAGGGAAAGAAACCAACTTTGCTGATGACTGCTTCGAAAGGAGTTAAACTTCATTACTTCATGTGTTTGCTAAGATTGGAAGGGTTTAACATTGGTTGATAATCTCAGCTAACTTTCCATGATAGTGTGGTGTTAACTTCCCGTGATCTGATTTGTCTTTTACTGATTGCTGTCATTGTCTAGGCTCAGAAGATGTGACATTCCAACCATCCAAGAATGCTGGTGGAAAACTGCTTGGTGGACTTCTTGCTGATGGTTTTGATGGAGCTAGTTGTGCTAGTAGGTACGAGTCATATCTATATCGGAAGGACAGGCATCGAAAGCCTTCTCCATATCTGATTTCGAAGCTCAGAGGCTATGAGGAGCTCCATAAGCGATGTGGACCGAACACTGAGTCGTATAGGAAGGCAGTGGAGTTGCTGAGGATGGATAAGAATGTTGATTCCGTGGATTGTAAATACGTTGTGTGGGTTTCGTACAGCGGGTTGGGAAACCGGATACTGTCCATTGCTTCAACGTTCCTCTATGCGCTTTTAACTGATAGGGTCATGCTGGTTGATCAAGGGAAGGACATGAAGGACCTCTTCTGCGAGCCGTTTCCTGAGAATTCGTGGCTGCTGCCGTTGGATTTCCCACTCATTAAGCAGTTTGATGGGTTCAATCAGGGGAATGATCGATGTTACGGTAAGATGCTGAAGGATAAAGCTGTGAACTATTCAGCAGAACTGGTTCCGTCGTATGTATACGTCCATGTTGCACATGACTATGACGCGGAGGATAAGCTGTTCTTCTGCGACGACGATCAGTCTCTGCTTGCCAAAGTCCCTTGGTTGGTGATGAGGACAGATAACTACTTCGTCCCGTCGCTCTTCCTGATGAGTGCTTATGAACAGGAACTGGGTAAAATGTTTCCTGAGAAATCAACAGTCTTTCACCACCTGGGACGGTATCTTTTCCACCCTATGAATGTCGTGTGGGGACTGATCACGCGGGTACTATCGAACTTACCTAGCCAAGGCAGATGAGAGCGTTGGAATCCAGGTTCGAGTTTTCGATCCAAGACCTGGACCTTTCAAGCATGTAATGGAGCAGATTCGAGCTTGCACTCTTGATCAGAAACTGTTGCCCCGTGTTGACTCGAAGGCAGCCTCTGGCTTCTCATCATCTGATACCCCAAAATCAACAGCAATACTCTTAACATCCCTCAAGTCGGACTACTCCGACAATCTCAGAACCATGTACTGGGAGCATCCAACCACGACTGGGGAAGTCGTCGGTGTCTACCAACCGAGTCACGAGGAGTTCCAACAGACAGAGAAGCAGATGCACAACAGAAAGGCATGGGCAGAAATGTACCTCCTCAGTTTGACAGACAATTTGGTCACAAGCGCATGGTCGACTTTTGGATACGTTGCTCAGGGTCTAGGAGGTTTGAGGTCATGGATCCTTGTGAAGACCGAGAACGACACAGTTCCCGATCCACCTTGTCGCCTGGCCATGTCAATGGACCCTTGCTTTCATGCTCCTCCTTTGTACGACTGCAAGGAGAAGCGTGGGACGGACAGTGGTGCGCTTGTTCCTCATGTGAAGCATTGCGAGGATGTAAGCTGGGGCATTAAGGTGATCGATGCTGGACACGATGAAATGTAGGCTTCTGTTATTCTTTCCATTTATTAGGTTTACCAGTTTTGCATAGTCATTAGAAGAACATGATTCTGTGCGCCATCGATGAGTCTGAAGATAGCTAGTATTATATCCAGATTTAGGTTTCAGTAGGACTTGGCACCAATATTGAACAACAAAAGCTCTGGTTCTGAAGAACCCATATCCAGGAGATTTATTGTTTATGAATGAGATGATTAAGTTCATTTGTATTATTGTATATGATAATGAGCCTATGTTGGCCCTAAATGAGAAACAGTTCTTAATAGTACAAAAGCTTTTGCCCTATTTTGGCTAGGAACACAAGTGAGCAGGGCATGAAAAAATCTTGTTAATATGCTCGACTCGACTAATAGCTCGACTATGTGTGTTGGCTTGACTAATAAATCATCTGTATAAATTTTACATAAAACACAAATCATCTTTACTATCTAGTGTATGACTTACATATCAGGTTAAATAAACAGTTATTAGAAATTAGAAAGATACTTCCAAAATTCACGAGGTAAAATTACATTTTAGCTCATATAGTAGCAAAATTTGCTTTAAGTTTCTTACCTGAAACCTCTACTCTGATAAATCTAAATCTTTTTGCTTCAATACGTTCTCGCAGAGAAGTTTTTTTGTTTTGTGAATACTCATAAATCATGCTTGTCGTTTCTCTTTTCCTTTCCTCTCCCTCTCCCCTCTCCTTTTTCTTCTTTTTTAGTATCTACTATGTTAGCTCGCTATTTATAAGTTCTCCCCATGGAGTTGCCTCGGGAAAAAAAAAACACAGTTATTTAGCATATTGAATTAAAAAAATAATTAATTAAAGGATAAATAATTATCAAGTCTTTGTCAAGAAAATTTAGGGTGTGAAATTTAAGTTTAGTTTTCGTTAGTGAGTCAAATTTAAATGTTGGAACTTTGGGGATGAAAATGGAAAGTGAAGTGACCAGAAACTAATCCAACAAAATCCTAGGTGTCGGTATCTCATAGGCTGACCATCTTACCATTACAATCCAACTCTTAAAAGTTAAAGACTGTAAACTGAAGAACAGATTGTACAATCTGATAATTTCCAAACTCTTACAGAACCAACCATTCTTGTTTCCCCGCCATGGAAATGGTGGCAGCATCATCACCATCAGCTCCATCCTTAAGAACAGCAAGTATCCATTCCACAACTTCCTTTACTCACCGCCACTCAACTTTCTTCAACAACCCAACAAAAAGACCCAATTTTTATGCCGTCCTAAGGAGCAGCCAAACCAACGCTCTCACTCTTCTCCCTCACTGTTCCACAAAGCCAGACACCAGCACCGCTGACGACAATTGGACTTCTGATGAACAAGAACAACCCAATCCAGCTCCAATTCCTGAAGAACAAGACCCACTTAAGAAGAACGGTGATGTCTCACTCTCACTCCCCACTTCTTCTTCTCCTCTTTCGTTGCCTTGTTCATCTAGAGGGTTGGTCTTCGATTTGGGCACATCAGGCTCCTGGGACAGCGCTGATATTGGGTCCCCTGTGGTGAAAAGGTTTCTAAGCGACGATGAGGAGAGATGGTTAATGTGGTACCATGGCAATTCCGGTGAAAACCCAGGTTCTGATTCTTTAGGGTTAGCAATTTCAAACAATGGGGTTCACTGGGAGAGAGGGTCTGGCCCCGTTAGCTCAGCTGGGGATGTGGGTTTGGTGATGAGCTGTGGTCAAGATTGGTGGTCGTTCGATACGGTTAGCATTAGGCCTGGTGAAGTAGTTGTGATGTCAAGCTCAAAGGTGAAAGCTTCAAGTGCTGTCTACTGGCTTTACTACACAGGTTTCAGTTCCGAAAAGGTTGATTCTTTGCTCGAAAATGGAGGGGAGATGTTTAGATCTTTGCCTGGTTTAGCAATAAGTCAGGATGGAAGGCATTGGGCAAGAATCGAAGGGGATCACCACAGTGGAGCATTGTTCGATGTTGGGACTGATGGAGAATGGGATTCTCAGTTCATTGCTAGTCCACAAGTTGTGTTCCATGGGAGTGGAGATCTGAGAATGTACTATCACTCATTTGATGCTGAGAGTAAACAGTTCGGCATTGGGATGGCTAGGTCAAGAGATGGGATCAAATGGGTGAAGCTGGGGAAGATCTTAGGAGGTGGAAAGGCTGGTTCTTTTGATGAAGTTGGTGTGATGAATGCGAGTGTCACGAGGAACAAGAGAGATGGGAACTACATGATGGCTTACGAGGGTGTCTCGATCGGTGGGGAGAGGAGCATCGGGATGGCAGTTTCTAGTGATGGGTTGAGAGGGTGGGAGAGGGTTCAAGAAGATGATGCTGTTGTTTTGAAGGGCTTGGAGGAAGATGGATCATGGGATTGTGAGGGAGTTGGGTGTCCTTGTTTGGTGCATATGGTTGGTGAAGCTGATGAATGGAGGTTGTATTATTGTGGATTTGGTAAAGAAGGGAGAACTGGGATTGGAATGGCTGTCTCTCATGGAAATGATATCAGTTGTTTCAGGAAGTGGACTGGGTTTCCATTGTAAGAGAAGGGTTGGTGTTGATGATTGCGATCTTGTTACAGTCTCGAAGTCGTAACCATTTCTGAAACGGGTACGTTGAATGAATCTCTCTTGTGTTAGATCGTCTGGTGTGGGCATTGAGGTTGGTCGTTCTGACAGTCATTATGAAGTCATGATACTAGAAGTACCCTTGCCGAAAACAGCATTGTATTCAATCGTGGTTTCGTAGATGTTGTCATCTGCGATCTGGTTTCGAATCATGAACTGTTTCGCTTGATCATGAGCGATCTTAGCAATCTAATCTTCTAATTAGGCTAACTTGTTGGGATAATTACTAATTATGATACATTGGTTGCCTTTTAGATGAACTAAACTCATGATTCATGCATCAACTCCCTAATAGCAAAAATCTGCCTTAGAAATTAGAAAGTAAACCTTTGGAACAAGATAAGTACTTAGCGTGCCGTGTGAATCAAGTATTTTAATCCTACACATGCACTAGAACTGAACCAATAACATATACTCCAAGACTGTAAATTCATGGCCATAAGCATAAAGCATCACTCTTACTCCTGCTTCTGTTCCCCTTACCTTGTGTTGTTCATTTACAATGGCTAATGAGCAACTTCACTGCAAAATTTTGAAGCAATTTGGTGTCCTTTACTTCTGTCTAGGTTTAATCCACATCTTCCATCTTCTTTTATTCCTCATCGGTATGTCGCTTGGAATGATCGCTTGTTTCTACCTTAGAAGCTTCTCTTCGGCCTTGCACACGACTGTCACCATGTACCATGTCTCTACCTCATTAGAGCCGGCGACTCCATCATTGCTATCACTATCACCACCAACAGAGTCACACTCGTCGCAACCACCATCGTCGTCATCGAAGGTGTTGAGATTGTCCTTGGAACTCGAGAAAGGAAAGACTACCCTTGTGCACAACATGAGTGACAATGAGTTGCTAACCAATAACTCATGAAACATGTTCCAAAGTTGGCTTTTTTTTGTTCTTAACTAAAGGCCCGTTGCCCTTCTCTCCATTGTGGGAGAGATTTTTTAAAGGCCATAATGGTCTTTACTCTATCCATTTCCACCCACTTCCTGCTACCGTTGATTCGTGATCTTGAACATCTATACTTTACGGTGAAGGATTCCTAGTGAAGTCAATATTTAATTTCGCAATTGATCTTTTCCACCTTTCATTAAGTTCAACAATCTTATAGGTCGTCAATTGGGGAATTTGCATGATGGTTAATGCGGAAAGACCCTATAACGGAAGATTCATCCTACTCTCTAAATCATGTGTGTCCTCTTGTTCGACTCAACTTCACCACAACTTATCGCTACCTCATGGACTCAAACGTAAGCTTCATAAGCCCATATGACAATCCTCGAAGAGGAGGCCGTGGTTGCAGTGGCGAAGCCAGATTCCTAGTAGACCCTGGACCCAACACATAAAATACATTAACGGAATGTATTTTTTTTTTTTTGATGAATTGAGCAATTTTTATTCATCAAAAATCAAGGAATGCCGATACAAAGGTCAGAAAAGACAACACTATGAAGCTAGAACTAACAACCAAAACAAGAGCTATTGACCAAATTCTATACTATGTAGCTTTGTGTGTCCATCTATGTATATACAGATTTCACTTTCTATATAATCTTTAGCTTTCACTTCATCATCATGCTTCAAGCCTCCGAAAATCCGATTGCATCTCTCTTTCCATATTTTTGAAATAGCAACTCTCCAAGTCAATTGCTTAAGCTTCCCTTTCATATCCACCCCCATCTGCCAACAGCTTCGACTGTGTCTATAAAGGAGCAGCAATCAGCAAGGTCTGGAAAGAAGAAATCCAAGATCTGCTTAGCATACTTACAATCCCAAAATAAATGTTCTCTGCTTTCAACATCCTCCTCACATAAAGCACAACATGTATCTACCAGAGGATCCAACTCCTGATCTTATCTCTAGTCATAATTCGACCTGAGACCACCAGCCAAACGATAAAGGAGTGCCTAGGAATCGAATAACCATGCCAAACAGCCTTACTCCAGTTCACCTCTTCCATCTTAGGCCTTATGGCTTCCAAAACTTTACTCACCTTATAACTGGGCATATAACACCCATCCAATAAAAGATCCCCTGCAGCATCAGCAGAGAAGTGATCCTGGGCTAGATCTCTCAGCTTTAGGATACGGTTCCAATGCCAAGAACCAGATTTCAAATCAGCATTCCATAGTCCTCTTTGCTTCAACTTATAGTATTGAATCCATGCCACCCAAATCGCTCCTGATTTCTTATATGTCTCAAAACATTAGCAACATTCCAACTTTTAAGGTCTTTGACACCAATTCCACCTTCATCTTTAGGCACTGCTAACCATTTCCAAACAACTTTCGCTTTCTCACCTTCAGACTTACCCCAGAGGAATTGATTACAAGCTTTCTCTACTTCCTTGATGATGCTTGATGGCAAAATGAAAGCCGCCATCCAATACTGAAGGATCCCCTGAATGACTGAGTTAATTAGCTGAACTCTTCCAGCGTAAGACAGTTTCTTAGCTTTCCAATCAGATATACGAGATGTAATCTTGTCAACCAACAGCTTGCAATCACATCGCCTTAATTTCCCCGCAGTCATTGGGACTCCCAGGTATCTAAAGGGGAGCTCCCTTTTTGCAAAGCCAGACATCTGCACTATATTATCAATACAATCATTAGTAACCCCAGACAAATAGATAACACATTTGTCCGGATTAAACTGCAGACCAGAAACATTCTTAAACTCCTCCAGGGTATCCATAACAACCTTCACAGCTTCACAGCTTGCTTTAGTAAACACCAGGAGATCATCAGCAAAACATAAATGAGTAAGGCTGACTCCTTTACACTGAGGGTGGATTTGAAATTGCCCTTCTCTAGCTTTCTTATCAAACATACTACTCAAAATCTCCATAGAAAGGACAAAGAGGAAAGGGGATATAGGATCGCCCTGCCTGAAACCTCTCTTGGCCTTGAAATATCCACACAAAGAACCATTCACATTAACTGAAATCATAGAGGTCTGAAAACAGGCACAACGGAATGTATTTATTTTAGTATCACAAAATATATTTATTTTAGCTATTCGGGTCCAGGGGACCCTGGGCCAGGCCTCCCCTAACTTTGCCACTGCGTGGTAGTTACAACCTTAGAATGTGTCTCATCATCATCTCGATATCACATTTACAAGTAAGATTATGATAATTAGAATTGTTTTTTTTCACCCATTAATTTTTTCGTAAATAAATTATATGAATCTTGAAATCAATGCCAAATTTTACTTGTACGATTATAAATTATACGTATATATTTTTTTTAAATGTATTAAGAACAAGTTTATAAACTATAGATCCTCTTTAAACAAATGAAAATTTTCTGAATCTTTTATTATTATACGAACAGAATATAAACAGAGGCCCGTTAAGCCCATCTGAAGATAAAAAAAAAGACCCAAGCGAAAGAATCAAAGAAAGCTCAGAATTTACCGTTACAGTTCCGTTCCAGTCAATAAAAATCCGACCGTTACGAAATCCTTTCAAAATCCCCAACATTCAACACTCACAGCCAAACAAACAGACCACCCCGCTGTATTCAATGGCCGAAGAAGATGACCACCATTCTCAGCCACCGTCGCCGGAGGAAGAAGTGCAGATGCAAGAGCTTAGACTCAAAGCCACCGAGCTCCTCCTTCGGGAAGAATGGCATGACTCCGTACAAGTCTACACCCAATTCATTGCCCTCTGCCGATCCCATCTCCATAACCATCACGAACCTCCTCAAATCTCCAAGATCAATCGATCCCTATGCCTAGCGCTCTCGAATCGAGCGGAGGCCAGAATCCGGCTGCGAGATTTCGACGAAGCCCTCCTCGATTGCGATCAAGCACTGGGAATCGAACCAGCACATTTCAAGTCTCTGCTCTGCAAAGGCAGGATCTTGCTCAGTTTGAACAGGTACTCCTCCGCTTTGATTTCGTTCAGATTAGCTCTACAGGACCCGCAATCGAATGGGAACGATGAAACCCTAAGTGGGTACATCGAGAAATGCAGAAAACTTGAGTCCTTGTCGAGGACTGGAGCTTTCGATCTCTCCGATTGGGTGCTCAACGGGTTCAGGGGAAAGCAGCCGGAGCTTGCAGAATACATCGGAAATGTCAGGATTGATCGATCCAATCTCAGCGGGAGAGGGCTTTTCGCTACGAAGAATATGGATTCAGGACACTAGTGCTGGTAACTAAAGCTGTAGCTACAGAGAGATGTATACTGTCGGATGAAGATTCAGCCGAGGATGCTCAATTTGTAATGTGGAAGAGTTTCATTGATCAAGTAGAAGAATCCGCTGCGAAATGCAGCAGGAATCGCCGTCTAATTAGTACACTATCTACAGGAGAAGAAAAGGAATCCAGTCTCGAAATCCCTAAAACAGAGCTCTTCAGGGCAGAGGAAACAGAGGAATCCAGTCAATTAGATAGCGAACTGGGGTTGAACAAGCTTCTGAGCATTCTGGATGTGAACTCGCTAGTGGAGGATTCAGTCTCGGCGAAAGTATTGGGGAAGAACAGCGACTATTATGGAGTCGGATTGTGGGTTATGGCATCATTCATCAACCATTCATGTACCCCCAATTCGCGAAGAATCCATGTCGGAGACTACGTCTTGATCCATCTATCCAAGGATGTGAAAGCAGGGAGGAGCTCACATCAGCCTACTTCGACGTGCTTACACCTCTATCGAAACGAAAAGAGATGTCACAGACAACATGGGGGTTCCAATGCCATTGCAAGAGGTGCAAGTTCGAGGAAGAGTTTGACGAAAAGGCGAATGAAATCAAACTCGAATTCGATATCGGTGGGACGATCTTTCAATTGGAGGAAGCAATGAGGAGGTGGGTTGTGAGAGGGAAGGAAAAGGGGTACCTGAGAGCATCGTTTTGGGGTGTTTACGAGGGAGGATACAGAGATAAGGCGGTGATGAGGAGGTGGGGGAGGAGGATTCCGGCGGCGGAGGCGGTGGTGGAGAGTGTTGCAGAGGCTGTAGGGAGCGATGAGAGGCTGCTGAAGGTTTTGATGGAGGAATTGAAGAGGAAGAAAGGTGGTGCTGGTGGGGATTTGGAGATGGAGAGAGGTGTTATGAAGATTGGGAAAGGGATTTATGGGAAAGTTGTGAAGATGAAAGCGCTTAGGGAGTTGATTGGGTTGGGGATTCAAGAACAGAGGAAGAAGCTATTGAGCTGAATAGCTGAATAGCCCCATTTTACCAGTTTTCTTTAGGCTATTGAACTGATAGCTTTTCATTTCTGCTGGAATTGGTATTCGTTCATTTAGATTGCTAACCAATTACGATCTTCAATCTAAGTCATTTGAATTCTTTCATATTATAACACAGTTCGGACAGTATTAATACATCCCTTATTTTACATCGACAAATAATTCACTGAATTTTACCGTAATTGAAATCCGTAACTCACTGAATTTTACCGTAAATTGAAATCCGTAACTGACCCATTTCATTCTAAGCTCGTGATTTCAAATCTCTTACAAACATGTGAGATTTGTTTTTTTCCTTATAAACAATCTTTCATTTCATTATTGAATTCAATTGCAGTGTATTATCTACCATGAAAAACAAGGTTTTCAATTCTATTTGAATTGTCAATTTCTCTATAATTAAATTTCACTTGATTGAATAATTATGAAGGTATTCTAATTCAATGATGAAAACCACACCAAAGTTGAATGTCAAAATGGTGTTGATCAATCATAAAATAAAAACAAGATGGTATCGAGTAAAATACATGAGATATCATCAAACTTTCATTTTCTTTCACACTCACCACTTAACTAATTTTCCTAAACCCTATACCATTGAATTATACTTTCTATTTCACTGATTACCACTTCGACCCCCATTTAGACGAAATAATGATGTGTCTTGATGAAATGATGTCACATTCAACATATATTGCTTAGTCAGCTACCAACAAAATATATGTTGATTTAGCAATATATGTTGACATTATCATCATAACGTTAAGACACATCATCATCATAACGTTAAGACACATCATCATTCCGTCCAAAAATGCGATAAAGTGGTATTCGGTTAAATTAAAGGCCTAATCTTCCCATACAGCACGACATTTTGGCTTATTACGTGAATATACATCACGTTTGCCGAATTCCAATATTGGCACGAACTACCTATGTCATTTACCAAAATAGCATGTCGCCAGTTTTCGCACAAAATCATCCTACGTGGCCTAACAGAGTTAGTTGACTGTGTCTGGATTCTTACGTGGCGTGTGACATAGCTACCACGTCATGTTAATTAAATTAAAATTTTTAATTTCTAATTTCCATAATTTGGATTTCTCTTCTTCATTCCAAAGATACCTTCATTAATAATACTTGGAAATAACTGTGTGGTGATACAACTCATAAAATCAAATCAAATGCCCCCATGAAAAAGAGAAGAGAGAATGTTTATACCATCATATGATTCATATCAGCAGCTCTGTTACATGAGTAAGAAATATGACCAAACCAAACATAGAAAATAGAATCATACAAGAACAACAACACATCACATCACGATGAAAATCACAAGAGTAATCTGTAGCTGAATTTGGTATCTGCATACTACAGAGTGAAGAAGGAATTTTGTTTGTGTTTTTTTTTATATTGGGTTGAGTTGGTTATGTTTGGATTAAGTTTAGGTTAGTGAAATGATTAGAAAACATTTGTCCAAAGAAATTTATAATTACTTCTTAACATTATTAAGTTTACCATATTTTATTGTACTTAACTGATCAAATTAAAACATAACATGATTAACATTTATCGATTGTCAACTGTACAAGTAATGGAGCTAGGTGGTGTGATGACGTTAGATTTACCGCGTTTATCTCGCCACATTTGAGCTACATTTTCCTTGTTTGACACCGAATTGTGATGGATTCGAGTGATTTTGGATAAAAATGTGTTTTATTCCCCGTTGGCCCTCTTTTGGGCATTTTGATATTGTTTCGAGTTGTTTTATTGAGATTTCAGGTTACCACATTGTGGAGGACCTTTCTACGAGCTCGACGTTTCAAACGGGGACCAATTCGGAGTTCAGACGAAGCGGGAATCATCAAAAGAAGAATGGAGCTGGAATTATTTTTCCCAGCCCCAAAAGTGCGCTGTTTGGACAAAAAAGTGCGCCGGAGCACTTTTTGGGTGCCTCCAGGCGCACTTTTTATTCGACGCTCTGGAAAATTTTTGCCGTCTTTCAAAAGTGCGCATTTTACAAGAAAAAGTGCGCCGGCGCACTTTTTGGAAAAATCAGGATTGGAGAGGAAAAATAGGGTTTTTAAGCCTGAGAAACAAGCAGAACGAAAAAGACTTCATACTTCATTCTGATTTCGACGAACCAGACACACTTGGAGGAGGATTTTGAAGCTTTGAAGTGACGATTAAGCGAGGAGAAGCGAGGATTAACTCAGGAGTTTCTAGGATTTATCAGGATTAGGTTTTCTCGGAGTAAGATGTCTTCTTCTCCGGTTTTCTTCTCCATTGTTTCTGTGATTGCTTCTGTGATGATGTCGAGCTAAACTCTTCTAGTTTGTTCAGATTAGATGAAACTCTAGTTAGATTTTGTATGGATGATGTCGGGTTTCTAACCCGTTAATGTTAATTGAGGTTTATTCAGGCATGTGATGAGTTTCCTCTTAAACCCTAATTTGAAGCTCTAAGAATCCATTGATTGACCATATCCTAGGGTTTTGCTTCATCTTTGATTTGCGGTTCTGACCATGGACGTAGATCATTCTAGAGTTTAGGAGGTCGTTAGGGTTGCCGGTGTCTTGACCATAGGGCCGGTGAAACTAATCTCCCTGCATATCTGTGTGGCATTTCACTGTTCTTCGTGCGTTCTTGACGATTTGCGAGTTATCTTGACCATAGGAACTTGTAGGTTTGATAGGATAGTTTCTATGCGTCCTGACCATGGAGTAGAGATTACCCAAGGAAGTGTCGAGTCTTCAAGTCTGATAAACTGAAATTGCATTGCATCATCCGTCTTAATCGAGCTAGAGCGGATTCGAGTCTGGACAAGCGCCTTAGTCTATATTCAAATCTCCAATCTGCTTTACTTGTTTGCTTGTTTAATTTGCATTTTTAGTTTACTTAGATCATTCTTAAACCAATTCAAACCCAAAACGAAACCTCGATTAGCTTCAACACACATTTCTGAGTAATAGAAAAAGAAAGACCCTAGGGAAAAACGATCTCTTTGGAGAAATCCATTGAGTAAAACTAGTGTGCATTAATTTGCGCACCATGGTGCGAAGTTGTTCGGGTACCCTCCTATTCGTAGTAGATAAGTCCTATTCAGATATCCTTAATCCTTTCATTACAGAGCTCTTGATTTTCAGCAATGCATGCCTTCTTTCGCACCAACAAGGTTGGAGTTCGGTTGATATTGAAGGAGAATTTAGAAGATGCAACGGAGCTCCTTTTCAAGATGACCAATAGGGATCAACTCTGGAGAGATGGTGGATCAATAGTTGCTGATATCAGTTCTTTCCTAGAGGCATTATCGGATTTGAGGCTTTTACATGGTGGCACTATCTGGCTCGCCATGCCCTTCGTTACCCTCCCAAAACAGAGTTTGGTAAACTTCTCAATTTAGGTGCACATTTAACGCTTTCTATTATTTTGAACCTCTCCTTATCTCCTATTTGAGCTACCATGCTAAAAAAAACTACATTTCATAAGAGGCATGCAGTAACTTAGCCATCGTCCACGCATGCCAATATCAAATTGAATTTTATATTTTTTTTTAAAAAAAAAGGTAAACATCATGGGACATGTGATGTAATCCCTATAAATTAATAACATCATTATCTTGAAGTTGAAACAACCCCACTTATTCATTACCTCATCAACATCCCAATCCACATATCTCAATTCCAACATTTTAATAATTATCACATTCAATTACAATGGACATTTGAATAAAATCCTCATTCATCACCCATTTTCAATCTTTCAATAAAATATTAGCAGAATCTATTGATGTACATTACATTCATACATGTATCCTTTGACTGCTCGAGCCGATCGAGTTGACTTGTGGGTTTTGTAATATTGTAATTAAGATTTTGTAACAATGTATCATCAGTGACACATATATAACTATGTCCGAAAATAGACAATGGTGACACGTGGATAGCGAGGCGCTTGCTGGTAGCGCCTCACTACCTACACACCTTAATTGCCAAATTTCCCATTTATTACAAATGTTTTTATCCCAAAACTACAAAACTTCATCCTTTGTATTGAGAACATACTCATTAGGGTCGAAAATCCAGACTGTTGCCGAATAGTGACATTGTTATGGGGTATTTGTCGTGAATGTAACCGAAAGATGTGGATCAGATGTGCGAAGACACCACACTTTTTGTTTGCATGACATGGCTAAGGGCTTGTCGGGGGGAGGGAGGGGACGTAGGGAAACAAGAATGGCATGTATCATCCTCACGAGTAGTATTGAAAATGTAATCGCGACGCGGGACTCTTCGAGATGACATTGGCATGATGTATGGGCACGAGGATGATTGCACGGGACTCCCACAGGTTGGTTATAGCTTATATATCGAATGAGATATGTAAACTACAAAACCCTATTAATTAAGTTGAGATTGATTTTTGAAGATGTGTATTTTCAATTTTGTTTCCAACCATTAATAATGATTTATTAATTGTTATTGTAAAATGGTGAACTTAGGTATATGTTGAAAGTAATAGGGTAAAGAGAAGATAAGTTTATAATTAAGGAGTTACATTTTCAAGTACTATATTTCCAATATCTTCTATATAAATATAAAAAGTTGGAGACAAAATGGAAAACTGCCGCCTAATTTTGTTGGCACTTCATTATTAATTTTTTTTGCAGCCGTTGATACCCGCCGCCAAAAAAGAGGTGGCTATTGAATCAATCCTAGGATAAGATTCAAGGAATATTCTGTGTCTTGATTCCTTTGTTTAATAATAATCTGTATGTAAGTAGCTAAGTAAGTTAAGCTAATCCGGCAATTAATCTCCTGTATTAACTAATGTAAAACTAAGGCTAATAAGTCCATTCAGTACCTTACGTTTGGGGTATTAACAAATCAGTACCCATTGTTTGAAAAATAACTTGCGAGTGTTGTTCGTATGAAAATTTAACACATTCATCCGAAATGACGATTCTATCCAATTTTGTCGTTAAATGGCCACATCACGCGTCTTATATGGATTAAAACACAGATGTGAATATATCCACGTTAGTTGTGCCTAATCCGTCAATTGAAAATTAAAACCCCTCCCTATTTGTTTTCCTTTGTCATGGGTTAGTTATTAGTTAGGTTCGATCTAGATTCTCCGGCTTGCTCAACCGACCAAGTGAGTAAGGAATCGAATCTTCGAGGTTACAATCCGCCATCCAGAAGTAATTGAGATTCGTCAAATTACCACGCTCGCTCAGCAACAAACCAACAAGGTAAGGAGCTGCTTCAACTTTGTGAAGTTCAAATACCTGGGGATTCTCACCTACAATCAAACACAATCCAGCCCAATCCAATTTCGAATTCAAATTAAATCCTAATTCGTGACAAACAAAAGCTCTGTTCAACGAATTGACATTCAATTCAGGGAAAGCAGCTTCAAAAGCTCTGGTAGGACGGGGCTGATAGAGGCGGCGACGGTGGAGATATTGAGTTGGATCTGGATATGTAGTGGACTGCAACGGTGGTTGGCAGAGCTCCGCCAGTGGAGAGAGAAGAAGAGGGGAATAATTATTCAGGTGATGAACAAATTGAGAAAGAGAAAGAGAGACAAAAATTGCAGAGGGGGTCATTTTATTCAGGTGACGTGAGACGTGGATATATCCACGTTAGCATTTTAATCAAAATAGGACGCGTGATGTGGCAATTTAACGGCAAAATTGTCCGAAATTGTTATTTCGGATGGATGTGTTAAATTTTCATACGAACGACACTCACAAGTTATTTTTTAAACGTTGGGTACTGATTTGTTATAATCCCAAACGTAAGGTACTTAATGAGCTTATTAGCCGTAAAACTACTCCCACGAGATGGAAACCGGATTAGCGTTTGAAATGAACCAAACATTTCCAAGCTAAGTAAAAAGAGGTCTTCCTTCTAGAAATGAGAAGCCAAAATGGATTTCACTTCCATTCATTTTTTTCACCTAAAAGTGATATGAATTAATTCTCTCATTTTATAGTAAGATAATTTTATCAATGGAAAACCGCGCACATTTCGGCTCTCTTTATTCCGTCAACTTAAATAATAGTCTCCTATATTATAAATTACTTTTTTTTTATCCTCTTCCATTACAAAGCTCAAACTCAGAGTATGAATTGTTTTCTTCATTACTACCGCTATCTAACTTACTATTTGAACGATGTAATATTGAATTCTATTTTCATCTTAAAATTCACTTTAATTCTATTTATAAATTTTAACACCACTAAATTTCTAATTTTAATTTGTCCAAATGACACGTAGTGAAAAGTAATTAAAATGAAATCTGGAAAGGAACAACAACAAAAAAAAGGGAAGGTGATTAATAGGTGGGTACAAAACCAACCACGGGATGGTGCTGATGTGGACAAATAGAGGCCAATTAAAGTGAGGTGGCAGGATAAGAACCACGTACTAACTTGTTAAAATAAAGGAATGTTTTATTTTTAATCTCCAGTGCTTATCGTTCTGAAACGCTCTGGACCCACTAGTTTATGACACGTGTCGATTTTATAAGTACAAATGGTCATCATGTTTGTCGACCGTTGATTCGAGTGATATCGTCCATTTTTTTTTATGAATAAAATCGTCTATTTTCCACCCTCTCACTTTTTTGAGTTTTGACAATCATAAATATATAAAAAAATGAAAATAGCGTTATTGAAATGTAATGTTCGATACTTTGGTCCTATCTAAAAAGAATTAAATTTTATGTTGAATTGATTTGATTTGTTATATTTTTTATATTTTAGGTTTGATGTCATTGAACCATTAATACCTACCAAAATTGTTTAAATTTTCCAATTTTTGCAATTCATTGACTTAGCTCAAAAGTGAATGGAGTTTCGTTGCATGTTTGGACGGAGTGAGGGACTCCTTACTTGGATTTTTATGTTTCAAAATTACAATATGTAAAATTATAATATAAATATTCATATACAAATATTGGATCTTGGACTCTGCTTGAATTTAGTAAAAAATCTTTGTATTTGATCACTTTAAATTTTGGGAATAAACTAGAAATATAAATTATATAATAAACTTAACAACATAATTAAGGGGATGAGTGATTCAAATTTATGAATGAACTTTAGATTTTGGGAAATTTTTTTTATCATATTGAAAATAATGGTTGAGATAATAAAATAAAATTATGTATCAGTATCACAATTTATAGTTGCTCATTGAATTAGCATTATAGGGTATAATGCTAGTTAAACTAGTGTTGTTTTTTCCACAAACTAATATTGAAAGAACATTTTTCGTAATGAGCTACACCAAGAACAAGTTTTACAAGCAAGTAAGAGACATGTAATTGTTTTGTAGTGTATAATAAAAATATCATTAGTACTATCGACAATATTGTATTATAAAATAATTTTCGAACACGAAAACTCATCTTAGAATAAAATTATTTGTCTTGTCAAATAATAATAATAAATTATTTACTATTTAAATTTATTATGGACCTCATTTGATCATATTTCTAACTACGCCAATGATTGTATGATTTATGAATATGAATCACAAGTTAAAAAAATTCATTAATATAATATTACTATATTTTTTATTCTGTTTTAAATTTAAATTGATATTTAGAAAAATTTTAATTATCCAATATTTAATTTTCTCATGACAATAATGTCAATTTTTTTTGGGCGAATTTTTAGATATTTGGTTTGGATTGAAGATCTAAGCTTAACATCTTTAAAGTTTAAACCTTTAAACCTCTGGTTTGATGCCAAATTAAAAAAAAAATCAAAATAATAAGTGTGTGAGTGTAATCAAAATATTGAATTTAAATTCTCAAACAAGAAAAATACTTTAATAATTATTTTTTTCTAATATCTGAAATTCAAAAATGGTTATACTATCTGGTTATCTTGTATAGAAAAACAACTATCACAAGAAAAGAAGGTATAAAAATGAAAATACCTTAGGGATAAGAAGTTCAAGGAACCTAGCACTAAAACCCTTCAAATACACTGAACTAGCTTTTGTACGCATTGCATTTTGCATGCAAGGATAGAGAGTTATGGCTGCCTCTGCCTTAGCTTTATAAGGAAAAAATAAACACAAGACAAAATTGCAAAAAAAGTCTCCTTTTCTTTTGGCGTTTTGGTACTTATCATTTCTTACAACACAAGTCTATAGTACTATTTACGTTTGTAGAAGTCAATTAGCTTATGTGTTAACCCTTGCTTGCTTGCAATCGAGTTGATAATATTTAACTACCTTAATGGATTTACTTCATACTAATCTTGCATTTAGTTTCTAGTCAAGCAATTATGGGATAAGGATAGCCATGGGGATTGGAATTTTGTAGCCTAATTTAAAATTTTATGTACCGTCAGTAGCCAATTGCGTAACTATGTCCAAAACTAGCACAATCTGACTGGCAGCCAGCGCGTAGCCACCCAGCCAGCGCGTAGCTGGCCAGCCAGCAGCTAGCTGGCCAGACAGCGTACATACATTTGCCAAGCTAAATGTTGAAATCAAATATGGTTTTATTGCAATTTGGTCACTTATTTTTATCTATTTTACAAATGGATTATTATTATTATTAATTTGATAATATAAGCTGGTCTTGATAAAATAATAATATATAAGCTATAATTAATTAAAGAAAATTATATTAGCCGTCACAATCTCTTGAGTTACGGATCCCGAGGTCGCGTTTGTTGGAAGCACAACGATGAAGGAGACAACGACTTCCAATAATAGTTTTAACTTTGAATCAATCAGTGCATAACCAGCGCAACGCATAGCCAGACCAGCGGGACGTGACCTCGAGTCACGTTTGTTTTAACTTTGAATTACGAATCCCAATGTCACGTTTGTCGTTTGTCGTTGTTTTAACTTTGAATTGTTGTGCCTCCAAGAAACGTGACATCGGGATCCGTAACTCAAGAGATTGTGACGGCTAATATAATTTTCTTTAATTAATTATATCTTATATATTATTATTTTATCAAGACCAGCTTATATTATCAAATTAATAATAATAATAATCCATTTGTAAAATAGATAAAAATAAGTGACCAAATTGCAATAAAACCATATTTGATTTCAACATTTAGCTTGGCAAATTGTATGTACGCTGTCTGGCCAGCTATGCGCTGGCTGGCCGGCTACGCGCTGGCTGGGTGGCTACGCGCTGGCTGCCAGTCAGATTGTGCTAGTTTTGGACATAGTTACGCAATTGGCTACTGACGGTACATAAAATTTTAAATTAGGCTACAAAATTCCAATCCCCATAGCCATGATCTTATACATATATTTTTTTTTGTTGGTAAACAATATAAACCACTCGAGTTGTTGGGGTGAACAGTTCTTGACACGGTATAAGAGTCTTTGATGACCGAAAGGTCTTGGTATCGAATCCCGATAGGCCCCAATACAACAATTTATCTGGCATAAGGCTTGGTGGACCTTTGCAAACTTTAATCCCCTTTCACGAGCTTTCGTTTGGGGGGGGATTCAGAACCTTCTCCCAACAGTTCGAGTTATTGGGATGCAGCGGTTTCTAACAATTTTGGAGCTGGTGGTGCCTAATGAACCAACTAATTCAGTTTAATTTGAAAAACTAATAGCACCAAATTATCCATTCTTGTATACACTTCGTCTCTACAACATGATTAAACGATGAAAGACTAGTGACAATTCTTTTACCATTGACTCCAAAGTATTTTTATCAATCTTGCTACAATACAATTTACGGGTCGTTTGGTTTCTGTGATTTGAAAACAGTGTACTTGAGCAAAACAGTGGTTTTAGAAATGGTTGTATTGTGATTAGTGTTTTTGCTCAAAACCTTTGTTTGGAAGTTGCTTGAAATTAGTTTGAGCTTTGGGTTTAGGGTTATTAAAATGAAGTCAAACTACCATTTTACCCTTGTTAACATACATCATAATAGAATATTACTAATTCAAAGACAATAGTTCATGGTTACATATTCAGTTTAATTCCAAACAATTAAACTTTCAGTCTCATGACTAAGTTTAATTCTGCATATTCAGTTTCCTGATTGCAGTGAATTCCAAAATATGAGTTGTAAGTAGTCTAGCACTACCTACTCTCCAAAAGAAACCACCATTCTTCCCAAACTTCAGTTGATGAGACTGATCAGGAAGTTGAACTTATCCTCGTCTGTCGGCAATTGACGATAGAGTTGTGCAGCTTGATCATCTTTCATTAACGCCAATGATGCAGCCACAACTTGGTCATGAGACAGCCCATCCACAGCAGATATCTCACTATATAAGTTTCCACGACGGATCCTAATGTCGTCATCATGGCACAAGCTATTGACCATTCTCTCTATGTTTGCAGCAGTTTTCTCCAACAGAGGATGAAACTTCGCTATTTCATCAGTCATTCCAGTTGCAATGACTTCCCTCCTTGGTTTCTTTGAGGTTCCAGTCGAAGCAGATGCTCTGGAGGTAACATTCTCCTGTCGAAGCATGTTCCTGCCATCAATTCCCTGGTTTATCATGCTCTCCAACACCCTCTGGGAGGCTTCATCATCAAATGCAGAAGCAGCATCAACAAATGGTTCAGAGGAAGCAGCAGCAACATTTTCAGCATTCCCATCAACCGCAGCAACACTTTCAGTATTGCCATCAACAGCAGCATTTTCAGCATTTCCAGCAGCAGCAGCAGGCCCTTGAACATCTGCTGGGGATTCAGCTTCCCCCCCCCCTCAGCTCTATCCTTTCCGAATATCCTTGCTAATTGGTCATAGTAAGGGAATGGCTTTTTGTTTAAACCTTTTGCACCAGGGAATCTCTGTGTAAGAAACAATGTAAGAAAGACACCAATTAACATATGTATATGACTGTATAGAGGGTCAAACATCCATGAACATCACAAAACTCATACCTTAGCCCATGTTTGAAGCACATCGTCATCAGCTACGAGCTGTGCTTAGACTCATCCCACCCAAAACCACTAGCTCCACCATTTTTCACTTCTGTTATAGCAATATACTTATTCTTGAATATCCTATGCCTAGATTTGATGTGCGGTGTTACCTTCATAGTGCAACCTGGGACGAGGATCTTCATTAAAGCTTCAATCTTCTTGAACCCACCATTCTGGAAATTACCAGACTCCACCTCTTTGTTCTCCACCAGCTGCAACATTGCTCGAATCAAGGCTGCATCCAACTCTGGCGTCCAGTTTGTATAGTCCCTTGACTTCTTCGCTTGACTTGAAGCATCACCAAATTCATACCTACAACATGGATAGATAATAAATCATGTATATTAATGTGTGACTTAGAATACATGGTGCATACATACAAGAAAACAACAACTAGAATAAAGCGTACAATATCACTTAACCTATGCAGCAATGGTATTTGTTCAGAGAAGTGCAGCAATGGTCTTTCTTTTGCTGTTTGCAGGAGTTCATATAACATAGCAACTGCCTAAGATTAGGGTTTGAGGATGTGTGTGAGCTGTAAGTGTTTAAAGTGCAGACATGACTATTACCAAACCATATTAATGACTGCAGAGTAGACTGCATAGTAGCTGGCTGTTAATGAGTTGTATCTAACTCTTGTACTATAACAGTTGACTTATAACCTACTTGCAGAACACTGATACTACTGCAGAACACTAATACTGCAGAACACTAATGACCAGCAATACTCTGCATCATTACAAAATACTACTACATCATTACAATAACCTGCAATAACCTGCATCATTACAATAACCAGCATACAAATTTAACCTACTATAATATAACCTAAGAATGAATACTAATATAACCTACTTGCAGAAGTTGCAGCATACAAACTACCAGAACTTCACCATAATAAGATGAATTTGAATTCAATTGTGCATGGACCAGAAATTCAGTTACTCCACCCCCTAAACATGGACCAGAAATCCAAATACACAAACATGGACTAGTTCTCCTAAAAGATTATAAGTCAAGTACTCCACCCCCTCGTGTTCCACAGATGTTGTGCCATATCTTGCCTGAATTGAGTCCACTCAGTAGATGCTTCAATATGAGTTACGAATTCTTCTGCATCATTAGCATATCCTGCACCAACTGTATGTTCTTCATCCCGATATAGGCGTTCATACACATCAGCTCCTACTTCACCTCTGATGAAATTGTGAAGCAAGCAACAAGCATTGACAATTCTACCGACTGTCCGCGTGTCGAACCATGTAGTATCTCGCAAAATTGCCCATCTCATTTTGAGTACACCAAACGCTCTCTCAATGGTGTTTCTTGCTTGTGAATGTCGCATGTTAAATAGTTCTTCAGGGTCCTTGGTCTATTCCTTGTCGTTCCCCACTCCTTCAAATGATAGCGCTGTCCTCTATATAGCGTTGTCCTCTAGCTATTTGTCGAGCAATTGGAGTTTCCCAAGCAGTTTGAACTTCCCTAGACTCTAACAAATCAGTATATATCTCCTCAATCAGCTTCATTATGAACATCAAAATTCGAAGAAAAAAAATTCGAAATACATCACGATAACAGCTGCAACTTCTTTCCGTTTATTCCTGGGTGGCCTTGCCATTATCCTAACAGAAGGTAACCTACCGATTAGAGATTGATGAATGGAAGAAATCTCCCCTAAAAGTCTATGTATGGGCTTACCTGAACTCGTGCAGATTCAAACTGCAAGTTCCTGTATAGGAAGTTTGCTGCGGGAGGGCTTGCTAGCACGATGAATTCGTCAAAGAAGAAGAGGAGGAAGAAGTATTCAGAAAAGAAGATGAGAAGAAGAGAAGAGATGCATCGCAGAAGAAGAGGAAGAAGAGAAGAAAGATGGAGCAGTTATGACAGCAGTGCAGTGCAGTGGTAGGTTTCACCAATTAAACAATGGCATAGCATGTAATTTTTGGATTAGTAGTTGGATAGAAATGTAATTGGACAAACCCTTCAATTCACCCATTATCAAATCACTCAAAACTCAGCTATAAGTTGAGTTTTGAAATCACTAATTTTTTTGGCCGAAAACAGCTGTTTTGTGCATTTGTATTTCCGAAAAAAAATGGTTTTGGATGAAAAAGTGTATTCATCCAAAACACACCTCCAAATCACAGAAACCAACGACCCGTTAAATTTACCTTACTTGAACTGTCAAACAAGCACAACCGGGTAATTTATCCTCTCGTAAAAAAAAAAGTCAAGAGATTGACCAATCAAATCCATGCAGCTAGCAACCACACACCACGACAAAATAATAATAAAAAAAGAAACCTCTTCAGTCTTCAGTCTTCAGTCTTCACCACAATATTTTTCAAAGATAAAAAGGGAAGGTTTCATCTCCTCTGCTAACATTTTCAAACTCCTCTATCTATCCCTACTTATCTCTTCTCCTGCAAATTAAAAGACAAATTCAGATTCTGGGTTTTGTTCATAATCCTGATTCAGAAACTGGGTTCTGCTCAAATCAAAGTAAAGATTAAAGATGATGGTAGTTGGAGAGAAAGGAAGCAGCAGGTGTTGTTCATCCTCTGATCTTCCACCTGGTTTCAGGTTCCATCCTACTGACGAGGAGCTGATCGTATACTATCTGAGGAACCAGGCAACATCCAAGCCATGCCCTGTTTCCATCATCCCTGAAGTTGATATCTACAAGTTTGATCCCTGGCAATTGCCTGGTCAGTTACTCTTCCTTCGTGTGTTTGTGAAATCGTATTGTATCTTGTTGTCGGGTTAATTTGGAGTCGTTAAAACGTCTCATGAATACCAATTTTTGTTTGTTTTTTACGATTATTGATCTTATATGTTAGAACTATTAATTAGTCTCACTGATATTAAACTTAGCTTATATATTCTATTCATATGGAAAAATGTTGCTAACACTATATAATATTGGTTTATTATTACGAATCTTGTGATGCTTATATATGAGTTGATTTAACGTTATACTATGATTTATAGTCTAAATCTTCAAATCAAAAAAAATGATTTATAGTCTAGATCGATACGAAAATTTTAACAAGAAAATCTAATCCATGAAACCAACCTTCTGCTTTTATCCATTTACTATATTCATCAAATAAACCTCTCAATTTTTTGATAAATTTGTGTTGATTATACCTACTCAATTCAAATTACTTGACATTTTACACTCAAAATAATATCCCAGTTAGCCATTTATCTTTATGGTGATGATAGTTTGCAGTTTGCACTATAAATTCATATCATTTCACTATAAAAACAATGATTTTTTTTAATATATACACAAATAAATAGCTGATTTAATATTAATTAAGTGAAAAATGCCAAGTAAGCTTCGTTGAATTAGTATATATTCTTGGGTGTGTTTGGTAACAATTGGATTACAGGAGGGCTTAATAGTCAATTCACTCCGAATATAATAAAGGCAATTTGTTTGTTACCTTTTGAGACAGATGAATGAAATTAAAGTATCATCCTTACTGTTTGCTGAATCATTTTCTCACAAAATTACTGTGTGAATATGCAGAGAAGGCAGAATTTGGTGAGAAGGAATGGTACTTCTTCAGCCCTAGAGACAGGAAATACCCTAACGGAGTTAGACCCAACAGAGCCACTGTCTCTGGCTACTGGAAAGCCACTGGTACTGATAAGGCTATCTACAGTGCCTCCAAATACGTGGGTGTCAAGAAAGCTCTTGTCTTTTACACTGGTAAGCCTCCTAAGGGTGCTAAAACTGACTGGATCATGCACGAGTACCGCCTCTCTGATTCCAGGAAACAAATCATCAAGCACAACGGAACCATGCGAGTAAGAACAACTAAGAAACATGATGACACCTTTAATTTGACTGTAAAGAAGCTTAATTCTAGGCTGTTTCTGATGATATGAGGTTTTTTCAATTTGCAGTTGGATGATTGGGTGCTCTGCAGGATTTACAAGAAGAAGCCTTCTGTAGGGAAGCAATACATGGATCAGGAGAGAAGAACAACAGCAGAAGTGCTAGAAAAAGAAGAAGAAACAAAGGATCATCAGAAGATGTTGAAGCTAGCAAAGACATATTCTTTGAGCAACTTGTTGGAGCTGGAATGTCTGGGGCCAATCTCACAGCTGCTGAATGATAACAGCAGCAGTAATAACATGATGACAAATGGGAGCTTTGTTGTTGGTTCCCAGAATATGGTGGGGAATCAGCTGAATCAGTGTTATAATTACAACATCACAGACTCTGCCAAGATTCAAGGGATGATGAACCATCAGCTTCAACAGCAGCCATTTTATATGAACCAGCAGCAGCAGCATATGATGTATCAGTTTCAGTGATTCTTTTTCTGTTTGCTTTCTGGGGATTTTGACATATAGTTGGATTGTTTGGGAGGATCATCATAGTGATAAGGTTTTGACTTTTGGTTGAAAAATGTACAAATATACTGTATTTTACCTTTGTTAGATTGATATTAAAGAAAAGATCATATTTTCTTATTAAGGGTTCATGAGAGAAGTGATGAACCTCGAATGAATCAAGTAATGGAATCAATTACATTATAAATGTCAGTATTAAGGGTTGTTTGGAAGTTAGAATTGTCAGTATTAAGGGTTGTTTGGAAGTTAGAATTTTGATTTTTGTGATCAGAGATTTAGAGTGTTGTGATTCTATATTATCTTGTGATTATAATCATTATAATTGGAATTTGAAACTGTGTAATGTTACATCAAATCTTCCGGATCTCAACAATATAAAATTTGTCAGAATTCTTGATTCAGAATCAAATCTCAAATAAATTGTTATTTTATCACTCTCTTTGCATGTGGAAATAGTTAAGCAAGAGCCTTCAATCTAACATCCACAAAAAGAAAGAGGAAAAAATACACTAAAAAGATAAAAATCTATCAAATTAAATTGTTTTTTAAGATGATTGGATGTGATTACTTCCTATCTACTAATCTTCTACTCCTAAAACAAAGATCATGCAAAGAGAGAATTTCAACCAATTCTTTTTCCCTCACCAAACTTTCCAAACTCCCCAAACTGATCTCTATATCAAAGCTTGTTGGAGTTCCAAGTACCTGCCATTGCTGTTCTTGGCACTCTCGGCCTCAACCAGCCCTCCAATGGAAGATGAAAAGGGCATAGTGTCAATGTTCTTCATCCTGGCTGGCTTCGTCGCCTCGTGGATTTTCGTCCATCGATGGAACCAGAGGAACAACAAAGGTCCAAAGACATGGCCAGTTGTGGGGGCAGCCATTGAGCAACTAGTGAACTATGACAGGATGCATGATTGGCTTGTCAATTACCTTTCGGAGTTGCGGACCGTTGTGGTTCCGATGCCAAACACAACCTACACTTACATTGCTGACCCTGCATGTGTTGAACATGTTCTCAAGACCAACTTTTCCAACTATCCAAAGGTAAGGAAAAAGGTTGAAGCTTTCACCTTTTTGCAGAAATTTTTTTCTGGTTCTGACATGTTCATAATGCTGTATGAGAAATAGGGAGAGACTTACCATTCTTACATGGAAGTTCTACTTGGAGATGGGATCTTCAATTCTGATGGTGAGCTCTGGAGGAAGCAAAGGAAGACGGCTAGTTTCGAGTTTGCTTCCAAGAACTTGAGGGATTTCAGCACAGTTGTGTTCAGAGACTACAGCCTCAAACTCTCTTCAATACTCAGTCAAGCTTCTTTCGACAATCAATCAGTGGATATGCAGGTAAAGTTACAAGAAAGATGCTGCATTGATGACTACTTGTTCCTGTAACATTTGTATGATCTTTCTATAGGAGCTATTGATGAGGATGACTCTGGACTCAATATGCAAAGTTGGATTTGGAGTCGAGATAGGAACTTTGGCTCCGAACCTGCCAGACAATCAGTTTGCACGGGCTTTCGATACTGCAAACATCATCGTCACACTCCGATTCATCGATCCGTTGTGGAGGATCAAGAAGTTGTTCAACATAGGATCGGAAGCTCTACTTGACAGGAGCATGAAGATCATCAATGATTTCACCTACTCGGTGATTCGTCGAAGGAAAGCAGAACTTGAAGAAGCTCGAGCTACTGGTAACGATAACAGCAAGGTAAGGTTTTGTTTAAACAAGAAAGAATCCATGTCAACCAATAAATTCCAAATGATCACAAGAACCAATGTCTTTGTTTTCCAAATGAATCTATGATCAGGTGAAACATGACATATTGACAAGGTTCATTGAGCTAGGTGAAAATCCAGAAAGCAAAATGACAGACAAAAGCCTAAGAGATGTTGTTCTGAACTTCGTAATAGCTGGTCGAGACACGACAGCTACAACCCTCTCGTGGGCTGTGTACATGATAATGACGCATGACCACATAGCCGAGAAGCTCTACACCGAGCTCAAGGATTTCGAGAGTGACAGAGCAAAGGAAGAGAATGTAACATTGCTTCCATGTGATGTCAATGACATCAAATCATTCAACCAAAGGGTAATGCAATATGCAGGGCTACTGAACTATGACTCATTAGGGAAACTGCACTATCTCCATGCTATTATCACAGAGACACTTAGGCTGTACCCAGCAGTCCCTCAAGATCCCAAGGGGATTCTTGAGGATGATGTCTTACCGGACGGGACAAAGGTTAAAGCCGGAGGCATGGTGACTTACGTGCCTTATTCAATGGGAAGGATGGAGTATAACTGGGGACCTGATGCAGCTTCATTTAAGCCGGAGAGATGGCTGAAAGATGGCATCTTCCAGAACTCATCTCCTTTCAAGTTCACTGCATTCCAAGTAAGTTCTTATTCAATGCCCGAACCAATGATTTGACGGTTACAGACACTGAAAACTAAGGCAGCTCCTGATTGTTTGTGTGTTTGTCAGGCTGGACCAAGAATCTGCCTAGGTAAAGACTCTGCATATCTCCAAATGAAGATGGCACTGGCCATCTTCTGCAGATTCTACAAGTTCAGCTTGGTGCCGAATCATCCGGTTCAATACCGAATGATGACGATTCTGTCAATGGCACACGGGTTGAAGCTGAAAACAACTAGATGCTTGTAACTGACATGGGTTGAGGACATGTTCAAGAAATGAACCACATGACTATTGTTGTACTTTTCGTTTTGAAACAAAGCATAATTTAAGAGAACAACATCAGTATTCAGAATTGCACCAATATTCTTTCATAGTCCATCTGCAAAAGAGATTAGATACCATGGAAATTATGAACAAATGAATAGCACTTGTTGTACAAACAATCCCAAATGTGTGTAATGATGCCTGTTCCATTTCCAATATGATTCTCAAAGTTGAACACAAGGGAAACAGATTAATGTTGAACTTTGTACAGTCAACTTCAAACCTTTCATACGTGTTGGTACTTATGAGTGTAGTAGTTCATGTGTACAATGGTTTTTTTTACTGGAAATAGCTGTCTACACTAATCAAGTTGACTTCTGCTTCTTCTTATCTTGCCACTCACGGATTTCAGCATCAACCTTAGCTTGAACAGTTGCTCGAAATCCAGGGTACGGTTCATAACCAAAGAAGGTTTGTAGAGTCTGAAACACAAGGAGAGAATAAAAACTTGACCAATATGAAAAAACCTATGGAAGGTATTAAATGAGAGATTCATTACCTCCAACAAGACAAAGAATGGAGCCATTAGAAAGGCTTGAACGAGGTTGTCCAATAGAGCCGGAGCTCGTTTCTGCAGGAACGCATAGTTACAATCAGAAGACATTCAATAACTCTCAAGTTAAGAAGATCACCATTCACCAACCTCAAAGACCCCATGCCCAATGAACTGCCCAGTCCAACATACAATCTGAGAAACCAAAACCACCTGCAAATGTTACACAAAAACTAACTCTCAGCACATGATTTCCATCAACAAAGTAAAATTCGTTAGGAATGGCGCATAATTAGGATTTCTAATTGGTACTGACAAGAGTGGATTTTGCAGATTTCCCAGTTTAGTTTCTACATGCCAACTTCATTCAACAATTCAATTCCATCTAGTTTTCATCACACAATTAAAGATAGAGTTCTGCTGATGATATCAATCCAAGTGGGATAACAACAGAAACAAACATGGATTCTCAACCTAAAAATCAATGAATTAGATAATGTCAAAGACTCGAGATGAAAAGCTATTTCATTCCCAAATTTTCTCACCTTCCAAGCAAGGGAGAAACCAAGCCAAGAACCCAGGAAGCTACTAGCCAACAGACAGAAGGCCAAGAGAAGTGCAGCCAAGGAGCCAGCTTTCTTATCCAAGCAGATGTAGAACACGCCATAGATCACCGTAAACAAGAACCCAACATTGAAAACAAGGAAGGAATGAATCCTAAAGAGAGGGAACAGATCAATCTTGGGGAGAAGACTGCTTGATAAAGGAGGGGTAAAGTAGAGGATAAGAAGGCCAGTGAATAGAATTGGCCATACGAATATCATGTGAATCAATACATTAGTTGGGTTGCTGTGATAAGCTCCGTAGAAGGCAAAGTGCCGCTCTAGATCAAACAAAGACAACCTCGCCATGAAACTCAGAAGCAGAAAGTGGGAATTATAAGTATATATTTGATCAGCAGAGAGATGTGGGAAATGGAAGAGAATTGGGGAAGATCGAGACTTTCCTACACGACGTTACCGATGATGGAGACAAGACTTTGGGTTTGGAGTGTGGGAGTTGGAACAAGGATTGACGACTAAGGACGCCATCAGGGTTCAGAACAAGGACACCATTTTTGTTTAATGCCTTCAAATTGTTTCTACAACATATAAGCATTTTAGCTTTTTTTCCTATTGCCACCTAGGTATTCTCCATGCTTCTCCTTAATTGTAGGAAAGTGGCCCATCAATGAATTTTTATATAATTTATTTTTAATAAAAATATTTTTAATAAAGATGATAATTTTTCAGTAACTACAAGACTCGAACCTACAACCTCAAGGATAAAGTATTGTGCTTTACCAACTAAGCTAGACAAACTCATTTATAATTACATTAAAACATTAAAGCACATTGCCCCTATGTATTTTACTGTGCAAATTGAAGCAAATTTCACCCTTCATTGATTTTGCACATTACTCTATGGTTTGCACATTCATTAATTTTATGATAACCGTAGTTTGTTGTATAAATATACTAACAAGTTGACAAATAGTAGAGTGAATGAAATTATAATAATAATTTATTCAGAGATGGTGATACTTTTTTTTAAACTGGCTCTGTATTTTTTAATAATCGGGCTCGACGCTCTGTGTAGAATAATTAAATTATTATATTCAATAATTTAAACGTGAATTTTTAATAGCATTCAAGCTAACTAAGTCATTGATTGATTTCCTTTAAAAAAATCATTGATTAATGGCCAATGATCAATTTGCATAAAGCTTAAAAATTTATGAATATTTAAGAGAAGTATTTTTCAATTAATATTTCTTTTGAGCTACAAAAACTGAAGAAATAAAGTTATACATCAGTAACATCAATGGTGAGTGCAGTCATGAATGTATACGAGTATGAGTTATGAGATCGTAGTAAAACGAGTTACATGCCATTAAGTATTAACAAATTTAGTGTATTGATTGAGTTGTTCAGTTTGAATTGGGTGTATTCATTAAACATAAATACAGTCATATAATATGATCCTTATACGAATATGAGTTATGAGATCATAGTAAAACGGGTTACATGCCATTAAGTATTAACAAATTCATATTATCGATTGAGTTGTTCAGTTTGAATTGGGCGTATTTATCAAACATAAATACATTCATATAATATGATCCTTATTTTCAAAAAAAAATTAAGTTTTAAAGGGTCAATTGATTTTCATTTTTCATTATGTTTAACTATTCATTAAAAAATTTAGTGATAGTTTTTTTAGTCTCCACTTTATTTGTTTGCATATGCTTTGAGAGAGTTGTAATTTTGTCTTCCATTTGTATTGAACTGACTTTTATGGTAAATTATTTGAAAGACTCCAAGTTTGGTAAGTCATTTGTTCAAGGATCAAACTGCTAAAATTTTAAAATTTATTAATATTTAATAGAATTATTTGTGATTTAAAATATTTGATCAAGAGAAAACTAAAGAAATAAGGTCATACCTTAGTACGATCAATGGTGAGTGAGGCCATAAGTGTATAAGAGTCATGAGATCGTAAGTAAAACTGGTTACATGTCATCAACTGTTAACAAATTAAGATTATTGATTGAGTTGACTTCGTTTGAAGCATGCATATTCATTAAACTTAAATACATTCATATAACATGATTATTATTTTCAAATTCTTTTAAGTAACAGACAAATTGATGTTTCATTTTTATTACGTTTAACTATTCTTGAAAATAATCTTTTTATAGTGATGGTTTCTTTAATCTCGAATTTGTTTTTTTGCAAATGCTACGAGAAAGTTGAATGTGGTTGCAAGACGGACTAGAACTCGTCGTAACTAAGGGGTCAGACTTATTGTTGTGCTGGAACATCGTGTGAGGAGGACAAACTGTTCTCTCTTTGATTTGAGTTTTTGGGAGGTTGGAATGTGGAGATTTTGCTCTAGGATGATTTAGGAGAATGGCTTGCGTGAAGCTGCAGTTTACATATAGAGAGGCTGTAAACTGGTTGCTCAGTTTTGCTTGTTTAAATTGGCCAAGTCCAACAGCCACTTATTAAGTGAAGCGGTTCAAATTGGAATTAGGTATTTAACTCAATTTGGAAGAGTTTTTGGTGGTAACAATTATATAGAAGAGTTTTCTCATAGATAGGAAAATATTGTAGTTTTAGATCTCTTTTGGTGGGTAGCTTGACAGAGGAAGAAGCTACAATTTTGTAAGCTTCTTTCTTAGTTCTTAGTTATTTTGAGAAATAGTTTGTACTTAATGAAAAATTGATGAAATGAAACCTACTAATTCATCAAAAAAAATATTTTTTTTTATAAATTATTAGAAAAACTCTAAGTTTGGTAAGTCATTAATTAATTTGATTAAGGATCAAGCTGCAAAAATTTTAAGAATTTATGAATATTAAAGAGAATTATTTTTCAATTAATATATTTATTGGGCTAGAGAAAATTGTACAAACAAAGTTGTACGTTAGTAATATCAATGGTGATTGAGGTCATGAGTGTATCCATTGGCGAAGCTAAGGGGGTCTACCTGGGCCCGGGCCTAGGGTCCCCTGGACCCAAATAGCTAAAATATAGGTATTTTTCGTACAAAAAAATATTAAGCCCGTTGTATTTTATGTATCGGGCCCAGTGTCTACTATCATCTTGGCTTCGCCACTGAGTGTATCGTAAGTAAAACTGTCATTAACTATTAACAAAAATGAAGAGTATTGATCGAGTTGAGTTAGTTTGAATTGGGCATATTCATTAAACCTAACTACATTCATATAACATGATATTTATTTTCAATTTTTTTTAAAAGTTCTAACGGGCCAATATAATCGAGCTTTCATTTTTCATTATGTTTAACTATTCCTCAAAATAATTTTTAACAGTGATTATTTCTTTAATCTCGACTTTATTTGTTAGAAATGCACCGAGAATGTTAAAATTTTATTTTTGATTTTTCTTGAAATGACCTTTGTTGGAAAATTATTTGAAGGACTCCAAGTTTAGCAAGTCATTAATTAATTTGATTAAGCTGCATAAATTATTAAAATTTATGTATATATATTTGAGAAAATTATTTTTTAATTAATATAGAGAAAACTGAAAAAATAAGATTCTACCTTAGTATGATCAATGGCGAGTGAGGTCATGAGTGTATAAGAGTATGAGTCATGGGATCATAAGTAAAATGGGTTACATGTCATTAAATATTAAAAAATTGAGAGTATTGATCGAGTTGAATCAGTTTAAATTGGACATATTCATTAAACCTAAATACATTCATATAACAAGATTAATATTTTCAAATTCTTTTAAGTTCTAACTGGCCAGTTGATGTTCCATTTTTCATTATGTTTAACTATTCCACAAAATAATTTTTTTTACAATGATTGATTCTGTAGTCTCGACTTTATTTGTTTGCAAATGCTCTAGGAGAGTTGCAATTTTGTTTTTCATTTTTCTTTAATTGACTTTTGTTGGTAAGTACTCAAAATTTGGTAATTCGTTAATTTGATTAGGGATCATGCTGCGTAAAATATAAAAAATCATGAATATTTAAGAGAATTATTTTTCAATTAATATATTTATTGATCTAGAGAAAACTAAAGAAATAGGGTTGTATCTTAGTAAGATCAATGGTGAGTGAGATAATGATGAGAGAATATTAGTCATGGGATCGTAAGTAAAATGGGTTACATGTCATTAGTTATTAACAAATTTAAAGTATTGATCGAGTTGATGAGTTTGAATTAAGCATATTCGTTAAACCTAAGTATATTCATATAACATGATCGTTATTTCCAAATTATTTTAATTTTTAAAAGGCCAATTGAGGTTCTTATTTTGTTTATGTTTAACTATTCCTCAATTTTTTTATAGTGATGATTTCTTTATCCTCGAATTTATTTGCAAACTTTAGCCTTGACTTTATTTGTTTGCAAATTTTTTGAGAGAGTTGCAATTTTTTTCATTTGTCTTGAACAAACTTTTGTTGGGAGAGTAATTGAATTAATATTTGGTTTAGAGGACATCACTCATTTGAAAGTTTTTTTGAATAAAAAGTAAATTTTTTTTATATATTGTCTCCTTTGCAATGATCATAAATGGACCTGTTTTATTTTAGTACGTAATTAAAATTAATTATTGTCCAAAATATCCTATAATTAATCACAATATTGAAATTAAATATTAGATTTTTTTGGCATTGTATAACGAATTATCTAGCTATAATACGAACATTTAAAATTAGAGAGAGATAATTTAAAACTCTCTCCTTAATAATAGGACATTAACCTATCATATTCTAATTTTCAATTATTCAATAAATTAAATAATTAATAAATAAAAATTCCAAATAGTTTTTAAACATAATAAAGTTTAGGAAAAAGTAAAATTCAACATGTAAATTAGTTTAATTGAAATTATTAAATTATATTTGGAAAAATAATGTGCGACTCACTTTTTAATTTGAGTCTATTTCTATATTTTCTACTTTAAACTGTTAAATTTCTCACTGTGTAATATGTTAACTAATTTGACACATTGTGTGTTCATTTAATTTTAATCATTTAATTCAAACTTTTTTTTGTTAATTTACAATTTATTAATAATATTAAATCTTTCATTATAAAATAATATTTTTTACTAATTATACTAAAGGGTTAACACATTTTTGTCCTCCTACTATGAAAAGTTAAATAAGATAGCTCTTTACTATTTTTCAGCAGAATTTTTTTTTTTTGATTGAAGTGAGTAGTATTATATATGCAGCCAATCTTCAATAGAAGAGTGGCAGAAGACTTTACAAGCAGAAGCCTTGCTGTTATAAAAACAGCAGAAGCAAACTCTGCAGAAAACGGAAAGAGTAAAAGCAGAGCAACAGCAGGTAACAAAACATGGACATGCCGATCAAACATCAAAAGAAGCAAATCAGCCGTTATCGAAAACCAATCTTCTCCAGAGCTGATGCTGCGATGTTGTGAAACGATTGGCGACGAGTAACCAATCCCCAACAGTGAACCACAATTTAAGGAAAATAGCCTGGCAGGAGCTTGAAGAGTCGTTAAAAATTCTGTCGTTTCGTTCTTTCCAAATTAACCAAAAAGCTGCGTGCATAATGGCCTTCATTGCTGGATCAAAACCGGAAACACAGTTCATACCTTTCCATGCCGAGATGAAGCCCTCCATGTCATCGTGGAAAGGCCCGTGGAAGGAAAGTCTTGAACTGAGAAGACTCCAAACTGTCGAGGCAAAAGCACAATGTAGAAAGAGGTGCTCCACAGATTCAGAGCTGTTTAAACACATCACACACCTGTTTGCTAAATAAAAGCCCCTCCGTTGAAGATTATCAATAGTGGCAATCTTTTTGTGATAAACTTTCCAGCAGAAACTCGTAATCTTGGAAGGGATGAAAGGAATCCATATCACTTTAAACCCATTTACTTTTACACTTCTAACAAATGTGTCATTTCGTTAACTTTTTCATCCATTCCCCATTAAATTTGTTTACTGGACATATCCAGTAAGCTATTTTGTACACATAGATGCTAAGAGAATAAGAAATTTGCAGAGATGGTGTCCAGTAAGAAGAAGAAGAGAAATGGGGGCAAAATGTGTATTAAACCTTTCTTTTACAAGTCTTAAATTTTTAGATTGTTTATTTTAAAGTTTACTTCAAGGGTCACATGAACTAATAGTTTGATGTGGTATATAGGAATATACGAAAAAAGTTAACGGAAGGGAACATTTGTTAAAAGTGTTAAAATAGAGGGATTAATTCGATTGAAAAATATTAAAATGCTGTGTTTGTTAACTTTGCATAGTATGAGAAAAAAAATGTGTATTTACTCTATACTAAATATATATAACATATCGGCCAACGGTCGAAACAATACTAGTTATTATATGTACACTTTGATCCTCATATCTTTAACTTGATTTTAGTTTGGCCACTATTTTATTTTGTTTTGGTTCGACCACTAAGTTTTTAGTAGGGCCGAACAAGCCGCTCGTGATCGGCTCATCATTCGATTAAAAAAAGGCTCGCTGGTGACTCGGCTAGATTTTAAATGAGCCCAGTTTGAGCCAGAGCATGTTCGATTCAATAGGCTCACGAGCTGGCTTGAGCTCGAGCTCGAGCTCGAGAGCCAACTCGAATACTAACTTCACTATATGGCTCATTATAGACTCAATAATGAAACATGTGGTTTGTCATATACAATAAATTATATGCTACCTATGATTTTACTAATCAAAACACAATTGATATATTGTTTAGGTGTTACCATTTTAAACGAGAAAAATAAAAAATTGTAAGCTTTAGGATAACTTATTTTTTAGCATAACTCATTGATGTTTTTTATCGTACAAACTTCAAATTGGACTTATCAAGTGGTTTTAGTGACTGAAGTTGGACTTGAACTCGAGTTTGGCTCGTCAAGTGTAGTTAACGAGCCAGGCTCGAGTAAGCTCGAACTCGTCACAAGCTTAAAAATTCAAGCTCGAGCTCGTCTAAAAAGTAACAAGTCAAGCTCGAGCACAGTAAAATTTGGCTCGGCTCGGCTCGGCTCCGTTCATGAACAACCTAGTTTTTAGTATCCAATTTTTTTTATTGGTTTACGGGTTACATGGTTCAATAGTCAGATGTTGGTTAGGTCAATAGTCGGGTATTGGTTTATGAAGAGTTGCTTAATTTTTTTTGTTTGATATTAAGTTTTTAGTATCCAATTTTTTTACTGTTCACGATTTACATGGTTCATAGTTGGGTATATTGGTTGGTTTGATGGACGGGTGTTGGTCCTTAATTTTGGTTTGACTCATAAGTTTTTTTTTTGCGATTTGCTATATACAGTCCATGTTTTACTTTGCGCAGTCCATATTTTCTCAAAAATTGACCATTATACCCTTATTTATTTCGCGCAGTCCGTTTTTACTTCGTGCAGTCCGTTTTTACTTCGCGCAGTCCAAGTTTTATTCAAATATGGACCGTCTTAGTAAAATCTGGATTGCGGGAAGTAAGAACGGACTGCGCAAAGTAAAACTTGGACTGCGCGAAGTAAAAACGGACTGCGCCAAGTAAAACTTGGACTGCGCGAAGTAAAGACGGACTGCGCGAAGTAAAATATGGACTGTATGAAGTAAAAACGGACTGCACGAAGTAAAATACAATAAGGGTATAATAGTCTATTTTTTAAAAAATACGGACTGCGCGAAATAAAATACGGACTGTATATAGCAGCACCCTTTTTTTTCGTTTTCTATTTTCGTAAATTAAATTTTGGTTTCTTCATAGGTTACATGGTTCGATAGTTAGACGTTGGTTGATTCAGTGACGGGTGTTGGTTATTAAGACTGATAGATTGGACAGCCCATGACTTGAGCATCAAATCTTGGTTTACCGAGTCATGTTAGTCGTTCATATTTTACGAGATTTCACGGGTTCCTATAGCCTCGAGTTATTAAGTTTTGGTTCGTTGAGTCACATTAGTTGTTCATATTTGCAAGTTTCCACGAATTCTATATAGCCATGAGTTATCAAGTCAAGGTTTGTCGAATCATGCTATTATTATTTAAAGTTTGATATAATTATAACTTGAAAAATCCAAGAACAATCTGATCTATACACCATGAAAAGGTTCAAATGCTTTTGTGAGTAATTGGTTTGAAGATCAGCTGAGTTCTTATGAACATCATTATATATAGACAAAAGGGTTCAATGGTTCTTCTGCTCTCCACAACTTGTGAACATCATTAATGGCCTTATGAATCCATAGATCAGACATAGCTCAATAAGAAATCACATGATTCTGTCTACAAAATGAATGGTCACAAGATGATAATGGTAGTTGTGACACCTAATGTTTGTTGAGGACATGCTTGAGAGTTGAGACAAAACTAGAGATCATGAATCCATTAAACCATAAAAGCAGAGGGGTGGTACTGTAGCTTACTATTCCTTAAGGAATAGTAACCCCTTGGGTCCAATTCAATCTTCCTTTAAACTTTTTTCCTTCCTCTTTTTAGTTACAATGCAAAGAAATCAGTTACCAACAAAACAAAAACACCTTTTTTCATCTCTTTTTATTTCTCTTTGTTGTTCTCTTTCCCCAACTTTTGCTCGCTTAATATTTTCCAAGAATGAACTCTTTGGTCAGATATATCCTTTGTTCTTAAGAATTTTTCTCTCTCACCCTTAAAGCTTAAATCAAATTAACTTAATATGGTTGAGGACTGAAACTCTGATCAATACATCGTAAAATTAACTCCAAATTCAAATTGGTGCACTACACAATATATATCTTCAGCCAATTAAAACTTCGTTAATTTTTTTTGGGTGGTTTGGGTAGCTGATTGCCAGCCCCACCGACCAATATCCAATTTATTTAATTTAATGTTTGTAAAAAAAGGAAAATCTTTAAAAAATTTAAAATAAATAGGAGAGCTATTCAGATCCGGCAATGGATCGAGTTGATTTGGATGCTCATTTTTAGTTGTTTCTTCTTTCGGTTGGGTTATTTGAGTCATAATTGTTATATTTTTAAACTTGATCCGAACCATAATTTTTTTTAGTCAATTGTGGGTAATTTTTTGCTACAAGTGCTTTCAGTCATAAAATAAAAATCATCTTTATCACAAAATTGTCAAGACAGTTGACTGCGCTTTGAATAAATCAAGTTAAAATAATAAATGAAGAATAATGTAGAGGTAGATATAGGGGTCATTTGGTTCGTAATATCTCAAATGTTATGACATTCGACATGTCACGATATTAGAGGTTATTTGATATTGATGGAGACTAAATAAAAATTTGTGTTAAGTTCTTTAAAAAAAAGATTGTGTTAAGTAGGTGGTTTTTAGTGTACGATAATATTTTTAATTAAATTATCTATGTGTCATTATCTTCTTCAAACTTAATAACAAGATTGAGTAGCTACTAAAAATCTCACTTGAATTACATGCACTGTCAATTTCAAATTGAGAGCTGGTAAAATGATTCAAAAGGCTAAGTAGTCGAAGAAAAAATGAGTAAAAAGAACGATTTATAATATTGAGAGCTATTTATTAAGTTGGCCAAGTAGAGTGGCCAAAGTGTTAAATTTCAAAAAAAAAAATTACAATGTTATGGTCATTTCTAATAAAATATTATTCAATGTTTTTTATATTATTAAATACCATTTACAATCTTACTACATCATGATTTGAATAATTTACGACTTGATAAGTTCGTCACCTTTTTTTTTTTTTACACTTTCCATGTCGTATACCCGTTTTATGACTCTATTAACCCACCCATTTGACATGTCTACTAATATCTATGTGCAACACCCTGCTCCACACATATATGAATGACTATTATACCCTTTTTACGATCATACAAGTATGAATCATTCAAAAATTATAAATCTCAAGTTGAATGAATATTTTAAGTGTATGGTTAAACTCACAAGCCATTAACATATATATCCGACAAGTTCATAAATAGGATGTATCCCCCTGAACAGTGACCAGATCAAAATGAAAATATCTGCCATTAGTCTAATCACCTAATTCTGTATAACTCATGTTTTGAACAGACTACCTTAACTTCAAATAGACTCAACTAGTTGTTCAGCATCTTAATTTCATAATTATATATTTATTTATGGTGAACACTCCGGTGCACCTAGCTAGGTGGGTGCACCAGAGTGTTTTCATTTATTTATAGATTCATCAACGAGTGAGTAGTATCTTACCAGTTCTGTTTTAAATCCCGCGGCATCGCGCGAATTTACTAACCTAGTAGAATATGAACTTTGAACTAAGAAGTAACAAAGACAGAAGTGATGGATTTGGATGGAGTGTTCCCTTCCAACATGTCAAGAAGATGAATGTTGAATATCACTTATTCTTCTGGTCTAAGATCTGTTTTGTGTCTAAGATCCTGCAATCCAAAGCCATAAGCTTGTGTGGGGTTACAGTTGCAGCATAGAAAGGCAAAAGCATGTGATGTCTTTTTTTTTTTTTGACATAGACAGCTCCTAACGGAGTGGCATAGACAGCCAGCACAATCAAGAAAGGAACATCAAGTCCCAACCCAGGAAGTCATGTCTACCTCCATGATTCCTGGGAGGTGAATCAGGGCCATGCGAGCCACGTAATGGGCGGCCCTGTTACCTGAACGGCGAACCGTCATGAAGCGCCAAGCAGGAGCTCCTTTTTGCAGCTGCAAAATTTCTTCTACAATAGCTCCTCCTGGGTTGGTAAGTACCTGACCGGCCAACAGCTTCGTCGCAACCAGTTCTGCATCTCCTTCAATGTCCACCTGCAAAACTCCAGCCCACAAACACCACCTACACGCATCTCGGAAAGCTAACAGCTCAAGAACAAATGGGTCAACAATACCTGGGTATGTAGTGCCTATCGCACGCAGAACAACCCCATCCGAGTTCCGAAGGACCCATCCCGAAGAACCGCCAACGTTGGGACGGACGGCGCCATCGACATTGATCTTGAGACGCGTAGGGTGGGGAGGGAGCCATGTAGCGAGGGGGTGCGGATGGTGGGGAGAGGTGAAGAGGGAGGAGGACCATAGATAAGGCTATGCTCCCGCCATTGACTATGAAAGTGCCGAAATAAAGTTTTAATTCGAGTTTGAGCTCTGTCAAAGACCACTCTGTTTCGGCCCTTCCACAAACGCCACCAAGCCAGGATCCATATTTCTTTTAGATGCATTTGATTGGAAAGAATGAATTTCCAGTATATCGCAATATGTGTGTCCCCAGGTCAGGTGGGGTAAGGGAACACATGCGGAGAAAACGTTGAGAAATCTCACAATGTAGAAGCAAATGTTCCACCGTTTCTGGAGCACCATGACAGACCAGGCACAAAGGATCAATGGCTTCTTTTTCTGTACGAATTTTAATTCCATGTAGAGTTGGGAGAATGCGGTGAAGGATTTTCCACAAAAAGAAGCGTAGTTTCGGCTGGATTTTCATTGACCAGATAGAAATCCAAGTCCGAGCTTCCATCGGAGTCAGGTTTGCGGAGAAAAGATCCGGTCTAGATCGCATACCGACTTCATATCCAGAAGAGACCGTATAGACCCCAGACGGGGAGTGATGCCAAACACGTCAGTCTGCTTGTGAGTGCCAGGGTAGCGGGATAGTTTGAATCAATCGGACCGAGTCATCTGAGAACCAAAACCGGAGAAGAGGAACATTCCATCGCCCCTGAGAAATTAGACCAGCAACCGTGGGGGGACCCAAGTACACCCCATTTCAGCGAAGGCGAGGTCGTAATGGAATTTCACCCGGCAGCCAATGATCTTGAAGAGCGTCCACTTGTAACCCAGACCCAATCTGCCATCGTAATCCTGGGCGCAGGAAATCACGACCCACCATCAAACTTTGCCATCCCCACGAGGGGCGAACCCGACCATTACTCAGTAGCAAGGTGGTGTTTGGAAAGTAAACGCTTTTTAACACTCGAGAAATTAGAAGACCCGGATTCGTAATAATACGACCAACACTGTTTAGCAAGCAGGGCCCGGTTAAATGTGGCAAAATCTCAAAAACCTAAACCACCTGATTCCTTAGGGAGACTTAACCTCGCCCAGAGAGCCAATGAAGACGCCTGTCATCCGAGACCTGCCCCCACCAAAATTTGGCCATCAGAGAATTCAAAGATTCGCACATCTTGTCCGTTAAGTTGAAACAAGACATTGCATATACCGGCAATCCCGCAATGACTGACTGCAGAAGTGTGTGCACCCCTGCAGGTGACAAACTCTCCCGTTTCCAACGACGGAGGCGTAATGACATTTGATCCTCTATGAACCGAAACGTTTCTTCTTTAGATCGAAGAATAATACAGGGTAATCCAAGGTACTTTTCCGTGCGCTCAAGGAACCGAACACCCAAAGCACGTCTGTATCGTTGTTGTATTTGAGTGGGGGTGTTATGACTGAACATGATGGCAGACTTCGCTAGATTCACTCTTTGTCCGCTCATACCCCTGTATCGTTCAAAGAGGGTTAGAAGCGTGCGTATGTAATCGTCAGTGACTCGAAGGAACAAGATAGTATCGTCCGCGAACATTAGGTGAGATATTGTTGGACAACGCTGGTTAATACGAATGCCATACAAGGCTTTGGTAGTTGTAGCCGTCATGAGGAGACGAGATAGCCCCTCAGAGCAGATGGCAAACAGAAGAGGCGATAGCGGATCCCCTTGTCGAGTCCTCTAGAAGGCGAAAAAAAACCCTTTCGGGTTTCCATTGATTAAGACATCTATGGTAGCGGACGATAGGCATTCCTGAATTAAAGACACCCAAGACTCAGCAAACCCCAACCCACGCATAACGGCTAAGAGGAAACTCCATTCCATTCTATCATAAGCCTTCTCCATGTCAATCTTGAGAGCCATTAAATGTTGGTCCCCAGTGTGAGTTTTAAGGAAATGAGTAAGTTCATGAGCAAGAAGGATGTTGTCCGTGATGGATCGGCTTTTAATTAATCCATTCCGGGATGGATGAATTATCTGAGGTAGAATACCTCCTAACCTGGATGATAAATTTTGGAAATGATCTTATAAGGAACAGTGCAAAGTCCAATAGGACGAAACTGGCGCATCATGTTCGCGTTTGAAACTTTAGGAATCAGGGTTAGCCATGTGTGATTGAGAGTACGCAAGATTTTCCCGTCCTGAAAAAAATCCTGAACGGCATCAATGACCCCACTACCCACCACATCCCAATAGCGTTGGAAAAATAATCCCGTGAAACCATCTGGGCCTAGAGACTGCATGGATCCTATGGAGAATGTGGCATTTCGAATTTCTACCGGGGTAACCGGCGCTAGAAGGCTCTGGTTCATATCTTGAGTGATTATGGGGCTCAGTCTCAAAGCCTCGAGAGGCGGGAGTCCTTGCTGAATTTCAGAAGTGAATAGGGTGCGAAAGTAGTTAACTGCCAGTTCGCTTTTGGTAGCCTCGGAAGTTTGGGTTACCCCTTCATCATCCATTAGTGAATCTATTCGGCATCGTTTCGTGATTTAGAAACTGATTGATGAAAGAACTTTGTGTTTTGGTCCCCATCCTCCAACCAGCGGTGTCTATATCGTTGCCTCCAGTACTGGTTCTCCTGGCGATGAGCATTATTCAATTCATCTTCCAGACGTCTCACCTCCGTCCAGTTTACTTGGACCTCCTGAAGAGCAATCCGGAGAGCTGAGTCACAATCGTGGATCAACCGGGCCGAGTTTGAAGTCCCCACACGGCACCAGTCAAAAAGAGCGTGTCAGATATTTTTTAATTTTGACATCAACCGAAACTGTGGAGTTCCTGGACCTGTTGGCTCCATCCAGTAATGATGAATTAAAGAATTTACCTCTGGATTGTCTATCCAGCGGCAGTCAAACCGAAATAGTCGCTTCGATCGAGGCGAAGGAGGATGAAGATGCAACAGGATTGGTGAATGATCAGAAGCAACAGGAAGCAGATTAGATACTGCATGTGATGTCTATTAATGAAATAAATGTCCCATTAAAGGATTGTGGAGGAGAATCATTGAATGAAAAACCTATTAACTATAAAGGGTTCTTCTAATTTCAACTCATAACCAACTCATACAACCAAGCCTCTCAATTACCTACTGATATCTCTTCCTTTCAGTTCTCTTCTACTACACAGATTTCACAAAGAGAAGAAAAAAGTTAGAACATCAAACATCATGACTATTGGATTGCCAGGTAGCCTAGCCAAGCAGATCCTTCGACGAACCGGCTCTGGATCGAGCAGAGCTTCCTCACGGTTTCAAGATGTGCCAAAGGGGTTCTTAGCTGTCTATGTTGGAGAGTTGCAGAAGAAGAGATTTGTAGTGCCACTGTTCTATTTAAGCCAGCCATCATTTCAGGATTTGTTAAGTAGGCTGAAGAGGAATTTGGGTTCGATCATCCAATGGGTGGATTGACCATTCCTTGCAGTGAAGAAGTTTTTATTTCTGTTACTTCTAGCTTTAGCTGTCAATGAAGATTCAGGTCATTAGATAGCATCAGTAGATGAAAAGAGCCATACTTTTTTGTTTTGTAACAGTTTGCACATAAACTGTATGCATAACTAGAGTTTATAGCTTCCATTTTTTAGAAGGAAAACATAATGAAATCCCTATTTACCATATCTTTGTCTATTGACTATTTGATTTTGTTCCGCTCTTGTCGCCTGGAACAATATGGGAGCCGACCCGATCGCCCAAGTGACTCCGGATCGCCTTGCAGTAAATGAGTGAGGGTAGTAATCAGAACAAGATGTGAGTAGGAAAAGGACAGTGAGGTAACAGAGTGTACCTAGGGATTTCTCCCAGAATTTGGTCGTGTCTGCAGCCTGCCCATTCCCTCTGTATTTATAGCCTGGCAGGTCTGCCAAGGCCGTTAGGCAATGGTACGGCGCCTTGCGGATCGTGCCACGTGTCGTCGAATCCAGACCATCGCTTGGTGAAGACGAAACCCTCAGGATTGTTCCACGTGTCTCTTTAGGGTTTCCAGATGGTAAGCTCAACGTCGCCCTAGGGCTTTTCCTGGGCCGCGTTTGGGCCTATTCCTAAAACGACCTTTAGGGTATCTGGCTAGTCAACCCTCGCCTGAAGCGTTGACCGTTTCCTGGGCCATATCTGGGCCTGCTTTTTAGAGCGTCTTTTGGACGGTCGCTTGGTCAACCCTCGCCAGAGGCGTTGACCCTCTTTTCTGGGTGGATCATTTTCGCCTACCGGGCTGACCCGATCCAGGGTGGCCCATCATGAGCCCCCTAGTCCGCTTGTGTGCTTGTCGCCAAGCATACTGGCGGACTACTCTTTTCCGTCGCCTACTGCGCTCCTCGAGGAACCCTATCTTTGCCATAGCCGAGGGGTCTTCTAGTCTTTTCCTTCCACACTGGCCCCCTAACTCGATCATTGCCTACAAGGTAGCCTTTCCTTTTTATATTCTCTTTTATGGGCCGTTTGCCCAATCGCCATCTCTCCTGGCTTGCGTCTCCTAGACGCTTCCCCCTTCCCGATGCCAACAACTCTATCCGTCTTTTCAACTGCCGCGACGTTTCCGTTTCCGATGTAAGCCACTCAAACGCCTCCGCCCTTCCTTTATAAGACGCTCTGCTCTCATTACTGTTTTTTTCTTCTTTTACCGTCCCTTTGCCCCCTTATTTGCTTCTTGCTCTCTTCCTCAATCATTTCTGCCTTTTCTCGACCTTCCTCCACCTTTTCCGACCCTTCTTTTTCCTCCAGATGTCCGACGACCTTGACTACCTCCTCAGCTGTCCTGGTACGTTCCTGCTCCTTGCTTGAATCTTCCTTCTCTCTTCCCCTTTGTCTTTTTCCTGCTGCCCACTCTGTTATCTAGCTTCTTTCTCCTGGTAAAGCCCCCTGTACACTAAGGTCCAAATGGCTTCCTCATCAACTGATTCAGAGAAAACTGCCTCCGACTCGTCATTCGACGATTTTCAAGATTCTCCGATCCTTCGGAGCCCCGGGAATGGGGCATGCATCAGCTTGGATTCATCCCCGGCTTCCGCTCTTGGTCCGTGGACATGTCAGCCCCCATTTCTGACCAAGGCTACACCGTTCGAGCCTGGAAAGACATGTGGTATGACGGCATTGGCCGGGATCGCTATGTCATCGGGCCAGGCTATTTTCCGTATCTCTCTGCTACCACCATATGCTCCTTTCTTCCCAAACTCTCTCTTCCAACTTGTTGGGACTACGCTGCTCCCTCCCTCTTGTCAACTATTGGGAACTGCCCTGAAGGCTGGCATGGGGTGTGGTCCGAAAGTTTCACTAACGGCTTGCGCTTTCCCCCTTACCCTTTTGTTGTATCACTACTTCAAACCCTCAAAGCTTTGCTTGGCGCTTACACCGCGACTTCGTGGTCTGTCATAGCTAGTTTTGAGGTTTCTTGCCAACGCGAGAAGATTACTCCTTCCCTTCGCCTTTTTTCTCTTTTGTATAGTGCCAAGCATAACACCAACGGCCTCAGCTTTGTGAAGCGAGGCACGTATAAAGATGTGGGGATGCGGAGGACAGTAAAACCGCACCCCACATGGTATCACGCCTTTTTTTACTTCAAACCCTCACCCGAAGACACCTGGGCGACGATTCTTCCGCCTTTCTGGTCACAAGGCGACGCCAATAACTTCCCGCGTGGTCGCTCAGCCACCGCGGATGAACGACATCTCTTGTCGCTTATCAACAGGGAAAACTTCAATCTGAATGACCCTCTTACCCTAAAAAAAGCCTGGCAATGCTGCCCGGAGGTAGATGGGATTATCTTCTCCCCCTTTTTTTTGTACTGTTATTCTTACTTTCTATTATCTTGCGTTGTGTTTCCATTTTATTTTTCCTGACCCCGATTTCTTTCTTTTCGTAGGTATGACAGATATTTTCAACGTGCTGATCAGCACGTCAGCTCGTGGGTCTATAACCACGACTCAACCACAACGTGAGCCGCCGCCAGTGGTTGAGCCACCACCACCCTCTCCTCATGGGAAGGGAAAAAAACGGGGCGCCCGTCGCTCCTGTGATAAAAAATCGTCGCCTGCGGCGAAACCAATAAAGCGACGTAAACCTTCATCCGCCGGCACGTCAGACCCAATCATCATTGAGGAAGACGTTCCGGTCGAGCCAGCAGCGCCACCACCAATGACTACCATTACCGAGCCCATAGAGCCTTCTACTGACAAGCCAATCACCGCGGAGCGCCGTGATGCTATTCCCAAGTCCTCCCCTCGGCGCCCAGGAAAGGAGACCCAGGTCCCTGTGGAGCGAGAATCCATAGCCTTCATTCAGGATGACTCTCCCCTGTCGCCTCACAACGACGAGGAGTGCCGCCGTGCTTTATCTCATCGCATCTTGACAGACTTTATGGCGCCTGATTATGGGAAACCGGAGGGCTACTTCCCTGTTGTCTATCCTCAGCGATCACAGCTTTCGGCTGACGTGGCCCGTGATATCGCGGAGGAACTGACCTCTGGGTCCTGAAGGGACTGGATGATGTGAAGGTTGGCGATTTCCATCCGGCGATGGGGAACGTCTATGTGAAGCATCACGAGGTTAGTTGTTGTTGCATAGTTTTTTATCCAGACTATTTTTCCAATCATCGCTTATCATTACGTTTGGCGCTATTCCTTATCCAGATGTTGCTGGCGCTAAGCATTGCGGATAAGTCGCGTGACTTGTTGATGCGCAAGGCCCGCGAAATTCGTGATGATCACGCGGCTCTTCAACGTCGCCTGGATACCGAAGAAGTAAGTAGAAACTTGATGGTACTGATAATGATGATTTTGCTGGTTCTCATCGTCTTTGTCTTATTCTATGCAGTCTGACCATCAGTCCACCAGGAACGAGCTTGCACGCCTGACTGAGGCCCATTCCCAACTTCAACATGATCTAAACGAGGCTACCTCTGCTGTGGATCGCCTGACTCAAGAGTTATCGACCAGCCGGTCCTCCATCACTAATTTGGAGAAGGGCCTGGCTGAAGCCAAAATCAGCCGCTTCCCTGTCTGCCAAGAAGCTCCAGGACCAAGAGATTCTGCAAAGACAGATACAAATTCTGACAAAGGAGAGAGATGTTGCTCTTGCTGCTCAGAACCAGGTGTCTGAGGAGAGAGATAAGGCGAAGAAGCTGGCTGAGGCGATGATTGTGGAGAGGGATCGTGCTGTGACCATTAAGGAGGAGACTGAGGCGCTCAGTGCTCGGCAGTATATGACCGCCGTGTCGCTGATCCGAAGATCCATCCCTGTGATTATGACTGCCATCCGCCAGAAGTTTGTAGCCGTCGTTGGGCCCTCCCCTCCTTTCGTTCGGCGCGAATTTCTTTTTGCTGCCTTCAAGGCCGTGAATCGCCTGCTGAATGGGGTGCCCGATCCTAACACTGATGTCGATCCTGAGTACATCAATGTGATGAAGGAGGTCCAGAAGGCTGACCAAGAGTACATTGCAGCCGAGAAGGCTAGAAGGGCTCGGGCCAAGACTGAGGCGGCTACAAAGGCTCGGGCAGATGCCGGTAGGGGAGAAAAGGCGTCGGAAAAGAGCCTGGTGGTCCCTCAAGGCGACCGTGGACAAGGCTCGGGTCATGGAAAAGACAAGTGATGAAGAGCCTCCACCGCCTTTCTTTACCATCTTTTGTTTATGCTTGTCACCAGCTTTCTGTTATGAAACTTTATGCATATATATGAATTTGGATGATATTCTGCTGATTTTGTGAGCGGCACTTCTCTTTATCTTTTATGTTGTATTCCCGTTCAGTGACGTTCTGTCGCCTGATAGTCTTTGTGGGTTTTGTCATGGTGCTCTTGGGCGACGACCTTTTTAGCCTTATCGTTTTAAGCTTTTTAGGCGATGTTTTTATTTTAGCCTTAGCGATTTAGCACGTTTTGTGCCTCTTGGGCGACGTCTTTTTTGGCCTTAGCGTTTAAGCCTTTTAGCGATGTTTTTATTTTAGCCTTGGCGAGCCAATATAAGCGATTTCTTTTAGCCTTAGCGAAACTAAAACTTTTTGTGCCCCATAGGCGAAGCGAGGTTGTTCTCAGTCTGTGGTCAGGCGACGCTGTTTTGTAGTGTTTTTGTGGAAGCAAATGATGATAAAATAAAGATGATAAAGATGAGTCATCCAGCGATGTAGCTATCGGATGCTCTTTTTCATTAATCAGCGAAATGGAAAGGCGACATATGCTCCCAGGCGACTATTCATGGTATTTGCGGAGATGCATCGCGTTCCAGGTCCGAGGGATCTTTGTTCCATCTAGTCTGGCTAGTTTGAAGGTGTTGGCTCCCATAACTTTTCTGACCTGGAATGGTCCCTCCCATCCAGGATCGAGTTTTGCGGCTCCTTCTGACGGCCTGAAAATCTTTCGTAATACTAAGTCGCTGATCTTGATGTGATGTGGTCTCAACTTCTTGTTGTATCGCCTGGCTAGCCTTTCTTTCTCGGCTATTAACTTCATCTGGGCAATTTCACGCTTCTCTTCAATCATGTCCACATTATGGACCAGATTTTGCTCGTTTTCCTCCGGGTCATAGCTGCTCAATCTAACGGAAGGTATCGTTATCTCCACCGGAAGGACTGCCTCTGATCCATAGGTCAATGTGTAAGGCGATTCGCCTGTTGCCGTCTTGTAGATCGTTCTATGTGCCCACAGCACGTGGTCGAGTTCCTCGACACACGTTCCCTTCTTGCCTTCAATCCGTCGCTTTAAGCCTCTCAGTATAAGTTTGTTCGCGGCTTCAGCCTGCCCGTTGGCCTGTGGATACGCAACCGAGGCGAATCGTAGGAGGATTTTATATTTTTGGCAATATGTTTGAAAACTCTGGCAGTCAAATTGGGTGTCGTGGTCACATATAATGCTGTGAGGAATACTGAACCTTGAGATGATATGTTTGAATGTGAACTTCTCGATTTGCTTAGCAGTGATGCTGGCCGTTGCCTCAGCCTCAATCCATTTTGTGAAGTAGTCGATAGCCACAATTAGGTACTTCTGTTTTCCAGAGGCTTCGGGAAGGGGTCCCAGAATATCCATTCCCCATTGGGCGAAGGGCCAAGGGCTAACGATCGCCTGCAAAGCCGTGGAGGGTAATCTATGATAGTCGGCATACTCCTGACACTTGTGACACCTTTTAACCAGGTCCGTCGCCTCTCTTCTCATTGTTGGCCAGTAATAGCCTTGGTACAACAAGTTTTTCTCCAGACTTTTAGAGCCCAAGTGCGTTCCACATACTCCAAAGTGTATTTCCCGAAGACTATAGTCAGCATCTACTGGTCCGAGACATCTTAAGTAAGGCCCTGCGGCGGACTTTCTGTAAAGATCGTCGCCTATTAGAGTGCACCTGCTGGCTCGTCGCCTTATTTTTGTAGCCATCACCTGGTCCTCTGGGACTGTTCCATCTTTCAGGAATCTGATAATGGGAGTACGCCAATCATCTTCCTGTACATCTTCTTCCTCTTGGGTGCCGTCGATCTGGAAACATGTATTTAATTTTACTTCCTTCTCAACTGTTACCATCCTTGTTTCCTCAAAATCAACCGCCGTGGCGAGCTTTGATAGCGCGTCAGCGTGGCAATTCTCCTCCCAAGCGACTTATACGATGTCTACCTTACTGAAATCTGTTAGGGCCAGCTTTATTTCGTCAAAATATGGCATTAGTGATTCCTCCTTGATTTCGAACTCCCCATTTAGCTGGTTGACCACCACCGCTGAATCGGAAATTTTTTTAACGTACTTGACCCCCATACTTCTCGCGATTCTGAGCCCTGCCTCCATTGCCCCATACTCAGCAGCATTGTTAGTTCTAGGCGACGCAAAACGTAAGGCGACCTTATGAATAGCTCCTTCTGGGCTTTTCAGTACTATGCCAGCTCCTGACCCATTTTTACTAGAGGCCCCATCTGTGAAGAGCGTCCAAGTCTAGTGCTCCCCCTTTTCTTCCTGTACTGCCCCTTCCACAATAAAGTCGGCGAGAACCTGAGCTTTGATTGCTGTTCTGGGTTTATATCGGATGTCGTATTCGCTGAGCTCAATGGCCCATTTTGTCAGTCGCCCAGCCACGCTCATCGCCCGCAGGGCATTTTGTATTGGCAGGTTGGTCAGCACTGTTACAGTATGAGCCTGAAAGTATGGCCGGAGCTTTCTTGCCGCACATACCACAACATAGGCCATCTTCTCAATGGCGGGGTATCTAGTCTCGGCGTCGACCAACATTTTACTAGTGTAGAATATTGGCTGGTCGCTTCGTTCTTCCCGTCGCACTAGCACCGCACTTACTGTTGTTGGTGATATCGCGATGTACATGAATAGCTCATCTCCTTCCTTGGGCGAGGCCAGCACCGGAGGAGTGACTAAAAATTGCTTGAGTTCTTCGAATGCTTTATCACATTTATCATTCAAAGCGAATTTTGACGCGTTTTTCAAAATAGAGAAGAACGGCGCGCATCGCTCCGCCGCCTTTGGAATGAACCGGTTGATTGCCGTTATCCTCCCGGCCAGAACTTGTACCTCTTTAACTGTTTTGGATGGCGCCATGGCAGAGATAGCCTCCAATTGCGCTGGGTTAGCTTCGATCCCACGTCGAGTTACCAAGTATCCTAAGAATTTGCCTGATGTAGCCCCAAAGACACATTTTTGTGGGTTTAGTCGTAACGCGAAGTGTTGTAACGTTTCAAACGTCTCTTTCAAGTTGCTTAGGTGATCGTCGCCCTTCCTACTTTTCACCAAAAGATCGTCGACGTATGCTTCCAAGTTACGCCCCCGTTGCTTGGCGAAGACCATATCTATCATCCTTTGATAAGTTGCTCCTGCATTTTTGAGGCCGAAGGGCATGACCTTGTAACAATAATTGGCCATAGGAGTCATGAATGCTGTCTTTTCCTGATCCTCCTCATTGAGTGGTATTTTATGGTATCCGGAAAACATATCCAGGAAAGACAACATTTCATTGTTCGCTGTGGCGTCGACCAACTGTTCAATGTTTGGGAGTGGATAAGCGTCCTTTGGACAGGCGTCGTTTAGATTTGTAAAGTCGACACACATCCTCCATGCGCCCGCGATTTTTTGACCAGAACCACATTTGATAGCCACTTCGGGTATTGAACCTCCCTGATGAAGCCTGCTTCTAGTAACTTGTCTATCTCCTTTGTGACGGCTAACTGTCGCTCTCGGCAGATATTTCTTCGCTTTTGCTGCACGGGGCGACAACTTTTGTCGATTGACAAACAATGCTTAACAATTGTTGGATCTATCCCTGGCATATCACTGGGGTGCCACGCAAATAGGTGTGAATATTGCTTAATTAGCGTCATTATCGCCTGTCTGGCCTCCTGGCTTAGGTAAGATGACAGCCTCACCGTTCTTTCTTCATCGCCTTCCCACAAAGTTACAGGAACATCAGATTCTGCTGACTGCCTTTCTCTATTCTCCGTTCCTTCTTCCAAGTCAATTTTATAACATGCTCCTTTTGTCGCCGCCCGATAACAACGCCTAGCCACCTCTGGATGCCCCCAGGCGACCCCGACGCCCTCCTTTGTTACAAACTTCAAAACCTGATATACCGGCGAAGAGATAGCCTGAAAAGCTGCCAGTGCCGGTCGCCCCAGGATTATATTGTACGAAGACCGGCAATCCAACACATGGAAGTCTACTGACTGTACCTCCTTGATTCGTTCGTCGCCTATCATGACTTGCAGGGTAATGATCCCCTTAGTAGGTACTTGGTGCCCAGAGAACCCCATAATAGTTGTTTTTGTCGGACGTAAGCTTGAGATGGGAAGCTTCATCTGCTGGAAAAGTTCCCAGAATAGGATGTCGGCTGAACTTCCTTCATCTACCATTACCCGTTCCACTCTACTTCTGAGTGTTACAATCTGGATCACCATAGCCTCCAGGCTAGGTCCTCTATTTTTGACCATATCTTCTTCTGTAAATCGCTGAGTCTCATTGTTTATGATCAACACCTCCTTGCCGTCGCTTGACAGTTTCCTCGTCGGACAACTTTCTCCTCCGAAAATGGTCTGATAGACTTTTGTGACCTCTTCTGTTTCTTTTGCGTTTTTGGGGGCGTCGCCCTGCGGTTCTGCAATCGGGCGAAGACTGTTTTTCGAGGCTGGTCGCCTGGCACCGGGCTATCCTCTTTATCATCTGAACTTCTTTCTTTTCGTTTGGTTTGGAGGATAAACTCCCGCAGGCGACCTTCTTTGATCCATCGCTCAATCTCATTTTTAAGCTGCCTACATTCTTCTGTGGTGTGACCGTGCGAATCATGGAAGTTGCAGAATTTTCGGGGGTTACGCTGCTCGGGGTCGCCTCGGAGCGGTTCAGGCCACTGAATGTGTTGATCTTTGTGTTGCATGTATAGGAACACTTCTTTTCGGGATCGGTTAAGCGGTGTGTATTCTCGCCTGTCCTCCTGGTACGTGCGTCTGTCATTGTTTTTCCTGTCATCACGGTATTCCCTCCTCTCAGGGGATCGCTCGCTCTCTGCCATCGCGCCCGCCTGTCATTGTTATCGCGTGATACGTCAGCTAGCCCCTCCTTTCGGTTCTTCCGGACGTCGTCGCCTCCTATTTCCGCCAACTGCTCCTCTATGAGAATTACGCTATTTATCCTAGCCTCCAGGTTGGACAGAGTGGTGGGCTTTTTCTTTACCAATGCTTCCTTCAGCCGCCTGTTATGCGTCGCCTGAATCATACTTGCCGTGGCTATGTCTAGAGTGACATCCCTGACGGACTGCACTGTGCTGATCCATCTCTCAAAGAAATTTTCAGCGGCTCCTCTGGCCATTGTCGTAGATTGACTAGGACCTGTACCGGAACCTTTCGGTGTCGCCTACTTTCATACTTTACCAAAAAAATTCTGGCAAACTCATCCCATGTATGGATAATTCCCTCTGGCAGACTCATGTACCATTCTCTTGCCGCTCCCCCTAAAGTGGCTGGGTAGGCTCTACAGAACGCTGCATCACTCGCGCCCTGCATCTGCATGGCGATTTGAAAATTTTGCAGATGCTCCTACGGGTCGCCTAGTCCCGAATACTTCTCCATGTTTGGCAGGACAAGGCCAATTGGTAGAGCTTCGGCGAAGATAGCCCTTGCCAAAGGTTGTCGGATGACCCTCTGCTCGACGCCGATTTCGACTAGCGGTCGAAATGCCCGTAGCATTTCCGCGTGAGTGCCGTTGTCCGAGGCCGGAATATTCTGAGCTCTAGGTGCCTGTGCCTGTTGAGCGATAAATGTCCTTAATAACTGGGTAAGTTCTAGATTCTGCTTCTCCAAGACCTGAAAACGCTGTTCGAGGACTTTGTATGCCTCTAAATTCGATGTTTCCTCATACATTACACCTTTTCCTCTGGTATTCCGAGGGACATACGAGGAATCGGTGTCTGTGTCTCTAGGCACCCCCTCCTCGTCCAGCTCGTTTCTCAAGTTTCTTCCCTCTATTGGCGGATTTTGGGCTTCCGGATTCACGTGTTTCAGCGGCGTCTCCTCCGCCTCTCCTTCAGGACGTACAATAGACGCCTCTCCTCTTACCATTCTTCCTACATTCTCCTGTCCATCGCTCAGCTCCTTTTGTTCTTGTTTCCCCTATCTGGCGCGCAATTGTTCCGCTCTTGTCGCCTGGAACAATATGGGACCCCCGATCGCCCAAGTGAGCTCGGTCGCCTCGCAAAAATGAGTGAGGGTAGTAATCAGAACTGAATAGAATAAGAGACAATGAGGGTAAACAGAGTGTACCTAGGGATTTCTCCCAGAATTTGGTCGTGTCTGCAGCCTGCCCATTCCCTCTGTATTTATAGCCTGGCAGGTCTGCCAAGGCCGTTAGGCAATGGTACGACGCCTTGCGGATCGCGCCACGTGTCGTCGAATCCAGACCATCGCTTGGTGAAGACGAAACCCTCAGGATTGTTCCACGTGTCTCTTTAGGGTTTCTAGATGGTAAGCGCAACGTCGCCCTAGGGCTTTTCCTGGGCCGCGTTTGGGCCTATTCCTAAGGCGACCTTTAGGGTATCTGGCTGGTCAACCCTCGCCTGAAGCGTTGACCGTTTCCTGGGCCATATCTGGGCCTGCTTTTTAGAGCGTCTTTTGGACGGTCGCTTGGTCAACCTTCGCCAGAGGCGTTGACCCTCTTTTCTGGGTGGATCGTTTTCGCCTACCGGGCTGACCCGGTCCAGGGTGGCCCATCAGATTTATTTGCTTTTCTCAGATTTGATGAACACTTATTTGTATTAGCTGTCTTTTGCAAATGGTGGATCATCAGAGTCATTGGCAGAAAGTTTCATTCTTCCTTTGAAATTTACAAACAGGATTTGTCTCTAGTTTTGACACATGGATACATCCTAGATGATCTTGGATTTCTTAAGTTAGAAACTGTACTTGGTATTGAATCAATTAGGCTGATGTTTCATAGTTTAAACAATACAAAAATTCGTTTAGACTGATGTCTCATTACCAGAAAAACTCCATTTCTGCTGTAAACATATAAACCAGAATTATTAGCTTCATTGTGACAAATCCATACTATTAATTAAGATAGATCAAAGCATAATATGTGGCCTTCTTTTTGGCTTAGCCATCCATTTGTAGGGAAAAAGGTACCGTCCTCTTCTGTGGGTAACCTGCATTTTGTTTCCATCCATTAAATTTTAAAACTTAAGGCATGAGCATGTGATACCTTCATGAAGTAAGGCTATATCTTGAATTATTATAACTTGTGGAGGACAATCATTACACCACAATGTAAGTTAATTGGATTGGAAGGTGATATAACCGGAAATCTGACTAGCTCGAACAACAGTGATTAAGAGCATGTAGTTCGATTTTTGTGGCTTAACATTAAAGTATTCTCTAAGAAAGTACGAGTTGATAATTTATAGAGTGGGTTCCCTCTGACCGCATGATGACCAAAGTAATGAACTAGAGAGTTAGGACCTTAAGAAAGTGAACAAGATTTTGTAATAGATGGAGTGCTTCTAGATTTCTCATTCAATATGAAAGAAGACATGATAAGCTCATGTGTACATTTTACAAGAGCTTTGTATCCTAAGCTATCTATACAAAAACGTTGTGATTTTTATATCCACTGCTGTTCTTCAATCATCGTAATCTTCATTGCCTACCAAAACTTGAAGTGATAGAAGTAAAAGTTTCTTCACTACAAGGTATGGTCAATCCACCCATTGGATGATCAAACCCGAATTCTTCCTCAGCCATACTCAGCAAATCCTGAAGGATGGCTTAGATAAGACAATGGCACCACAAATCTCTTCTTCTGTGTTTCTCCAACATAGACTGCTAAGAAACCCTTTGGCACATCTTGAAACCTTGAGGATGATCTGCTCGATCCTGAACCAGTTCGTCGAAGAATCTGTTTAACAAGGTTACCAGGCAATCCAATAGCCATGATTATCCTTTTTTTTTTTGTTGGATGAAGAAGATAATAACTTGAGAGTTATATTTCAGGGAGTACTTGTGTTGTTTGTGAGATTTAGTTCATAAGATATAAGGTCATTTATATAGATAAGGGCTCATTTTGCTTCTTCCCTAGAACTTGAATTATGACCACTACAACACTACAGGAAGTATCACATGCTCTTGCATTCTGTTGAAGGAACAAAATGTAGGGTAATGCAGACAGCAAGGGTTATAAGCCTTGCAATTTAAAGACATATGAACCCTACAAATAGGTTGGTTAAGGCGCGGCCAATGAATGATCACAATAGCACAGTGTTTTTGACACATATGCATCAAGTTGACCTAACATTTAAAAGACGGAACATGAGATGAACAAAGGCCCAGTAATGTTGCAATCCAAGCTGTGGAGGAGAAGTATTAAACACTTTGTCTATATAATGATGTCCTTATGAACTTAGCAGAGCTCAAATTCCATCTCAAAACAACTCTGTCATCTGTCTGTTGTTTTGTTTTTTTACTTCTTGTTCTTTTGCTTCTAATCAGACTCGTCACAAACATCATGGCTATTGGATTGACAGCTAGCCTAGCCAAGCAGATCTTTCGACGAACTGGCTCAGGATCGAGCAGATCATTATCAAGATTTGCAGATGTGCCAAAGGGTTTCTTAGCAGTCTATGTTGGAGAAACACAGAAGAAGACATTTGTTGTACCAGTTTCCTATTTGAGCTAGCCATCATTTCATGACTTGCTGAGTATGGCTGAAGAGGAATTCGGGTTCGATCATCCAATGGGAGGATTGACCATTCCTTGCAATGAAGAAATTTTTGTTTCTGTAACTTCAAACTTGAGCAGACTATGAAGATTTAGCTCATTAGATATAGCATTAGTAGATTAAAAGAGGCATACTGTTTTTTGTAACAGATAGCACATAAACTGTAAATTTATTGGTAGAGTTTTTACTCATTTTCTTGTTAGGAAAACACAGTGAGATTCTTATATGCCACACTAGTAGTTTTGCCAGGGCTATACATTTAAAGCAATACGTAAAATATTTATGGAATACAAATAATATAAGGGTCTAATGAGCAAAATTTGTTAGTAGGATACTAGATTTTGTTCTCATATGAGAAGACTAATATCTATCGTACCGTTGATTGATTAAATTTGGATATAATAGTTTAGAATAAATCTATCATGTATAATATTGATTTACACTTTTTTTCTCTTTCGCCACATAATCATTTTTCATATTTCCAATTGAATAGTTTACCAATTTTATATTAAAATAATCAATGTCTCCTAAGGAATCCTTGTCGGATGTGCGTCCAATCTTCTGAGGTTGGAACGTTCCAACCCAATCAATCCAATACAGCTTTCACCCCGCCGCCGATTTCGATCAGTTCCATGAATCCGTTAGAACCAGACGGAGGGGGTAGCATCATCGACACCGTATCAAAGAAGAAGTTGATCGACGTCCAACCCGGTTTGTATCATCTCCTCCATAGCAAAGTTGACTTTTTTGTTACATAGCAGAGTTAAGTGAGTGATTTGCAGTTACAAAGATTGTGGAGATTGTTTAGTAGTTATTGAAAGCTAGCAATTTTAGTCACTGATTTCATATTGTTGACAATTTAGAATTTTGGGCAATCTTTAAAAAATTTGAATGTTTTGCATTAATTAGTAAGGAAGATAAACATTGTTGGAATAACTGTGTAACTATATAATTTGGTCGTCGTCAAATAATATGTTAACTAGTACATGTAACTAGTTGTCATCTAAATAACTTCGTTAACTAGTTATCTGATCATGATGTTAACTAGTGAACTCAATAAGTTAAATAGTTAAAAACAAAATAACTAGTTAACTAATATTCTTTCTATGGATAGTTGACTAATTTTGACATTAGTTATCCGGTAACTAATTTTGACAATTAGTTATCCGCTAAAAAACCTTGTTAACTAGTTATCTAAATCATGATTAACTAATTAAAAATAATATAACTAATTAGATAATGATCATAGTAATCCGTTAAGTTATCAGCATAATAGCCTGTTAACTACTTCAGATAACTAGTTATCGATGAAAGTTTGTTAACTAGTTAATTATTATTAATTAATTAAGAATATAAAAGTAGAAAGGAAGTTACTATTGCATAAGGAGGGTAGAATCCCCTAAAAAAATTCTACACTACTATCATGCGTACTCTTCTAAAGTCTTTTCCACGTGTCTTTTATTGAGTAATCTCTCTTTAATAGTGATAGACTATTTATCCACAAGGAGTTACTATGCAATGATGATGAAATCTCCTAGGGGTTGTTTGGTTGCAGGGATATTGATATTGATAACTGCAAATATCATGATATTCAGGATATCATCGTTTTTTCTGTCCTGAATATCATGATATCTGGGGCCAAAAGTGATATCAATATCACTCAACAGATATTCATGTGGGGAGGTGAATATCTTCAGAGTGATATTGATATCACAGTTTTTGGACAATTCTATCCTCACTCAACCTTCACAATTATAATGTCATCAACCCCATTACCCCAATTTATTTTTTCCCTTTCTATATTGTCTCGTGTTTATGTATTTTTATATTTATTTATTAATTAAGATAAATAATTATGATTTATTTTTTAATTACTTAATTAGAATTTTTTTAGTTAGAATTAGAATTCACCATGAAAATTATTTTAACTTTTTTATTTTATTTTTGCTAGAAAAGGAAGATGTGTTAGCATTAAATATAATACTAATTATTTTCTTAATGAATGAGCATTTATTATTATAAAAGTATAATTAACTCGAGTAATTAATTTATAAATACATTCACGAATTAAAAAAGAGAGATTACAAATTTTAATTTATAAACACACATGCTTTTTAATTAAATGTTAGGACTACTTTTATACTGTGTTCAAGCAAATGAGGGTATTTTAGTACATTCATCCATGCACTCACAATTCACCACTCATTTAAATATCACTATCCCAAACAGTGATATAAAAGAATCACTTTTACAAATACCAATATACTAACATATCAATATATCTCACATATCATGATATGTAGATATCATCCAACCAAACGACCCCCTAAAACTCTTACACCATTTTCATGTGATTTTTTAAGTTTTTCAATAATTTTTTTCTAAGGACTTTGTTGAGTCTTCTCTCTCCAATTGAAAGGTTTTTTAATAGTGATAAACATGAACAAATTTTTATCTGATGTTTTCTAAATAGATTGTTGTTTTAATTTTTTTTTCTTGCTAGAATCATGATATAGATGAAGCTTATAATCACATAATTAATCACTCATTTAGTTGAGTACATTAAATATAGATTAATGTAATTAATTAATGAAACTATATTCAGTTTCACCTTACACTGATACATATGCTATCAATTGTCAATGATCGTCTATTCACCATCAACCACTAATGAATCAGAATTCAACACTTAATATATTTTCTCATCCTCCCATTTTTCAATCTCACATAAGTCAAACGTATAGAATATTGTAGTAATGTGTTGGATATACAATTTGAGTTTTGGATTGGACTTTACGTATGTGGCTAACTCTTAACATTACGGCGGCGGGGGCAGGAGTCTTATCTCATCACGGTGAAGATTCTACGACCGTTTACTTTTTTTTTAATCTTTCTTGAGGTCATAACGTAACTAAGAAACCACATCTAAAAAGATTCAACAATTCACCATCATATTTGAAAAGTACTTTTTTTGTTTCAAATTTGATATTACCTAAAGTTATGGTTATTAAGTTATAAAAGTGTGTATTAAAAACTTGATGGTTATCAATTTTACTTGACCAATTATACAAAAGAGTGTTCCGCAGCATCGCGCGGGGTAATTTCTAGTTATTAGTAAAAATACCTTGTTACGAAAAAAACATATTAACTAGTCGTTGTCGGAGTTTGGTTGGTCATCAGAAAAGTCACCGAATACGGTAGTCGATCGCCGAAAAAGTCTTCGGAGACTGGCGGTCGGGCGCCAGACTCACCGGTTGGCACCAGAAAATATTGAGTCTTTAAAATAAAAATTAATATTAAATGATGCGTCTCGTCAGTTGTGTGACCACTGTAGGTGGGTGGCCTAATAGAGTTTGCACTTTTGGTTTTAGAGGAACCAAACAAGGAGTAGTAAAAACTTTGTAACAATTTAGTCTAGTCATCAATATAAGGAGAGAAAGTGGCACGATGCACTCCATTATAGGATGCACATGGCTTTCTGCAGCTTTTGACAATTGATCAAAATTGAGCCAAATTTTTGCAGCTATTGACTATTGATAGCTGGCAAGATATGCTCTACATTATTAGATGCACATGGCTCTCAAACTTCTGTCACATTAAAGTAATCTTAGGAAAGAGTGACTAGGAGGCATAGGGATTAGGTGACAGATGGACAACGAGGTGCCACCTAGCCAATGCCTCGCTGTCACTACAAGAATTATGGTTTTCTGCGACGGAAATTTATCCGTCGCTGAATGGTCCATTATTGGCGACGGTTTTCCAATTTCGTCACAGATTGATAAAATTATTTGGCGACGGCCATATCCGTCGCTAAATGTGGTGATTCTTGCGACGGTTTGCATTTTTCCGTCGCAGTTGGCAATTTTATTTGTCCACGATTGAAACCGTCACTAAATGGTTAATAATTGGCAACGGTTCTCGGAATTCCGTCGCAGATAGGTTTATCTCTTTGGCAACAGCTGTTTCCGTCGCTAGAAGGTAAATATTTTGCGACAATCTTTACAGGTCCATCGCAGATTGGTTAATATTATGCAACGGTTGGTTCCGTTGCTGAAGTAGCTATTGTTTTGCGACAGTCAATGAAATTCCGTCGCAGCAATCACCTAATCCATGGATCTCTTCAAGATGTTTGTTGTCATCCATTATAATTATATATATGATGGCACCCTGGGTGGCACTGGTTAGGTCGCGCCTCGCCACATAGGTGTGTGTCATCATTGTCCATATCTAGATATATATGCCACTAATAATACTTTGATACGCAATAATGTTCACAAAATCATGCACATACAAAACCCGAGAAATATATATAGAATTGGGAACCAACACATTTCTTTCCCGTACTAGTCCTCCAAGTTTGTCAGGGGAAACATGAAGAGTGTTAAAGTTTACTGAATAAGAACAACATCATAATGGGGAACTAGCTAGCTAGGAAATACATGCTAGTATTACATTCCTTTTTTCACAACTGAAAGCTTTGAATATCAAATCATTGCATGTTTCAATTCTTCCATATCCCAAATCAAATACGTTATTCTTGTACGTACGTACTAGTTGTGCCCCCAATGGCCCGAAGAATCTAGACCCTGAATAACATGACAAGGAAAACTGTCAAAAAAAAAAAAACCTAAGTAAATTAATAACGAAGAGTCGGGCTGAGATCACGTACCTATCGTAGGAGATATTGATGATTCCCTCGTCAGGGTCAGCGATGTGTGCAAATGCTTTTTGTGATAAGTCAATGGTAGCTTTGCATCCAACGGCTGGGCATAAGTCTATGATCTTAACAGTCACACTCTTACCTTTCTTGCATGGTACTGCTACTCCTTGGTTTGTCCCACTTATGCACTTCACTCTGTAATGCTTCCCACATGCACGTCCTCCTTGCCATAGGTGAGTTTCACTTGCTGCTGCCGTCATCCCGTCCTGCTTGTCGTACCCGTAGCACGCCGACGCTGCAAAACATAATTAACATGTCATGCATGCATGAAACTTAACTGGCCATTTTTATTCAAATATCTTCTTATGAAACGTACGTACGTTCATAAGGAGGTGTGTAGAAACTTGCAGTGCCTTTGTATCCGGAGCATGTACGGATTGACAATAGTAACAAACCACCGAAGTTGACGAAGAACACGACTAATGCCGACGTTGTTGCCATAGCTTGTTACCTTACGTACGTGCTAAAAAGCTGGCTGCTTTGTATGTATGTTTGATGAGATATCTATGAATCTACTACTCAATCTTCTTTTAATTGTTATCTCATTCTCTGTAATCAATCGTTTTATATACAATCAGATTTCTCAATCTCGGAAATTAGCTGTCATTTTTACAAGGGAAAATAGCACATTGGCCCCCTCTACTTTGTCAACTTAACAAATAGTCTCCTATACCATAAATCGTTCGTTTTACCCCCTCCTACTTTGATAAGTTTGCCGTTTGGGTCCTTCCATTCCAACTTTCGTCTTCGTATACCACGTTAATTGATGCACATTCAGTACACCACGTGAGCTCCAATAGCCATGTATTAGCTCATTGAGCGTGTTTTAATTAAGAATATACGTATATATGGTTAGATAGAATGAAAGCGACGAATAAAATGTGATTTTAAAATTCTCAAGGAGTACTATTTCACCATACTCTTCGTGATACCTCCTCAAATTACCTCCCTAACCAACTCTTTGTCGGTTTGTAGATGTGTCCATGTTTAATGTTAATAAGACGAAAGTTGAAACGGAAGGATCAAAACGGCAAAGTAGTCGAAATAGGAGGGGTCAAAAGAACTGTTAGTTAAGTTGGCAAAGTAGAGGGGGCCAAAGTGCTATTTTCCGCTTTTACAATTTCCATAAAACTCTAAACTTGATATATTATTAAACCATAAAAAGCTAGGGATTTTTTCCTGTTCATTACTGTTCCTAAGGAATAGTACCCCTCTCCCCTTGACGACATCGTTTCAGCAACTCTCAACTCTTCTTTCAGTTTGTTTTCAATTGAATCTGTTCATTGACTTCTCTTCTAATTTATTTACGCTCTCTCCAGTTTGTTCCCGGCGAGGTCGTCTCTTCAATAGTTGCACAGTTGCTGCTTGCGGCCACCCTCATATCCAGCCACTTTTTTCTCTCTCCACTCGCTCTATTGTACCTAATCGTCTACCCTCCTCCGGTCAAGCCCCGCTGAAGACCCGGCCTACTGCCCGTCGGATGGAAGGAGCTTGGAATTTGTTACCGACGACCTAATTGATATCCTCATCGTGAATCAAATGTTGCGGCCTGTAGTCAGTCTTCTTTTTGTGTCTGTGGGCTTGCCTTTTCTGCCATTCAACTCACCTCTTCACCGCTTTCTAGCTTCCACAGGTAAATCTGCCATCTTTCTTTCTTTTCAATTATCAGCCACATCAATCCTTTCTTCTAGCTCGCACAACCCGGATGAAGAAGGGATCAACGATCCAGAATTTTATGAGTTCTTTCTCTGTGTTCGATTTCAGAGATCACTCTGGCATTTTGTCTCAAATCGCCGAAATCCTTGGAAACCAACCAAGTTTGGGTTATGTTGATGAATGCGATTATATGGTTTTCAGGTGCGGAAGATCAGTAGGAGAAGCTGTTCAAGCTGCACTCTTTATGTTGGTAATTTCCCTCGGGAATGGATATCCCCTTGAGGGAGGTTGAAGATTTATTTTACAATCAAACTAGGCTGCATCTGTTTTAGCTATTCCATCTCATTGACTTGAAGCTTCCTCCAAGGCCCCTAGGTTATGCTTTTGTTGGAGTAAGTTGAGATTGTGGTAGAAGTTTCTGCACAATGTTGGTATATACTTCCAATTCCTTTTGTGGTTTGGTTTCAACATGCTTATAATGCTAAAGATGCAATTCATGTTTGAAAGTGTACTACAGTTTGACTTAATTCAAGTGGTGATTATTACACCTCTCCATCATATGTTACAATATTCATGGAAGGTTTATTGTCATATTTTTATTTATATGTGGAAATTTTTAGCTTGCACGCTTGGACTACCTGGAAATTTGCATTGCTGAATTCAATGATGTTCAGAGCATAGAGTATAAACTCTGCAATGATGTTGTTCAGAGGATAGGATTGAAGGTGTGGATGAGTTACTTTTCAATTTCTACAATTTGGTTGGGTTCCTTCTATGTGTGTTTGAAATCTGAAATTTGGACTGCAATTATTCATTCACAGTTAATATTTTCCTTCATAGAGCTTCTGTGCTGGTTTCATTTAGTTAAAAAAGAGAGTGGCATTGCTAACTTTTACATGATTACTAACTAGGTGCCTCTTCTGATGTTGCTATAACTTTCTTGCCTCTACTAATGTCCTAGCTAAATATCAACTTATTGAATTCTAAAACCATGACTCTCTTTACTGGAGTTGTCCAATTCACTTAGTAAAAGTTCCTCCCTTGCATCAGTTGTTAATTGTGGTTGGATGAGATGTGGCTAAACAAAAGTTGAATGTCCAATTCTTAACAGATTTGTTTGTATTCTTGCTGGAGTTGCAGGCCAGCGGGTATTTTCTCTACCGTTGTTGTAGAATGATTTTCCCTTTCCCTGCATCAAGCCCTTGCTGCCAAGCTCCCTGGACAACTTTCAAGCTGAATTCGCCCAACCAAACTGCTCTTCATGCACTTCTTTCCAGAAGGCTGTTTCTGGCACCAATCTTTCCCGTAAATCGCAGTTCCACGAAGGCCAGAATAGCCACTGAATCATCTTTTTCTGAAAGTTCAGCTGAGAACGAGGGTGAGCAATTAAGTTTTGGCCTGACTCGGACCCTGCTACTAGGAGCAATATTTGGAGTTTGGTACCTTCTCAACATCTGTTTCAACAATTACAACAAGCAGGTTCACTCTCAAATTCTTCAAGACTGAATCTTTCCTTTTTACATTCTCTTATTGGTGAAGTTTCTGTTAGTGGGTACATCATAGGTTCTGAAGGTGTATCCATTTCCAGCAACAGTAACTTCTTTCCAATTTGGATGTGGAGCTTTGATGGTTGTTACTTTGTGGGCACTAAAACTCTATCACATACCAAAACCCCTTCCTTCTCAGTCGAAAATTTCTGTCATGCTTCTGCATAATTTTTTGGCAGCAACTCCACTTGGGATGCTTTCTGTCATGCTTCTGATCAACTCCATTTACAGTTGGTTCAGACTTTAGCTTCCCTTTCCTTTAATTCGTCCCATCCTCCCCTATTACAACTCCAAGGTTGAGAAGGTAACCTCCTCTTTATGTACTCAACATTGGGTCATTTGTGACGGACGAGAGGGGGAGAATCAACTAAACGAATGACTAGCGAGCCTGAGGGTGGCTTTGTATTAATTTTGAAGTATCTCGTGAATCATAACATAATTTGAAAGGACAAATATGATATCATGTAAATTGCCTAATTGTGTCTCATCTATTATTGTTTTCAGTTCACTATGCCAATTATTGATTACCTTATTTTCATAATTGTTTAGGTATTTATAACTTTATTAACGAGTGAGTGACGTCATGCTAGCTGTGATTTAAATCCCGCGGCATCGCGCGGCCACTAAAATCTAGTTAATTTATAAAGAGAGACACAACAGAAATACCATGTCCGCTGTAATGTTCAGAAACAACACTGACCTAGCGTTTAAGTAGCGTACGTTCGGCAAAGTGCCCAAACAATGTAAACTTTGCATTATAAGAGGAAAATAAGAGACAGTTCAAAAATAACAAGAAAGAGCCAAAACAAAGTCCCCCATAAACAACGATCATCCAACTTCTTCTCTTTTGATAGTACAAAAGCAGCAGCTTAACCACATTAATCCTCCCATTACATGACACTGGAGTTCCTCAAACACTTTGCTACTATTTTGACGTTTATTGTAATGGGTTGTTTGGTAACCTATCCAATAGATCGGTAATAGATTCAAAACAGGAATATCTTACACACTTGTTGAAATCTTATGCCTTACTGAATCATACTCAACTGCATGCATAGATATTGTCTCAAGATATGAGTAATCTCGATCTCATGTAACTCTTCTCCGTTAACATTTTGAACTACGCTGTTATGAGGATCAATGTTAATTACTGAGTGTATGACCCATGGGAAAAATACATTATTAAACCTTAACAAGGTAGACAGTAAGATCTCGTATCATTAATTGTGCCCTTCTAGTTATAGTGAACTAGTAAGGTAAGCTCGTTTCATTAACCCGTACAATATACCTGACGTGGAGATTCCGGTCCGGGACGCACTCCAAACGCTGATCACCATGAAGTAGGGCCGGCTCGTGCGGAAGGTGCAAAGGGAGAGATATGTAGGTAAAACAAGAAAGTTTGGGGTCCCATCGATCTATCTTTGGGTGGATCAAGCACCTGGAGGATCCGATTCGAACCGTTGTGGCTTGAGTCGGTTACGTGCGGGGAAGGGTTAACACTCCTGCTCCTCCAGATTCGAAGTCGGTACTGTTAAATTACGATAAGTCTTCTCTTATTTATTATGGGTGTGTGTAGGGGTGGGAAACCCGACCCGTTTGACCGGGTTTTGCCCTGCCCGACCTGGTCAAACCGGGCTCCGAGTAGCCCGGAAGCCCGATCAAATATTCATAGGGCCGGGCTCGGATTTGAAAAATTGGTAGTTTCGGGCTTCGTGCTTTTCGGGTAAAATCCAGAAAAAGCCCGGCCCGGATATTTAAAACCCAAAATATTTTAAACTAATAGACTTAATATTAAACTTATTTTACTATGGGTTTGTATTAATAAATATAAATGGGTCCATAACTAATTATTACAACCCATTAAGAAACCCTAATAAACACACACTCTCTTATTCTTCTCCTGGCTTGCCGCCTCCATGGAGCCTAGACTCTTCTTCTTCCAATTTTCTGTGATATTTTCCTTCTTCTAATTTTTCTTTTCTTCTATTCACAAACCATCAATGAGTGGTTGTAGCATGGATTTGCGGCAAATGTCTGGGAAAAGGAAGTTACGACCAATATTCATCGCCAAACCATCAACTCAATTGTTTCTCTGATGATGGTGAAGCGGCGTCGACATGCAACATACAAAAGTGGTTGTAGCTTATACTCTATCTCTAATGACTATAATTGATGGGCCACCCTCGTTCGGATAGCCCGACGGGCAAAATGATCCGCCAAGAAAGAAGGGTCAACGCCTCAAGCGAGGGTTGACCGAGCAGATGCCCTAAGGTCGCCTTAAGAGCAGGCCCAAACGCGGCCCAGGAAAAGCCCTGGGGTGATAGCGTGCTCATCATTCATAAAAACCCTAAAAGGCCACATGGGGCAATCCTGAGGGTTACATCTTCACCAAGCGACGGTCAGGATTCGGTACCACGTGGCACAATCTGTTGGGCGCCGTACCATTGCCTAACGGTTTTGGCAGACCTGCCAGACTATAAATACAGAGGGAAGAAGCAGACTGCAGGTACGACCAAATTCAGGGATTTATCCCTAGGTACACTTTGCTACCTCATTGTCTTTTTCCATTCTTACATCCCGTTCTGATTACTACCCTCTCACTTTGCGAGGCGATTCGAAGTCACCCAGGCGATCGGATCGGCTTCCTTATTGTCCCAGGCGATAGGGCCGGAATAATAATGAAAGGATGAAGCTGTTCCGATGCGCGAAAGTGAAGGAGATGAAGCTCTGCTACCGTGCTGTCCGCCCACGGCTTCCAACTCAATCGGCACTTGCGATGAAGATAGATACAGAGAGAGATGAGCTGACTGCTGAGATTCAATCGGAGAAAAGTGTTTGATTCTAGGGTTATGTGCAACGAGTTGGCCCAAATAGGTTATAATTTACAAAGCCGAATGAAGTCCATTCATTGCGTTTCTTTAACTAATTCAAGAAGTCTATGTGGTCGGGTTATATTCCGGGCTACCCAGACCGAGCCCGGGCCCGCGTTGACCGGGTTCGGGCTACCCGGTTAGTAATTCGGGCCGGGGTTCTTTATATTCATCAATCGGGCGACCCGAAACCCAGTCAACGCGACCCTATCAAATCTTATAAAAACAAACGAGGCCGAATAATTTAATTATACAGATAAATTTTTAAAATGTGTTAATTGAATTTGAAGTTTGTCAAATTATTTGGTTTAGGTTGGTTAAAAGTAAAAAAATGACAGCCACGTGTTTCTAACCCAAGATCAAACTTTTCCGGAAAAATGTCAAACATAGTCAAAACTATTTGTAAATCCAAAAAATGATAATGTTTTATTTTCCGTTAACTTTTTCGTCCAAGTTAAAAAAAATTTAACCCCCAAAATAGCGTGTCAGCTGATGTGTCCAACTTTTTGCAACATAATTATTTTTACTTAAAAAAATTCACCAAAACAAAATAATTTCCCTAACTACACCTCCATCCGCCACAACTCCTCCACCGCCACACCTCCTCTGACCTCCTCCGACCTCATTCGCCACACCTTCTTCTGACCTCCTCCGCCACCACACCTCCTATTTCTGACCCCATCCGACCACCCCATGTTCCTTCCTCCGCCTGAAATCGGGAAACGGTAAATGGAGGTTGGGGAGATGGTGGAGTTGAGATCTCCATATGGCGGGAGGCGGGCGGAATGAGTTAGAGAAAGGGAGGAAGAGGGAGGCGACGAATTATTTTAGATCAGAAGGAAGAAGAGGGAACTGGAGCGGTGGAGGGAGGTGATGGATTCTCCGCTATCCAGATCTGCCGCCGTATGGTTTCGCAGGTGGGTTCGATGGTGAGTGGGTTCAGTGCTGAGCGGCGGCGGGTGGATTCGATGGTGAACTTGGGGGTGTCGGTGAGAGTAGGGTGTAGGTGAGGGGGATTGGGGGTGTCAGTAAGGGTAGGGTGGAGCGACGGCGGCGGTGGCGGTGGCTTGAGCGACGGTGGCTATGGGTAGAGCGACGACAGTCGTGGGTGGAGCGAGGAAGAAGAAGAAGAATTTTTAAATTAAATTTTATTTTTGTTCTAGATTTATTTATTTATTTTTAAATAATAACATGGTATCTAGTTGACTGGTGAAATGGATGTCGTTAGCTCTATTTGCACTGTCACTAACAATGTTAAAATTTAACGGATGTTGGCTACATTTATCGTAAAAAATTATATTTGGTCTAAACAGTGTGACACAAATAGTTTTGCCTATATTTAACATTCTCGGGAAAATCTGGTTACAAATTTGTTTTTGGCCGAATCTTAACCTTTGGACTAATTCAACTTATTTGATTCAATTAACCTGGATGTATATTAAGAGAGTTTCAGGCCTATTGGTCCTAAATAAGTTCGGCCCAAAAGATGGTTACTTTTATATAATGTATCAATGCAGTTCAGACTTGAGGGTTGTTAATGTTGACAAGTATTGTCATGGTCCACAGAAGCGGCGAGGATGAGAGAAGCTAAAAATGGCATGGGAGTTGGTCTTGCTCCAATGGAGGAGGTAAATAACAAGGGGCATTTTGGTTGTGGTTGCAGAGAAGTCTAGGCAGTGAGAGATGTATGTGGGTTTTTTGTCCACGAACTCATTGGAGCCTCACGGGATGGGTGCTCTGAGACTTGCTGGCATGGTTCTTCATGCTGTGGGAATCTCGTATCATCCAGGTATTACTTGAATTACTAGTTTGTAGAGATGCGGTTTTTTGGTGTCTATTCCAAGTTGATTTTGAAGGAGATGCAGAGTTGGTAGATAAGGCGGTTTGTTTCAATGAAAGCACCAGGGCTAGTGGTGGGATTGTCTTTGAAGAAGTAATTCGGCTTCTAGCGGACAGTCCGACATTCAAGCTGCTTTCGGTAGGTTGTTCGGCAAACAGAGCCGCCCTTCTGTGGCACACCTGGCTCTTAGATATCTCATAGGGGTGTTGTTGTTGGTAGTCCTCACTCCCTCGATAGATGATAGTTGATTTACTATTTACTATCTTGATTCTCCTCACAGAGCTATCTAAGTTTTAAAAAAAAATTGAACCCCAAATCTAAACCATTGATTTCATCAACAACCAGGAAAAAATCATAAAAAGTCAACAAGAAAAGAGCAGAAAAAAAAAAAATTTGGCGATCACCTAAGTTTGGATTATAACACTATGCTCACCTAACTTCGTTTTGTAACAGAACCCTCACCTATGTTTGGGTCAGCCATTTTTTCAGGTATTGGTTTGGCTTTTGAGTTTGCTCAATTTATTTTGAGTGTTCAACCAAGTTGATTAGGGAGATTACAAAATATTATTTTTGATGATGTTGCATGCTTAGTTTTCAGTTTGGACAGAATTGTCATCAAAAGTGACTGAAATAATTGTTCGGTTACCTTATTTAAACATAGATGAGTGCTCTATTACAAAACGAAATTAGGTGACCACATTGTTACAACCCCAAACTTAGGTGACCGCGAATGTTTTTGACAAAAAAAACTCCAAAAATATTAAAGATAAAATAACAAAAACCCTATCCACATGGCACAATTCTAAGGCCCCAATTACCCCTCTCTTCAAAACCATTTTCAAACAAACATAGCCACCAAGACCAAACCTTCACACAGATTCTCCATCCAAAGCATAGCCATGAGCTGCAGGAGCTCCTTCACAAACCCTCCCACAATCCTCCACTCAAAACCATTAGCCAATCCTCCCACCAATGCAGCCATTATCACCACTGACAGAAGAAAGCTAGTTACAACATTCCTAGCCACAACTTCACTAGCAGCATCAGCACAACTCATCCATGACCCTGCACCAGCTCTGGCTCAGAGCTGGGGGACTCGTTCCCACATTTTCGAGCGCTACTTCCAGCCTGATCTCTCCCCTGAGGAGTCGGTCGAGAGGATTCGACAGACAGCTGAAGGGCTACACAGCATTAGGGACATGATGGATGCCATGGTCTGGAGGTTTGTCTTGTTCTACATCAGGCTGAAGCAGAACTACCTTGATAAGGACTTGAAGATTGCTATGGCTGTTGTCCCTCAAGGGAAGAGGAAAGACTATGTTGCTAAGGCCAATGAGCTTGTGGAGAACATGTCTCAGGTAAAGACATTTTTCATTTAAGGTTTTCATGTTCTGGTTCTTGTGTATGTTCTTGATTAATTGTGCTGGCTTTTTTTGACAGCTTGATAAGTATATACGGTCACCGAAAGTGTATGAATCATATCTGTACTACGAGAAGACCCTCGAATCGATCGATGATCTGGTGTTGATGTTGGCATAACGAGAGGAAATGAGGAGTGTCTCTTGTTCATGGTTTCAGAAACTTGTGTCCATATATGTAATAGCCTGTTATAATTCAATGACATTTGATATGATACTTTATGATTGCTTACATTACAAGGAACACAGAATGTAAGTGTCTAGTCTTTATCAGAACAGAACATCAGTAGTTGGAAAAACATTCAGTTGATCGGTCTGATCTCATGAAGAGTTCAGTTAGCTTCACCAAGTGACTTAATGTCGAGAGAGAGACACAGAAGAAGCAATGACCATTGCGATGAACAAGAGTATGGCAACGAAAGAGCCTACGAGGGATCCAGAAATGCGGTGGCAGAAGCCGTCGAACTGCTGGCAGATTGCAGACCAGTTGGTATTGGTATTTCCCTTGTGTGCCAAGTATACCATGGCTGCTGCTGATGAGGCTCCTGCTGTCAGTATTGACAGCATCACCTAATTAAACACAAGATTTAGACTAAGAAACAACGAAACAAACTTTCCCGGTTTTCGATCCTTACCGTGTCTAAGCTAACCAAAATGATCCTGCTGGTTTTGGCTGAGCTCCTTATGATGTGGAAGACTGACATGGGGAATGACAGAACAAGGTAGCCACCCACAACAGAGTTGGCTACCACAAAGAACCTGTATATATATACACAGTTTAAATCACACAAGACACGAACTTTACGTCGGTAAACGAGTAAGTAGGATAGGTAATTAAGGGCGTTACGTGAACACTGGGAGATCGTTGAACTTGGTGTTGAACTGGAAAACCTGGGAGAAAGCTGCAACTGTTACTGTTTCATTAGTAGTTCCCATGGCTATGGCACTCCCTAGTGTCCCAGCAGCTGCAAGGAACCTTGCCATGAGGTCTAATATCGAGATCCCTCGCTTCACTTCCCGATTTTGAGATCGATTAACATCATCCCTTATTGGAGGAGAAGATCCAGCTCCTGGCGCTAACTCTGCAGCTGCTGGCTCTGGTGGCTTCATGTGTGAAAAAGATGTCTTGGTTCAGAAGCTAGAACAGCAAAGGGGACACAGTAGTTCATTTAAGCTTTATACCATAGCAGCAAAATTGGATGTTTCTTCACAAAAAGTGAAGCTGAATTAGTGGATTAGGTAATGTACAAAAAGCATATTTTCCCATTTGGCATTAGCCTATTCGATTTTGGAGTATGTTCTTACCTGAAACTGGACAGATTTGATGATGTTCAATGATGTTGCTTAATCAACCATCTTGTTTCAGCTGATCTTTTTCCATCAGAAAAAGTTGCAGATATGACTAATTATGGTACAATTTCTGTGGAACCGTATAATGACTAAATCTCACGTAAAATACTAAACCGTAAAGTTTTCGAAAAAAATTATCAATAGTTATTACAGCGTTCATAGTAAACTCTCTAAGATAGGTTTCGGGCCCGGAGGCGAAATCTACACCGTCTATCAAGTGAACGGTGGAGATCTTCTCAATCAACAGACTTCGAGATACTATAAATAGGAGGTTAAAGTCATGACAAACGAACAATCAATACACAAACTTTTCACAATTCGACACGAGATCTACATCGAACTCTCTGGTACCTTCTTTGTCTCTCACTCTTGATTGACCTTCTTAAGTCTAATAAAAAGGCTCGTAAGATCACCTTTTCCAAAGGAAACTCCAACACACGAATCACTTATTGGGCCACTCGAACTCATAGGCAGAACAACAAACAGAAAGTTCCAATCTTGCATCATCAAAATGGCCTAATTCCAATCACCCACTACCATACAACTTAAGAAGAAGACCAAAACCATTGAAACCCAGAAAGAGAGATCTCTAGTTTCACTTCATCAGAAGATCTAACATGTGAGGATTGAGACAGAAATGTAGCCACAGACAACTTGCCAACCACCAAACCAAACCAGAAAGAAGGAAAGAAGAAGAAAGCAGTCGGCAAGTCATCCTTGGCTGCACACCATTACCAACATCTTCACATGACAGAGCTGAGATGAAACAGAAGAAGAAGAAGAAAAAGAAGAAGCAAAAACAATGGAGTCTGGTTTGATGAACAGAAAGAAGGGGTAGGGTTTCCCTGAAATCAAAGGGTTGTTACTTATTATTAGCAATATGAACAAAGAAACGTTGGGAAGTATTGATGAGGGACAGTTGCAGATTGGGTGACATATAAAGAAACAGTTTCATCAGGCAAGGTACACTTTGTATGTGCAGGGGAAATGTGTGAAACTGTACTGCTTTGATTGAAACTGTTTTTAACTTTTGGTATCTGATACCAAATTGGTACGATTTTAGTTTAAAGTTTGAACCTTTTTACTCTATCTCTATGGACACGAATCGATTTCAGGTTATGATTAGAGAAATTTGTGAAATTGTGCTACCTTATTTAGATTATTCTAACTTTCTATCGGTATCGGAGATCAAAATGGCGAAATTTTAGTTTCAAGTTTGAACCTTTTACTCTACTAGCTCAATTTCGAGTATGAAGATTAACTCGATACGATTTTAGTCTAAAGTCTGAATTTATTATTATTTGGCTCGACCGAACATGTTTTTATTTATATTTTGTTTTGATCAAATTATTACAATTTCAGTATAAATTTTAAATCTCTATTTCACTAGCTCGATTTTAAATATGATAAGAGAAAATAGTTTGCTTCAACATTCCCAATGAATGACAAAAAGGAATGGGAGCAAATAAATAGGTTAGTACACTAAGATTTTGTTGATTTATTGCTTAATAGAAATGATTTAGTACATTAGACAAATTTTCATATAACGCTCTGGTGAGCGCGTATCATTACGCTGTCACGTGGCTATTAAACTCAGTATCCTTTAAACTACATTAGATCTAAGTAAAATAATTTAACGAATTTCATTAATGTTGTTAACTAATGTTTATTTTATTTTCATTTACTTTTTTCTACTGGAATTAATCATAATCTTGTCATATCTCCTTCTTTATAGTTTATTCAAATAACAATCGGACAATCGGAGACTGAAGGTAATTAGCATTATGAGTCTCATTCGTTTGGAATTTATACAAAATCAACCCATTCATATGAAAAAAATTTGATCAATCCCATACGTTAAAGAATCGTACAAAATCATCCCACCCGACCACTTTTTCGGCCGATTAGTCTTGTCAGCATGCCAAGTCAACAAAAAAGTACACGTGAAGGTCCAACTCAGCTCCACTAACCTAATTGGTCATTTATTGAACCCTACACCAACTTAATCGACTTTTAGTATGGTTTTTCGAGATTTGGGTTGGCTTGGTTAGGTTCAATACATGACCGATTAGGTTAGTACAGCTGAACTGGACCTTCCACATGTACTTTTTTTGTTGACTTGACATGCCAACAAGGCGATTCGGTCGGAAAAAGTGGTTGATAAGATGATTTTGTATGATTCTTAAACGTATGAGATTGATTGGTTTTTTTTCATACAAATGGGACGATTTTGTACAACTCCCAAACGAATGGGGCTCCTAAGGCTATTTACTCGAGACTGTAAATCGAATTGACCTAAATTGATGAAATAATAATCGTCGTCATCTGGTAGCCGTCTCTTTACTTGGTGTTATTATATGCTTCTGGAGATCCACCGCCGAAGCCAAAATCCCTGTCGTAGATCCAAATCGGAGCCGGATTCGGATTGGTGTTGCAGTCTCTTCTGTAGAGCCACCGCCGAAGCCAAACTCCCCATCGTAGATTCGGATTGGAGCCGTCTCTTTACTTGGCGTTGCCGTCTTCTTCTGGAGAGCCATCGTTGAAGCCAAACTCCCCGTCGTAGACCCAGATCGGAGCCGTCTATTTACTTGGTGTTGACGTCTTCTTCTGGAGAGCCACCGCCGAAGTCAAACTCCCCGCCGTAGATCCTGATCGGAGCCGGATCCGGATTGGCGTTATCGTCTTCTCCGGGAGAACCACCTCTTTACTTTTATATTTGATCTCTTCACTAAAGTCTAAATAACCATCGTCGGTCTCTGTCTCCGGTGACCATCATTCAAGCTTCTTT